>CM027126.1:12991444-13677664 GCA_015476505.1 Urochloa ruziziensis | reverse complement strand
GCATTTTCGCAAACCAGATTAACTTTTATTTCCGAAAACACATTTTTAAGACAAGTTAAATCATCCGCCAAGTATTTTCGGCTCTGGTACCAGCTGTGGCAGAACCACCCCAATTATGTCAGCTCAAGTGCATTGTCCCTTAGCTAATGCAAGCAGTACAGCACACTCGCACTTCAACTGACATAACCGTGTAGTTGCTGTCGGGTAACTCCCGATTACACCACTGATCACATTATCGAAACCAATACGAGGCATGTCTCACTCCACAATGAGCACAGATGATTAACGAGTCACAAATTTTACAACACAGTACACGTGGATTTAATTTACAAAACAGGACATTATAAAAATTATTACAACACAGAGTTTAAAAGCACAGCGGAAGTTTAAAACAGTACGAGTCTACGACGATAAAAACATGATAATGCTCAAGTAGCCCAGCTGGCATTATCAATCCCTCGGCTCTACACCCTGTGAAGCCGGAACGAACTGCAACTGGAAACCTTCAGGGACACCAAACGGGAAAGCTTCAGCGGCCTGCTCTGCTAAGCTAGACTCAGACTCTGAAAAAGGGTTAACACAAGCTGGTTGAGTAATTTAATACTCAGCAAGACTTAACCGACTGAAGAAAACTAAGACCCCTAGTATGCAAGGCTTTTGGCTGGGTTTTTGTTTTGCCAAAACAAGCAACTAAAATAGATCCTTACTTTCAAGTTTTAGCATTCAAATTTTTGTTGAGCTATTTGATCTAGATTAGCATTTATAAAAACTTTTACAAATGAGAGCAAGAACTTGATTAATTAACTCATACAGCATATGATCATCAACAATATTCAAGTTCTTAACTAGCGATGCTGCCCAGTGATCAAGAGCTCAATACCGTGAGTACGGCGAATCGATTCGGTTTTATCCCTTGCAAGGTTAACCTACCCACACGGCACAAACGAGCCCCGTCGAGCTGCTCATGCCAGCCGTTCCTTCAGCCAACACTAAATACTTGACCTACCCTGCTACCCTCAAGTACCAGTCCCCACCGATACCAACGACGGGTCAGCCATGAGTTACTCTAACCGGTACATGAATAAGCAGTCAGGCGTAGTTCAACATACCAGTGCGAGCTAAAGTACATAAGTTACCAGTTTCAACTACCTCTTACTCCCAGCATGTGAGGTAGTACAATTCAATCTTGATCCCAGAGCTAACAACGAACGGGCCTTAACTGGCACAGGCGGAGCTACAACATTCCATTCTTTTCCCTACCAACACTCTCCGCCCGGCCTAACTTTCTTTTCTAGTCTAGATGACAGGTTAACATAACTCTGAAAGAACCCACTTAGCATGTCGCGAGTAACAGGCAATTACTCGACTTCTACCGTTTAACCAGCCTAGCAATTCTATCGACCTACACATACTAGAAAACTCGGGGTTTTCCTAAGGATCATGCAACTAGGTTTTCATTCAACTCCTATGAAAACTTAAATGCATAAGGTAAATACTTTGTAAAGTAAATAAATTAAAGTGTGGCTGCGTTAAAAAGGTTATATGCACTCCGGTGCTTGCCTTCGCTGGCCTTGGGCCCTTCTGAGTCTTGGCTCGGGTCTTGTTCTGCCTCAACTACAACGACCTCGGGCTCTGGCTGCTCAGCCTCTGACTCAGGCACCAAGTTGTACACCCCGTCAGCTAGCACGTTCTCTACATGAAAATGCACATGTGTGAGTTTGGAATAACAGTGAGAAAAGATACAAAATCTTACATGCAGCAATTCAATTATACAGCTTAAGTACAAAACAAGATATGCACATGAAATCACATGAAATGTTGCAAAAACCATTTTAACATTATATAGAGTAAGTGCATATCTCTTTAAGCAAGATTAACTTATCACTAAGAAAGAAATATAACAACAGATCCAAACTTTACTGAGTTCATCAAAACTGTTTAGAAAACATTTTATTAGCAAAACTATATATATAAAACCATTTAAACACACATATAAAGGGTTATTTAGCAACTAATTAAACAAATAAACCTACACATGTTATCTAACAGCACAAAAACTTCTCTGAGAAGCTTTTAACTCAAGATTACCACTGAAAATTTTTCAACACTTTATTCTAACAGAAACTAATTATTTTGAAAAAGACAAAAAGGCTATAAATCTACCAAAACAACAAACAGCAACAATATTAAGCACAAAAATGCAAAACTTCACAGAAACACCATCTACACACTAACACAGATTTACCATGATTTATTGAGCTCAAAAACATATTCACAACTATTTTTAACAGCACAAACAAGCTAATCATGGAGAAAAAGCTTAACTTAAACTACACAGACAGCATGCAACCCAAAAATTTACTGTGCTCACAAAAACACATCCTATAGCTACTGTGATTTTCTCAAAAATTTTGGACATGCAGAACTATTTATTTTGACAGAAAGCTAATAAACTAACTAAAACTTCTACACAGAAAACTGCATATAAACAACATGATTTTATATTTTTCTGTTGTAGCCAAAGATGCAACAAGTACAACAAAATTGGTTTCACAATTTTCTCACACTCCTATGATTTACTATGCATTAAACAAGAAATACATGCATGCAGGTATTAAAAACAAAGAAAACCCGAAAACACTTTTTCACTTGGGTCCCTGGAAAGAAAAGATCTTTCACCGACCGGTCCTTTCTTCACAGATCAGCCCTTGGATTTCTCACTTAAACCCTCAGATCTTTTCCCCCTCAGCACTTAAGTCCAACCATTTTTCACAAAACCCCCTAAAACTAATCCTCCTTCTAATTGAACACCCCTGGCCCGTCTCAGCCGCGCTCAGCGCGCCGCCGCGCGGTTGACCGGCCAGGCTCGCCGGAGAAGAAGGCCGGAGCTGCGCCGGAGAAGACCCACGGCCTCAGGACCCCAAGCCGCACCACCTAGGCATGAAAAACCCAAGGATTAGCAACGGATTGGCAAAAGTCCACGGCCGGCGGCGGTTAACCGAGAAGATGGCCGGGGCTAGAGCTCACCGACGCCTCGGAGTTCACGATGAGAGGGCGCACGGCTTCAGGGAGTCATGGAGTAACCATTTGAGCGGTTGGGAGAGGCGGGGAAGGAGGGGAAGGCTAAGCTCCACGGCGAGGTGGGGTGGCGGCAATGGCGGCCGGAATTCGAGTCGGCAAGGGCACTGGAGGCGGAGAAAGGTGGAGCCGAGTGGTTGAGGACGACGAGGAGAGTTTACTGGAGCGGTGAATTGGACCAAGACGGCTTAACCGCGGTGAATCCGCGTGTCCATCACTGGCGGCGTACAGAGCTCACCGCTCACCGCCAAATTTGGTGTCGCCGGCCGAGCTCGACACCGAGGCAAATCGCATGACTTGGAGCGCGACTGGCAGTGCGAGGCGACGGCGCGTGGCAAAGGGCAGTAGAGCACGGCGCGTGGCACCGACGGCGCCAGCGCAGAGCTCGAGCTCGAGCTCGCTCTGTCTGAAGTCTGAATCGATCGATTCGATTCAGAAACAACAGTAACCGCCAGATGTACTCCAAAGATTTGATTCAAACTCGAAATTTCATGTATAAACTTTCCAAAACTCCAATACAAAAGTTGTAGAGGACACCAAGGGAAACAACTTTTGTTAAAGTCACCAGGTTCAAAAAGATTTGGTTTGAGAGATAAATTCGATCAAACTTCGGCCAAAAACTTGAACTCAGAAAATTTTCTAAGTCCCAGAACAGAATTGAATTTAGCTGACTTTGAGCATGAAAAAGAAATAGCTAGAGTTTGAGATCCTGGAGTTGTTCATGATTTTTGAAGAGTTCAAACTACCAGCTTTCAAACCATGAACTTGATTTGGTTTGGATAGATTGAAAAATAAAAGATATGGAGCTCTAAAGTTGGCTAAAAACTGCTGTCAGAAATTGGACTTAGCCAAATTTCAGAAGTGCTGAATTCAGTGGTTTGACCACTATTTGACCAAGAGTTTGAGCAAGCAAAAGATGTTTTTGCCCCAAACCAAAACTTCTAGCTGAGAGTAGATAGTTCACTAATGAATTTTCAAATTGGCCAAAAGCCACTTGTTTAAACATTTTTAATTTTAAACAAGCCCCCAAAAGGGTTAAAAGGAAAAGGTTCTAACTTAACCAAATTTGAATTCAAAGGAGTTTAAAAACGAAATTTGACTTTTGGGAGTCCATTTAAACTTGATACTCAGTTCAAAAACATGATGAGCACCCCGAACTTTGTACAATGAGTAGATGTGCATGATAAATTTTCCAAAAGTGACACGAGGTGTCACAAGGATCATTAGTGATATGTTTGTGATCTCTTGGACCAGGGACGTGGCAAGGGGACACAGGACGGGGCCAGTCGACCTAGCATAGGCCGGCCGGCCTGGCTTTGTGCCCAATGTGGCTCATCTTTTGCTTGGTTGCTCCTGCACTCACAAATTATACAAAACTTGTGGAACTCATTAGAAATAATCAATTTCACTTTGTTATGAGCAGGATGAGCCTGAAATGTGACGGAATGTTGGTGGTGAAACCGTATCGTAACGACCACCAACACCTGGCCTGGGTCGGCCGGCCTCCCTCAGAGGCCGTCACGTGTCCCCCTTCGCGTGGCAGTTAAGCAGAGGGTTACCTTAAGCTTGACGCCTGCAACCGCCCTCGAAGACTATAAAAGGGACCCCCTTCACCTTGAGAAAGCATCCATCAATCCATCCAAAGGAGAGAAGAGAAGTCTAGAGAGGAGTTTTCATCTTTAGAGTTAGATTAAGAGAGAGTGGGTGAGTTGCTTGGGTGACAGCCAAGCTTGTAGAGAGAGTCCGGAATTTTCCTCTCGGTCTCATCTCAACATTTCCACCCCAGAGGAATATACTTCAGGAGTTATCTTCAGTAAGTCCTCGGTCCCTTGCCTTTAGTACCACGCTAGTTTACGAATTACTTTCAGCAATCTATCTTATTTATATTTGATCTGCTGGTACCTGAGTCTGCGCGAGTGACAGCGACTCTTGTTTGGGGTTTCCTCTATAGCCCTTTGCGTTGGGTGGAGGTCAGTGGCTGAAAGCTTAGGCGTGGTGCCTGTGCTGGCTAGCCATCTTAGGTTGTGTTTCACCCAACGGAACTGCAGTGGTAGGCGGCAGGTGGTGACAGTCATGTCCGTCCTTTGTACTCCACCCCTCTCTCATCCCGTTCTGAGTTCTTCTCGTTCTAGCCGTCGAAGCAGGTCAGATTAGATATAGATAGTTTGTCTGAGGTAACGAGTAGCTAACTAAAGTCAAGCTCTCTACCCGCTTACCTTGTGCTCCCTGGTGGGTCCGGTTAGAAAAGTTCTAGGCTAGTCGCGTCTATCGTTCCTTGGATTCGATATCCAGGTTCTTACTCCCCTAGTGAAAGGCTACATCGTACTCCGTGCGCTTGCGGATTTAGTTAGGCTAAGGAGTGCCAACAAGCTTTTCTAGCGCCGTTGCCGGGGAACAGTAGTAACACTAGTGTAGGATCTTTTTAGCCGTACACTTTACCCCCATAACCATCTACCACATGGAGTTTACTCCTAGTTATCCGACGGTTCCATCTGGCAAGTATATGGAACCGCCTTCATCTTGCCACCCCGTACGTCCTCATGGCTTCGAGATCTGTCCCAGTCTCGTTGCCATGGTTCACGCACAGTCTTTCGGTGGAACGAAAGACGAAAGTCCCTATGCTCACTTGCAGGTTTTTGAAGAGAATTGCTCTCTTCTTATTATACCCGACGTCAACCAAGACACTATTCTATGGAAACTTTTCCCATTTTCTCTGATGGGAAATGCAAAATCTTCGTACGACCAGACTGCAAGGAGATTTAGCGGAGATTGGATCAAATTGAAGGACGAGTTTTGTCTGTTCTTCTACCCTGTCTCCAAGATCTTAAAGCTCAGAGTCGATTTGATGACATATCAGCAAGGTGATGAGTCACTTGGAGCCACGTGGGAGCGATTTATTCAGCTGGCCAACTCAGGGCCACCGCATAACATTCCAGAGGAAATGCTTATGCAGCATTTTGTTGGTGGATTGAAGCTGGAGAGTGCACAGTTCTTGAACATCACTTCCGCAGGGTTAGTGTTATACAAGATAGTGGACGACGTACGAGAAATCTTGGAAAAGGTTCTCAGCTCTACCGAGTACACATGAGTCTTCGATGACCCACCAACACCACCAACAATCCCCACAGACAAGCAGCCAATCCTTGCCCTTACATTTGATCCACCTCTTCCGATCATAGAGGAAGTGCTCGAACACCACAAGTCCTCAGACCAAGAAACTATTCTTGACGATCTGCCGCACTTCATTCCCGAGCTCTTTACAGAAGAAGAGTACTTGGAGATCGACAATACATCACGTATGCCTATGGAACAAGTGTGCGCAAGTTCAAGGTCTAAGGCGTTCATTCCAGAAGCCGTAGCGCAGATTGAGGGTTTATCTGCGATCATGAGCAAGGAATGGATGGAGAAAATTGAAAGTTGCAAAGACATCATCCGAACCACCCGTAACTTCAGAGTACTCCATTGCGCTATTGAGGGAACTGACACTCAGGAAGTTGTCTACGACCCGAAGGTCGGGAGTAATATCATATCAAGTGCATTCGCAGCACGAGTGCAACCAGACGAACCCCGGTCCTTCTCCCGTAAGTACCTCAAGTGGATCGACGGCCAAATGATGGAATGTAGAGGAATCATCCGTGTTGTGCCCGTACACATGGGACGCAACAGGATTTTCCTGGACTTCCACATTTTCGATGTCCCTAAAGGTGACAACTTTTTCCTGATTGGACAGCCAATAGAGCACCTTGCCAACCCGAACCACGATTGAGCAATGATACAGTTCAGAGTTGGTAAAGAGATCATCCCGGTCAGTCTTGTGCGGGCGGTTAACACCATCGCAGAGGCTCGATCCGAGACAGACCCAGTGGAAGAAGCAGTTAGCTCGGCTCAAGCAGAGCAAGCTCAGTCATCACAGGCTGAAGAGGCTAACCATTTCATCCAAGAGGCAGAAACGGATGGCTTTATGAAACTCAACGAGGAAGAAAAGCCACAACACCCCCCTCAGATACGCTTTCCTCCACAACGACCGATGCTCGCCAGTCGTCATCAGTGACAAACTGACAAAGAATGAGACTCGGCAGCTTATCACAGTCCTAGAGAAACACCGGTTTGTCTTCGGGTATTCTCTACAGGACTTGAAGGGGATCAACCCCAGTTTATGCACCCATCGCATAACTATGGAGCCGGACCATACGCCGTCTAGAGAACATCAACGACGGGTCGACGGCTGAATGATGCGATGAGGGAGGTAGTCAAGAAAGAAGTGTTGAAGCTTCTGCACGCGGGTATAATCTATCCCGTGCAGGACAGTGAATGGGTCAGCCCAGTTGAAGTTGTACCAAAGAAGGGTGGAATCACGGTTATCCAGAGCGAGAAGAACGAGCTTATTCCTCAGAGGACCGTTACTGGATGGAGGATGTGTATCGATTACAGGAAGCTCAACAAAGCAACCTGTAAAGATCACTTTCCTCTCCCCTTCATTGACGAGATGCTTGAGTGGCTGGCAAACCACTCATTTTTCTGCTTCCTTGATGGATACTCTGGTTATCACCAAATTCCTATCCATCCCGATGACCAGAGCAAGACTACCTTCACCTGCCCATACGGAACGTTCGCCTATCGGCGGATGTCTTTTGGCCTATGCAATGCACCTGCTTCATTCCAGCGGTGTATGATGGCGATATTCTCTGACCTGATTGAGCAAATCATGGAAGTATTCATGGACGACTTCGCCGTCTATGGTAAAACCTTCGACCAATGTCTCGAAAATCTAGAAAAGGTTCTCGAGAGGTGCGAAGAGCATCACCTCATCCTAAATTGGGAGAAGTGTCACTTCATGTTCAGAGAAGGAATTGTGCTGGGGCACAAGGTGTCAGAAAAAGGGATAGAAGTTGACAAGGCATAAATAGAAGTTATCGAACAACTACCACCCCCGACGAATGTCAAGGGTGTGCGAAGTTTTCTGGGTCATGCTGGCTTCTACCGAAGATTCATCAAAGATTTCTCTCGGGTAGCCAGACCTCTTACAAGCCTATTGGCTAAAGAAGCACCCTTCAACTTCGACGATGATTGCCTTCTCGCCTTCTACACCCTCAAGAAGGCACTTATCTCAGCTCCCATCATACAACCACCCGATTGTGCGACGCTAGTGACTACGCAGTCAGGACAGTGCTCGGTCAATGCAAGGATAAACAGCACTACGCCATATCCTATGCCAGCAAGACATTGACCGGAGCTCAGTTAAATTATGCAACAACGGAGAAGGAACTCCTGGCAGTGGTGTTTGCCATGGATAAGTTCAGATCTTACTTGGTTGGTGCTAAGGTGATAGTATACACAGACCATGCTGCACTGAAGTACCTCTTGACCAAGAAAGACGCTAAGCCACGACTCATTCGTTGGATTTTGCTCCTTCAAGAATTTGATTTAGAAATACGAGACAAGAAGGGGACAAATAATTGTGTGGCAGATCATCTCTCAAGAATGCAAGTTCAAGGGTCGGACCTTCCGATCAATGATTACCTCAGAGACGATACTCTCCTCAAGGTCACCACATCCAGTCCATGGTATGCAAATATGGTAAACTTCATGGTGACTGGGTATGTGCCTCCGGGAGAAGACAAGAAGAAATTAATCTACCTCAGCAGATTTCACCTATGGGATGACCCTTACCTATTCAAAGTGTGTGCTGATGTATTACTCCGAAGATGCATCCCTGACGATGAAACACACAAGGTTCTTGACCGCTGCCACTCATCACCGTATGGAGGGCATTACGGAACTTTCCGAACCCATGCAATGGTCTGGCAAAGTGGATTCTTCTAGCCGACTATGTATGGAGACGCTAAGGAATTCATACGGAGATGTGCCAGGTGTCAGAAACACGGGAATATCAACGCCCGTGATGCTATGCCACTGCAGAACAACCTCCAATTGGAGATTTTCGACGTATGGGGAATAGACTTTATGGGTCCCTTCCCCGCATCCGAGCAGTGTGAATATATCCTAGTGGCAGTCGACTATGTTTCCAAATGGATGGAAGCACTTCCGTGCACGGCAGCCGACTCGAAGAATTCAAGAAAGATGTTCGAAGAAGTCATCTTTCCCCGTTTTGGAGTACCCCGAGTCGTGATCAGTGATGGAGGATCACACTTCATCGACAAGACATTCCAGAAGTGCCTAAGCGACTTAGGAGTGAACCATCGAGTGGCTACGCCC
Organism: Urochloa ruziziensis; assembly: GCA_015476505.1. Classification (NCBI taxonomy): domain Eukaryota; kingdom Viridiplantae; phylum Streptophyta; class Magnoliopsida; order Poales; family Poaceae; genus Urochloa; species Urochloa ruziziensis. The sequence goes on along the minus strand of CM027126.1, from coordinate 13,668,370 downwards.
TATCACCCCCAGACCAGCGGGCAAGCAGAAACATCAAACAAACAAATCAAGAACATTCCGCAAAAAGACGGTCAATGCAATGGGAACAGGGTAGAAGCAGAAGCTACCGGAAGCACTTTGGGCATATAGAACAGCATTCAAGACACCGATAGGGATGACTCCCTACCAACTGGTATACGACAAGACATGCCACTTACCAGTTGAGCTCAAATTTAAATCCCATTGGGCGATCAAGAGGTGGAATATGGATCTCCAGACAGCCGGAATCAAAAGAAGAATGCAATTGGCTGAACTGGATGAATGGAGGGAGAAGGCCTACCACAACGCCAAGCTTTACAAGGAAAGAACAAAGAGATGGCACGACAAGCGCATCAAGATCAAGCAATTCAAAGCGGGAGATCAGGTATTGCTCTTCAACTCCCGTATTCGTTTGTTTGGTCATGGTAAGCTTAGAAGTAAGTGGGAAGGGCCTTTTAAAGTTTTAGACGCCGCTGATCATGGTGCAATAACCCTCCAGGATAATGACGGAAATACTTTCAAGGCTAATGGCCAAAGATTGAAAATATTTCTCGAATCCGAAATGCCGGGGCTCAAAGAGATGGATGTCTACGAGCTTACCGAGTTACCCAGTCCAGGTCCGGGCGGGACATAAAAATGACCCTTATCTAGGATAGATTTCCCTTTCCTATTTTCTTTTTCTTTTCTTTAAACTTTTTCTAGCCAAATCCTAAGAATCTTCTGGAAGAGGAGCGAGAGGAGAACACCTGAAAAATTTCAGAGGCTCCCGAGACAGGGCCAGGACGGCCGGCCTACTCTAGGCCGATCGGCCCAGCCCGGGCTCGTCCCGAGAAGCTCTTCGTTTGAAACAGTCTCCCCGTCATCCCTTCCGAAAATCTGTGGGATTTTGAAAGAGGAGCGTCGTTTTAAATCGAAAGGCTCCCCTCTCTTCTTCCCCATCAGAACTCTCAAGCCTCCCTTCTCCAGAAACTCTCCTCCCTTTTGAGAATTCGTGCCATGGCCTCCCAGTCCAGCCACCAAGACTCCAACTTAGTCTCCCGAAGCAGCCATTCTCCATCCCAATCCTTGAAAGGGATGCCCAGCTCCTCCAATGCCAGCAGCGTCAGGATAATCGAGAGGGCAGCGTTCGTCGAGGCCGTGGTGGCGAAGCCGGAGGGACGGCAGGCCTCTGCCCAGGCCGATCGGCCTGTGGCAGGCCGGCCAGCCTCCCCTCGTCGCCGCTCTGGCTCGCCTTCAGGCAGAGCCTCCCTCGTGAATCCCAAGGAGGAGGGCCAAGAGAGTTCACTGCTGAGGACACCCCGAAGGCCAACTACGGGACTGTTGTCCCCGAAGAAGGCCATCGGGAAGCGCCCCGTCGCCTCCCCGTCCAAAAAGGAGATCGTGCCGCTCTTCATCTCCACCTCGCCAGGGTACTCGCCATATTACACCCCACGGAGTCCCAGCCCTCCACGCCGGAGCGGCCCGAGCATTGGGAAGGGGCTCTTCTCAGCCCCTATGAAGCCCGATGAAGGGAGGAGGCGCTTCATGGTGCCCCCTCCGATCCAAGGACCTCCCGGGCAGATAGAGTGGTTCGATGAAGAGGAGGAGGAGGACGTTGAGGAGCTGAGGAGGAAGCTCACCGCGCTGCAGCTAAAAGTCAACAACATGGATGAGCGCGTGGCGGAGGCGGTGATCGGGCAAATGGAGGCCGAGGATAAGATTGAGGTCCTCTGTAAGGCAAAGAACTCTAAGGTCAAGCGCCTTGCGAAGGCCACCGGCAATGCACACCTCTGTCGCCCAAAGGAGGAGTAGATTAGGCTAGGATTAGTTTAGATCTTTGGGTGCTTGATTTAAATTTCCTTTGATTTATTTCCTTCAATTTTCCCTTGTATGCAGCACCCTCACTTTTATTTGAGTTGATTTGGAATAAAATAAATTTATTTGAAAGAAGTGACTGTCATATAAAAAGAAAAAAATGAATGGTTGGTGCACACTTGTGTGCCAACCAACCCCTCGGACTAAACTTTCAGTGAACCACACAGAAACTCAGACGTATAGAAGGTCTACTGGTCACTGGCGAAGGCGGGGCATGACCTGGCACAATGCCAGGCCGGCCGGCCTAGGCCAGGCCGGCCGGCCCCATGCTGCTGCCTTTCGAGGAGATCCCGTGCCTGCTGCGTAATCTCGCAAATCACATGCACGAGGAACCTGAACCGGGATGTCTGGCAACAAGGCGAGGCCGGCCGGCCTATACTGAGCCGATCGGCCTGGGCCTGTGGCCAACTTTGCTGGCTCGACTCCACGACACGATTTGAAACCCCTACATTTGACCCCTGCATCATTTTGATTCAAGAAAAATTCCTGGCTAAATAATTTTAAAACTTGATCAAAATTCATGAAAGTGAACCCCTACACATGACACCTTGGATATACATGTGATATTTCTTGAAAAATTATTTCATTGCCTTATAACTTTTATAGGAATATCTGATTCTTGTTAATTGATCCTTACGATATGATGATTTGAGAAGTTGAACCGTCCGATTCAAGGTTTTGGAGATTGTTTTTGAAAATAAAACTTAAGGCAACCCTTGTTACTATCAACTTGAAATGTCCTATCCAAAGCCATATATCAAATTCAAGTTGAAGTTTCCACATAGCCATCTTCTAAATTTTGAGCTTGCTTGAATTGTTTGCCTTCACGTTCATGCTATCTTGTTCATCATGGCCATCCACGCACACGTGCATCAATAAAGTCCAAATTGTCAAAGCTCTTCATCCCCCTGAAAAAAAGAGAAGAAAAAAATGAAGAAGGGAATGATACACTCCTTATCCTCAAAAAAAAGAGAAAGGGGAAAGATGAAAGATGTTTGAACAAGCACTCCAACATCAAGTACACAAGCACTTGGCTAAGATTTATAAGTGGTATGAATGATTAGATAAGCTTTTCGATCTTGCGAAACAAATGAAGAAGAGTGAGCAACTCCGATCCCAAAAACTCCACCTCAAAATGTAGGAATAGGAGAGGCTTGATTATAAAGCCAAGGTGAGAATCCAAACACTATGAGTGATCGAGAGATGTTGAGAAATAACAAGGGTATGCCTCGCTTTCTTTATAAAATTATCAAAAACTCCAAATACCATGAGGGAGAAGTGTTCGACCGATCAATGAGTTGTTCTAAGACTCAATTGATGAAGATGAGGGTGTTAGCCACCGGAATCCAAGGTATGAAAGAAAACTCAGAGATATGACTTGTATATACCTTGAGTTCATGACACTGATCTTGCTAAGTCTTGATAATTTAATTCATTCTTTGCTAAGGGACTAGCAAAGTTCAGGTAGGGGGGGCGTGTTGGTGGTCGTTATGATACGATTTCGCCACCAACATTCCGTCATATTTCAGGCTCATCTTGCTCATAACAAAGTGAAATTGGTTATTTCTAATGAGTTCCACAAGTTTTGTACAATTTGTGAGTGCAGAAGCAAGAAAGCAAAAGATGAAGCTCTTTGGACACAAAGCCAGGTCGGCTGGCCTAGCATAGGACGACCGGCCCCCTTCTGTGCCCCTTTGCCACGTTATTGATCCAGGAGATCCCAAATGCAACACCAAAGATCCTGAGACGTGAGATCAACGTCGGTTTGATCCAAGGACCCGAAAGGCCTAAGCTACATTTGCATGGATTGAAGGGCCCACCAACCTTGAATTCTCGGACAGCTTTGATCCAAAGCAACCGTTACCGACCTCAGGGAGCAATCCAGAGCGTCCCTGAAGAAGGCGGTGCCACGTGGCAGCCAGACCAGGCCGATCGGCCTCGCCTGGGCCGGCCGGCCTGCCCTAGAGGCCGCCACGTGTCCCCCTTCGCGTGGCAGTTAAGCAGAGGGTTACCTTAAGCTTGACGCCTGCAACTGCCCTTGAAGACTATAAAAGGGACCCCCCTTCACCTTGAGAAGGCATCCATCAATCCATCCAAAGGAGAGAAGAGAAGTCTAGAGAGGAGTTTTCATCTTTAGAGTTAGATTAGGAGAGAGTGGGTGAGTTGCTTGGGTGACAGCCAAGCTTTGTAGAGAGAGTCCGAGATTTTCCTCTCGGTCTCATCTCAACATTTCCACCCCAGAGGAATATACTTCAGGAGTTATCTTCAGTAAGTCCTCGGTCCCTTGCCTTTAGTACCTCACTAGTTTACGAATTACTTTCAGCAATCTATCTTATTTATATTTGATCTGCTGGTACCTGAGTCTGCGCGAGTGACAGCGACTCCTGTTTGGGGTTTCCTTTATAGCCCTTTGCGTTGGGTGGAGGTCAGTGGCTGAAAGTTTAGGCGTGGTGCCTGTGCTGGCTAGCCATCTTAGGTTGTGTTGCACCCCACGGAACTGGAGTGGTAGGCGGCAGGTGGTGACAGTCCTGTCCATCCTTTGTACTCTACCACGTTAGGGTGTACTCATAACAGTAGTGCTGAGCCCGGAAGAACCCCTCTCTCATCCTGTTCTGAGTTCTTCCCGTTCTAGCCGTCGAATCATGTCAGATTAGATATAGATAGTTTGTCTGGGGTAACGAGTAGCTAACTAAAGTCAGGCTCTCTACCCGCTTACCTTGTGCTCCCTGGTGAGTCCGGTTAGAAAAGTTCTAGGCTAGTCGCGTCTACCGTTCCTTGGATTCGATATCCAGGTTCTTACTCCCCTGGTGAAAGGCTACATCGTACTCCGTGCGCTTGTGGATTTAGTTAGGCTAAGGAGTGCCAACAACGTGGCTGCCGCGCCAAGCACGATAGCGAAGCCAGAACATCTACCGCACCTCAGCCCGAGTACCACCACCAGCAGCAGCACAAGTACTACCAGCAGCAGCAGACCGGACTTACTGCCCATATGAACTTCGACGAGATGTTCGACTACTACCACGAGACGGGACGTGGACCGCAAGTCGGACCATCTGCGTCTGCCAGGTATGACAACGAGAACCCGGTCGCCCGGGGGATCTTGGAAATCAATGCCAGGTTGGACACGGTGAGTTTACAGCAGCAGCAGATCAGCGATAACCTCGCGCACGACATCGACCTCACCCAGTAGAACTGGGGGATGACCACATCCCTCCAGACCGACCTCAGCGGCTTCTTCAACTACATGCATTACGATCCCGACCAGTAATACCAGTAAGCTTCGTTCAAGCTTGGGGGAGTCCCTGGTAAGTCCGAAAGTACCCCCCTTGCCTTGCCTTGCCTTGCCTTGCCTTGCCTTGATGATAATAATAATAATAAAACAAAAATAATAATCATAGAAAAAAATGTTGAATAAAAAGCTCCTTATGTATGGAAGTATGGTTGATAAATTTGGGAATGATGAAAGGTTGCTCTGTTTATGCCCTCTAAGTGCCTCGTGCTTAATCCTTTACTTTTCGTGTATTTGAGTTCGTTGGCATTTAAGGATCCATCATGATTAACTGTGGGAGTAGAGCACGTGTTCATTGTCTAGGTTGTTGTGAGTTTAGATATGGTTTTATTAGGAGTATAACTGTATGCTTAGTAAGGAACATCTCGGAAGTTTTTATAAAAATGTTACATGGTAAATCTTCCCCGATGGTTTAAAAATATCCTTTCCAGAGCCTAAACATTTATACCTTACGAGCTACCATATGCTATCTTGTGTTATTTTGAGTCTTGTCGAATGGTGAAGTCCGCTTGCAGAAGACACTTGTCATCTACCGCTCTTTCCCATCATACATCCACCTCATCGACAGCCTCAAATGTCCGACTAATCAATTTCCTGCTCCGGGTTTGATGTCCACCGTCGTTGACATACACTCGCAACACCAAGCTCATCCCAAAGGTCCTCAATTACTCCATACAAAGTTGAAATCCTCTCTGTTATCAAAGGAGAAAAAGAGATGCATTAGAAAAAAAAGATGGAGAAATGCTCCATCCAAAAAAAAGGCATCTCAAAATCAAGAGAGCAAGAAGTTCAAAGACCTTTTGAGCATAAACACCTTCACCCTTTCCACTTGAAAACCCATGAATCCCAAATACCGGAATTTGACGAGTGCCATCACTCGCGAACCACTCTTCGACTCGACAACAGAAGTAACCAAGGTATGCCACTCTTACCCTACCTATAACTCCACTTCAGCCTTAGAGTATGGAAAGTTGGTCACACTTGACTAAAAGTGAGGATTAAACACCTTGAGTGACTCGAGAGTACCATCGGGGAATGATTTAAACCATCTTTTGCAAAAAATTATATCTCCAAGATGGAACCTAAAAAGCTGCAGGAAATACTTTGAGAATTACCGTTCAGGCTCTCAATAGCCCAAGATGTGAACCGTGCAGCCCCACGTGAACCATGGTATGAGTTCTCTTTTATGCCAACTTATTCAAATGATTTGTTGAAGTTTTGGCTTGAGCACAAGGTACCTAAAGGGTATACACATTGAAGCAACTCCTGACCCACCGAACCTAGAGTTTTAGCCTTGCTAGAGGACGAGCAAGAGTCTAAGCTTGGGTTCGTGTTGACGGCCATTATAACCTAGTATTGACCGTCAACATTTCAGTAAAATGAGGATGATCATACCATGTTCCAAACATAAATGTGTTTTTACTAATCAATTCCACAAGTTTTGGATGAGTTGTGATTGCAGGATGAAACAGGTGAAACAAGGGCCAAACCTGGCACAGAGCCAGGCCGGCCGGCCTAGCCCAGGCCGACCGGCCTCCCCTGGCCAGGTCTGGCCACGCCACTGATCCACAAGCTCATGCAAAATCCTAGATGATCAAGAGACGTGCAATCAATGTCGGTTTGATCCAAGGACCCGAAAGACCTAGAGTGAGAGATACATGGATTGAAGGGCCCACAACCTAGGATTCTAGGACATCCTCAATTGAACACAACCGTTACCGACTTCTAGAGAGCATCAGGACCGTCCCTGCGAAAGGCGGTGCCACTTGGCACCAGAGCCGGGCCGGCCGGCCTGAGGGAGGCCGATCGGCCTCCCCCTGTGGCCGCCACATGCCCTCCTCTGTGTAAAGCTTAAGCAAGTGCTTAGCTTGCTAATGACACCGAGCTTCGCCCCTGGAGACTCTAAAAGGAGAGCTCATCCACCTTGGGAGACACACACCACACTTCTCAAGTCATACTTGAAGGGAGCTCTTGTATCTTTTCCATTTCTTAGATTAGCATTAGAGTTGGGAGTAGAGTCGAGTCGAGCTTAGCTCGGATCTTCGGAATCTTCAGAGTTATGGTAAAGCTATTGTATCCTTTTCTTCATTTGAAGAGTTTATCAAAACAATTACTTTCTTATTTCAGAGCTTAAGTTTATCTTTTATATTTATCTCTTGCTCTTCTTTTTAGACTAAAGATCTTGCTCTCTTTAGAGTAAAGGTTTGTCCCCCTTTAGTCTTAGTGTAGAGTTTAGTTTAGCTCTACCGGGTTTTATCTCGCGGGTTTGCTCGCCTTGACCGGGCCGTAAGACGCCTTAGGGAAGACGGGGATTTCTCTTGATAGGCCTCAAGAGAAATCTTAATCTTTGAGTACAGACGTGGTGTCTGGCTTGTTGATTAACTAGGAAGTGTGTTGCACCCCATGGAACAGCAGTGGTAGGTGGCAGGTGGTGACAGCCCTGTCCGTCCTTCGGAGTCCACCACGTTCGGGTGTATTCGTAACAGTAGTGCTGAGCCCAGAGAACCCCCTCTCAAACCCCGTTCTGAGGTTCTCCCGTTCTAGACGTCGAAGCGAGCTCTGTTCCCGATATCTAAGCTAGAGTCTAGGCTAAGGTTAGAGTGCATTTTCCTTTTCTTTAGAATTAGGTGCTCCTGTCTGTGTCGCTGGTCTTTTAGACCTTCTATCCGGTCATTTACTTGACCATTATCTCCAAACCTAGAGTTTGTGCCCCTGGGTTTGTGGCTTGATATTTCTGGTAAGATATATCATTTCATTCTTCAATACACTTTAACCATTCTGCTTCCCTGCGGAAATATAAATACGATACCCTGGGATAACTCCCTAGGTGAAGTGCTACAACGAGATATATTCTGTGCGCTTGCAGAATCCATTTTGCATACAACGACATATATCTTCATGCTCTTGAAGCGTTGCTAAAACGTGACGCCAAGGAGTGCCAACACACAGCGACTCTTGTTTGGGGTTTCCTCTATAGCCCTTTGTGTTTGGTGGAGGTCAGTAGTTGAAAGCTTAGGCGTTGTGCCTGTGCTGGCTAGCTACCTCACGTTGTGATGCACCCCACAGAACTGCAGTGGTAGGCGGCAGGTGGTGACAGTCCTGTCTGTCCTTTGTACTCCACCACGTTCGGGTGTACTCATAACAGTAGTGCTGAGCCCGGAAGAACCCCTCTCTCACCCCGTTCTGAGTTCTTCCCGTTCTAGCCCTCGAAGCATATCAGGTTAGATTTAGATAGATTGTCTAGGGTAACGAGTAGCTAACTAAAGTCAAGCTCTCTACCCGCTTACCTTGTGCTCCTGGTGGGTCCGGTTAGGAAAGTTCTAGGCTAGTCGCGTCTACCGTTCCTTGGATTTGACATCCAGGTTTCTACTCCCCTGGTGAAAGGCTACATCGTATTCCGTGCACTTGCGGATTTAGTTAGGCTAAGGAGTGCCAACACCAGGTGCTTATGAGCCCCGCTAGTAGAGGTTGCCAACCCCGAAATTTTCTAAGCCCTGGCGCGAAGTGAAAACCACGCTGTCAGGCTGCCAAAATTTCCCGCCGCCATGCCGCCACCGTCCTTCCCACCACTGGCCACTCCTCCGGCCCTCCGCTGCCGTATCTCGGTGCCGCAGCGACCGCACCCCTTCCTCTTCGCCGCCGCAGCTCTTCGTCTCCGCCGTCGGGCCTCGAGCACCGCCGCACGAGCCACCATGTCGACGCCTCCGAGGCCGACGAGCCCGCCGCCGCCGACGCCGCGCGCACCTACGGCCCCGAGTGGCGCACCGCCGCCCCCTCCTCTCGCCCCGACGGGCGCGCCGCAGCCCCCACCTATGGCCCCGACGGGCTCGCCACCGCCCCCACCTCCAACCCCGACGGCCGCCGCCGTTGCAGCAATTTGTGGGGTTTTTTTTAATCTTTAATATTCATATAGCAATATATTTTAGTTAGCAATATATTCATATGGCAATATATTTTAGTTAGTAATTATGGCATGTGTGGCATATGTGGACTAATTTTGATTTACATTTAGGATTAATTTTTAATATTTCTATGGAAATATATTTTAGTTAGTAATTTTTAAAAAAAAATTAGCGTTCATATGGCAATATGTTTTAGTTAGAAATATATTCATATGGCAGTATATTTTAGCTAGTAATTATGGCATGTGTGGCATATGTGGACTAATTTTGATTTACATTTAGGACTAATTTTAATATTCATATGGCAATATATTTTAGTTAGTATTTTTTTTAAATTTTTAATATTCACATGGCAACATATTTTGGGCTACAACATGGCTAGCTGATGATGGACAAATTAAATTATTTTGTAAAATAATTTCAGAATGTGGAGCCTATAGTTGATGGTTTATCATCATCTTAAGATGATGGATCTTCTTCTAGTGGTCTTGTTACCCCAGATGAATATCGACCAAGCCCATCGAGGAATCGTCGACGACTAGATGAACTAGATCCTAAATATGAGCCATCCGTAGAGGTACAACAAGTTTTAACATGTTAGTCTTAAACGCATCATTTCATCATATGAAGATTTGAAATTCGTCTATTATTTTGTCTATAGAATGATGACCAAGCGTCAGCGCAGTCCCCACGACGTAAACACAGATCTAATATCATTGAAGAGGAAGTAACTGTCTCAGCACCGCAACCTTCGGCTGCTACAACCTGCAATAAGCCAAAACGTAAACGTCGGCAGTGAAATGAGCATTAGATACCTACAGTGTCTCTTGTAGTAGAGGAGGTTAATGCCAGAGGCAAGCCCATATTACCAGAGGGGATATGGGCCAGATTTCGGAACGTATGTGGAACCGTTGCCAGAGACCAACTACATACCTGGATCACCACAAGTAATTGGAAGAACATGCCAGATGCAGTTAAGGACTTTATGTGGGGCCACACTTGAATCATGATTCACATTCCCTAAAGGGAAACCAAGGGATGATGCAAAGGCCTTTGCGATGCACACCCTAGGGACTTGTTTCAGGAACTTCCAAAGTAATCTCAATACAAAATATGTCCAGAATGGGTTGAGTGCTAGAACAAAATACAGAAAGATTTCTGAAAATATGTGGGAAGAATTCATAGAACAGAAGAATTCGGAGGCGGCAAAAGCTTTTGAGTGCTGCAATGAAGGAGAAGGCTATGAAGGCTGTTGAGAATCCCCATTACTTGGGTGCAGGTGGCTATGATGGCGCGATCCCTCACTAGAGGAGAGAGGAAGAAGAAAGGAGGAAAGCAGGATTGCCGGAGCTGTTTGAAGGCGTTGAAGAACGCGCTAAGCATTGGTGCCTAGCTCGACGACCGAGAGTGGTAGATGGCAAGGTTGTTTTCGTGAACTCGACAACCGAGCAAATTTATGAAAGGTGGGTGAAGGTCGTTCAAGAGCAAATAAAAGGTCTTTTCCAGTCTGACGGGGAGAAAGATCGACTAACTGTCGCAATTGGCACCTCGGAGCACTCTTGTCGTGTTCGAGGGATTTCATCATCATTGTCCTAGAAGGATGCATACCCCGACGACGCTGGATATAGGAAACGTGACCGCTACAAGAGAAACTTGGAAGAAAAGATGAGAGCAATTGCAAAGGAGGAAATCTCTAAATTGCTGGCCAGCCAGCAGAGATCCTTGGTACCTGACGAGACTCAAGCTCACCAAGACCTGATACTTGTCCAATCTGGAGTAATGGCTCCAAGCAAAGTCGCGTCCATGCCAGAACATAGGTTTCCTGTTGATGACATACGAGTGGATACACCTTGCACGCTGGTTATGCCATATGAAAGGAAACAAAATAAATTTCGAGAAGTTGCAACTGCCATGGCGGTAACGGGTCATGTTTTTTCAAGGTGACCTTCTCCAGAATATGCCTGGGTACAAAAGGTGATGGACGCTACCATCGAGTTGGACATCCCTACTGATTAGGGGATTGAGGTTCTTGGAGACTCTACCAATCAATACATCATGTGGCATCGACGAGATATAGTTTTGCAAAATTCAAGCCAAAAACTGCAATCCCAATCAGCGGCAAACACAGAGCGGGTAGTGCTATCACCCGTGCTAGAGCAAGCAGTGTTATCACCTGTGCCGGAAAAGGAGGATCAAGCAACACCTGCGCACAATGATCCAACACCGCCTTTGCCACAACGTACATTGGTAGCTAACTTTGAGCCCGAGCCACCTGTCCAGCCAGCACCCAACAGTCCGCCTTCGCCACAAAGTACATTGGAAGCTAACATTGAGTCCGAGCCACCTGTTCCTCCAGCACCCAAGAAGCCACTAATACCTCGTACAATCTCCACATTTGAGTAGACTCTGTCGACCGCAACTGTTAACAAGTTTCTAGGGGCACTGCATACTCCTTCATCTTTCAAAGATAAGGAAAAGGTTGCTCCTAGTGGCACTCATGAGGATGCTCTAGAAAAGGAATTTTATTTAATGGATTTGTTCACAGGGGTAGAGGAAGTCCCGGATAGGTATGAGCAAGGGAAGCCATTCACGTCTCAAGTGCAGTTAATGGCAGGGTCATAGGAACTAAGAAAATTTCACAGCTGGGTTATGAAGGCGATGAAGCAAGGGATTCGGGGAATCACTGCGATTGTCCCCCCTAGTTATTATCTTAATTCAGTTGAGTATCCACTAGAAATTGATTTTGAGGATTTACATAGAATTTATCGTCAACAACATCTGGACGCCAATCTCATTTCTATGTGGTGCTTGTAAGTCCAAAGCATATTTGGTTTTTATCTTTTGGGTCCAGCATGAATGTCCATGGAGACTGACGTTTATTTTGTAGGATGCAATGACAGTAGGAAGTGAAGACAGGTGGCAGGTACAAGGTCGCGTACCTTGACACGACACGAATTCACCAGACTGAGCACAGCTTCAAAAATGACCGGCGAGTTGAAACAAAAGATAGATGCTACAAAAAAATCAAAAGTAAAAAAAAATCGATCAAAGAAGCGGGACATAAAAAGGCAAGGCACATGGTGTCTGCTTACATTTCACAATATTTCTGGTCGAGGCCTGATAAGAATTATTTCTATGCTCCATACGCATTTGAGTAAGTTTGTTATATATTGCTAAATACTATGCTAGTTAATAATGTTCATTTTGCAATAAAATATGTTGTTATTATGCAGCAATCATTGGATACACATAATAATTATGCCCAAGGTTGGAGAAGCAGTGGTCCTAGACTTAGCCGACTTCGACAAAAAAATACAGAGAGTTCATAGGCATTTTACAAAAGTAAGATATCAATTAACAATAAATTTTATGTAAAATTATGTTGTTAGTAATTAAAGCATAGCCAAGTTACATTACTTACTTTCTGTCATTCTAACCTTAAAGCGCATACAAGCTCACCGTCCTCAAAGGCAGCCCGCACGATCCGAACAGGCCAGACATTATGAAAATAAGATATCATTTCCATGTAATAACACAACATATTCATTGGTTATATAATTACACACTTTTCATATATAGCATCTAATATAATAGTTTTTTTTATGAAGTGCCACAAGCAACCTCTAGGCTCCGTGCTATGTGAATATTACGTGTGCGAGTTTTTGAGAAATAGTGGGAGAAATATATGCCACTATACACTCATCCTATAACTAATCATGACATGAAAATAATACATCATACTACATTTTTTTCAGATGCCTACCATCCCTACCACCAGCAATCGTTGGACCGACCGTCACATCGACAACATTTGCGTTGGCATGGCAAGGTTCATCCAACACGAGATTTGCCATCACATAGGCTCATTCTTTGACCATGATGGGTTGCTTGCTTTTGACGAGCACAAGTCTCTTAGCAACTAGACAACATCTAATTAGCATATCAAGAACAAATGATGTTGAATATTTTGTCTAAGTATTATTACCAAGTACATTGTAATACTTAATGGTTGTGTATCTGGCTTGAACAATAGTCATGTTAATTGCTATGTCAAATTATAAAATTCTGGTGAGAAAGAACAGTAGTCATGTTAATTGATGTGTCAAAATATAATATTCTTGTGAGAAATACTAATTAGCCGCTTTACTGGGTAGAAATAAATCTATAATGTATAATAATTAAAAAACTGTGCTGGCGGGTGTTGGCGGTCGATATCCATGACTTTTATCGCCAACATTTCTCCGGATTTCATGCTCATATAGTGATAATCATGCTAATATCATTTATACTAATGAGTTCCACAAGTTTTGTACAATTTGTGAGTGAAGGAGCAAACAGGGAAAACGGGAGGCCATTTGGGCTCAGGCCAGGCCGGCCGGCCCACTTTTTCCTCTTCCGGCCACGACATTGATCCACAAGTTTACTAATGTATCAAGGATGATCATGAGCCGTGCATTTGATGTTGGTTTGATCAAACGACCCGGAAGGCCTAGGATGGGATAAACATGGATTGAAGGGCCCACAACCTAGGATTCTTGGACAGCTTCAACCGAACGCAACCGTTACCGACTTCATGACATCATCCAAGCCGTCCCTGCAAAAGTCGGTGCCACTTGGCACCAGGGCCAGGCCGGCCGGCCTCCGACCGTGGCCTCTACGCTTCCTCTTTCACGTGGAAGTTAAGCAAGTAGTTGGCGTCACTCCTAAGCAGGATTTCACCCTTGGAGGGCTATAAAAGGCGCCCTTCACCTCCACACAAGACACACCATCGATTGAAGAGAAGAGAAGGCTCAAGATGTAGTCCACTATTATCTTAGAGTAGAGTAGAGAGAGTAGTGGGTGAGTGTTTGGGTGACAGCCAAGAGTGTAGAGGGAGTTCGGGAGCCATCTCGGCCTTCCCTCAACATTGTTTCACCCTCGAGGAATAAAGCTTCAGAGATATCTTCAGTAAGTTCATCGGTCTCTTGCCTTAGTACCTCGCTAGTTTACTCTTTACTTTCAGCAATTTATCTTGTCTATCTATGATCTGCGGGTACCTGAGTCTGCGCGAGTGACAGCGACTCTTGTTTGGTTTCCTCTATAGCCCTTCGTGTTGGGTGGAGGTCAGTGGCTGAAGGCTTAGGCGTGGTGCCTGTGCTGGCTAGTCACCTCAGGTTGTGTTGCACCCCACGGAACTGCAGTGGTAGGCGGCAGGTGGTGACAGCCCTGTCCGTCCTTTGTACTCCACCACGTTCGGGTGTACTCATAACAGTATTGCTGAGCCCGAAAGAACCCCTCTCTCACCCCGTTCTGAGTTCTTCCCGTTCTAGCCGTCGAAGCAGATCATGTTAAGATTAAGATAGGTTGTCTGGGTAACGAGTGGCTAACTAAGGTTAAGCTCTCTACACCCTTACCCTTTTCTCTTCTGGTAGGTCCGGTTAAGAAAGTTCTAGGCTGGTCGCGTCTACCGTTTCTTGGATTTGACATCCAGGTTTTTACTCCCCTGGTGAAAGGCTACAGCGGTCTCCGTGCGCTTGCGGATTCGTTAGGCTAAGGAGTGCCAACAGCGGGCCATTTAATTAGTTGCCAGCACAGATAGGCATCTGTGCTGGTGGCTGCCTTGTGACAGCACGGCGCCATATCCGCCACGCATAGATACGATTTGGACGCCAACACATATCGTTATTGGTCTAGTGGGAGGAACGGATAGAGATGGATTCAATGGCACAATTGACCTTTCCATAAGTGGGTCCGGCACAGTTGACCTTTCTATAAGTGGGTCCCACCTGTCAGGACTAATTTCTAACGAAAGGCAGACACAATGCCGCATAAGTAAAAAGAATGATGGCACACGGATATCTTCAAATCCTTCAAATTATCTTTAAATCCTTCAAATTCTTTAGTGTGTGTTTTAGTAGTGGCATACAGGTGGCGACCAACTTTTGTAACGGCATACGCATAAAAGAGTCCAGCAAAGTTGATACACACTCAGTTATTACCAATCGATTACTCAACCGAACAAATGACCAACGGCCATACTAACAGTTCCCACAGAGACCAAACTCTATGCGGCACAGTTTTGCAGCCACCGCCCCTACAAGACTACCACACGCAACAGCAGTTCGCTCAACCACTCATCACTGGACCACGAGTAAAACAGCTGCATGGCAGCCACGTCTCATACACCACCAGCAGAGCCGCCACGAAACCGTTGGACCAATCCATCCGCCGCGCGCTCGATCTAGTTACTCGATGCCGTAGATCTTCTTGAGCATGGTGATGAACCCATCCACCTTCTCCGGCGGGTAGAGGCTCTTGGCGACGCTGTCCCGCTCCACACACCTCCTCCCCCACGCCGCGAGCCTGGGCGCAATCTCCTCCACACTAAACCCACCATACCTCTCGTAGCTAGGCAGCCACGGCACGAATGTGACAACCGCGACATCGACGAACCCAAACTCCTCCCCACCAAAGTACTCCTTCTCCCCGAGCTCGCCGTCGAGGTTCTTGAGCACCCGCACGAGCTCCTCTTTCGCCTGTGCGGCCGCGTCGCCCTTGAGCTTCCAGAGCTTGGTGCCGAGCTCGTAGATCTTGTCGGCGTAGGCCGCCCAGAACCGTGCCTGCGCGCGCGCGTAGGGGTCGGAGGGGAGGAGGCTGCGGGCGGCGGAGGGGAAGGCCTCGTCGAGGTAGTTGAGGATGATGAGGGACTCGCAGATGGGGCGGCCGTTGTGGAGGAGCACGGGGATTTTCTTGTGGATTGGGTTGGAGCGGAGGAGGAGGTCGCTCTTGGTGCCCAGCAGCTCCTGCTCTGAGTACTCGTAGGGGATGGCCTTCTCGGCTAGCGCGATCCGGCAGCGCTGCCCGAACGGGCTCACCCAGAAGTCGAGGAGCACGAGCTGGTCGCCCTTGTTGCTGTCGCCCGTCGACGCCATTGTTGCGTGCGTGTGCTGTGACGATCGAGAGGATGGATGGACGGGTTGTGGTGGGGGGTGGCGTGAGGATGCAGGGTCTGGTTTATAGGCTGGGGAGGATAGAATCGGTGAGTGAGGGCAATTGAGAGGCTGATAGCGCCGTGGTAACCGAGGAGAGCGTGGAGCGTGCGGGATTAAACAAGTTGGGACGATGTGGACGAGGAGGGTCGATGCGCGCGGGGCTGCGATCCAGGCCACAGGCCAGGGCGCAGCATATGGGCAGATCGCACTCACTGGAGTATGGAGACCGTGGCACGTGGGGCGCCTACGCGCGCCGGGCCGGGGTTGGCTCGTGGGAAATCCTCAGGCGTCGTCTGCGCGTGGCAGCAGATCAGACAGATAGATGGGTGGCATACTGGCATGGCAACTTGGCGTCCATGCAGTACGCGACGACGCGACGGGGCACCAGGGACAGGACAGAGGAGGACCGCGCCGCGCCGGCATGTGGTGCCCGATCGATCCACTGTGGGCCGTGCTGAGATACGGGCAAACGCACACCGACGTAAAGGCGGTAGCGTGGTGATCGCAGACCCTCACCGGGCACCCCCCACACGCGCACGTGCTGAATTGGAACTATGTGAAGCAAACAATGCCTGTCCTGCACGGATTCATTTCCGTCCACACACGTACACGTACAGTTTGGTGCATGGAAAGAAACGTGCAGCGCAACACCAAAGCATCCACCGGACTGTTACTTCCGAACCCGCAGGCAGCTCCCGTCTTCGTCACTTCCGCAACTAATCGGCGAGTGAGGGTTGTCGAGAAATTAAAGAGTGATCAATTTATGTAATTAATTAGTTAATTATTTAATTAGAGAAAGGGGAAACCCCTCACGTGAGGGTGCCTCCAAGGGGCATCCTTTCCAAGGGGTGTCTCCAAAGGGTCAATGTCCCTTCATCCTGTATAAATGTAACAGTCCCCATTAACGAGAAACAATCCATGTCGGTGTTCTACCGTCGATCCTACCGAGGGGTATCCCGAGGTAGTAGAGTTTCAGGTGGGTTTCGCCGAGATCAGGAACGCAAAAGCTAAGAGACTCAGGATTTAGACAGGTTCGGGCCGCTTAGAAGGCGTAATACCCTACGTCCTATGTGGTGATTGGTATTGATCTTGGTTGTTTATGTTTTGGAGAGGGTCCCTGCCCAGCCTTATATACACGGCGGGCAGGGTTACAAGGTCGGTTTCGAGTAGAATCCTAACCAATTACTACTTGGAGAGTGCTTTACAAGGCAATCCGAGTAGTTTACAAGTCATACGACTAGTTTCCATATCGAGAAGAGTCCTTGTAGTACTCTACTCGTGTTTAATTTTCACGCCTGGTACGACTCTGTCTGGAGATAATCCATGTGTCCCTGTGGGCCCATGGTCGTACCTCCAACAAGCCCCCAAGCGCTTCATCGTCGAGTATCGTCAACCGAGTGCTTGCCAAGCCAATCGAGTGCTTTTTCGAGTTCTTCGAGTGCTTGATCAGTCTTGAACAGGTCTTGGTTGTCACGAGGCCATGAGTTGCTTAAGCCCCGTTTATTTTGATCAAATCAGTAGTCTTCAAAATATTATATGGTGTGCGATAAAAATCGCACTCCATATGGAGTAGCCCCCGAGCCTTAAGTTGAATCGAAGAATCAGGTTGAGGGTCCACAGAATCTTGAATCTTCATCTTGTTCTTGAAATGTGCAATTTTGGAAAAATTGCACTTGATATCAAGTAGCCCCCGAGCCTTGGGTTGAACCAAAGAATCAAGCCGAAGGTCTTGATTTAAATCTTCAGTCTTCAGAAAAATAAAATCAGCAGTCGTTGTATATCGCCTATCAGCCCCCGAGCCTTGAAACGATTCAGCATGATCAATTCAAGGGTCCAGCGAACTTAGTGTTAATCGAATCATCTTGTAGATCATCATCCGAGTGGTAATTTGCCCCTCACCGGGCACCCCCCACACGCGCACGTGCTGAATTGGAACTATGTGAAGCAAACAATGCCTGTCCTGCACGGATTCATTTCCGTCCACACACGTACACGTATAGTTTGGTGCATGGAAAGAAACGTGCAGCGCAACACCAAAGCATCCACCGGACTGTTACTTCCGAACCCGCAGGCAGCTCCCGTCTTTATCACTTCCGCAACTAATCGGCGAGTGAGGGTCGTTCAGAAATTAATTATTAATTAGTGATCAATTCCTATAATCAATTGGTGTCCGCGACGACTCCACGGAACCGCCTCCAGGGCTCGCCGCCGCCGTTCCTAGCCCCCGTTTCCCTCCGTCGCCGGCCTTTAGCCGGTGGCAAGGGAAGTGTAACAGCCCAGGGCTTAATAGGATTGATAGAATACTCATACCAACAAGTTGCAACTTCTTTTTCGGAAGCTTATCTCGAAAAAACTCTGGGGTTAAGCGTGCTTGGCTTGGATCAATTTCATGATGGGTGACCGACCGGGAAGTCCTTCCTAGGTGCACATGAACGAGGACAAAGTGCGCAGAAAAGACATGTGTTGGTATGTGAGGATAGTCTAAAGGTCCTAGAGAGCTGTCAAGTGTAAGCGGGCCCGGCCTCGGGGAGGCGGGACGTTACAATTGGTATCAGAGCCGACTCTCGCGGTTTCACGGGCGCGTGGGGTCACAGTTGCGCAGGCATGGTGCGCATGGCTGGTGTGTGCCTAGAGTGGTCACACAACATGGCATATGCGTTGGCACTGGGCACACGGACGTGGCCAAGAGAGGGCGTTCCTGGACTGGGGTTGACCGACGAGGGCGTCGGTCTCCTAAAGGGGTGAGATTGTAACAGCCCAGGGCTTAATAGGATTGATAGAATACTCATACCAACAAGTTGCAACTTCTTTTTCGGAAGCTTATCTCGGAAAAACTCTGGGGTTAAGCGTTCTTGGCTTGGAGCAATTTCATGATGGGTGACCGACCGGGAAGTCCTTCCTGGGTGCGCATGAGTGAGGACAAAGTGCGCAGAAAAGACATGTGTTGGTCTGTGAGGATAGTCTAGAGGTCCTAGAGAGTTGCCAAGTATAAGCGGGCCCAGCCTCGGGGAGGCGGGACGTTACAGGAAGAAGGGGTCCATGCTTTAGTAGATCGAGCCCTTAATCGAGTCTTAGGTATAGGATTTGTTCACCGTCGATGTTTGGCGGTGGAACTAGAGTTTGCCGGAGGAGCATGGCTCCTATGCGGCTTCTTGTTCCTGGCGGCGTCGGCGATGCGGAAGCGACGGCGTTGTAGGGGAATAATTTATCCCGGCTTCTTCCATTCTCCGGTGGCGATCTACTCCGACACCATTGGAGAGGCCGGGGAGACCTGTATTGGAGTCCAGGGCTGGCGCATCATCGTCTTCTTCAGGTGATGATGTTGTTGACCTGTTTAATCCTGAGGAATATGATCTCCGGTGGAAATCCGAGTTTTGCTCGGGTTGCCGGCGTTGGATTTGAAGGTTGCGTCGTGGGTGCCGGAGTTGGCCGATGCGCTTGGGAGGCGTTGTACTCGGCATCTGCGCTTAGCAGTAAGCCCTCCTCTGCGGCCTCTACTTTGTGGAGTTTGGCTCTGGCGTCCGGCGACGATTGGGAAGCGGTTTGGACGGCGGTGACGAACAAATCCCTGAAGTCGTCGAGGAAGATGATTAGGAAGAGTTTTAATCTTCTTTGTAATTTTCCTTTTTTTCTGGGTTCTTGTTTGTAAGAGAGCCGGTGTACTGTGTTAAGATCAATACATGTTCCTCTCAAAAAAATTCCTATAATTAATTAGTTAATTACTTAATTAGAGAAAGGGGAAAACCCCTCACGTGGGGTGCCTCCAAAGGGCCAAATGTCCCTTCATCCTGTATCATCCTGTATAAATGTAACCGTCCTCATCAATGAGAATCAATCCATTCCTATTCTTCCCATTTCATTTGTCTCTCTCACTTTTACTTCACAACACGTTATCGGTCACTTTTGCTCCTACTGCGCACAGACAAAGGGAAAGACCTCAGGTTCCTGGTAAGCACCATGGATCCCCTTCACTTACAGTACTGCCACCATGAATGGCTCTTGTTCTTTCCATCGCCGGCCACCATTGCTGGACTCCAGGACATCATCTTGGGCTCTGCTTTTGTAGTAGAGGCGGTCGGTTCTTCACACACCATGGTAGGGGTCCCGCAGGACATTGCCGTCAAGGTCGCCGTGCTCACCGCTTCCATGGTGGTCATGGCGGTCCTTTCTTCGCTGGACGACATCGATGGACGCCTCGCCATCAAAGCCCAGGCCAACGGCTTGGACCATTGTCGCCACCGCAAACGTCGCCTCCGGCCTCACCGGACCACCCATGGCGACACCTTCAGAGGCCACGCATCTGACCCCATCAGCGGCCGCACCTCGAGCGAGACCTCTGCTTCTACGACGTCAACGGCCACCACCTTTCCACCCTTGCCGCTGACCATGTCCTCCATGGCTCCCTCGCCAACTCTGGCGGCGGCACCCTCGGCGCCCGAGGAGGAGTGGGTGCTCCCCTTGCCAGTCGTCTTCGCCGCGTTAGGGCCATCAACACCCGGACGGGGTCCGGTGCGGGACTCAGAGCCCAGCATCGCTGGGCTTCTCCTCCACTCAGTGAAGTCCGGCCGGCGGCGCAAGCCGGCGTAGGGGCAGAGCGCGAACAGGGGGAGGAAGAGGAGAAGGGGAGGACGGCTCGGATCCGGGCGGGTCCACCTCGACGGGGACCCCTAGCGGCAGCGGCGGCAGCATCCGGCGGTGGCGGCGCAGGGTTACAAGCGGCAGCGGCGGATCGGCGGCAGCCGCTGGCTGGATGGGGATGGGTGCGAGGTTAGGAAAACCCTAACCGTTCCCCACCACCCGTCTTATACAGGCCGGCCAGGCCGGGCCGTCGTGGGCCGCCCTCAGGCGGGCAAGTTGGGCTGCCAACCAGGCCGCACCAGCCAGCCGGGCCGAGCCGCATCGCCCAGCCGAGCATGGGACACAAGCCGTAGCAGGCCGCCGAGATGGGCCGCCAGCAGGCCGGCCCAGCCGCTCCTGTCTCCTCCGTAGCTTTACAATAAGGGCCCCAAACTTATCAGTATTTACATGTTTTAGAATTCCCGTTCTACATATTCATAAATAAGTCTCTGGATTGTTCTATCTAAGTCCTCAGACTCTGTAATATTTGCATATTTGTTGTAAATAGCTATCTAAACTATCAAGTTTAGTACCAATGTACTATAATTACCACAGTAATTGTACATTATGTGATCCGTAGATTCACATGGTTATGCAAATATTATTTCAAAACAAATTTTATGTGTCATTTATTTTAAACTTCATTACATGACACTTAAACGTTACACTACATCAAGTAGTATCAAGCAAAATATAAAATTAAGGTATATAAATCTAAATTTTTGGAATAACACAAGGTGATGGAGACCTAGGCACTGGCTGCAATAAGTTCTATAGAATTGAAAAAGTTCTATAAGAATTTATTTGCCCTGAGACCAGGCTTTTAGGCAGTAAATTATTTGTCCATTACTGAGAGGTCTACATCTTATGATGATTACCTACAAAGTGTATATACAAATTATTATATACAATAACAATTTTATAATATATGACTCTCAATTCATTAATTCCCATAGGAATACCACTAAAACAATTACATTGTTTATACCTTAATACATGCAAGAATCATCTTGCCTTCAATATTTTGCATATTTATAGCACCAATATTATTAATTTACCATAGTAAATTAAAGATATACATGATTTGCTCATATAAGAAAATTGGAATATCATACCAAATATTAAAATTTGGAATGATCAAAAGTCTCCACCTTTCATTTCGGTAATTATCTTGATTCATATTTCATATTGGCCATACATAACGTAGTATCACAGTACTACTATGGTATGTACATTATCACATAGTGATCTATCATACCTAATTTTGAATATAAATTAAATAAGGCCTATACTAACATGGTGATTACCTACTAGTGTAACACATGAGACAGTGGAGTCTAAGGCATCTATTACAGTCATGCCAAACTATGCCTGTAGCAACGAGTTTCTCGTCTACTGCTTCAAGATGTGACTATCTTTTGATGTGTTCAGACACTAGTACATGATGATAGCAGTGATTTCATCACCTATCAAATATGATGCCCATACTACTTGCAATTCCAAGATATAAGATTTTGTGTATGTTAATTCAGTCTTGAATTCACAACTCAAGGGCATCTACTTTGCTTAAATAAATAGTAGAAAATTGTGCAATATTTTTTAGTGACTATCTTCTACCATAAAAACAGAGACTATGTTTTGGAAATTGATCCTTCGATCATCTATTCTCACAAGAATGGAGTCCAAAACATGTGATGCAATTTTGTCATCTGTCACATTCAGAATAGTCCACTTATAATCAAGTATCAACTTGAATCAATAATTTGCACATCTATATTTTCATACTATATAATTTACTCTTCGAGTAATTCATTAAAATTCATGATCTACTCATGTAGGACGTGACTAATGTTTTTGAAATAGAATTTTCAAATTCTCATTAGTTAGGATTTATTGTCCAATATGGGTCTTTGATATGAACAATATTATTGGGAGACACATGGCATCATTGCCACTTTAGTTCTACCCTAATCAAAGTACCCAATCTATCCTTCAAATTACCACACATACACCTTGGGTGTGGCTACATTTCCTCCACTCATGTTTTACAAAACTGAGTATCCAAATGAGGAAGATCCATTTATTATTTAGAACTCTCAATTGAGTTATCAACAAAGAATAAATATTGCCCAAACTTTATCAGGGCTTTCAATTCCATGGCAATATCCAACATAATGAATCACATACATAAAATTTCATTTTATCAAAAGTGATCATAATGACAAACTTTAAGTTTATCTAAAGTGTGGTTGTACGTTTCAAGTACATATTATTTCCATATCAAATATTTGGTTCAAGAAAACCTCAACTCCATCGGAGATAAGAGCATTCTAGGGGATTAAGTTTGAAGCTCACTTCGACTAATTGAGGACCGGGTGTGTCCGAGTACCCGTGGATGGTCGCTTCCTGGTGTGATGAGTGATTAACAACGTGGTGTGGATTAACGTTTGTCTTGGCTCAAGTATTGCAGGTGTATAATGCGGCTTGATTGCATTGGTGCAGGTGAAGAACAGGCGCGAAAGGTCTTAGCCATGGAGGCCTCCAAGGAGTGGAGAGACAAGTAGGCTTGGTTCGAGGGACCCGGTGGCCAGATGGATCAAGTGCGGTTCACAAGGTGGCAAGAACGAGCAAGGGAACGTGGTTTCGGTGCGAGGTAGCGGCTCACGACCGAAGCTCGTACGCGGACATAAGGCCGGTGCAAGGTAGCGGCCCAAAACCGAAGCTTGCATGCGGGGTTTGGTGGTTTGGCCAAAAGACCATCAGGTGGACGGTTTCCCTTGGTTTGGACCTCAAAACAAAGGCCGAGTACTTGGCGTGGCGTCGCAGGTCGTGGGACGGTTTAACCGCCCCCCCCCTGGGCAGGCCCGAGAGGCGTCGAGGAGCTTCGATCTGGAGGACATGCGGCATGATTGCAAGGGTTGCGTCAGAGGAAAGCAAGCTTGCAGTGAAAGGTGTCCCAGCCGGAAATATCTTTGATTCAATTGTCAAATTTGTCCCTGAGGGTTATGTATCACTTAGGGGTAGTTGAGTCATTAGAGCACCACCACTTGGACTATAAATAGGCCCCCTAGGGGTTGGTGGCTGCTATCTATCTCTCTAGTTTATTTTCCCTTGCACTAGAACTATTTTCCTTTAGGTTTTCGTTTCTAGTTTTCCATAGGCTAGCCAAGTGCTTCACCGGAGAAATCTTCAAGAGGGTAGGATGAAGGGAGGATATCTAGCCTCTTTGTAAAGAAGTTGACCTCGTGACGTATGTAAGATTTGGCTTTCTTTCATCTCTACTTGTGTGATTTCTTTGTTCATCCTGTGGCTCTTTTTGGTGCTTTTGTTAGATTTTCGATTCCTTGTGTTTGAGGCCGTTTCTTTGTGGGATTGCTTGGGGGATTCACATATGAGCTTGTGGAGAATCTTTTCCTGGTGATTTGCCCCCACAAAACGCAAAGAATCGCTTCGGATTTGGGGATTTTTGGATGAACTCGAGATGGAGGTGTTCTTCGTGAGATTTGAGATTTTGGGAGTTCTAGTGACTTAGAGGCCGATAGTTTTGGGGCATATCCTCTACTTGAGGCGTACATCATCTCCCAAAAGTTTCGTCTCAAGAGCTTAAGCCGTTTGGGAGATCGGGTAATTCGATTTTGGGTGTTGACTTTCGAAGCCTGTGCTCCCAGGCCAGGCCGGTTTAAACCGCCCCCTAGGCGGTCTAACCGCCCCCTAGGCGGTTTAACCACCCCTAGGGAGGTTTGACCGCCCCTGGCTAGGAAGAGGAGATTTGGTTTCGTTTTGGTTCGATTTTGATTCGATTTGCTCGATTTGTTTTCCGCTGCTGTGATCGTGTTCCTAGGGTCAGTAGCTTCTCAGTAGCTACGTGATCTTGGCAAGATCGTGTTGCGAAGATTTGGAGTTGAGTTGGGAGAAAAGCCAGATTCTTTGAGAAGAAATTTTTATCGGCTCCCATTCACTCCCCCCTCTCTGGTCGCCTAATCGGTCCTTCAATTGGTATCAGAGCCGGTTACGGGTCTTTGCGACTCTAACCAGTCTAAGATCCAAAGATGACGTACCAAGATCGGGGTTCCGGGCCTCCGCACGTTGATGGGAAGAATTATCCGAACTGAGTTGCGAGTATGGGCGTTTTCTTGCGAGGGAAAGGAAAGTTGTTGTGTGATGTGACGAAAGATGAAGATTATGTCAATCCTACCAACTTAGATGCGCAGGATGCAATGAGATAAGTTCGAGGCCAACGCTAGGGCTGTCGACTACTTGTTTCGTGCTTTGTTGACTGAAGAGTTTGAACGTGTTTTGGGCGAGGACCTAGCTAGCCAGATCTGGCTAAAGCTCAAGGTAGCCCATGGTAGTGATAGCCATGTCAAGGCTAGGACTTTTCTCGGTCTATCGTAGAGAGTACGAGAACTTTGAGCAGTTGCCTGGTGAGTCGGTTGATGCTATGTTTCAGCGCTTTACTGCCATAGTCAACAACATGAAAGCCAACATCACCACACTCCCATACACGGATCATGACAGAGCTTTGAAGCTCTTGCTTTCCCTTGATCGGTCCGTGTGTGGTGCTAAGGTTGAGGCGATCATGGAGTCGGCTAACTATGAAACTTTGAAAGTTGACGAGCTTTTCTCCAAGTTGAAGTCTTCTAAGGTTGATAGATAGCTTATTGCCAAGGCTAAGAGTCCGACTGATTCCCATAGTCTGGCTCTAGTCGATGGATCTGGTTATGGACATGCTAATACTTCCAAACACTTTGCCTTGTCTTCTCTTGTGTCTCTTCCAGATGAGGAGTATGAGGTGCTGAGCGAGGAGGATCTCGCGTTGCTTACCAGGAGGTTCGAGCGCATGTACCAGAACCGCAAGGGCTCGAGGCGTGCGGGGAGTACGTGCTACAGGTGCGGCAAGATGGGCCACTTCATCGCCGAGTGCCCGGAGGAGATCAAGAACGACTACAACCGCAAGCACCGACCGCGAGACGAGCACAAGCACCGCTCCAAGGACGAGTACCGCTCCAAGCACAAGAACAAGGAAGAGAGAAGGACGAAGAACAAGCATGGTGGCTATAAGAAGAACAAGTCTCGAGCGATGGTGGCTGGTGCAAGCGACATCGACACGAGCTCCACCAACACTTCGTCGAGCTCGAGCAGCGAGGATGAAGACCGCGGCCACCGCAAGGAGAAGAAGCACATGAACCGCAACTTCAATGGGCTTTCTTGTGCCGCTATGAACTTCTGCACCATGGCGCATGACTCCAAGAACGACTACGACTCAGACTCCGACTCCGAGGACGAGGTAATGACCGATCCCACCTCTTTGCGTAAGGAGATTGCTAGGCTAGAGGAGTTGGTCGATAATCGTGATGATGTGCTTAGGAAGACCAACAAGGAAAGAGAGAATTTAGGTCTTTGCTTGGAGAGTCTAAGGATAGGGTTGTGGAGCTTGAGGCCTTACTTTCTGAGACTGGAAGAAGGCGTTGGAATTTGAGTCTTTGCTTAGTGAGTCTAACAAGAAAGTGGCTGAGCTTGAATCTGAGTTGGCAAATGCTAGAACAGAGATAGGTGTGTTGAAATATGCTCCCATTCTTTCTGATGAACTTGAATGCTTGTATGTGATGTGCATCTTGCTGATTTGGTTGCTCTTAAAGATAAACACATGACATGCCTTGATGAACTAGAAGGAGCTAGGGTTGAGATTGCTGAGTTGAAGTCTAGATCTTCTTTGCTAGGTGCTTGTACTTCTTGTCCTACTTTACATGCTCGGTTGCTTGAATCTCATACCATGATTAGTTCCCTTGAGGCTGAATTGAAATCTCCTATGGCAAATTCTTGCTCTGCTTGTGATGTTGTTACTTTGAAGAATGTTGAGCTTGCACAATATATTGATCGTCTGCAAGATGAGAATGATGAGTTGCGACAGTGTTTGGGTTGGTTGTCAGGTCACGAGCAACAGCTTAAGATGTTGATTGCTGGGTTCAAGAGAGCTGATGGTCGTGGTCTGGGTTCTGAGAAAGCTGGTGAGTGTAGTGGTGAGAAAGAGAGTGAACAAGACAACTCCACCACAAACATTCCAACACCCCCACAGAAAGCCATCCTCAAGAACAACTTCACACCCAAACCTAATCACCTGCCTAAACAAGCTTGACACCACTCCTGATCCTCCCAAGTTTCCCCCAAAGACAAGCGGCTTCCAGAAAAGAGTGACCTTTGTGAGGAGTGGGGTTTACCAGAAGAGAGAAGTCTCAGCTGAGAGAAACCCCAAAGCCAAAGCCAGTCCGCTTCCATCGTGATCATTGTGGAAGGGATGGACACATTGAGGAGTTTTGCTAGAGGAAGAAGAGAGAGGTGAGACGAGAGAAGGAGTTGGGTAACAGGGATAGGTACTACTCTTTCTGTAGTGTGCCTGTGTCTCGTTCACCCTTGCCTAGGAGAGAGGCTTTTGTGCGTTCAGTTCCTTCTTTGGGTGTTCGTAGTGTTTCGGCTCGTGGTGAGTTTGCTAGGCAGCCTCCTGCTCGTGGTCAGTTTGATACAGGGAGGTTCGACCATAGCTTTGAGGCGAGGAGAGAGTCTAGGCCGCGTTTTCCTCCGCGTGGTGCTAGAGGTCCGACGGTGAGATACAGGAGGGTTCCACAGAGTAACGTTGATTTTGCTAACCCCTCTTTTGAGCAGATGGCCCGACACTGGTTTAACTTCTTTTTGTGCTAACTCCAGTGTCGAGTCGTTCGCTCATTCTCGTTCTCACTTTTGATTGTGCAGGTGGGAGGCATGGGGAACTTTTGGTTGATGGACTCTGGTTGTTCACGGCATATGACAGGAGATAGGAAGTGGTTCTCCAGCCTCACCCCGGTGGTGTCCAGGCAGTACATCACTTTTGAGGATAAGGGTAAAGGTAGAGTGTTGTCTGAGGGTGTTATTCAGGTGAGTGACAGCTTTGTGTTGAAACGGGTGGCTCTTGTCAGGAATCTTGGTTTCAATTTGCTTTCGGTTTCTCAGCTTCTTGATGAGGGTTATGAGGTTCAGTTTAAGAGTGAGATTCTCGGATTCTTAATCCTCGAGGTGAGCTTGTATGCATGATTATTCCTGAGGGTCAGATTTTTCGTGCTGATTTTTCTAGATCATTCGGTCCTTCTCGTTGTTTGATTGCCGGTACTTCTTCTGAGCTCTGGAGGTGGCATAGGAGATTGGGTCATGTGAGCTTTGATTTGCTCACCCGCTTGAGGTGCACCTTGTAGGCATGGTAAGATGGTCACCTCTTCTCACCCACCTTTGACTGAGGTGATGACTGAGCGTCCTGGGAGCTTTTGCATATGGACTTGGTTGGTCCGGCTCGCGTTCACTCAGTCGGTGGGAAGTGGTATGTTCTTGTTGTGGTGGACGACTATTCTCGCTATGCTTGGGTGTTTTTCTTGGCGTCTAAGGATGAGACTTTTGACTTTGTTTGAGATCTGATTTTGAGGTTGAAAAACGAGAGTAATGGTGGTGCCATGAGAGCTATACGCAGTGACAATGATATGGAATTTAAGAACACTCGTGTTGATGCCTTTTGTTGTAATCTTGGTCTTGAACAGCAGTATTCATCACCATATGTTGCTTGCCAAAATGGTGTGGTTGAGAGGAAGAATCGGACTCTTTGTGAGATGGCAAGGACGATGCTAGATGAGCATAGGACTCCTAGAAAATATTTGGCAGAGGTAGTAAATACAGCTTGTCATGTGTCAAATCGTATTTTCCTTCGTGCTTTCAAGAAGAAAACTTGCTATGAGCTTTTTCACGGTCGTACTCCACGTGTGAGTCATTTCCGGGTGTTTGGTTGCAAGTGTTTCATTCTTAAGAAAGGAAATCTTGACAAGTTCGAGTCTCGTTCGATGGATGGAATTTTTCTTGGTTATGCTAATCACTATCGAGCATATCATGTGCTCAATCTTGAAACTAATCAAATCATGGATACTTGCGAAGTCACTTTCGACAAGACCATTCCGTGTAGTTCTTCTGTCTTTGAGTGTGCATGTGACGAGGAGTTGGGACAGTCTATCTTTGAAGAAGAACAGGATGATGAGGAAGATGATGAAGAAGGTCGTGCACTGAATGGAAATCTTGTACCCTCTACTTCTACTACTACCACGAGTTTCGACGAAGGCCCCTCTGCTACTTATTCGTCGAGTCGCGCTCATGATCAAGCTCAAGTGGAAGCTGCTTTTGAGGGGGAGGCAATCTCGAGGCGAGAAGCTCCCCGCAGGTACAGAAGGATCATCCTCCATCAAGGATCATAGGTGATTTAGATGAACGCACTACACGGTCAAGGTCACAGAACATCTCCCATTTCGCTCATTCTGCTTTTGTTGCGTCTTTTGAGCCCAAAAATGTTGGACACGCTTATCTGATTCTGATTGGGTCATTGCTATGCATGAAGAGCTTGGAAACTTTGAGAGAAACCATGTGTGGGAGTTAGTTGAACCACCTCCAAATTGTCATCCCATACGAACCAAGTGGGTTTTCAAGAACAAGAGGGGTAAGGATGGAGAGATAGTGAAAAACAAGGCGAGGTTGGTTGCTCAGGGGTTTTCGCAGTAGGAGGGGATAGATTATGAGGAGACTTTTGCTCCTGTTGCCCGTTTGGAGGCAATTCGGATCCTTCTAGCATTTTCAGTTGCTAAAGGGTTCAAATTGTACCAAATGGACATGAAGAGTGCCTTTTTGAATGGGGTGATCGAGGAAGAAGTGTATGTGAGGCAACCCCCTGTGTTTGAGAGTGAGAGGTACCCACACCGAGTGTTCAAACTCCACCGAGCATTATATGGCCTAAAGCAAGCACCCAGAGCGTGGTATGGCAGGTTGAGGGGGTTCTTGCTTAGCAAGGGGTTTGAGATGGGAAAGGTTGACAAGACACTCTTCTTGTTGAGGCATGGCAATGATCTTTTAATCGTTCAGATATACGTGGATGATATCATTTTTGGTGGCTCTTCTCACAATCTTGTTGCCAAGTTTGCAGATGATATGAGCAGGGAATTTGAGATGTCCTATGATGGGAGAGTTGCAGTTCTTTCTCGGGCTGCAGATCAAGCAACACAAGGACGGGACGTTCGTGCACCAAAGCAAGTACACAAAGGACATTCTCAAGAAGTTTGACATGAGCGACTCCAAGCCGATGACCACTCCGATGAGTACGACTACAGCCTTGGATGCGGATGAGGACGGAGAACCAGTGGACCAGAAGGAGTACCGGAGCATGATCGGCTCCCTCCTCTACTTGACGACAACGAGGCCGGACATACAGTTCAGCGTGTGTCTGTGCGCTCGTTTTCAGGCTTCACCGAGGACTTCACATCGGCAGACCGTCAAGAGGATTTTCAGGTATCTCAAGTATACTACTGAGTTGGGTCTTTGGTATTCTGCTGCTTCTTCACTTGCCCTCCATGGTTATTCTGATGCGGATTTTGCTGGGTGTCGTGTGGATCGCAAGTCTACTTCTGGACAATGTCAGTTTCTTGGTTCGTCTCTTGTGTCTTGGTCTTCTCGCAAGCAATCTGGTGTAGCCCAATCCACCACAGAAGCTGTTGCTCCCAGCTGCTTTGGATCACCTACACCTTGAGAGACTTTGGCTTAGATTCGTCCCATGTACCACTTCTTTGTGATAGCACCAGTGTCATAAGCGTAGCCAAAAATCCCGTGCTCCACTCCAAAACCAAACACATAGAAGTGAGGTACCATTTCCTGAGAGATCATGTGGAGAAAGGAGATATTAGCTTGCCCATGTTTCTACCCAAAACCAGCTTGCAGACATTTTCACAAAACCACTTGACCAAGTTACCTTCACCCGCTTGCGAGGAGAACTTGGTGTGTGTTCGCCTTTCTGAGCTGAGTTTTGGAGAATTTGTTGTAGCATATGTATACTAGTGTATCTTTGATGTACAATTTTCACTTTTGTATCTTGATTTTTCATCTTTGTATCTTGATGTATAGTTCTTTTTGCATCTTGTGATATATCATGCTGCATTTGTATCATATCCTAGGATGAGCTTCTCCTATATGCAGTGATTGCTACAACTTGCTACACCTTAGAATTTCGACGGGCTTGCTAGGGATTGGTTGATGATTGGCTATGCTCTTGATGGTTTTGATATATATTCTATTGAGATAGTCAATTTTTGAAGTAAAATGACAAACTGAACTTAAACTCTTTCACCCATGAGTAAATGCCTTTGCATGTCTTGTTTGAGCCGAAATGGCTATATCTTGCTTAAGATCATGCTAGGTTGTGATGTTCTTTTCAATTGGGTCAAAGACCTTTGTCATTGTAAATGTTTAGCTCATGTTTTACCTTGCGAAGGGGCATAAGCTTCGTTTTGTCGCAAAGACATTTCATGTACCATGCTTAATTTGGAAAACTTGAAAAATGAGATGTCTATGCATGAAAGAAGAAAAAGATACATTTGAGAAAAATTTATGCCCATGTCTCTATGCTTTCACCATTGAACACACTTGCACACATGGGTGCTAAGCGGTTGCATGATGTTTGCCGGAGAAGTCTCCCTTGAGAAGTGAACACATGGCTCCGTGCTTTGACATGACATGAGATAAAACTTGGGCGTTTGTAATGATCTTTTGATGAGAACTCTTGCCTTTCATAATCTTGATGAGATGAAGTTCATTTTTGCTTGAACAATCCATGGTTAGGACTTTGCTCATGTGGTGACATTTTTTTATATAAAACTAAACAAATTGATCATGGCTTTGTCGATTGGCTACATGTCTTTACCTTCTTGATGGCAATGCCCGTGTGACATGATGAACTATCTAGCTAGCCCTTTTTCTAACTTGTAGCATTTTGTAGTGCTCATTGTATATTTGAGGAGCTTGTACTTGCATCTTTTGCATTTTTCGCCTTGATTTGTGCATTGTCAACAAGGGGGAGAGTTTCTGGAGAATATCTGAAAGGGAAGAGTTTCCGAAGGGAAAGCATTATACTGGACGCTTCGCTTTTGAAAGTTTTGCGAGCTTTTGTGTGAAGCTTTTGCTTCTTTTGTGCTGGAACTGCCTAGGGCGGTTTAATCGCCCCTGTGCAGTGAGCACAAGGTCCATGGTGATTTGAGCCTTTTTTGACACATTTTCGCACGCACAAGTTCACTTGTTTAGGGGGAGTTTGCATCTATGCAGAGGGAGTGCTTTGTGTTTTCTGAAAAGTGTTTTGGAGATTTGTGGGTTGTGCTTTGTGATTTGCTCTTTTGCCGATGGTATCGAGGAGCTTCGATCCGGAGGACACGCGGCATGATTGCAAGGGTTGCATCGGAGGAAAGCAAGCTTGCAGTGGAAGGTGTCCCAGCCAGAAATATCTTTGATTCAAATGTCAAATTTGCCCCTGAGGGGTATGTATAACTTAGGGGTAGTTGAGTCATTAGAGCACCACCACTTGGACTATAAATAGGACCCCTAGGGGTTGGTGGCTGCTATCTATCTCTCTAGTTTATTTTCCCTTGCACTTGAACTATTTTCCTTTCTAGTTTTCCATAGGCTAGCCAAGTGCTTCACCGGAGAAATCTTCAAGAGGGTAGGATGAAGGGAGGATAGCTAGCCTCTTTGTAAAGAAGTTGACCTCGTGATGTATGGAAGATTTGGCTTTCTTTCATCTCTACTTGTGTGATTTCTTTGTTCATCCCGTGGCTCTTTTTGGTGCTTTTTTTGTGCTTTTGCTAGATTTTCGATCCCTTGTGTTTGAGGCCGTTTCTTTGTGGGATTGCTTGGGGGATTCACATATGAGCTCGTGGAGACTCTTTTCCTGGTGATTTGCCGCCACAAAATGCAAAGAGTCGCTTCGGATTTGGAGATTTTTGGATGAACTTGAGATGGAGGTGTTCTTCATGAGATTTGAGATTCTGGGAGTTCTAGTGAGTTAGAGACCGATATGTTTGGGGCATATCCTCTACTTGATGTGTACATCATCTCCCCAAAGTTTCGTCTCAAGAGCTCAAGCCGTTTGGCAGATCGGGTAATTCGATTTTGGGTGTTGACTTTCGGAGCCCGTGCTCCTAGGCCAGGCCGGTTTAAACCTCCCCATAGGCAGTCTAACCGCCCCCAGGTGGTTTAACCGCCCCTAGGGAGGTTTAACCGCCCCTGGCTGGGAAGAGGAGATTTGGTTTCGTTTTGGTTATTTCGATTCGATTTGCTCGATTTGTTTTCCGCTGCTGTGATCGTGTTCCTAGGGTCAGTAGCTTCTCAGTAGCTACGTGATCTTGGCAAGATCGTGTTGCGAGGATTTGGAGTTGAGCTGGGAGAAAAGCCGGATTCGTTGAGAGGAAATTTTTATCGGCTCCCATTCACTTCCCCCCTCTCTGGTCGCCTAATCGGTCCTTCACTAATGAGACCTCCATAAGTCTCCAAATTATCTCTAGAATTATCATTAGTCTAAAACTATACTTTAATGTGTAGTACATTGTCCATCATCAGTATCATGTACCTCATACATGATATTTGTTCAGGATCAAATCAGAAAGAAAGGAATTTCATTAAGTGGACCTCCACTATTATAACATGGGGAATATATACTCTCTTTATGAGTATTCCATTATTAAATGTAGATACACTGATGTATTCTACAATACCCCAATATATTTTCATGCCATTTATTTCTATAGTTTTCATTTTGAAACATATTACCATGAGTAATCAGCACTCAACTTGGTATAATGGGCATGAAAATTACATACTCATAGCATTCCTTTCATATCACTTGAGATATGTTATATACATACATCAATCCCATATCACATGTTGCGTACAAAATTATTATCAATTCTATTGGTCATATCATTTCTATCGTATGAATAATATGAAAAATTATTATCAATTCTATTGGTCATAGTTAAAATTCTTGAAATCTTCAGATTTAATGTGCACCGCATGTGTCACAAGAGAATTAATGTTAAGGCCCTCTTACCTTAAAATTTTAAATAATGAGTCAAGTTATTGAACACATTCAAGACAAGCATATGGTTGTATTTTGTCAACAAAATGGACCATTCAAGTGCTCTAAAAGAATGCTAACTGATGCATTTAACAAATAGTCCCACATGTGTTCCTTACTCATAAGGCACCACAA
Organism: Urochloa ruziziensis; assembly: GCA_015476505.1. Classification (NCBI taxonomy): domain Eukaryota; kingdom Viridiplantae; phylum Streptophyta; class Magnoliopsida; order Poales; family Poaceae; genus Urochloa; species Urochloa ruziziensis. Next base: position 13,634,635 of record CM027126.1, on the reverse strand, counting down.
TTTACCAAATTCATTGCTCAGATTTTCAATTTAGAGCAAATTATCCTGGACGCAGGATCAAATCCAATCATTTGGGAGTTATTTGGCTTCGGGAAACTATAGCACCAAGTACCATATATATGTCCACATCAATTATGGCTTAACAGAATATTTTATTGAGATAATTCATTTGCATGACCAACAAAATAGAATTAAAATTTACCAATATCTAGTTAGTACTATGTGGATTTACACACCACATAATTAATCTAAATTCAATCAACTGCAATCATATGACTCCCTCCGTTGCAGTATTTACGTGAAAATTTGGGTTCAGCCAATAATTTCCCATTACGTGTTGGATATGCTTCGCATATACCAATATCACCACCTCAGCGTACATCAATGGGCATTAGAGACCACCATAAAGATATTATTATCCGTCATTCAGATAATATCTAAGGTCTCTTATGGGGATTTTAGATAAGCCCGTATGTTGATTATATTTTGAGGACAATTCCAGGCATTAGGGGGAGATTAATACCACACAAAGGAATGCCGGAAATCAGAATGTTTTATCACATTCAGTCCTCACATCCACGTACCAAAGAATATGTAAACTAACAAGTTTAGAACATCTTATATTTGTAATATATTACAAATAGCCTGCCAAATGCATTTGCTAATCAAAGTGTAATCATATCCAATCCCTACGGATTAATGTACCAGAAAGAGTGAAGGTACCAAATAAAATCACTCAACTTCCAAATTAAATAAGAGGGGAAGAAGTATGGTCATTATGGATACAACTTATTGCGAGCATCCGCGGAAACAGGGGGAGACATCCTCCAAGATTGTAAATGCAAATCAACATCATGAACGTTGCCTGGCACTTTATGTATATTCAAATCCAAAGCCTATGAATGTTATGCATTCAAAGGTCCAGTATAAGTGCACATAAATTTAGGCACTAGATCATTGGAACTACCTAATTCCATTGTTGTGGAAAATAACATGGAATTCTAAAAGGTTATTATTTTCACATGCTATATTGATTTCATTAATCAATCATTCTAAGACTACAAATTGTCGACATGTACTCCTTCTCAAATTTGTCATACACCTTTAACTGGATCCAGACCAAAAGTACTAGGCAGAGTGTCTCAACACTCAAATTGGGTCATATTAAAAGGTGGCAATTAAGGAGAATTGCTCTTGTTCATTAGTGAGAAGTATTTACCACAGTAATATCTTTTTCTCACATTGCATTCTTTGCGAAAGCAAGGTGGTGAAATAACAAGAGCTTGTAGCACATGGTTTCACGCAAAAACCAAGCAATACCTCTCATGGTATATGTGAAAAAATTATGTTCCTTCATTCGATCATTGACAGATCAAATAAATTGGATAAATTCAACCATATAAAGTCATCATTAGACTTTATATTTAAATTGAAGTATAAACCGCAATGTATATTGTATTTAAACTCAAGTCACTCCATGACTTGAAATAGTCAAGTTGATTGTGGTACAATTGACTATGTGAGTCTCTTCCACAGAAGAATTACTCCAATCACTATGATTGCATATGTGTGTTCACAAATAATCCAAACTGGATTTTCCATCATCTCAGCACACAAACAAACAAGCAATCATTTTAAGACGGAATTATAGATGACATACTCCCTCCGTTCCAAAAAAGGATGACGTTGTGGGAAGCGTGCCGGTCAAACTTTTTCAATTTTGACTAAATTTATAGGAAAAACGTGCAACATTTATATTTTCAAATAAATTTGTTAAAAAACTAGACTTAAAGATCTTTCTGATGATACTAATTACTTAACATAAATATTTATATATTTTAAAATATAATTGCCGACATTTTGAAAACGTTGACTTCTCGGGAAGCGAGAATGACATCTATTTTGGAACGGAGGAGTATTTGGGTAAAAACCAAATTATACTTAAGTTTACAACTTAAGCACATATATCAGTTCACAGATATTGTTCATCAGTATCAAAATAATATTGGATAATCATATCCATCATCACTTATGGTGGTCATTCGCTAAAGATGGATCAATAACCATTTAAACCCTGGGATGACAACTATAGTGCCATACAAGCGCTTGAATCTTGCAGATTGCAAAAGGGCCCAACATTGCAGTTGCAGATAATTTGCTATAGCTTAAAATATGCAGTTCCATCAAGCCAATTGGCACGAGTCCAATTATATATCTACTGATATATTATGGCACCAGAAATCTTGTTTTATTCAATCAAGATATAACCATAGTGATTCAAGGTTACTAGCTATATGATCCCCATCTTGCTAGATCAAAAACTGATATCACGATGGTAGTCATCAAATTAGACTTAAGTAACCACTTCCATCCATCATTCTAAAACACCACATATGTGTTGAATGATTAAATTAGATTCTTCTGAATCATGAACTTATCTATATAGATAATATTGCTTGTATTGCTTAAATGTAACAGATTTCATAGAGCAATATCAACAAGTGTATTGCCTAGCATGTTTATTCTCACATATTGGAGAAGTAAACATCTTGCAAATATGTGAGAACCTCACATATTTATACATAAAGACTTTATCCACCAACAGTGGAAAGTAACAATTTTGCAAGGCCATCGGTGCTCTTGCGGGCGGTGCGCTTCGTGCGGGCCATCTATAGCAGAGAAAGGAAAAGAAAATTTAAAACAGGGGTTAGAATTTTTCACAATAGACAGGATAGAAAAAGAACACTATTTTTAAATAAAATAACTCAACTCCAAAGTATAGATAATAAAAGAGCAATGATAAAATAAAATCTATACGACCATTCTATCTAGGCTGCGATCCTACAGTCAGCACGGCTCTGATACCAATTTGTCACACCAAGATTTACACAAAACCTGAATGCTGCCATAAGTGTGCCCAGGACGTCCATAGAACACATACAGCTTACAAATATGGATCTCAAAGAACACAATGCTCGAATAAAATAGTTTTACAACCAGAGTTTAACACAAAGACATAGTCTAATTATTAATGTTCTCAACTAAAGACGAATGGCGCCTCAATCCCACAGGGACGCTGACTGGTTGATCGCAACTTAGAAGTAGGAGAGATCCTCCGGGAAGTATGCAAACGGATCCTCATTCACTGCTCCATCTGTTACCCGTCCGGGATTTTGTTGATTGTTGGCAAGTGTAACTAACTCATCTTACTTAGCAAGTATAACAGGAGTTTATGCAAGGCTAAAAGGCTGACTCGGATTTACTGCTTTAGCACTTTTAGTTGATTCGTTTTATCATTCTCCTAGTTACTACAAGTGTATGAAAAATCTGAGTTGTAACCCCATTAGAGATGTAATTAGCATTAGAACCAAAGAGCATCATCAACTTCATCTTTTAATAAAAAAGGATCCAGGCCGCTCGTGACCGTGAGCATGGCTATCATGATAGATGTACACTCTGCAGAGGTTTCACCCTTTAACCACCGGTCGCGTAAAAGCTCAAAGGAGCTTTGCACCCAACCACGCTCAACCCACATTTCCGAGGTGTGAGAGCATAGGGACGCTGCGAGGTTTTTCCCAAGACACCCTAACAAACACAGTAGCCGTATTGGTACAATATGGGCAGCATGACCCTCGGCACCGAGATTGACTTAGGCCCACGGATCAAACACCATAGGGGGTCAATGGCGTCCGGAGCGCAAAGCACAACATGCGCAACGTGCGGAGCTCCCAGTGCGCAGGTAGGGCGCTCCCAACATGGGACTGTGCCTAATGAGGCATAGCCAACGGATCCCGGAGCGTAAGGGAGACCGTCCTCGGTGGATCGAACCATACTCGCTCCCATATTCCCCAACACGCCTAACGGTAACCACTGGTAAGCTAGAGACGTACGAGATACTTGACCAAGACCAGAGCCATAATAGTTCTGATGGTGGCGACAGGTTACTGGGTTGCTGCTTAATGAACCGGACCTTACGGAGAGACACTAGACCATACACGAAACAAAGCTCTAGCTCCGTGAACCATTGTCGGTGATATTATCTCCGGCAGTCTTCCACGGGGTAGCCCACGGAAGTGATTTGTGATGCAGGGAAGATCGCAAAGATCGGAAGCAAGATGGTTAAGTTGGACAGACACGGGGGTTTAGACAGGTTCGGTCCGTCGACTCGACGTAATACCCTACGTCCTGTTTTGGGGTGTTGTATTGCATGTTGAGCTGTTGTCTGATGTCTCGAGTTGTGGTTGCTTGTTTTTTGAGGGGGTCCCTGCCCGCCTTATATATCGGGGGGCAGGGTTACAAGTCGGTTTGTATCCGATCCTATCTCTAAGAATCCTTTCCTTCTTTACAATAATTCCTATTTCAACTAGGACTTCTCCTTCCAGATCCTTCCTCCATGCGCCGACTTGTCCCGCACGTCTTCAGGTCTAGAACGGTGGGCTGGGCCACCCCCTTTTGGTGGGCTGCCAGGCTTGCTCGTGAGGCACCCGGGTACCATATCCCCCACAGTAGCCCCCGAGCACTTCTTGGCCGATCGTTGGCTGTAATTGTTCCATCTTTTCTTGCATGATTCGAATGCTCCAAGTTGTCTAAGATCTTATCCGAGTGGTTTCGAAGAAGATCCGAGTGGTTTCGAGGAAGATCCGAGTGGTTTCAATGAAGATCCGAGTGCCTGCTCGAACGTTCCTGAAAATAATTCTTCAATTAAAGTCAAAATGAGGGGAAGGAGTGCTCTTTTTCACGACGCGACAGCGAAGTGAATACACTTAGCCCCCGGGCTTTGGGCAATTTTAGTATGAAATTGGCCAAAGGTCTTCAACTTTTATCCATCTGTATCTTGATTTTCAATGGTGTGCACCTCCAGGTGCACCCATTGGGTGTAGCCCCCGAGCCTTGAGTAGAATAGAATATTCTGGTCGAGGGTCAAAAATAAATATTATGAATCTCTTTTTGAACTTGATCCATCAATGGTGTGCACCTCCAGGTGCACCCATTGGGTGTAGCCCCCGAGTCTTGTTACGACTCAGCATGATCGTGTCAAGACTCTGAAAGCCATGAATTCCGACCGATTTTTTCAGCCCCCATGCCTCTGGACATGGATTTTAGATAATCTTTTCCTTCAGGGGCTTTTTTGTTTCCCCTTTATAAGGATTTTATCCTCAAGTTCTTTGAACTCGGCATGACTCCCGAGTCGTGTCCCACGACTCAGCTTGACCATATGGTAAGCCATCTTCTCGCAAGATTTATACTTGTCAGCATTTGACCCAGACTTCTGAGTCAATTTAGCGATAGTATCGCATGCCTTACGTAAAAATCAATTGCAAGGATGCAATATTAATTGCAAAATTGAGTCTAGTCGTCGACTAATTTTAGCCTCACGACCGAGTGGTTTCTGCCCCTGAACCCTAGCTCAGGAACCCACAAATTTATTATCGTAACAGAACCAAAAGGTCGTGCTATATTTCAGCCCATTTAGGCCCATTATTCCTAAAAGTCCGTTGCGTCCCTAACGGTCGCTTTACGGAAGGCGAGATATCGCGAGATATCGCGATTCCCTGCCGCATCTTTGAATTCAAAGCGACGGGACGTGCCTGCATCAGTTGAGTTCCCGAGACAAGCGCCGCGCCGCGCGCGGGAGGAATGGTTTATTCCTTTATAAGCCATCCCCGCCGCATTCTTCTTCCTTTACTTGCCATTTGCCTTCCCCGACGCTCCAGTTCCCTTTGCGCCAGAGCAAAACCCTAGATCTGCTCCCACAACCTTCTTCCTCGCTCTCCAGCACCGCTCGCTGCCATGGCGCCCAAGAGGAAGGAAGCCTCGAAGCGGAAGGAGAAGTCGCCGGCCAGGGCCCGGTCGTCCAAGGGCAAGGGTACCGCCGAGGTCGCCGTGGATCGCGCCGCCGAGTGGAGGGAATCCATCACCACCACCAGGCGCCTCGAGCAGCACATCGTCGACGGCGTCCTCCCTGATCAGCAAACCGCCGAGTGGCGCGCCGCCGCCGGTGAGTCTTTCCCCACCCCAAACTCCTCTGATTTGGTGGTGCTTGAATCCTTCTTTCTCCGTGGTTTTGGCGTGCCCGCGCATTCTTTCCTCCGCGGGCTGTTGCATTACTATGGGATCTGCCTCTGCGCATTGAATCCCAACTCCATCCTTCACATCGCCATTTTCATCAACCTCTGTGAGGCCTATCTTGGGATAGAGCCTCACTTCAATCTTTTCATTCATCTTTTTCTTCTTAAGCCTTATCCCCGAACCGACTGCCCACAAGTAGTCGGGGGCGCCGGACTCCAACTCCGCGAGGGTCGAACTCGGGAGTATTTTGATATCCCTTTCCTTACCTCCAATAAGGGGTGGCAGTCCGAGTGGTTTTACGTAGGAAACCACTCGCCTGCCATCTCTCCAGAAATTGATTCTCGTCCTGTTCCCTCCCAATCCTGGACCGCTCTTCCCAAGGAGAGTGAAATGGATCAGGTTCGGGAGCTCCTGGGTCTTATTTCCCAGTTGAAGGACAATGGACTGTCTGCCGTCGGTGTGGTAGCCAACTTCGTTCTGCGCCGGGTCCAGCAACTCAAGCAGCGGGCTCACCCGGCGTATGAGTATTACGCCGAGGGGGACAACACGCGCGAAGCCCCCGAGCGCGTCGACAAAGTCCAAGCCGCCGCTCGGCTTGGCAAATTCTTCGCACCTGGAACGTTCCTGAGGACCACTGACTGTCCTCCGGCGTTCAACTTGGGAAATCCACGCCCTGAGGTATTTAGTCAGTCTGTTGTTGTTTTTATTTTCAATTCCACCCATTGGGTGTAATCTCAGAACTGAACCCAATTTTTGCAGGGTCGAGTTGCCTTTGTATCCCTCCCTCCTTTGCCTGAGATGCCAAAGGGAGTGGATCAGCCTCGTCGACGCAGGGCCGTTGGATCTGAAGAAGCAGTCGGGGAAAGTGAGAGTGATTTGCGCGACTCGGATATCACTCTGTCATCCTCTCCTTCTCCCGACGTGCAATCTCCGAGTGGTGGGAAGGCTGCTCCTGCTCTGAAGAAGCGGAAGATCTCCACCGGGATCGTGTTCAGGGATGCGCCCAGCCGCCGGCAACTCCTTATCTCTGAGTCGTCTGACTCGGAGAAAGATGAAGCTGGCATCGCCGAGTCGTCACTCCATCCGCCAATCACGAGCTCGGAGCAGTCTCCCCTTGCAGTAATGCCTCTGAGTGTTGCAAGTCCGAGGGACCTCCCTTCCCCTACTCGGAGAGGAAAGCGCCTGAGAATGCGCATTTCTACTCTGTAAGTATTCTTATTATCTCTTGATTTTCTTTATGCTCTTTTGTTAGTGATCCATATATGCTATATCCTGTAGCACGCCGTCTGAGGTCCCCTTCTCGGGTCCTCCGCCTCAGTCGGCGATTGAGACCGAAGTCCCAACAATCCAAACTCCAGAGGTGCCGATCCACTCAGCTGATCTTCCCAGTGATCAGCCTGTGGGTCCGCTACCCGAGTCGCAGCGGGAGCCAACCCCGCCACCGCCGAGTCCTGCACCGGCATCGCCGACCCCTCCGCCAGTTCCTCAAGGCAGCCCCCAGCATGCTCCTGCGGTTGAACCGACTGCAGCAGTGGAGGAGCCCCAGAGTGCGGCGGTCGAGGTTGCTTCTGCGGCGGTCGGCGTTCTGAGTGGTGGTGCTCCCCTGACTCCTCTGGAGAGTTCCTGTCACTCCATCGTCGCATGGGCCACATAGCCAAGGTAGTTCCCGAGCTACTTATCTTGTTGATATCGAATACCGGGTGGTACATTGATTCATATTGTCATCTGACTTGTTTTTGCAGAACTTAGCTGCTGATGCCGAGGCCAAAGCCTCGGTTATTCCAGAATTATCTTCTGCAGTTGCTAAGGCCGACTCTTTGGTGGCCCGAGTGGCTGAGCTCGAAGCTGCTGCGGTCGAGCGCCAGGCTGAGTTGGAGGAAGCCCAGCGTACCACCCGCGATTTATGCGGGGAGGTAGAGCAGGCTAAGCTCAACGAGGCCCAGGCCGTGCACGAGCTCAGAGGTATGTTCTTACTTATTTGTTTTTCTGTCAGACGTGAAAATATTATTCAGATCTAAACTTTTTAGATTATCGATATCGGACTATGTCCCAATTCGCAGAGCTCACCGCCAAGGTGGCCCGGCTGCAAGGTGAGGCTGAGGCGCTGCGCACTGAGAAGATAGCGCTGGAGGATGCTATCCGAGTGGTGGCGGAGGAGATCGAGCCGGAGGCGTCATCGTCTTCAGCTTCCATCCTCGACCGCGTTCGGGCGCTCCCACGCTACTTCCGGCGGCAGCTCTGCTCCATCAGCAAGGCCAGCTGTGGCCATGTCCTGGCGGTGCTGAAGTCTCTGTTCCCGGCGTCAGACCTGGAGCCACTCGGCCGCGGGTATGCTGCCGGTACCTCTGAAGATGATGTGGGCAGACTGCTCCATGAAGTCGAGCCCATTGCCAATGTCCTGTCCAAGGACGTTGTTGATGACTTGGACGAAGCAGCCCCGTCTGGTGCTGGTGACCCTGCAATGTAAACAAAGTATTTGTAGTATTTGGTCGAACCAGTACTGTTTTTGAACAATGTTTGAATTGTCACTTTTGTACATAAGTTTTTATTGGTCTACAACTCCCTTTCTTTCTGCGCTAGCCTTAATTTCTGAGTGGTTGACCTGTTACGGAGTAGATTAGCCTCGTTGGTCTCAGTCTCATGCCGCAGAGTCTTTGTCGTACGTTTAGAGCTTTGACTTGGCGAGTACTTTCTCTCTCGATTTAAGGTTTGTTCCACTCATACTTTATGTGCGTGACGCGAAATAGGAAATGCGAGTAGTAGAAATAGATGAAAGATGAAATCAACTTTATTGATAACTCATTGTGAACATGCCGAGTCGTAACTGGGGGTGACTACCCTCCAAAATCACTCGGAAAAAATAAATCTAAAAAATAAAAAAGATAAATACATAACTGGATTAGGCGTAGAAACGCTGTAAGTGCTTCGATGTTCCTCGGATTTATCGATGTAGGCGCCCTATTGCGTTCAGAGTCAATTGATCCATACGCGCTTGAATCGTCCTCTGGTAGATCGCGCCGGCGTTTTTCAGACCGAAGGCCAAAGGAGCACCGAACGATGTGACGAACGGAGTTTTTATCTGATCGTTAGGCTCTAGGTCTGTCTGGTTATAGCTTGGATAGCTGTCGAGAAAGCAGAGCAGGGCAGAGCCTGCCGTGGAGTCTGACTCTGCCCCGATGATGGCCGTCTTCTTTGGGTCGTCCAGGTCCAAAGAGATCCTCTTCAGCTCCGTCTCCTTGCTTGGCGCGATGGCTTCTCTTGCTGGCTTCTTGGTGGGGATCTCTAGAGCGTCCTTGTCCACCTCCTGTGATGCAGCCAGTACTTGTTCCATGCGCTTGGACATGTCCAGGGCGGCTGCCGCATTGAGAGTTTCCTGCTCGCACGTGTATGCGACTCGGACGTCTCCCAAGACGGTGATTACGCCTTTCGGTCCTGGCATTTTGACCTGCAAGTAGACGTAGTGAGGAATCGCCATGAACTTGGCGAGTGCCGGCCTCCCAAGGATGGCGTGGTATGCAGTTTCAAAGTTCGCCACCGTGAACTGCATATGCTCGGTCCGGTAATTATTCCGGTCTCCGAAGGTGACGGGCAGCGTGATGTGCCCGAGTGGTTCTGCCCCCTCTCCCGGTATCAAACCGTAGAATGCGGATTGGGGGGGACTCAGGTCGAGAGTGGTCAGGCCGAGCTCCTTCAGTGTGTTAGCAAAGAGGATGTTCAGGCCACTGCCACCGTCGACTAGTACCTTGGTGAGCCGAACGTTGCGGATCGTCGGGGCTACCACCAAGGCATGGGACCCGGGCTTCGGTATGAAGTTTGGATGATCTTCCCGGGTGAATGTGATCGGAACTTCCGACCACTTGAGGTACTCAGGTACCGGTGGCTCCCTCGCGTGCATGACCTGGCGATGGGTGAGCTTCTGCTGGCGCTTCGACTCGAACTCTGGTCCGCCATATATCATGCGGACCACTCGGTCGGCTTCCTGAAAGTCATCACCAGGCTCGTCGTTTCGCCTGTCGTCTCGCGGGGAACCATCGTTCCTCTTTCTGTATGGGGGGCTTCTGTTGCCCCCGGTGAAGGCTCGCTTGAGCCCGTAGCACTCTCGCGCCGAGTGCTTGTGTTTGTGGTACGGGCATTGCTCATCGAGCATGCGCTGGAAGTCCTCTGGAGTTACCCGGCCTCTGGACCGGTCCAGGGCGGCGACCATGTCTCCCTCGCTCTTCTTCTTACGAGGTTGGCTGTCATTGCGTCGATGGTCGTCGTGTCGGTCTTCGTCGTCGCGGCGGTCGCGTTTGCGAGTCGTCTTGTTCTCTTCTTCCCAGCGACTTCTGATTTCGCTGAGCTGTTCTCTTTCCGCGATCTCGGCGTCCGCCCACGTGCTAGCGACCCGGAACATGTCATTGACAGTCGCGGGTGGCTTCCGAGTCCACTTATGGATCAGTCTCCCGTCGGAGATGCCGCGCTGGAAAGCTGACATCACCTCCTGATCCGTGACGTCCGTGATGGAGTTGCGCTTTTCTGAGAACCTGCGCACGAAGTCGTGCAGGGTCTCGTTCTTGCGCTGCCTGATCTGACCGAGGAGCCGCTTGCTCCCGGGCCTTTCCCAGGTACCGAGATAGTTACCGATGAAAAGTTCGGTAAGCTGCTCCCAGTTGTCGATGGCGTCCTGCGGGAGTCCTGCCAGCCAGTTGCGGCAGTCCTTGGCGAGCATGATGGGAAGATAGTTTGCCATCACGTCCTCGTCGCCGCCGGCCGCTTGTACGGCGGTGTAGTAGATCTGAAGCCATTGAGATGGGTCAGATTTCCCGTCGTATTTGTCGATATCCGATAGCTTGAAGCCTCTGGGCCACGTCACGCTTCTCAAGCGCTCGGTGAAAGACTGGAATCCGCCGATCCGACCTCTAGGGCGGGAATCACTCGGACCCGATCCGTCAGTTGCTCTTGGGGGTGTGCTGTCCCTCCTGCGATCCCGGTCCCTGGGCGGGGAACGGGTCCTCCTATAGTTTCGAGTCCTGGGCGGAGTTCGGTCCTGCCGGTAGGTTCTGCTGCGCGGTGGAGTTCGATCTCTTGGTGGAGTCGGTCGCCTGGGTGGTGGAAGCACTCGTCGTCGACCGCCATTGTTGCCGCGCCTCGGGCTACCGGAGAGGTCAGAGTAGTCTGACTCTGTCGAGTAGCCGCTCCTGTTGGGGTCACGACGGGGATTTCCATGATCCCGATCGTACTCTTGGCGCCGTCGGAGTTCTTCGCGATGGCGCTCTTCAGTGCTGTTGGTGATGATGTCCCTTGCATCTCGATCTCTGTTGATCGTGGTGCGGAGGTCTTCATCACGACCCGATCCGCCGCCGGCCCGGTGTCGAGATGAACCGGGTTCAGGAGCGTCGGTGGTCGTTCTGCCTTGCATCTGGTGAACCTGGACGGAGGCGGCCTGCACGAGAGCCCTTACCTTTTCCAGGCCCGGAGTGTTAGGCGGCAGCCGATTGATTTCCTCGTTGATAGTAACGAGGTTCTGGACCGGTGTCTCGTAGACCTCGTGTCCGTTGAACTCGAACGTGCCGTCGCGCATCAAGTTCCGGGCGCTCCTCCGCTCGTGTTGATCCCATTGGCGACGATGATCTTCAGAGCGAGGCTCCTGGAGTCGAGCAGTGCCAGATCCTGACACGGCGGCTCCGTGCGGTCGTGCGGCTCTGCGAGTTGCCCGACTGGTATTGCGTCCTCGACGCTGGTTCCTGGCTTCGGTCGTCTCCTCAGCAGGAGTGACCTCATCTTCTGAGACGGGATTGGTTGGCGTTGCTGGCGCCACCATTTAACAATATGATCCGACTCCCTCTTGCGCGAGGTAGTCTTCCTCGGACTCGGAGAAGTCGGATGTGGGCGTGTAACGCTCCAAACTACTCGGAGTCAATTCTCCGAGTGATCCTAGTAGTTTCGGCTCTGTAGAGGCATCGGACACCGTGTATCCTTCCGGCAGATCGTCCAGGATTGAGGGTCCCAGTAGATCTAACCCGTAGGAGTCGCTCCCGGAGAAGTAATCATCCGACTGGATGATGTCCTTCATCTTTTGCTTCCGAGCAAGCGCGCAAAAGCCAGGGGTCTGAACAGCAATGACCTCAGGGCTCTGGACGCGTGTGGGTTGAGCGTTTACGCTCTGCGATGATTCGGCGACGCGACTCTCAGGAGTCGGATCGGAACCGAGTGATTGTAGATCTGTTCCCGACTGGTCTGGCCTCGCGTTCTGCGAAGGACTCAGTGGGGTAGATCCGGTACGATCAGAGGCGATCGGACCGGATTGGGCCGTGATGGCCGAAGTCGGCGCCAGAGAGGAGACCTCCGTGGCGACCGTAGCTCCTGCCGCCTGGGTATCCAAGGCGGTGGTGGTGATGACGTCCCCGAACTGGATCTCGACTTCGTCGACGTCCGGGAGGTTGCAGCTGTCCAAGATCTTGACGCGATCCATCGAGCTTACCAGATTGATCTCGGCGATATCCCCTACCTGGCGCGCCACTGTCGGTGATATTATCTCCGGCAGTCTTCCACGGGGTAGCCCACGGAAGTGATTTGTGATGCAGGGAAGATCGCAAAGATCGGAAGCAAGATGGTTAAGTTGGACAGACACGGGGGTTTAGACAGGTTCGGGCCGTCGACTCGACGTAATACCCTACGTCCTGTTTTGGGGTGTTGTATTGCGTGTTGAGCTGTTGTCTGATGTCTCGAGTTGTGGTTGCTTGTTTTTTGAGGGGTCCCTGCCCGCCTTATATATCGGGGGGCAGGGTTACAAGTCGGTTTGTATCCGATCCTATCTCTAAGAATCCTTTCCTTCTTTACAATAATTCCTATTTCAACTAGGACTTCTCCTTCCAGATCCTTCCTCCATGCGCCGACTTGTCCCGCACGTCTTCAGGTCTAGAACGGTGGGCTGGGCCACCCCTTTTGGTGGGCTGCCAGGCTTGCTCGTGAGGCACCCGGGTACCATATCCCCCACAACCATGTTGCTAAAAAGCAGGTTTTACCATTAAGTTAAAGTGAACCATTAAATCATGATTAACAGTTAAATGAAAGTGATGTAGCTGCCCTTAGTAAAAGACTACCCATATGCATAAACCCGGGATAACAAGGTACATGATAAAAGTACTAGGAATTGCCTTAAGGTAAACAAATTTAGACTCATGCATATGTATGAACGAAATGTTAAAAGGTCCATCACTAATTGGGCCTTAACCGGCTTTATAAATGACTTGGTTATCTACCTTTCATAAGACATATAGCAGCCCCCTGCATGACTTCCGCCTTTTTTCTGTGAGTTCTTTTTTAGCAGGGAGGGTTGTTGAATGTTAAGCCCAAACGCCAGCTCTTGTATGTACCCTATGCTAGCTGGTGGGTCCTCGCTGGATCCGATTGGAACGTTTGGTGAGTCATGGGCTCATGGCTCGCTGTGGCTTGTTTTTTTAAAAAAAAAATACGTATCTGTGCAGAAAGAAATGCATCCAAAGTGTTCTCTTTATGCGCTAATTTCTTTTTTTACGTTTATGTGCTAATTTTATATAGAATTTATTTTCTATTTGGCCCTGAAAAACTAGCTCGTTCCGTCCTTGGCTCTTAAAAAATTTCCTTCACTATTTGGCCTTGTGTACAAGTTTGATTCCTTATCTGACCTTAAAAAAAGGACGGCCTTTGGTGCAGTGGTAGAGCTTCACCGCCTGTGACCGGAAGGTCCAGGGTTCAAGCCCCAGCCTCTGCACATTTATGTGCGGGAAAGGCTGTGTGCTAAACAACCTGCCCCCAGACCCCGCATAGTGCGGGAGCCTACGGCACTGGGTACGCCCTTTTTTTCACCGTTAAGTGCCATGCGAAAAGACGGTTTTGCCCTTGAATGAATGAGCATGAAAATATTTGACTAATCTATTTTATTCCCCACAGACCACCTCTCCCCTCTTCTTATCCTTTTCTCTCACCGGCCTCTTATCCTCACCGAGCTTTCCGTATGCTAACAGAAAATCCTCAAGACACCAAGAAACAGACGGGGGCACCTCCATTGGGGTGAGGCGTTGACCCAGTTGGAGAGCTCGGCCATGATTCCGTGAATGGCGTCAAGCTGAGACTATTTGCAACAGTGTCCCCTAAATATCATCCCTTAAAAGAATATTTCCATCCTCCTTTAAAAGATTCCATTCTCTAAATGACATAATGCTGCAACGAGTACCCCTATTTCCCTCCTCTATTCTGTCTTTTTCCCACCGCCCCTTCTCTCTCCGTAGGCCCCACCATCTCCCCCCACCCCCTCCTTTCCTCTCCTCTCTCCTCTCCCCCTCTCTCTCACCCGTCGGCCCTCCCTTCCCCAACGCCGGCCCTCTCCTCCACCTCCTCCCGCGTGCCCGCGCCGCCGCCTCCTCTTCCCAGCCGCGGCTGAGCTCGCGCGCGGCGCCGGCCCAAGTCAACGCAGGCGATGGGAGCTCCGCCGGCCGCGCGCGCACGAGATGTCCTCGGCCTCGCCGGGGAGGACAGCCGCCAAGAACCTCGCCGCCACGGCGAGGAGTACCGCCGCCGTTGTCTTGGATCTCCTAGCGCTGCACGGGTCCGTGGACCATATCTCGAGCAGCGACTCATCAAAGAGCCACCCGTCTTCGTGGCGGCCGGAACTCGCCGGCGACAGGACCTCCCTCAAGCCAAAGAACTCCTGCACTTGCAGCCGGTGGAGCCGGAGTTGGAGGAGAGGACCTGCTCGAGCTCAGAGCACCGGCGGAGCCGGAGTTGGAGGAGAGGACCTGCTCCTCGCGACGCCACCGCCGCCCGCCTCCTCCGCCTTCGCCGCGCTGCCACCGCGCCGCGTGTCCCCCTCCCCACGTCCCGCGTGGCGTCGAGCTCCGCCCGGCCGTGTCTGGGGCCGCCGCGCCCGCCCGCCGGAGATCCCGCACGCTGGGGCGGCCATGGACCCGCCGCCGTCGGGGCGCAACGCGACAGGGAGCGGGAGTTGGCGCGAGGACAAGACGAGACGGAGGGAGATGGGGGAGGGGCCAGGAGCCTGTAGATTTAGGGGAGGGAGGGGAGGACCTGAAATTTAGAGGAGGTTATACAGGACATCGCTGCGGAGAGTTTTTTACACAAAACCTTTAAATTTAAGGGTCCAGGAGGCTATAGAGGATACCATTGCAGATAGCCTGATGCTGCTAGCTCTGCGTCCTCCTCTGCTCGTTTGTCAGCGTCGTCGCGGCGGAGGCGACCTGCAGCTGCTGCAAGTGCTCGAGCTCCGCAAGGCCGCGGTCCTTAATGAGGCAGCGTCCCCAATCCAGCTCAGGCCCAAACCTCCAACGACGCTTGCTCCGGCCACCACGCGCGCGAGGCCAGCGCGACTCCAGCGGCCCCCGCGTGTGCGTGGCGGCGGCACGGCTGGACGGGCGGCAGCGCTGCGGTCTGCGGAGCGGGAGGTGAGGTCGGCCCCGACGGCGGCGCGGACGACGGGGAGGCGCAGCTGGCCAAGGCGTTGGAGCGGGAGACGCGGAGGACCGGGAGGCGTTGCTGGTCCTATGGGCGGCGGCGCAGAGCAGCAGGAGGATAAAGGCCTGTGGGAAAGAGAGGTGAGAAAGGAGAAGGGATGTGGGGCCCACGCCCATCTAGGGGCAAAATCGTCTTTTCATGTGGCATTTAACGTTGGATGGATGAAAAATGCAACGGAAGGTCAAATAGGGAAGGAAATTTTTTTAAGGCCAAGGAAGGAACGAGAAGTTTTTCAGGCCCAAATAAGGAATAAACTCTTTCATATAACCCCTTATACTGGGTCTAAGTTATTGCAAGACTGATCTTTCTGTTGCTCCAGTTGAAGCTACCCATATATACTTGGCCATCTCCAGTGTGGTTTTCAAACTAAATTGCTATTTCTAGCCACATAATCTACATATTGTGATTTATTGTGGGTTTAGGATCTTATTAATCAATGCCCAAACTTAGGGTACCATGTACTGTAAAAAGTTACCTACTTGTCATAGTATACAAAGCAACGTTAAAAGTCTATGGTGATGGTAGATTACGTTAAAAGTCTATAGTCTCACGATTATTTAAGCCATGCGTACTTAGTTCTCCAAAAGCTTATCTGCAAAATATAAAGAATTTATGGTGATGGTAGATTAGAAATTCCTTTTCGTCTAGATATATAGAAGCATCATCAGCTGACTGGTCGTTAACCCCAGGCTCCTAGTACTGAGTCAACAATAGTGACTCCATTGTTTTTTGAAGTTTTTTACACGTCATGAGTTGGGAAATAGCTTATCCTTGCAAGCTTGCGTCCTTATCAAGAAGACGTGCTTCCATGTACAGTACGTACTTGTCATAGTCCGAACCTCGCTCATCACTTCACCATCGTCCACGTCGACATGAAGGGCGTGTTTAGTTCACGAGAAAGGTGGATTTTTTTTAAATTGGGTTGCGTATACAGAGAAAAAATAAATAAATTGGCACGGGTGGAAAACACCCCGAAAGCGTGTTCTGCTGGGTTTTGACGGCCCAAAAAATAGAGTGTATGGAATATATACGACGGCGACGCGTGCGAACGAAATTCTTGATAGGTCGCCGGAGACGCGAGATATACGGGTCAGGGGGCTAGTAGGCTGTGCTGTGATTACCTGAGCAAGTGACTTGGCTGGTGGCGGCGGCGCAGTTCCGGCGGTGGTCTTCTTTTCTTTCTCGGAAGGCGCCGGAGAGCATCTGCAGCGATTGGAACCGTCATGGCCTGGTCTGTCAAAGGAAACAGCTGGGATGGGAAGCGACTGTTTCGGCGTGGTGTGCTAACCTGCCCTGTTGGACTGGACAGGGACCGGGACGGCGGCGCGGCCCTCTTCTTCAGCCATGGTTTGGGGGCGCACTCGTCGTCGGCCATACGATTGGTCAAAGCGACCGTGATCTCTGATCTCCCGTCGTCCTATCAAGGCCTTGTTTAGTCCATCACATCAATGGAGTATTAAATGTAGGCGAAAAAGGTGAAAAGTTACATAGATAGAATGGAAATCGCGAGACAAATCTAATGAGCCTACTTATTTCATGATTTGCAACAGTAATGCTACAGTAACCATCCACTAATTATGAATTAATTACCCTCTAATTACCGTCATTAGATTCGTCTCGAGATTTCCAACCTATCCATATAACTTTCCACCTTTTTCGTCTACATTTACTACTCCTAAATCGGTAAAATCAAAACCCGAAATCTTTTCATCGAAATCTTTTCGGCAACTAAACACGGCCCAAGAATCATTCAGTGACGAAGTGCCGTTAATATTAGATAATTGAAGCGCGTCAAGGAGAACGATTAATGGTACCCATCGCTATCACCTTAAAACAAAAAGGGCAAACGGCAAAGAGCAACTATTTTTCCACCTACTTTTCTCAACGGTCTTTTTCTCTTTGCTGCGCTATCGTAGGCTAGTGAATTGGGGGAAAAAAATGGGGCCACACCCTCATGCACAGCATCATGCAAAAGGTTGGATAAAGCATAATCCAATATACAAAATGCATGCGGTCGGGCGCCAAAGAATGAATCAGCGAGCTCCTCATTTGGAACCGGCAGATCCCTGCTGAATTCAGTAGATCTACGCGTGTTCCCTTCCCGGGAAGGACAGAAGCATTGTTGTCAACTCAACCAAACCAAGCAACCTTCAACCAAAACCATAGGCGAGAACAAGTGAAAGCTGAGATTGGGCTGTAATAAAATATTATTGAATCAAATGGCAACCTCCAAAATCCTGTAAAACTGCGTTTAGTAGAGAAAGACAAGAATCAAACAAAATGATGAACTCGAGATGAGCACGTGCTACTTCTACCCCCCGTCCAACACCTTCTAGCTAGCATACGTCGGATCATCGATTTCATCAAACTAATAAGATAAAACAAACAGAGCAGAGACAGCGAGCTGGGCCTGTTTAGATGTTTCGTGAAATTTTTTTCGAGTATGTCTGGCACACATTTAAAGTATTAAATTAATATAGACTAATTGCAAAACTAATTACAGATTCTGTCAGTAAATCGCAAGACGAACCTAATGAGTCTAATTAATCTGTCATTAGCACATGTTTACTGTAGCAATTTATTGTCTAATCACGACCTAACTAGGCTATTAGATTCGTCTCGTGAAGTACACTCCATCCATATAATGGGTTATTTTTTCGACTACATTTAATATGTCATGCATGTGAGGGACATACTCGAAAAAAATTTCGCGAAACATCTAAACAGGCCAACAAGACCAAACTGCTGGTCGAAATAAAGCAACGTGAGAGGAAGGCCCCACCTGCGGTTATTGAATGGGATGGATCGCCGACGACGAGGCACGCGTCGCCGGAGGAATCGCCGTGGAACGACGACGCCGGCCGGCCGGCCGGACGCGGGACGGCCACGCACGCCAAATGCCAAAGGACGATATGATAGGAAGAGGAGCACACCTGATCTTTGTTCTCTAGGAGAGGGTGGTGGAATGAGAGGTGTGTTCAAGAAGTCGTTGCTTTTGTATAGCAGCCTCGTTAGATCGAGCTTAAAAGTTTCACTATCTAGTCACTGTCAGCTAGCCCTGACACGGCAAAGACGGTGGCCTCATCCAGGCCCCCGTGCTAGGCTGCTGGCCAACAGGCAACAGCCGTCTTCATTCGTGACTTCATCACTACGGTGACGCCACAAGCTAGCCAAGTGTCCGGCAGCTGGAGCTACCACGTGCTAGCGTTAGTTAGCACACGTTTATTAAAATCTTTTCCGGGATACATTTTCCACTTACTAATTGGGGGCAATTTGCTTTAAGGGGCATCAATATTTGTAGCGATGTGTGACATATTAAATGAAGTTAAAAAAAATCGTATTTCACATATCACTTGTAATCTAATGAGCCTAATTAGACTGTGATTAGGCAATAAATTATTACAGTAATGCTACCGTAAACATGTGCTAATGACAGATTAATTAGGCTTAATAGATTCGTCTCGCGATTTACGGATAGAATCTGTAATTAGTTTTATGATTAGTGTATATTTAATACTTCAAATGTGAGAGGTTCCATTTCGAAAATGTTACCCAAATGAACTAAACACTCCCTTAGTAAAATTGATAGTACTACAGCTATTACAATCTCACATGAGATTCTTATCAGGCAGAGTCAAGTTATTTTAGAGCAGATAAATAAAAAAAGAATAAATCAAAGGCCCTTCTTGTGATCGATTTGCACTCCGTGATATTCACGAGCTTAGTAGTAGTGTATACTTGTATTGATTTTAAACATCAGTGTGCAGCCTCCAGTGCTTGAATACCTGAGCCTTGATTGTTGTTGTAACTCTGACGTTTAATGAATAAAGCTCCTGTTCTAAAAGGAAGCCAAATGCAGGGGGTGTTTAGTTCCACCCAAAATCCAAAAAGTTTCTACCTAGAGAACCGTGTTAGTTCATTTCTTATCTCTATGCACGCAACCTAATCCAAAAAAATTTCACCTTTTTTCGCGAACTAAACACGGCCCTAATCCATAATTGGAACTTTGATTCATTTCATCTGTTCAGCAAGTGCATACATCATATCACCAAATCACCGATAGGAAGCCAATTGTAGGATAAACACTGCTAGGATAGACAATACACAATACTTGTTGGAATTAGAGGCATTTTACGGTATATTTTAATCCAAAATAAAGCATAAATCATAACATAAATCATGACATATGTGATAGATAAAACAGGAGGAGGATGATCTGACATGTTCATAATAGAAGACATAAAGCATGTAATTGGTACCGAATAAAAGAAGAACTGAAAAGAAAGGTTCAGTAAACAGGAGGAGGATGATCTGACATGTTCATAGTAGAAGACATAAAGCATGCAATTGGTACTGAATAAAAGAAGAACTGAAAAGAAAGGTTCAGTAGAAAGTACCCTGAGGCGGGGCCAGTTCCGGGGGAACCAGATGCGCCGTTACCCGACATTGCCAGTCGAGCCTGTTCGATGTAGTCGATTGGGGCCTGAAGCAGTGCAGATGATCGCAGTGCAGACGCGCCTCCAGGAAGTAGACGTACGCAGCGAGCAGTCGCGCAGAAGTGCTCCCCAAAAATTTGATCGCCCTCTACTCCTCGGGTGCAGAGTCTCTGATGAGGACGTAGCTTCGGAGGCCTGATCTACCGGCGAAGTCCGTGCACGCAGATCGCTGGAACAGGGAAGCAAAAGCGCAGCGCAGCAGTGGGTAGAGCTCGGTGTGGTAGTGTGTAAGCGAACCCCTAGACAGAGGAGAAGCGCCCTTCTTATAGGAAACTTGAGACCCTTGGACGCCCAGGTGAATGCAGCCATCAAATGGCCAGTTACTAGTAACGGTAAGCAATCAACAGCCATCAGTTACTAGTAACAGCCACCATTTAATCGTCGGTTACTAGTCATCAACCACGATCAAAAACTGCAAAATCCGACCAAGCCCAGCCCACATATCACGCCCGGCTGGACTAGACGGACGGACGGACGGTCGCGTCGCGGCACGGCACGGCTCGGCACGGCTCGGCTCGGCGAGCGAGCGCGCGTGTGGCATCCTCTCATCCCTTTATCTACTTCTCAATAGGTGCAGCATGGCTCCACCTAATAAGTTGGTTAGAAACCTTTTCAACTTCCAAGTTTGTTTTATTCCAAATGTAACTACCACCAGAAATGGGCCTTGGGATTTATTTGATTAATTAGTTAATGGGCTGTCAGCCCAATTAATCTAACAATCCCCACCAAATTTCAAGGCTCATTTGGGAATTTGTTCCACTGCTGTTAGATATACCGGTGTTTCAATGGAGACCTGATTAAGATTGAACATCCATCTAGAGCATAAGCTACACTTGCTCACAACTGACCAATGGACTATGCCTTGAATTGGCAGTTTTGTGCGAACAAGTTTCACTTATACCCTTTACCGATACTAGGCTGCAATTTGCATCCCCTCTGATTGGAGCATATAAGTCGCACTCCAGGGGCTTTCATGAGTCTCTAGAGATTACCCAATCTCATAGACTGTGACTAGCAGTCAAACTCACATAGGTGTGATCCTCAAAGATGTTTTTGCAGGTTAACATCTTTGCTTCAAGTAAGCCACTTGGATCACATTAAGGTTTTAACCAACCTGCCATGCAGAATAGGAGAGTATGCATCTCCAACGGAGTGGGTCTGTACAAAAATGTACTCTCCTACTTAGTCAGTCGATAGCTTGTTTCACCATTCTAGTTCACGGGATCTCCGATCAAATAGAATAGGTTACCACTATGACAACTCTCATGTGGGTCTCAATCCCATCTCCCTCGATGCCTCGTCAATCACATTTCGCGAAAGGCCTCTTGTGAATTGATCTGTCAGATTCTTAGACGTATGGATATAGTCTAACGCAATCACTCTGTAGTTTCTCATTTTTCTGACAGACTTCAGCCGCCTTTTCACATGCCTTGATGTCTTCATGTTGTTTTAGAACTGTTCACTTTGATAATCACTGTTTGATTGTCACAGTTTATTAGGATAGCTGGTATTGGTTTCTCAACCACTGGCAAATCCATCAGGAGTTCACGAAGCCACTCAGCTTCAACTGTGGCGGTATCTAATGCTATGAGTTCTGCTTCCATAGTTGACCTTGTTAAGATGGTCTGCTTGCAAGACTTCCAAGAAACAGCGTCACCTCCAAGTGTAAACACATATCCACTTGTGGCTTTTGTCTCATCAGCATCAGAGATCCAGTTTGAGTCACTATAGCCCTCTAGCACCTTTGGGTACCCAGCATAGTGAATACCATAGCTCATAGTGCACACTAGATAGCGCATCACTCGTTCAAGAGCCTTCCAGTGACCATCTCCCAGATTTGAAACAAATCTGTTTAGTTTGCTCACATCATAGGAGATGTCGGGTCTAGTAGCGCTAGCTAGATACATCAGTGAGCCAATGATTTGAGAATATCTCAATTGATCCCTTGCAATCCTTCATTTTTTTCGCAATATCACACTGGAATCGTAAGGCGTGGGAGCAGACTTGCAGTCACTATAACCAAAGCGACTCAAGATCTTCTCCACATAGTGGGATTGCAAAAGTGTAACCCCACCATTGCCTTCTCTTAGTAGCTTAATGTTCAAAATCACATCAGCCACTCCCATGTCTTTCATTTCAAAGCTTTGAGATAGAAAACTTTTAACCTCCTCAATCACTTTGAGATTAGTACCAAAGATCAATATGCCATCGACATACAAACACATGATCACTCCTTCTCCCCCACCAAAATGGTAGTATACACACTTGTTGGCTTCATTCACAACAAAGTCAGCTGACGTGAGAGTCTTGTCAAACTTCTCATGCCATTGCTTAGGAGCTTGCTTCAAGCCATACAAATATTTTAACAACTTGCACACCTTTTCTTCCTGAACACCTACTACATATCCATCAGACTGATCCATATATATTTCCTCATCCAACTCTCCGTTAAGGAAAGCCGTCTTAACGTCCATCTGATAAATGAGAAGACCGTGTGAGGCAGCCAGTGATAGTAGTACTCGAATCGTGGTCACTCTAGCAACTGGTGAGTAAGTGTCAAAGAAGTCTTCGCCTTCTTTCTGGGTATAACCCTTGGCTACAAGCCTTGCCTCGTACTTTTCAATAGTACCATTAGGCCTAAAGTTCTTCTTGAATACCCACTTGCACCCTACGGGTTTGCACCCATAAGAACGATCAACGATCTCCCAAGTCCCATTAGACATTATGGAATCCATCTCACTTTTGATTGCTTCCTTCCAATAGTCAGCATCAGGAGATCCATAAGCCTCAGCAATTGTTCTTGGAGTGTCATCTACAAGGTACACAATAAAGTCATCACCAAAAGACTTTGCAGTCCTTCGTCTCTTACTCTTTCGAGTTACTTCATTATCATCCTTCTCATGATTCTCCTCAAGTGGTTGTTCATTGTGTTCGACTGCATCATTATGTTCTGAGTTTCACATATTCAAAACTAGAATTGCTAGATGTTTCTTTCATAAGAAAAATGCTCTCAAAGAATGTGACATCTCTGGACTCTATGATTGTACCAATATGCATATCAGGAACTCCAGATTTAATTATCAAGAACTTATAACCAACGCTGTGGAAAGCATAGCCTAGGAAGACACAATCAACTGTTTTCGGTCCGAGCTTGCGTTTCTTAACTATTGGCACATTAACCTTTGCCAAACAGCCCTAAGTACGCAAGTATGAGAGTGTTAATCTTTTCTTCTCCCATTCCTCGAATGGTGTCTTCTCTTTGTTTTTCATAGGAACTCTGTTAAGAGTATGACATGCAGTCAACATGGCTTCACCCCACCATTCCAAAGAAAGACCCGCTGTCTCTAACATGGCGTTAACCATCTCAGTTAGAGTTCGGTTCTTCCTTTTAGCCACTCCATTTGACTAAGGAGAATAAGGTGGTGTTCTCTCATGAATAATACCATGCTCCTCACAAAACAAATTGAACTCATTTGAAAAATACTCCCCACCTCGATCCGATCTAACACGTTTAATCTTCCTCTTAAATTGATTTTCAACTTTGGCCTTATAGATCTTGAAAAATTGCAATGTCTCATCTTTAGTTTTAAGCAAATACACATAGCAATATCTAGTAGAATCATTTATCAACGTCATGAAGTATCTCTTTCCTCCTTTAGTCAACACACCGTTCATCTCGCACAAATCAGAATGAACTAATTCTAGAGGTGCCAAGTTTCTCGCCTCAGCAGCCTTGTGAGGCTTGCGGGGTTGCTTAGATTGCACACATACTTGACACTTAGAATTTTTGACCAAAGAGAAATTCAGAATTAAACTCAACTTAGCCAGCCGCAACATACAACCAAAATTAACATGACAAAGTCGTGAATGCCAAGTATTGGACTCATCGTCAATACACACATGATTCACAATTTTATTACAAGAGTCTGATAAAGATAAACGGAATAAACCATCATAGTCATATCCTTTACCAACAAAGGATCCAAACTTAGAAACAACAAACTTGTTCGACTCAAACACCAACTTAAAACCATCCTTACACAGAAGGATCCGCTAACAAGATTTTTATTTATTGAGGGGATATGTTGCACGTTCTTCAGCCGCACGGTCTTTCCTGAAGTAAACCACAGATCGACCGTACCAACACCATGAACAGAAGCATTCGAGCCGTTTCCCATCAACACGGATCCAGTCCTCACGACCTGGTAAGTTGAAAACAAAGAGTAGTTAGCACACACATGTACATTAGCACCGGTGTCAACCCACCAATTCGGTAAATGACAAACTGAAAAAAACAGTAGCATGATTACCATACCCTGATGTTCCTGTCTCAGTATCACCAATGACAACATTGGCAGACTTCTTCTGCCTGTGTTGTTGCTTGTCCTTGCGGTCCTTGCAATCCTTGGCCCAATGGTCAGAACCGCCGCATACAAAGCACTTCCCCTTGCTCTTTTTTCTTTTTAAACTTGGTAGTCTGAGTAACCTTATGTTGAAACTCAGTTTTCCCTTTACCTTTATTCTTGTGGGATTGAAAGTTTCTCTTCTGCACCATATGAGCGCTAGAACCTCCCTCATTGCCACGCACACATTTGTCTTTTGCTCTCGCCCTCTCTTCAACATCAAGAGTGCCGATAAGACCGGCTATAGTAAACTCCTGCCTCTTGTGTTTTAGAGTGGTAGCAAAGTTCCTCCACAAGGGAGGTAGCTTGGCAATGATACCGCCGGCCACAAACTTTTCCGACAGTTCACACCTGACATTTGCAAGGTCCTTTGCAAGCGCCTGTAACTCATGGGCCTGTTCAACCACAAAACGGTCATCGACCATCTTGTAGTCATAGAACTGTTCCATCAAATACAACTCACTGCCCACATCGGATACCCCAAAATTTGCCTGCAGTGCATCCCACAAGAGTCTTCCAGAAAACATACTGCATGTAATTATCGACCAAGTTCTCTCCAAGAACACTGATTACAGCGCCTCTGAACAGGTTGTCAGCTGCTAGGGCTGGACGCCAAGCTCAAAACTCGTGAGCTGGCTCGGCTTGAATGTAGCTCAGCTCGGCTCGGCTCAACTCGATTGATTTTTTAACAAGCCGAGCTACGGTTTTTGCTCATTTCATTAACGAGCCAGCTCGTGAGCTAAATGAGACCAAAGGCTAAAGGCCCAAGCTGTCCAATATAAAGAGTTAAGCCGAGCCAGGCAACCTACAAGGATCAACTACTCTTTAGTTGTGACTTGTGTTGTGCATGCTCCAAAGATAATGAATTTTAAAGGTTTAAAAATTTATAATTGATATATTTTATTTTATTTTATACATAATAATATGGTAATTTGAAATTTACGTTTGGCTCGTGAGCCTAACGAGCTGGCTCGAGCTGTTAACAAACCGAGCTGAGCCAGCATTTTTGCTCGTTTTGTTAACAAGCTGAGCAGAGCCGGCTCGTTATTCTAATGAGCCAGACCAAGCCGAACCGAGCCAGCTCGAGCTGGCTCGGCGTCCATCCCTAGCTGCTATGTATGCCCTGTCCTCATCGACAGTGTGCGGTCCAACAGGACGCTCCAGGGTAATGAACCACACGTTCATAGCCCTGAGCCATAGCTCCAGCTTGACAACCCATCTCTTGTAATTCGTTCCATCAAAAACATTTGGTTTCAATTGTGCAGCAAAGCCAACTACCGAAAAAGCCATATCAAGTTTTTGGATTGTTGGAATTAGAGGCATTTTGCGGTATATTTTAATCCGAAATAAAGCATAAATCATAACATAAATCATGACATATGTGATAGATAAAACAGGAGGATGATGATCTGACATGTTCATAGTAGAAGACATAAAGCATGCAATTGGTACTGAATAAAAGAAGAACTGAACAGAAAGGTTCAGTAGAAAGTACCCTGAGGCGGGGCCAGTTCCGGGGGAACTAGATGCGCCGTTACCCGACATTTCTAGTCGAGCCTGTTCGATGTAGTCGATCGGGGCCTGATGTAGTGCAGATGATCGCAGTGCAGACGCGCCTCTAGGAAGTAGACGTACACAACGAGCAGTCGCGCAGAAGCGCTCCCCAAAAACTTGATCGTCTGGTGAGGACGTAGCTTCGGAGGCCTGCTCTTCCGGCGAAGTCCGTGCACGCAGATCGCCGGAACAGGGAAGCAAAAGCGCATCGCAGCAGTGGGTAGAGCTCGGTGTGGTAGTGTGTAAGCGAACCCCTAGACAGAGGAGAAGCGCCCTTCTTATAGGCAGCTTGAGACCCTTGGACGCCCAGGTGAATGGCCAGTTACTAGTAACGGCAGGCAATCAACAGCCATCAGTTACTAGTAACAGCCACGGTCGGTCGGTCCATCGCGGCTCGGCTCGGCATGGCTCAGCGAGCGAGCGCGCGTGTGGCATCATCTCATCCCTTTCTCAACTTCTCAATAGGTGCAGCATAGCTCCACCTAATAAGTTGGTTAGAAACCTTTTCAATTTCCAAGCTGGTTTTATTCCAAATGTAACAACCACCAGAAATGGGCATTGTGATTTATTTGATTAATTAGCTAATGGGCTGTCAGTCCAATTAATCTAACAATACTAGTACATAACATGAAGTGGAAGTGTGAAACAAGGACCAGCGAGAATCGGAAAGCCAATGAGAAGGCAAGCCGCAGTTGTAGACTCTATTCCTTGCCATCAAGCTGGCCGTGTTTAGATTGTGAAAAAACGTCCCCTTTTTACGAAAAGTTATCCACCTAGAGAACCGTGCCAGTTCATTTCTATCTCTATGCATGTTTCTATAGAAACAGTACTTTTCCATACTTTTTACCCTTTTTCACCATCTAAACACAGCCTAAGCAAGTGGTGCTGTGACGTGTGCTGTGACGATCTATCCTCCGGGATAAAAGCAGGGCACCGCCTTTCGTCCCCACCCAGACCCGCGGTTTCAACACTGTTTTTGCATTGGCGCACGCACGTACGGCTGCCGAGTGCCGACTGCTTCCGCTAGCAATGTAGCATCGATCCGCAGCGGCCGCAGCGCGTTCCAAGAGCGATTTTTATCTCACCAACCCCAAGTCCCCAAACACCAAACGAGCTAGAGCCTAGAGGCACACAGTAGATGCCGAGTTGCATGCCCGTCCTCTGCTTGATGACACGAGCGCAATAATGAAGCAATTGACTCCAGGAGTCGCTTACTGAACTGCAGATGCTATTCGCCGAACCTAAAGCTAGCCACACGTCACAGGTGATAAAAGTTTCTGGAAGGTATGTGATTTGTCTGTGATTGCGCAAATATTTAGCATGCATGCATTGCCATACTTTTCCTTTGTTGTATGAGCGAAGTTGATCAGTTTACCCAATATACAAGCAAGTGTCAAGGTGCCAGGAAATCCCATATAAAAATTATAGTGTAAAAAACCATATAGAACATATTGTTTTGCCGCTTAACTCCATGTAAGCTATGGCACATTGTCTCGCTCTTTTTTGTCCAACATTTTAGCACTAGCACCCCTCACTAGTCTCCTCTTCCCCTAAGCACTCTTACACATCCTGATAGAGTAGGACATGATACCAAGTTTTTAATTCAATACTAGTTAGGATCATGTGGGTACATTTTAGGGTTAAAGCATCTAGGATCCTAATTTGAGTTTTGGTAATTAATGGTTTATGGACTAACAATTTCATTTAAGATATGAGAGCATATTGTTCATGGAATTGAGCTATATGAGATGATATGGTGATGACTTGGGTATAAATATGGTGGAAAGCTCAAGGGCAAAGGTGTATGATATTGTTTTTCAAATTTAACTGGTCACAAGATGATTGGAGGACCATATATGACCAAATTAATAAGCTATATAACATATTATCAAGAGGGGTCAATGTTCATTTGCTTCTATAGAGCCACTTTGATTGAACAATTGCATTGTGCATATGAGGACTAACTAACTACATCTCAAAGAGTGAAAAAGGAAGGGTTTGAAAATCTCTTTAAAAAGCCAACTGGGTCTTAATGACGTGAATATTTTTTTTGAATACATTATAAATCAAATAATTATTATTGATAGAGTCTCCCTAATTGAGTGTTAGATGCTCCTATATTTTCCATGAAATT
The DNA here is from genome assembly GCA_015476505.1 of Urochloa ruziziensis. Classification (NCBI taxonomy): domain Eukaryota; kingdom Viridiplantae; phylum Streptophyta; class Magnoliopsida; order Poales; family Poaceae; genus Urochloa; species Urochloa ruziziensis. Next base: position 13,606,493 of record CM027126.1, on the reverse strand, counting down.
TTAGATTTATCTCTCTTTCTAGCATGCCTCATGATTATTTATAAATATCCAATTAATAATGCAAGATAATAATCTATAGAACATACCTTTCATAGAAATTCATTGTGACTTCTCAAGAGATGTAGCGTTTGCACTTGAAGGAAAAGGGAGCTAAGATTAGTCCTGGTGGGATGAATTGAATTTCGTGAGATGCTATGGTGATAGTTTGGATACAAATATACTTAAAGCTCAAGGCAAAGGTATATATGACAGAGTTTACAAAATTTAACCAGATTAATAGGCTCTATATCAAGAGGTGTCAATTTTTGCTTTGCTTGATGGTTCTATAATATCACTTTGATCAAACCATTTTGAATTGTTAGCATGACAGCATGAGGACTATATGCGTTTGAGAGAGTGAAAAATAAAGTGTTCAAAATAAACTCTTGAAAAAGCTGACAGGCAAGACAAGTGTGGCGGGTATTTTTTTCTAAAAAAAAGGTTGGATCAAATGAGTATTATTACTGAGCGTGATTTGGAGCCTATTCAGAAGTATAGTCAAATTTTAGAATTTATCTCTTTTTTTTAGTGTGTCACTTGCATATTCAGAAGTATCCAATTAGATAATACTACCTTCGTTTCAAAATGTAGTTCGTTTGACTTTTTTGACTCCAAGTTTGACCGTTTGTCTTATCCAAAAAATTTGTACAAATATAGTCAAATTTATGTCATTCGTGAACATCCTTTATTAATAAAGCATACCACAACAAAAAAATATGATATTTTATATAATTTTTTGAATAAGATGAATTGTCAAACTTGAAGTCAAATGAACTACATTTTGAAACGGACGTAGTAGTAAGAAGCAAAACCTACCATTCTAGAAATTCATCGTGACTGCTCAAAAGACGGTAGCACGTGAAGAGACAAAACGACTGAACAATACAGTATGAGGCAAGATTCAGAGTATCTATCGGTTTGAATTGTCCTACAACTGCGTACAAACAGTTAACCTATTACCGAAGGAATCAAATTGAAGTGCAAGGGAAACACAAGAAGGAAAAACAACACTCAAACATTATTTAGAAAAAAAATCTGACGCGGCATTGAATTTTGGAAGAACCTTTCGCGAATATAATGGAAAGAGAAGGCATGCAGCAGATGCGTGCGCCAGCTTTCTTGGTGGCTAAGCCACGCCGGCGACGCGCTGAGCTCGATAGGTCGTCTCCGGGGATATAAATCCATCGATCGACTTTGGTCGTCGACGGCCGCTTTGCCAAAACCAGCGGGTGCCCATATGGTATAGCTGTCATTTTCATTTGGGCGCGCGGAACGGCTCCGGCGAATATTCCGCGAGGAATTGGAAGCCCGAAGCCAGCTACGCGGTTGTTTACGTGGATGCCGTGCTGCCGCGAAATCTTTTTTGTGTGGGCACGGGATAAATGGAATGAAGTCCAGAGATAATTATACTTCGATAGGTAAACAAATTGCATTTGAATCACAATTTTCGATAGGTTTACATAATCTATGTTCGAATTGAGACGCACCTCCCCCTGCTACTTGGTTATGTACAAATTAAATGAAGATAACAAAAGAATACTAGAGCAGAGAGAGACTAGCTAGGAGAAGCGTGCAATGCGCAACAATGCTGCACCACCTCTCTTTGTTGCTAATAGAACCTTAAAAACGTGCTTAATTAGCAAAAAAGGGCATCATCACACCGTCCACGCCTCCATGCCGTAGACGGCAACGGCCGTGGCCACAAACAGCGCCACCGTCGACCAGACGAGGGCCCTGGCGACCGGGGCGAGGCGCTCCCTTGCCGATCCCGGCGACGCCGCGAGCACCGTGAACCCGAAGCTGGACACGAACGCCGAGGTCAGGACCGCCATGAACACGTCCATGGCGCCCCACCTCGCGTGCTCCTTCTCGCCGAGCCAGCCGCCGAGCACGCTCATGACGCCTCCCAGCGTCGCCACCATCACCTTGCTCGCGATGTCCTCCATCGCCTTTACCCGGGCCTCCTCCCGGTTCTCCTCCCCGCCTCTGCCGCCGCGGCGAGCGACGCAGTGCCGGAGGAGGAACGCGACGGCGGCCGTGGCGGCCAGCGGTGCGAAGGCTGCGAAGACGCGGAGCCGCAGCACAGTGTACGACGCCGCGAGCGCCGCGCACGCCAGCGTGCAGAGCAGGAACGCGTTGGCGAGCCTGACACCCGTGATGAAGAACCGCCGGCATTCTGGGTCGCGGATCTCCCGCACTTTCTTTGACACCGTCATCAGGAACATTCCGAGGATCGCCGTGGCGAACATGAAGAAGATGGCGGAGTAGGCGGCGGCGTCGACGGCGCCTCCGCTCGCCGCCTGAGCGGAGACCTTGGAGGCGTTGAAGAGGACTCCGACTATTCCGCCGAAGGCCGCGTAGATGACGGCGGAGGTGACCTTCGACGCCGCTTCAAGCTTCTTGTTCTGCTCTTCGTCGTCTACCTCACCGTCGTCGCCGCCTGCGCGGTAGCGCCTCAGGCACCAGTGCACACCGCCGGCGACGGACACGATCGCCATGGCGAAGCCCAGCCCGACGTACAGGTGGACCCCACCTGGTAGGAGAGCCAGAAGGCTGAGAAGAGTCAACGCCATCATGACGTGGCAGGCGGGGCGGAGGCATTTGGCGGCGGCGCGGTGGCCGCCGGAGACGAGGTCCTCGTTGCGGAGGCTCAGCATGCTGAAGTTGACCAGCATGAGGGCGTCGCCGCAGAGGAAGGTGGCGAAGGAGAGGAGGAGGGAGACGGTGAGCCGGACGTTGCCCGGGTGCTTGGCCTCCTTGGGGAGGCAGAGCCAGCCCAGCAGGATTGCCAGGGCGAAGATGGCCGTCGCGGCGCCGAGCTCGAGGTTCTTCTCCCTCTCGGCGGTTGCAGAGGCCGCGACGACATCCGTCTGCAATTCAAGAGACCAGATGCCTTAGCCAAACCCACACAGCTCAACGCCCCAACCTGTGCATCAGTTAGCTAGAGTTACGGGACAAAATTTTTCTTTTTTTCCCTGTGTAACAATGATATAAGTTGCAAGAAAATTGACGACGGACGAAACGAAAATTTCGTCGTCCTTTATAGTATATATAGATGAAGGCATCCACTCGTTTGATCTGGCCAAAGGATGACTAAACATATCCATGGACCGCGCTAACGCGTGACGCGTCGCGCGTAAGCCGAGCGCGCGACCCCCTCTCATAATCAAATCGTGCAGAAACTTAAGACACAGAGTATGTCCGCTTTTTTCCATGCAGACTAGATAATGTGTCGTACCGGCTAAGAAGCAACACGTGGGAAGCACGTGCATTTAAGATAAAATTTGAGTCTATTTCATTTAATTGCTCGTAACTCTCATGTACAGTGTCCATTTTTAAAACCGTTTGCAGTCTTGTGTGCCTTATGATGAGATCTATAAAACAAGACTAATATTGAGTATATTTTGAAACTGTTTTATGTGACTGTCAACTTATGTTGTATGTATACTAGCAACTTATATGTCAAGTGTGTAGCAACTTATATGTTAAACTTACATGCAAACTAATTAACAAGAGACAATAATTTAACAAATTATGCAAAAACCACGTATCAACTTATTTATAGATTATGTAGCAACTTATATTGCACGTCTAATGTCGTTTAACAAATTTATATAGAGGCACAGATGCAACAGTATACACAACTTCCCGTGCAGCTAAAATAACAACTCACGTAAAGACAATGGGGGCAATTTATGCATATGCTTCATGTAGGTAATAGCATTTGGGTTCAAAATTATTCCCGTAGCAACTCACATGTAAAGTTTGTTTGGAGGTTTGAACATAAGATGGTACAAACTTGATACAGAAGTAGCTACTGCACCATAATATAAGTCGCCGCTACTGCACCATAATCCAAAATATATGCATCATGGATCTTATTTTATAGATCTCATCATAACTAACATGCTGGTGCAATCAGATTTGAAAACAGACAGTTTACATTCAAATTATTGCATTTCAAAAGTTCAAACACAGTTCGGTTTATGGGCCATCAACAAACCACGTGGGATCGTGGGTGCTTATGCAGCACACATGTGCTAGGCACGTGGGGTCGTGGGTACTTATGCAGCACACATGTGCTAGGCAGGTAAAAACCCAGGCACCACAAGTCTCGCGGCGGGCCGTGAGGGTCGCGCCCTCGCGGAGGCCTGTTGGGCTAATCAGTCACACGGTTAGACTAGAGCGTGATCGGTCGTCTACCAAATTTTTTCCATCCTGATGCTATCTTCATATTTATTATTTGCCTTTTGAGGTAAACTTTAGAGCATAAAATTTTACTTGTTTATTAAGGGCAGTAGACTTTAGGACCCACTGTACTTTGCATAAACTGCCTCGTGAATTTTTTCTGTAAAAACTTATTGCGCGTTGCAGACAGCGGCGGTTTGGTGAGGGGCGTGTTTAGATGGGAGGGTGAAAAGTTTTCGAGATGTCACATCAAAGAAAATTTATCATTTAGGAGTAGTAAATGTAAACTACTGGTAAAACTAATTACAGATCTAGCTAGCAAATCGCGAGACAAATCTAATGACGGGTAATTAGAGGGTAATTAATTAACAATTAGTGGACGATTACTGTAGCATTACTGTTGCAAATCTTGGATTAAGTAGGATCGTTAGATTCGTCTCGCAACGTACACTCCATCCATGTAATGAATTATTTTTTTCGTCTACATTTAGTGCTTAATGCATGTAAGATTCTCTTTTGAAAATTTTTTCGCATGACAACTAAACACGGCCGAGGTGTGTAAAATATGTCCAGTTCGCAAATAAACCTGATGCGTTGACTTGGCATGGCGTCAATATATCACAAGTTAACAGCAAGTTCAGCATCACGTGCTATTCCAGCTTTTGTTGATGTTTGCTAGCGACACGGGAGGGAGTAGTGTGAGTCACTGTGACAGTCACTGTGACGGGACAACGGATGCATCCATGGGCGGCGTTCTTGGCCTGTAAAATTTTTACCACCCATTACATCAAAAGTAATCTTACATGCATGAAGTATTAAATGTAGACGAAAAAAATAATCCATTATATGGATGGAGTGTATGTCGCGAGACGAGTCTAACGAGCCTACTTAATCCACGATTGTAACAGTAATGCTACCGTAACCGTCCGCTAATTGTTAATTAATTACCATCTAATTACCTGTCATTAGATTTGTCTCGCGATTTGCTGACTAGATCTGTAATTAGTTTTACCAATAGTTTACGTTTAATACTCTTGAATGGTAAATTTCCTTTCATGGACATCCAAAAAAATTTCCACTCTCCCGTCTAAACACGGCCACGTGATTGCCGAACATCACCGTGCCCTACGAGGCACCCGCTGTCGTCGTGACACTGCGCTCATATATACCGGTCGATGTCTGATCAGTCTCTCACAGGCGATGCCAAGAGCCCACAAGCTGACCGTGTGTGACCGTGTTAGCAGTAACCGCATCAATCATCAGCAGATCTGAACTGACCATATCCAGACCATCATATCATAGGATTTAATCCGAGCAATCACTCAACCGTCCAATCTGTATAGATTTTCTCTTGCACTCACCGGATTGCTTGGTACTGAACCCGGCCCAAAGGACTCAGAGACTTCAAGATCGGTCACTAGCTGCATGCGTTCGCGTTGCGAGATCGGTCATCAATCCTATGGGTGGTGGCCGCGCGACAAGAGAAAGCGGTCGTACCTGTCGTTGGCTGTTGGTCGTCGGAAGCAGCGGCCGCGGGGTGGTGCGGGAGCCGGTCATCTCCGTCGCCGACGAACTGGGGAGTGGCGGCCCAAGTGCTACAACATAGAATAATTGAATCAGAGGCAAAGATTCAGCAAAAGAAAAAAGAAACGGAAAGGGACGACGCTTCTGTAGTTGAGATGTCATCGTCACCTTCTCCTTGCGCTGGTCTTCTCTCCGAGTCTTCTTACCTTGTCACTGTCGTCGGCGCCGGCTTCCCACTACTGAGTTCTTCAAGTGGTGCTGCGTGACTGTATGTAAGCATAAGCTTGGGATCGTTTGGGAATAAAAGGGTGGTTCGATGATGTTGGTCTTGAAATGGAAGTAAAAACAGGGACCTTTTCATCAGATCTTTACTAGAAGAGATACCGGGGCTCTTTTTTCTAAGAAAAGAAAACATGATCCATGAGCCTGCAAAGATCTAGCGCCCACACTAAAAGAGCAAGGTACTAGTACCAGCTGGAATGGAATTCCATTTACGAGCTAGTCTTGTTCAAGTAGCAGGATCTGCTTCTCCCAAGCTCAACGACGACGCCATGAGCCCATGACCACCTACCTAACCACACCCACCTCCCTCTCGCAGCCATCATAGGCCGTTCTTCAGGTCTTTGACGTTGAGGCCAATAAAAAGGAACAGAGAAAAAAGAGAGGAGAAACGCAGGGACACGGAGAACCTATACATCAGTTGATCGCAAATTCGATCTGCCGTGCGTCCAAAACCGGGCAAGGTCTCAACGTTGAAAAGAATGAAAGAAAAAAACATTTATTCTAGCCTACTGTATGGTGAAAGGAAAAAAACAGAGAGAACAAGATAGAGTAATTGTGGCGAAGGGGAAACTCACTTGCAGAGGCTCTCTTTTGCGCCACCGTTCTCCAGCCTTCGCTCGAAAGCTGAAGAGCGCCGCCTGAACACACCCCGGAGGGTGGGAAGAACAGGCGGAAGAGACTTCTTCTCTGGGCTTCAAATGACTGACGGCAGGCCTATTTATAGGAAGACCGAGGTACTCACAGGCGCACGGCCCCTTCATCCTTTCCCTCTCTTTTTTTTTCTCTTTTTGATCTATATATTCAGATGTATGTGAAGTATGGTAGTACCCCCGCAGTTTCAAAATATAGGTCGTCTTGACCTTTCTGAGTTTATACATTTTACTATTAATTTAGATATAGAGTAATCATCGGTTAAGAATCTGAAATGTTCAAATTTTAGTGCGCATCTTGGAAAGTAAACAAGAGGGAACACAACGCTTACGGTGGTGCATCAGAACGTTGCCGGGAAATGAGGCGAGGAGCTAGCACACAAAGTCAGCACAAGAAACAAGCAAGGAAGCTGCGGTAAGATCTGCCAAACTTCGATCCGACCATGCCGCCTGCTCCTCGTTTCCTTCCCGGCGAAGGCAAAGGCAAACGGAGGCTAAACAACTCGGTGGTTCGGACGCGTTTCCGTTCGCATCGCCGCCGGCCGATCCGAGCCCTGTGGCTGATCACTGATGTCACGGTGACCACGGTGGGGCAGACCTTGCCCTCAAGGTTTCAACGGTGGGGCGACGCGCTCATCCGTCCGATTATTGGCCAAAGGTTCTCGGTGTTTCAGCGCGGGAACGCGGCACAGCTCAAGGTTTCAACGGTAGCACCCACTTCCTCAAAAATGACCGCCGGGCGCCGGAATAGGACGCCTCCCGCGCGCGTGCTGTCCTTCGCCAGAACGAAGGCAGGCACACAGACCAAACGAGCTGTCTAATTTACTAGAAAAGATTGCGCGCTAATGCCGCGCCTTTTATAGATTACGTGGTTCTTGATTGTTTATATTATTTAGTTTTGGTGATCACCTACAACATATATGAAAAAACCTCAGGCTAGTTACTGAATATAGTAGGTAATGTGCACAAAAGGTAGGCACAAAATAGCGATCATGGACATTGATGGTTCATTCTAGCATGAGCCATCGGCAAATTCAGATGGCAGCAACGCAGATGTTCTCGACCGTAGAGAGTGTGGCCGCGTTGACACAAAATGCGCACCTATCAGCGCATTCTTCTATTGCTGCGCTAGAGTTCCTGGGAATAGAGGATCAGAAGGACGCGTTGTGACATTGATGTCCTGTTAGCCGACGACAATAAAGAAAATGTAGAGAACAACTTGAAAGAAGGAACTACGGTCTAGCGAACACATCCTCCCAAAACGGTGGCAGCGAGCTTCACACGTGAAGTTTAAGAGCGCAAGGAGGTGGTGCCTCCTTCCACGGCAGCGACACCACCTCTAAACCAAGCAAAGGCTCGAGCGGAGGATAGAGAAGGCGAGTTGACACATGATGAAGAAATTGGGTGAGTAGCTGAGGAGCGCAATGTTTGTGTCATGTTCTCAACTTTGTGGGGAGGCAATGACGGCTCTCTAATGCACAAGGGCACTATAATTTCATTTACGAACAATACAAAATATTAATACGTAGCGACCGAACAATTACGTATTAGCGCAACGCTAGAAGCCTGGAACAACGTGACAAGTGAGGACGCACCGACTTTCAGTGGGCTTGTTTTCTTTCGGTGACATGGATGTACCTATTTCTTCTGAAGACAATGCCGAGATACAAGCGCGCGTGACTCTCGTGAAAGTCTGGAACGACGTGACAAGCGAGGATGCACCTACTCTAGGTGGGCACGCCTTTTTTAGTGCATATATATGTACTTATTTTTTTCTAGAGACAAAATCGATATAGTGCTTTTATGAAAAAAATTCTTTTAGTAACATAGATGTACCTATTATTTATTTATTTTTTTAAAAAATAAAATCGAAATAGTGCACCGAATCGCTGGGAGGGCGTCAAACCTCCCAGCGATATAGAGGTACTTATTAGCATTTTTATTTTTCTACTAGATTTTTTTAAAAATAATATAGGCGTGAATACTCACATCACATATCAGAAATATAGCTGTCCATGAGCACATCACCTACCTAAAATGATAAACCCATTACCAAGATACACAGGACATCAAAACATTAGGATCCTCTGGTGGGCAGCTATCGCCACAAGCAATCCAAGCTATCATTTGATTCTCTTTTAGTTAATTACATCAAATCTTTCTCATATGGAGTAAAGTTCATTTTTAGTCATCCAACTATCACTTTGAGGTTTGGTTTTGGCCATAAAACTGCAAAATCAGAAATATTTGACAACCAAACTATGAATATCATTCATATTTGACCATTTATCGGGCTGTTTTGGCGGATAGTTTTGCTAACTTAGACACCACATGACAATGAGCCCACTTGTCAGCCCTCATTTACCCTCTTTCACTTTCTTCTCTCCTCTCTCACCCCGCCGGCAGCCGCCTGTCCCCTCGCAAGCCTCGACCCCGTGCAGACCTCCGTCGCGCCAGCCGCCCCATGCCAGCCCTCTCTATATCCGCCGCCGCCCCACCTCATTCCTCAACCGCATTGGCCCCCATCATGTCGGCTGCCCCCGCGCATCCACCGCGCTGCCCTTCCCTACGCCCCTGTCGTCTTTCCTCGTTCCTCCCCCGCAAGCCTCCATCATGAGTTTGTAACACACCAACCGGTACTAAAAGGCCCTTTTAGCACCGGTTGGCCTCGAAGAGCATTATCATCGGTTGGTAACACCAACCAGTGTTAAAAGTGGGATCCAAAATTTGAAGCCGGTGCTAATACTAGCATTAGCATCGGCTCCTATTTATACCGGTTCTAATGTGTCAAACCGATAGTGATTTCTCCGCTAGTGAATTTATCATCCAACATGTTTTGATGAGGCAACTACTGTTGTTTTAAATTTTGGAATTAAATAAACGTGCAGGCTCAGTCAGTTGCCTTCATTTTAGTAGGTGTATATGCATGTCTCGTGCACGCCGTCTACTGGTGTATTATGTTTTTGTTTAACTTTGGAATATTGTGTTTAGGAAGACTACTTCATGAACTACTTCATTTTAAATTGGTACACATTGGTTGGAATGAGTTAAAATATCTATAAAAAATGTCTATTATGAATTTATGGCTAGGAAAAGAGCATCATGAGTAGGAGGGAGTACCTTAAAAGAGCACCCGTTTATTTGGCCTACATAAATACATAATATGGTTACGACTTACGAGAAATACATATAAACCAACAAATGCGCAGACATAGGGGTAGCATTAAGAGGCCGGTACAATCAATGTTTACTAGACACATGCACAAGTTTACGAGGCAAAAATAAACTGAAAGCTAACAAAGTTACTTTTCTTTTTTGCTTCACCGGTTTTGCCTACACTGGTGAAGCCGTTTAGAGATAAGCTCTCCTAAATCCTACGGAGTAATTAAATGGCCCTTTAGTGGAGGGCTAGAAAGGTATATATGACCATAAGAGCAAGTATTATGGTAGACTATAAGTGGGCCAAATGCTGAGATGGAGGAGTGAGAAAAAGGAAAGAGAAGAGAAGTAGGCTGTAAGCTTGCAGCCTGCTTATGCACAAGAACCAAGAAAGTTTGTGAGATAAATAAGTGGGCCATATATTAATGGTGAAGGGCTTAACCATTGTATGAGTGGGCTGAAAGAAGGCTATGAACAATCCTTACAGCCACCAGCAGGCTGTATTATTAACCTTGCTCTGACGTCTGGAAGAATAGAGGAAATCAAAATGGTTATGGTGGGTATAGGGCTTAATATATAGCCTGCGAGGCAACAAGTTCGGTGTCTACCATGGTACGTTGTTGCAAGCCGCTAGCTGAGGTGAGTGGTCAGGAGAAGCGCGTCATGTCAGGAGTCGGGAGGAGAGAGAGAGAGAAAAAGGGGGAAATAGAAACATTGGCGGAGGAGCAACAAAGGCATGCAAGAGGCAAAGAGTAGATATGTTGTATGGAGAAACGAGGACAATTGAACGGTTTGGGCTGAGCGCTCTGGAAAGGTGAGGGAAGCATCATGCATGCAGCTGCGGCTCCCCCCATCCGAAGAGCACAAGCATGCATGTTCCTTTTAAGACAGGCAGGGCAGGGTTGAACCAAGAGGCGAAGGCAACGTGGCCAAGTCAATTCAACGGCTGAGCACGCCGACACAATGAGGATGCAATGACGCAACCGACTGGATCCTAATCAGCTTAGGCGATGCTAATTTGGTGGATTATTATTGGCATCCCCAGAGAGCTCTGCTCCGGTTCTTCCCTACTAGAGAACGGATTGATATGCCGATCCTATCAATCTACGCGTTTTGACCGTTGCGCGCACCAGACACCATCCAGACCCGGCCGTCCGCGTCGAGGTCTCGAGGACGAACAGAGGCGAGCAAAAACTGACCACAGCATTGACGCTTCCAAGCTAAGCAAGCTCAGTTCAACCAATCCCAACAATTACACAGAAGCGATAGAAACACAGAGAAATGTGTGTTAAGGAACACATCATCAGGCATCAGCAAGAAGCTAGTCAAGTCAACACGCGGAGATGCAGTATGATCTCATCTATGCATCCATCCTTAATTAGCAACGAAGGCACGCAATCAAGCTAATCTCCTGTTTACACTATAATTTGGCTAGTTTGCTTATATAATAGGCCAAATTATTTTAACTAGAAAACTCATTGGAAGCCCGGTAGGTGGGTGCCTTTGCGCCTATGTTTTTCTCCCTGAGAGACATAAAATGTAGGCATTACATTTATTAATCTTAACTCAAAGAGAGGTATTGAAACCTTGTCTTTGACATTACTGCTGATTATTAATTGTTAAAGTGGCAGCATTCTTTATCATGTTTTAAGAACAGTATGGAATAGATTATCTGATATAACTACATTCATACTGGCTGAAGAAAAGGAGGCAACGGAGGGCATCGTTTTACTGTTAATCAATGGGTGCATGGCGCGTGGCGTTAGATTTTATCTCTCCTTCTACATGAGCCACGTCAGTGTCTCTCCAAGAAATGAAATGGATGTGTCCATATCCATCCACTCTTCCAAATAAAAAATTACTTTATCTTTTTAATAAGCATGCCAATCTCGCCAGCTTCTCCAATCTAACGTAGGCATTCTCTGTCTACGCATTGGTCCTGCTTCCATTCATCTCTTTCCCTCGATCTTTATCACTATTATCAGTAATAATAACTAAACTCTTATGCTTTAGGAAAAGAAAGCAACGACAGTAGCTGTCATTTTAACCCGATACTAGGTGGATAGGCGTGCTTTGCTGCACCCCACATAATTATTTTGTTATGATTATGAGGTATTATTTAAGATTAAATATGTAACTGATGGAGGCCTCGGAAAGAAATAAAATTACAAGTAGTTAAAGTAGTAGATTTGTTTAGATGAAAAAGTTCTAAGTTTAATATATTGCAGTAAGTTGGCATAAGGTCTACTTTAGGAGTTGTATTAATGAGTCATATTAGATTATCGAGGTATTTTATTTTTGGTTCATATAACTAACTACTTAAGTCTTATTCTGATGTTTAGTACGTTGGGGAAGCTGGACGATATTTAAGCGGGCGAAGATGTAGTGGAAAATTTTATTTCCCCTTTCTCTGTTTAGTGCACCGACGTAGCGCATGTTTCTACCAAAACAACTGTGAGAAAAAAATTGTAAATGTTTCAGCCACTTCCTTTTACCGTACATGGGCGGTTCCAACATATTATCCACCTGCTATTGACTATCTCCAGGAGCCATAGACCCTGGCTGTCATCAATTTGCATTGACTAACTGCAGTGAACTAAGGGCCTAACTCTTCACGAATTCTTGGCCATTTAGTATAGGGGACGCGGCTAAAAAATGGCCGGCCACTTTTTAGTCGGACGGAGTGGCCTATCCATATTAGGCAACTTTTACATCAACGTGGGTTCCTTTCCCGGGTTGGCTTCCTGCGCTGGTTTTCGGCGGGAACAAGGCAGCGAAAAGCGCTCGGATCCCGCGCGCATCCCCCCGCCGGGCCCACCAACTCCCTCACCCGGACCCGGGTCGCCTGGCGGCGCTGACCCACACAAAACAGATCGCGGACACAGGCAAAATCTGACGGAAAAAAAGCAGGCACAGAGACGACTGCGGGCAAGATCAAGTCGATCGGGCAGGAACTGGGGGTTCGATCCAAAAGACACAAAAGGGAATCGACAGAAAAGGTATGTACACATGCCCATGTTCATATCCCTACATGGGAGATCGCATGTTCCAGCAGATTCATATGCAATTCTGGAGGGTGGGTACTAGCAAGATTTGCCTGCAGTTGTGTTTCCTGGCCTGCTAAAACTGCACATCCAAAAGCTTCCTTCACATTGCTGCTTGATTTCAGTTCCCCATGTGCTTTCAGCCTGTCGATCTGCAAAAGAACATGACACAGAGAAAAAAGAATTTGTTTAATGTGATTTGTTTAATCAAAAGCATGAATATGCCTTACTGAGAACTCTTAAACGTAGCTAATGTTGCCAGAAGAGTTTGATTAAGACTATCTGGATGACTTGCTGCTTGATTTCTGTTAACTTGCTGTTGAATGTAGGTGACAGTAAAAGAATGGATTTAAATCAGGTGCCAGAAGAGTTTGATTATGACTTTCTAGATGCAGTAACAGCAAATCCTTTGTTCTACACACAGCCAATGACTGGCTTGGAGGGCAGTAACCAGATTGGAAGTTCAAGCTGGCAGTTTGAAGTTGCTAATCAAACTAGTGGTGACGCTTTTAATGGAACCAGATCTACCTCCCCAATTGGTTATGTTGATGCCGAAAGCAGCCAGAGAAATATTAATGGATTGGGTTTCAGCCAGCCTGTTATTTTGGATGCACAAGATGGCCATGGTAATCACCAAAATGCTAATGTTGATGCTGATAGCACCCAGGGGTGTGCTGTTTGACCAGGGTTCACCCAACCAGCTGCTTTGGATGCACAAGAAGGCGATGGTGATGATATTACAGATGATGTTTGGTGTACTCCACCTATACCGTATACTGGTCAAACATTTGGAAGCAAGGCTGAAGCGAGTCAGTACTACAACTCTTATGCAAAGAGAATTGGCTTCTCAATCCGTACAAGCACATCACGTTTGTCTGGTGATACACGGAAGCAGCTAAAGGTTACCTATGTCTGTAACAAGCAAGGACATGTGAAACAAGAAGCACAACAGAAAGCACAAGACATACCAGAATCTGATGATGATGATGATGATATACAAGAAGGTTCTGAACCTGATGAGGGCGATGATGGTGCACATAAGAAGAAGAAGAAATTAGATGGGGGAAGAAGCAAAAAAGAGAAAAGATGCAGCGTACAGATTGCAAGGCAAGATTTGTTGTGAAACTGATTGGTGACAGGTGGCACGCAATTCACTTTGTAGCAGACCACAACCATGACCTTATTGTGGAGCCATCACTAAAAAAATTCCTCAGGTCACACAAAGGGATCCCACCAGAAGAAAAGCAAATTATTACACTGTTGCATGACACCAATATAAGCACTTCACGTGTTATGCAGCTAATGAATATGTTTTATGGATCAGCCCAAAAAGTTCCATACGAAGGTAAGGATGTTGGCAACTTCAGATCAGGTATTAGAAGAACAGAGAAGTACATGGATATGCAGGAGACATTGGGCTACTTCATGGAGCTGGAGGAGGAGGACCCTGACTTCTTCCACAAAGTAAAGCTTGATAAAGAGAATAGGGTTGAAAGCATTTTTTGGGTTGATGGTGCAGCGAGGCATGCTTACATTGAGTCATACCATGATTGTGTGTCCTTTGATGCAACATACATGACAAACATGTATGATATGCCCTTTACTCCTTTCATTGGTATCATCAGTCATGGGCAGTCGTTCCAGCTGGGTTGCGCCTTCCTACGGGATGAAAAAACGCCTAGCTACAAGTGGTTGTTTGAGACATTCCTAGAGGCTATGAAGGGTAAAGCTCCCCTCAACATTATCGCAGATCAGGACGGTGCAATGAGGAATGCAATTGCCCTTGTATTCTGCAACACATGTCACTGGAATTGTCGATGGCACATAATGGACAAGTTTTCAGGCACGATAGGTCCAATCCTAGACGAAGATGCTGAATTGGAAGAGGATTTCAAAGAGTGCATAAACCACACTGTGACACCAGGAGAGTTTGAGGAAAAATGGGCTGCTATGATAAACAAGCATTGGTTGCATGACAATGAACATTTTCAGCGCCTCTATGCGATCAGGAGCAGCTTTGTGCCAGCATACTACATGCACAACTTCTACCCATTCCTCCAATCCACCCAAAGAAGTGAGGGGTTCAAAATGCAGTGTTGAAGAAGTATGTCAACCCAAACATGTCCATTCTGCATTTCGTTAGGCAGTACCAAAAGCTACAGGAAAAATGCCTAGTTGCAGAGGAAGGGCAAGACTTTAGGACTGAGGATAGAGAGAGGAGAAGGTGGTCAAAATACCCTATCGAGAGACATGCATCAACTGTGTATACTAAGAACTTGTTCTACAGGTTTTCCAATGAATTTGAAAAAATTGCAGAGTACGATGTGGAGCCCAAGGGTGAATTCCAATATTTGCTGGTGCCTAACAACACAAAGGTATATGGTTATGGGAAAAGATCGTACCTAGTGACAGCAATTGCAGATGAAAGCAGTTTTTATTGTGAATGCAGCAAGTATGACAGGGATGGCATACTGTGCTGCCATGTTATGAAGGTTTTGACAAGGCTGGGTGTGAAGACAATACTAGAGCAATACATAATGAAAAGGTGGTCGCTGAAAGCAGTAGAAAGCAACGACAACTCTACTGCAAATACACATATGAAAGCTGATTTTATAGCTCGTGGCATGCCTTTGAACAACAAGAAGACACTGTGGTTCACTAACCTCTCTACATCATTTGCTGAATTGGCAGCTGATGGATGCCTTTCAAGTGAAAGATATAATATAATGCAAGATCATATAAAACAGATGAGGTCTGCAATTAATGAGATTAAAAAAGAAAGAGAGCCAGCAGGCAGAAAGAAATCAACAGACCACCAGCTGCCTCTGGTGCTCAAGCACAAGCTGGCCCATCATGTGTTGATGGTGCTGCAGCTGAGTCTGTGGGTTGCTTATTTGCCGCTGCCCCTACAGGTAAGAAATTACTTTGTCTGTCCCTACATTGGCTTTTTCCTTGTATTATGCACACTGAAAACTTGTAATTCTAATAGTCAAAATGAACCTACATTGCTGGTGCAGCTGGTGATGGTGGCATTCCTGTCAGCGTTCCTGCTGCTATTTCAACACCGGTAGGAAACCCGCCTAGATCGAAGGTAAAGGGCCGCAAGAAGGAGAAAAGACGTAAAAAGGGAATGAACGCAGAACCAAAGAGGAAGAACAAATGCAGGATTTGCAAAAAGGAAGGCCACACTGCTCCAAGGTGCCCGGATAGAGAAGGGGAAGGAGTTTCGTCTGTTCAGTAGATTTAGTGGAAAAGATAAGATTGTAGAATGGTCATTATGGTTAGGGTGTTGCTGTTCAAAAAAGATAAATTGTGTTGCTGAAACTTGTAAAATACTTCTAAATATACATAGCTATATATATCGGTGCCTGTATTTATTGGGCAAGCCCCAAAAGGGTTGGGGATGCTACAAAAAAATTCAATATATATATACTATATCTGTTGGGCAACTAATGGTAATACGATATCTGTTGGGCAACTAATGGTGATACGATATCTGCAAGATGATAGATTGCTTGTGTGTGTTAGGGCATTACCTATGACAGGTTTAACTTTGTCTTCCAATCCGTGTAATTCTCCTTAAATGTCAACCACTTGTAGGTGAGCAACTTGCGTATGTTGGGCATGTCCTTTGCTTGAAAGTTGTACACTGTGCGACCATCCCAATGCTCGGCATGCATGAGCATATGGAAACCACAGTCATTGCTGCAACAAAGAGGTAAAAGAACATTGCAGGAGGAAAAAAAAGATATAAGAAGGCTGGGAAGGAACAAAGAACTGCAAGGGAAGCATATTATAAACTTACTTGTTCCCTTGATGTGATACTCCAATATTGACAATGTCATAGTCGTCTATGACAATTTTTGAATCAGGGTAGTGCATTTTCCAAAGTTTCTTGATTCCAGTGACAATACGGTTGCAGCAAGTCCTGAGACTATCATCTTCCATCGTCCTCATGGAGTCAAGTACTTCGAACCGATTGCTGCGTAGATTCAACACAAGGAGGAAGTAGTGGCCAACCTTATCCACATTCCTGCTTGAAATCACTTGCAACACTGGAAACATCACCTGTGTTTTTTCAGGTTTTTTGCATACATTATCAGTAAGCGCATAAATGGACATAACAAAGGAATAAGCTTGTAAAAAAAAGCAAAGATGTATAATGAGCAAGGAGAGCTTAATAGATGGCGATGGTCAAGATGGTTTGTCGATCTTCTAAAGACACGCTTGACCTCTGTCCTATCTAGCTGTTCAGATTCCACAAAGTGCTGAAAAAAGAAAAGAGAGCAAAATAAATGTGAAAAGAGAGCAATGATATATAATGTTGCTATATGACAGTCTATGGATTGAGCAGAGATTATTTTTTCCACAAACTTACTGCAACATGTAGTGGCAAGACACGTTTGATTTTTTTGTTGCTCGTGTTGTTAATAACATATAATCCAATTTCTGCAACAGTGTTTATTAGGTCCCCCTAGGTTTGACAGATCTAGCTAGGTCAGCTAGTGTCACATGGAAGTCCCAATAGTTGATAATAATAACACTGCGCACATCATAAAAAGGGTATGAGGAAAAAGAATGGGGCAAATTAATATGATCTGAAACGCAGAAAATAGTAATCTAATATGCATTTTATGATAAACACATACGCAATTTAGTGAACAATTGAATAATGTGAGAGAGGAAAAGGGAAAAGCACATCCTGATAATCTGAAACGCAGAATACAGTAATCTCATACGCATTATCAGATAAAATCTGACGGAATTTAGTAAACAATTGAAAAATGTTATAGAGGAAAAAGGAAAAGCACATTCTGATAATCTGAAACGCATGATGTAGTAATCTCATACACATGTTATGACAAGCACATACAGATTTTTGACAAACAATTAAAAAATGTGAGAGAAAAATAGGAAAGTCACATACTCATTGTTGGGGATGTTGCTGGATGCGGTTGACCTTCCCTGACACGCCACAACAACATTGTATATGTGGGAAACTTCCTTGCTGCAACTGAAAACGTTGTTTGTTTTGAAATCAACATAAGGTGATCGCATAATGGCTGGTTTCCTTAAAAGCCTTCGAGGTGGAGGTCGGTAAAGGGGGGTGACTGAAGAGTTTATGCTTCCTGGATCTTGTGGTGTTGTCTCAGGAGTTGTTCTTACAACTTGTGCAGTTGAAGCAATTATTACGCAATCCTCTTCCTCAATCTGGACTGCTTTCCCCTTCCTCAATGAGTTTATAATTCCTTGATCTTGTGGTGCTGTCTCATGAGTTGTTCTTGACACTTGTACAGTTGGGGCATTGATTCTGCTGTCCTCTTGATGTTTGCTGTCTATTCCATGGGTACTTCCCTGGACTTCTTTCCCCTTCCTCAGTGCAATCTCACGCACAACATCTTCTTCGATTTTCATCAACATCTCTTCGTCTAAATCATCCAGTGAGCATGCAGATCCTGGCTCATAGTGGCAATGAACAGGATCAGCCTGTTTGACCACGATTTGCTGACTTGGTTCACCATTGTGGGTTTCTTCATCATTAACATGCTTCATGATGTCAAAATCTGGGGGTGTGAAATCCAGAGAGTCACTTCTAACAATGGGGGTTGTAGGGGCTTTTGCTTGTAGAACATTATCAGCAGAACTTTATGTCCTAAAGCTACACCCTTCACCATGATTATTCTCCTTGGCAGACATTGTTCAGGGCAACCTAAGCCTATGAAACCTGCACTTTAAAGTGCACAACTTTTTGGCTGGGGGTGGCACAACTTCAAGAGGGGTGGGCTGAATGCATGTTGGTGCTGTCCCTGTGCAGTCTTATTTGGTAGAGCGACTAATTGCCCTTAACCTTCTGATAAGTGGGACATTGTCTTCCTTGTCATCTTCTCCATCAACCTCTGCATGATGTCCACTATCCCCTTTGCCGTCAGCCTCTGCATGCTCTTCAGTATTGCCTTCGCCAGCAACATCTGCAATGGGCTGCAGGACCTGATTGTGGTTAGCACGATTGACTTCTGTAGAACTGTCCGGCCTTGGCTCTTGTTCTGCATTGGCATGACTTGGTGTTGGAATGCCATATGATGCATCGGGCATGTATCCCTCCTCCCAAACCTCTTCATCCTCAGGTGTTAGCCCCTGACTCTCATCATCTGTGCTCTGTGGTTCATCCTCTTCTTCATCTTTGTAATCAGAGTCATCTGGAGTCTCTTCATCTGATAGGTCAGGTTCAACTTGTGCACAATTCCTGTTCCTATTGGATCTCCTGAGGCTTGGAGCAGCTGTACTCGCGCCTTTTTCAGCATCTATTTCTCCCACTTCTTGGACAAAGGTACCCATCAACTCTGTTAATCCACAGATAACTTTACTAACAGCATCACTAAGCCTCCTCTTCTTCTGCATGAAAAAATGGATAAACTATTACATGAGCTAGTTCATAAAAAAGCCAACTAACAGTATCATTCTAATAGAGAGAAATAAACCGACCCCTTACATTCGGCACCCCTCACGGGACTGAAAAACAAGAAAACTAACTTCTTTAATAGGAAAAACACCCAAGGCCTGACCCTAAAAAAACGGCTGATAAGACCAAAAACTACCTATATATACACAATTTAATATCAAGAGAAAAAAGATCAATAGTACTGTCATAAGCAGTTCAAAATCATCAGAAAGTCGGTTCTTGATTGCGTGTTTCTGATGATATAAACTTGCAGAGGCAACACCCCAAAAGTCGGTTCATGAGCTAATGGGCGTGAAGGGTCTAACTCTGGCTCATGTGAAGTCCAACTTGCAGGTAAAACTGTGTGAGTGAAAAGATGATGGAAAGGTAGAAACAAGTTACACAAACACATGCACGCATGTGAGTGATCTGTTCTCGCCCCCCTGGGTCTTGGAGTTTTGCTGCCACAGCAGTGCTAGACTGCCTGTTGGCCTGAATACTAGCAGCAAAAGGAATGGAAAGAGATGGCTAGATGGGGATAAAGTCTGAACAGTATGGATACAACTCCCTATAGTGTCTTTCTTTCTATCTTCACCCATGTATACACTGATGCATCATATTGACCTAAAAAATGTACTACCAAAAGACCAAACACTAGCCTAATCCAGTCCAAATGACCAGCACTCAAGGAGTTATAACTCCAAGGGCCCCGCAGGACACCAAAAAGCTTTAAAAAAACCCATACCTATATATAGACAATTTAATATCAAGACAAAAGCAATCAATAGTACTGTCATAAGCAGTTTAATTTGAAATTAGAAGCAAACTTTTTGTTTATGGTAGGAATGAAACTATCTATCAATTAATTTTGCATTTTGGTTCTTATTGACATAACTAGTATTAACAATGTTCATAAACTAAAATAATTCAGGGGAAGTGATGCATACTGACATGATCTGCCATTCCTTTTGGTGTTTTTCATGATACGAATTGATGAATGTCCTCGAAGTGGATGGATGCGTGGACCCTTGAATGATCTGATGCTTTTAGCTGCACATGTGACGCAATAAAAAGTTCAGTGACAATTTATGAGCGAAAAAAACATGATAACTAGTCTTCTGTGCATAACAGCTTTGTGTTACTTACCTTGAGTTTGCCAAATGAACCGTCTCGGTTGGTGTCTAGCTTGATCACTTGATCCAGCAGTTTCCTTGACCATGCTGCAACTCTGGGCTTGCAAATGGGGATGTGTAAACTGCCAACATCTAGTGAATCTACATACAGTACCTATGGTGAAAAATAAAGGGACATATAAGAGACAAATAAATACTTATAAGCAGAACAGAAAAAAACAGGATAAAAAAGGACAAAAAAGAGAAAGGAAAGTACTCACCACAAGTAGAAGGAGGCACACCGTCACTGAATCTTTCTTTCCCATTTTCGAAGCTGCTACCTTAAATTGGTCAACAACAAACCGAGCCCAGTTCACATCCTTGACAACCGAGAGGTCAACCAGAGATGGGTAGCATCTGGGGCTTATTCCCAAGCTGGTAGGAGGGCAAAGGAATGTTGACACAGCAAGCATCAACCACGATCTCAGGAAATCTTCATTTGCATCCTTGTTTGCCTTCACCCTTTTAACTATTGCATCAATCTTCGGTGCAGTACCACGATCAGTGTCGTACTTCTCTTGCATGAAGTCAATACCTTCGACAGTAAGCTCATAGTTTACTTTTCTGCCCTCGTTTGGCAAGCCCAGTATGTCAGAAACTGCTGCTGCTGTCAAAGAAATCCTACCCCTTCCAGGCAAAACAAGCTCCATTGTTTCAGAATCAAAACAATCGACCAAAAGCCAATTAGCAAGCTCTGCAGGGATAGTGGGAGATGCAATCTTCAGCAGCCCCCCAAAATTTGCATCTTCTATCATCTTGGCTGTGGTTCAGTCAGGTGTTTGTACAGTTTGACAATCCTAGAGGGGGATGCCCTGTTTCTCCTAACCTTTAAATATAAAAAGTTAAGTGGGGGTCAGTTCAGGGAAGGGGGGAAGCACTCATAAAATAAGTTCCAGATGTATACCACAGTGGGGCCATTTGTGCAGGAAGGTGGCTTTCTCTGAGCTCTGGTCATTGTACTAAAGTTTTGAATCCTCTTACTTCACATGTGTTCACAAATATGAAAAAAAAAGAAAAAACAACTATCAGACTTCCCGTTGCATGCATATACTATGGGCGGCTTAAATACTCATGTTCAACAAAGCATCTGGAACGCAACTAATATTAAGCAGCTAGTAAAAATATTAATGGTTGTGTTAACAAACTTAAAAATATTGTTTCTAGTCATGCTAATTATTTGTGACAGTACCTAGAAATGAAAGTAAATTAAAACAGCTAATAGAAAGCAAATTAGGACAATCTACAAAACAATGTGTCTATATCTGATACGCAACTTATATTCATAACATACGCAACTTAAAAGTGATAGCGTGATTCGTTTAATATGCAACAAACCTTTGTTGTTTTCTGAAAACTACATTGCTCATTACACATACCGTCTTCAGGAAAAAATAACAAAACTAAAAAATGATGAATACTTAAAAAAGGAGTCAGCCTATGATTTAGAATTACAAGATAAGGTAACTAAATCATCAGCAACATCAAAAACATTTTTAGGAAAAATATCTGAATTACAAGTGTACTCTACAATTAACCTACACATGCTAGAAACTTTCATACTGTGAAATATATTTGAAATAATTCATTAACAAAAAGGGACAAAGAAAGTATCATTCCATTAGGCCAAAGTATATCACACTTGAAACAATAATGAAAAAAAGGGGGCAGTGTTGTCCATGACTAACCTTATCTTAGTGCGGCTCCCTCTGCGAGCAGAATATCACACTTGCAAGAATACTGAAAAAAAGAGCAAAGTGGACAAAAATCAGAGAAATCTGGAACCCCACCCCCTCCCACATCCAGAAGCAAATTATGACAATCTAGAATGCAATGTATGTTGATCTCATTCGCAACTTATATTCATAACATACGCAACTTAAAAGTGATAACGTTGTTTATTCTAGATGTGGCAAAGCTATATTTTTGTTCATTCAGAAAAAAAAATAACGAAAAACTAAATAAGTGGTGAATCGTGATAAAAGTAATCAGCCTATAATCTGAAGATGTTGTAACTAAAATCATGGATCTCTACCTAGTAGTAAAGTAAAGAACTAATCCTTCATGCAATCTGTCTCCTCTAAATTTTTTGGTCCGTTGACGCCTCCAGCAATCCCATTTCTATCCTCAACCTGTTAGCTTAAGGACTTAATTACCGAGCCGGACTCAGATGTTGACTCTTCTTATTATCGAGTGCCCCATCGTGTTGGTTGGAGGGCTCTAGGGTTGCATTGGGCTGGTTTTTGTGTGAAGGTGAACTGTTGTTGGACCAGTTTCAAATTGGCTTCCGGGGAGAAGAAAAAAAGTGTAGCTAGAAAAAATTTGTTCATTGCAGCCTTGCCTGCGGGTTTTTGTGCTCGGCCCAGGAGTCAGGAACTCAGGATGATGATGGTGGCCTTGCGTGCTTGCATGTGAGTTGATGAGAAAAGGGCACATTGTACTGTTGGCTGCTAGACTCAGAGCAGTGGTAGGCAAAATTGAAAAATAACATCGAGGTCTGATTTCTATAAAGAGAAGGGAGATGGGCACCCAATGCCAGATCAGTGCCAGCTTCCATAGTACGGGGCAAACACAAAGGCATAAGTGCTAGTAACTAAAATCTCTGAAAATACCCCTGTACTCTGAATTAATCCTACACAAGCTAGTAAGTTTGTATACTATGAAAAACAGGCAAAAAAGGATAATTCCAGGGGTGAGTGCAAGTATACATGAACAAATAAAGGTTTACAGAGGGGGCTGTGACATTGTTGGAACTTAAAAGTGATAGCATTGTTCATTTTAGATGTGGCAAAGCTATATCGTTTTGAGAAACTACATTACTCATTGCACATACCATTTTAGAAAAAAAAAGGATCATGCAAAAACTACGTGACTAACCTTAGCTTCATGCAGCTACCTCTGCAAAGCAGAATGTCGCAGCTCCCAACAATGCTGCAAAAATCAAAGTCGAGAAAAATCACATACGCAACTTAAGACAATCTGCTACGCATTGTAGTTGATCTGCTACGCAAAGATATGTTGATCACAAACGCAACTTAAAAGTGATAATGTGGTTCGATATATGTGGCAAGCCTTTATTGTTACCGGAAACTACATAGCACTCATTTGCACATGCCATTGCAGCAAAAATAATGCATACTGATAAAAGGAAGCAGCCTATAGTCTGGATGGCAAAAAAATCATCTCTAAATTACCCCTTTGTACTCTCAATTAACCTACACATGCTAGATAAGCAAAATTGATTCATCAACAATACACACAAACTTATCATTACATGGGGCGCAAAGTATAGCATGAAAAGACCTGGAAAAAAAATGGAACAAAGGAGGTGTCGTTCCCATCACTGACCTTAGGTTCGTGCAGCTCCCTCTGCAAGCAGAATCTCAAACATCAAAAACGCTGCAAAACAAAGTCCATGAATCAGCGAGATCTGGAACCCAACAATGGACCCCCCTAACAATTTGATGGAAACCACAGTAGCTTCTCACCACCGGGGGATTAACCAGCGCAAAAAATCCTTCGAACAAATTAATAGACAACTACACGGAGCAGAGCATTCAGACAGTGGAGGGGGGACATCGCACGAGGGGGATTCAATGAACAACTGACCTCATGGTGCGAACCACAGCTTCTCCACCTTCGATTTGTAGTAGCTACCTCACCCGCCGTTGACCTCACTGCTGGGGATTAATGATGTCAAATCCTTCGCAACAAAATGAATCGAAAATCAAACTGGGCAAACACATTCGACAGTGGAGGGGGACAACGCACGGGGGATGGGATTCACCGAACAACTGACCTCAGATTGCGCTCCACGCTCTTCCTCCAGAAACGTTGACCTCACCGCCGGGGATTAATCAGGTCGAATCCTTCGCAAACAAAAGTAATCGAAAATCAAACGGGGCAAACTCATTCAACAGCGGGGGGAGGCGTCGCGAGGGAAGAGGATTCACCGAACAAACTGACCTCAGAGTGCACTCTATCGCTTCTCCACCTTCGATTGCCAGTAGAAGCTTGTCAAAAATCGATTGAATCAAAGATCCTTTGGGGGAATCGATAGGATGACGACGAGAGGGAGTAACCCTAGAGAGAGAAACGAGTGGGGGAAATGGAAGAGCGGATAAGTGAGCGCGAGACCCGAGGATTTGAACAGTCGCCAATTATGTTGCCGCACAAAATTGATCCGCGTGACACCACGATAATTGTCGTACTTTCGCGACGACGAACGACTAATTTCCATGCAAACTAGCAAAGGGTTCCTCACTTTCGTGGAGGAGAGCCGACCGTTTTTCAGCGCAAAACGACAAAGATGAACCAAACCCTAATGAGGATTAGGGTTCGGCATAAACTACTGCCCTAAGTAAAAGAAAACACATGACAAGAAAATATAGTAGATAAATGTGTCGATTGGCTAGAGAGAGAACAATCGGCCATGTACCCCGTATACTTATAGACCTGGTCTTCGGCAATAGCATCCGGCTAAGACTCTATCTCTAATGAACTTCCGTACACATGACATTAAACTACCTTAACCGAACACACCGTGCAATAATTACAATATTCTATTCTATCTCTGATCAGCTATGGCCGAGAAAATATTCTGCAAGCACTTCATGAGAATCCTCCACGCCTTGCATAATCATCCTT
This sequence comes from Urochloa ruziziensis, assembly GCA_015476505.1. Taxonomy (NCBI): domain Eukaryota; kingdom Viridiplantae; phylum Streptophyta; class Magnoliopsida; order Poales; family Poaceae; genus Urochloa; species Urochloa ruziziensis. The sequence goes on along the minus strand of CM027126.1, from coordinate 13,581,352 downwards.
TCCTTCCATAATCATTAACCAAGCCTCAGTAAATCTTGTGGACTTTCCCTGGCGTAAGCTGCTCCTCCCAAACATGCATATGCAGTCCGTACACCGTGTATGAGTAAAACCCTGCATAAACATGCATGTTGGATTTGGTGAAATAACTTGCCTCACTTGACGATTTCTGAACTTTTTTTTCCAGTTGATGAACTCAACTCTGATAGCAATTAAAATAATTTGGCCTATTATATAAGCAAACTAGCCAAATTATAGTGTAAACATCTCCCTTGAAAGTTGAAACTGCACGGCAAATGCCGAACGCGGCATTGGCCTTTGGTTACAGCCGTGGCACGTCAGCTAATCTCCCTTCAAACTTCACGGCAGAATGCGGATGTTCTCCTTCAGGGTGTGCCGTGTGCCTACACCGAGAATGAATTGTACGCCGCAGCAAACTCGGTGTTTCGGCACGGGAACGCGGCTTAGCTTGAAATTTGAACGGGTGCAAAGGCAGCTGGGCGCGCGTACTGTCCTTTAGCACGAAGGAATTGAAGGCACACAGACCAAACAAGCCGGTACAATCCATCGATGATCAACCTCTTCTATCTCCTTTCTACTATTATCTCTGTCACAGAAAGAACGTCCGTTTGGGTTGCATGCTAGTTAAAATAGTTTACGTTTGATTAAATTTTTAATAAATTATATTCATATTTATGAATCTAAATGAATTTAGTATAAAAGTATATTTTGTAACAAATCTAGTGGTATATATTTAATATCATAAATATTGATATTTTTTATCTATAATTAGTCAAACTTAATATACTATAATTTCTCGAGAAGCGAGAAGTGCATTCTTTTTTGGACGGTGAGAGTAACATTTTTTATTTTTCTACTAGAATTTTCTTTTTGAAAAACAAATAGTCACATGCACACATATCCACGCCTATAGACACACAACTTACCCCTACGAAGATGTCTAGAGCCGTCCATGAGCAAATCATCAAACCTAGCTATCGCCGCAAGCTATCCAAGCTATTGTTTGCTTGTATTTTAGTTGTACAAGTTCTTTCCGTATGCATTCACCAATTCTTCTGCAGAAATTTTGCGAAATTTGATTCTTCTCCTCGTTAATCTAAATCAACAATCAGAAAAGGCCTTAATGGTCAAAAAAAAAAAGCTGTCCATCACTTGCCAACTTTTCTTATGGACATAAATAAAAACACAACTGACGCAGTATGAATTTGATTCATACTGCTATTGGCTTGAGCTCGTCGGAGGAGAGAGTGAGGATCGAGTCATGCCGGTGCGTGGGCGTCGCCTGACGCTAGCGCCGGCGGCACGGGCAAGGCTGCGGCCTCGGCCAGATGCCGGCGAGACAGATGCAGAGCCCCCGCGTGACATTGCCAAGGCGAGGGCCGAACTCTCAGCCTTCGTGGAGGCAGCAGCGGCGGCATCGTCCAGACCTAAACCTCGACATGCTGTTGAGTATAGGTTCTGGGCAACAGGGAGCACTGATGATGAGGATTCAGAGGAGGAGGTGGATGAGATGATCGTTGCCGAAGAAGAGGAGCTCTCTACGCCGGAGTTCGTGGCAGCGGCCGCCGAGGTCGGCTTCTCTGTTCAGGATCTCCAACAAGCTGAGAAGGAGCTCTCTTCGTCAAACAAGGTAAGCATTTCATCCACAAGTTCAAAGCAACACAAGAACACGCTTTTGGCCAAGAAGATTGTTGCGTCAATGGTTGAACACCGGTTTAAGACACGTCCATGGCAAGGACCTTTGCCCCCATCTAGGATCTCACCACAGAGAACCCTAGGGGATGTTTTGGAGGCGGCCCTCAGCCCCTCTACGGCAGGTCCGAGCAGGCGAAGCCACGGCTTACCACGGTCGTCGCCGGCAGTAGCTGCGATGCATCGGGCTGCCGAAGTCCGGCCGGAACCATGCGCCGATCCAAGCCAGGCGGAGATCACGGCACAGAGAACGCATGATTCAAAATGCAAATCAAAAGGAGTAATTGTGTTGGGCGGTGATAAAGTTTTGATTGGGCCCGGGATGTGGTTTAGGCCCACTCGTGGCCTAATCACACTTTTCTCACGTACGGGAACAGGAAGGTGCCGTGCTCCTCGCCCTAATTCCACGCTACAGCCGCCTTGCTCACCAAACACAAATCACCGCTCCTACGCCGACGTCGTTCGGGACAGGAAGAAGACGATCATGGCGGGGAGAGGTTCTGCCATAGTGACTGGGAAGAACGGTCCTCCACCAGCGCATCCTGCTAGGTTCACTCCGGGCGACGCGTACGACGGAGGCCATGGACAGGGTTATGATCCGGGGATCGACCCGGACTTTAACCCTGGATATGGTGGACATGGAGGAGGCTATGGTGGGGGACACGATGGAAGGTATAGAGGAGGCTCTCGTGGACATCATGGTGGCCACCGTGGCGGATATGGCGGTGGACGTGGTCGACGCAGTCGAGGGCATGGTCGTGGCGGCAGCGGCCGTGGTTACCACCATGGCCCCGGCAGCTACTACGGCCACGGCAATGGAGGCAACTACTATGGCCACGGCAACGACGGCAACTACGAGAACTTCAACGGTGGACATGGCTGGCAGGAGAAGGCCCCTGGTGGGGCCGGCTCTGCTGGTACCGGCCAATCGAAGGGTGTTGGAGCACTAGAGAAAGGTACCAAGTACCAGCCGGTGCCTAAAGTAGATGAGCAGAGCAAGATAGAACAAGGCAATAAGGAGAGTGTCGTGAATGCCACGACAACACAGGTAAAAATCCATCAGCAAGTAGTTTGGTTACTGAACAAAATAGTGCAAGTGTGAGGGGTGTGCACGAGCATGATAAAATGCAAATGGATGATGAAATCATACCACACGGGCATCCAAAAGCCGGTAGCAAAAACAAACCGTATTGTTTCCGCTGCCTCACTAAGGGTCATGTGATGACAGAGTGTTCTACAGAGCTGTGCTGTGATGTTTGTGATGGCGACGATCATGTCACCAAAGCTTGCCCTTCGTCGAAGGGTGCTAAACCTGTTAGGTCGATCTCCACCACCATGGCCCAAAGGTCGTGATGGGCTCGGTTCGCGCACCCTGATCGGGGGAGCCCAACCTAGCATTGGTTGGTGGGCCCCCGTTGCATAGTGCTATAAAGATGGGGTGGGGGCTAGGGCGCTCATCACGAGGTTGACCGCGCCGCCAGCACCCCACCTACAAACCCTACCGATCGAGGGGCACTGGAGCAACGGGAAGCCGCACGACCGCCATCGGCGACTTCCGGGTGGATCCGGAGGACCCGCTGCCACCGACCCGACCTCAACCGGAGGCCCGCCGCGTCGCCAGCGCCTCCTCAATCCGCGGCCGCCCCTGCGACCGCCACTGCCGCCATGGCAGCCGTCGACCCCGTCGCCACCACCAACGGTCTGTGCATGCCCTTTTCCCCCTCTAGGTGTATATGCTCTAGATCTAGATATTGTTCATGCATGTATAAGTGTTAGCCATGTTTTACCCTATTGTTCAAGTTATACCCGAGAGAATCTACTGCTAGTTGATCCTATTATGCTATCAATGGTATCAGTCGCCTAATCTAGTAGTAGATTAGTACTCAGGGTAGTTTTTACACTCGTTTTGTTCAAGTTTTACTCACTGTTAGTAGAAACAGGGGGAAGGAGTGTAGAAACCGAGAGAAATCGAAGTATTTTCGGTTAAATCTAAGAAAAAGAGGAAGAAACAGATGAAAATAGAAGAAAAACGAAAACAAAAGTGGATCTCAGATCCAAAATCCCGAAACCCTAACCCTAACCCTAACCCTAGATCTACAAGAAGGGGCGCGGTGTAGGGGGAGGACCTACCTCTTGGTCTTCTCCGCCGCCGGCCATCACCGCCGTGCGCGGGAAAGGACGCCGGAGGGACACACCTCGACGGCGGCGCGCTCAACCTTGCGGCGAACGCGCTCGCCGGCGAAGGGGCTCACCCCGGCGCCAAAGCTTGAAGGAGGGAGGGGGAGCGCGCTGGCCTTGTGCCGGCGGCGCTCGTCCTCACCACGACCGGCAAAGGCCGGCCATGGTGGGCCGCGAGCCCCTCACCTCTCTCTCTGGATCTCACTGAGTTGGGTCTGGGGGAGGGAGAGGAGAGGAGCTAGGGGAAGGGGAGGAGGAGGAGCGCTGCGGCCATGGCCGACGGCGCTCGTCCCCGCCGTCGCCGGCGAAGAAGCCGAGCGCCACCGGCCATGGCCGCCGCCGCGCTGCGTGCGCCGCCGGGACCGGGAGAGGAGAAGGCGGGGGGGGGGAGGAAAGTGAGCTAGGGTTACCGGGGGAGCCGACGCGCGCGCGTTTTATACGCGCGACGCGTGCGGGGAGCCGTCGATCTCGGATCGACGGATCCGACGGCCGAGAGCGGCCGGCGCTCACGCGGGCTGGAAGCGGCCCGTGAGGGAGGAGAAGCTGGGCCAGATTGGCGGCCCAGCCGTCGGTTTGCGGGCTGAGAGCCCACGCGGGCGAGCGCAAGGGCGCTGGGCCGCGAAATATAAGTTGGGCCGCGAGTTAAAGGGCCAGAATCGCGCGGGCGGCATAGTCCACGGAGAAAAAGCGGACTTCTACCGCGAAAATTAAGAAAAGGGCTGGGCGTGCGGCTGGGCCGCTGCTGGGCCGAAGCGCGCGGAGGCGCGACGCGCGCGCGCATGGGCCGTGGGCCAATTTTTGTTTCGCGGGCCAAAAGTGACGAATGAATAGTAACTTTTTCATTTAAGTTTATTTATTTTTAGAAGCTATATTTGGTTGTTTTTGGTGTTTATTTTGCATGTTTTTAAGTAATTATCTCTGTTTAAATTTTTGCACATAGTAATTATTTTTACAGAGAGTAGAATGCTTCTGAAAATTATTTTTTCTCATGATTTTTGATGTTTTTCCGCTGCGTAATTATTCTCTAGTTAAATTGAACCAAAGGGATATTTAATTAGAGAAGTAGAAATATTTTATATTCAGTTTTATGATATTGTGATTTTCTGGCCAAAGCTAATAATTACAATATTATAAATATTCTTGTACAAGTTATTATGCATTTATTCTATTTTCTGCCCAAAGGTGATATAGAATTGATGTAGAAAGCATGTTGTATGTGTTGATTTTGACCAAAGTTAAATTGATACATGCAATATTTATTTTTTATTATTGTTCTCACCAATTTTATGTCAAAATTTCAGGCCCAAATTCTTCAAGCTATGTGTCTGATATCCCTATCCTAGTTGGAAGCAACTATGGAGAATGGCGCACGCAGTTCAACCTGGCCGTGGTGATGACAGATATTGACACTGCCATGAACTACCCATATCCGGTACTGCCTGAGGCACCAGTGCGTGGAGCAAATGAATCTGATGAGGCATTCGCGGCACGAGAGCGTGACCACGCGCCCGTTAGAGCACTTTATGATCTCGACAAGAGAAAGTGGGATATTTTCAACAAGAAATGTCTGCTGATTATGCGGACAAAGATGGCAGAGGCCATAAGGAACTCTATCCCAGAGAAGAATGCAGAGGGTGTTGCTCACACTGCACCTGAGTATATGGCACTAGTGGAGGCCCAGTTCACTGGGTCGTCTAAGACTTATGCCAGGACGCTGATAGATCAGTTTCTAAACACGAAATATACGGGTGGGGGTGTGAGAGAGCACATCCTGAAGTTGAGCAACCTACATGGGAAGTTGGCTGCCTTGGACATGAAACTACCTGAAGATTTTCTTGTCCATACAGTTTTTCGCTCACTTCCAGCTGCATTCTCCAACTTAGAGATCACTTATAATTCCCTAGAGGAAAAATGGGATATGCAGAAACTCATAGGCCGCTGTGTGCAAGATGAGGACAGAATGATTGCACAGAATGGTGGACAAATCAACTATGTCCACCATCAGCAGAAGAAGAAGAACTTTCCCAACAAGAACTTCAACAAGAACTTTAAGCCTAAGAACCAATGGGAAAGTGGCCCTTCAAATGCTTCCAGCAAAGACAAGGGCAAGGCACCAGTGCAGTTTGATCGCTCTAACAAGCCACAAGACAAGAAGAAAGTTGGCAAACATGAGTGTCTGCAATGTGGGAAGGCGGGACACTGGCAGAACAAGTGTCCTGACTGGCTTGAAATGATGTGGAAAAAGGGTGAGGATTTTATTACTTTTGTAGATGAATCCCTGTTTTTATGTTATGATAAATCTACTTGGTGGATTGATTCAGGTGCAACTACTCACGTTGCTAATTCTATGCAGGGATTAAGTATGAGCCGGATGCTGCAAAGAGGAGTTAAAGTTGCAAACGGCGTTGAAGCTGAAGTGGAGGCGATAGGAGAACTCCCCATCAAGTTGAAAGACGGCTTCACGCTTCAGCTGCACGACATTCTTTACGTTCCCTCTTTGAGCAGAAACTTAATTTCAGTTTCATGTTTAGCAGACGATGGTTTTGAGTGTCTTTTCGACAGTGAACAATGTTTAATTATGTTAAATAAAGTTTGTGTGGGTCTTGCCTTCCGACAAGACAAACTTTATAAGTTATCTGTTTATGATGATTTGTATGCATGTGAAGATGTGTATGCAAGTACTAAGATTATGCATGAGATTGAAAATGTATCCTCGTCTACAAAAGTAACCAAGAAGCGGAAAAGAATTGATGACGTTTCATCGAAATTATGGCACTGTCGTTTAGGCCACATTTCGAGGGGGAGAATGGAACGTCTAGTTAAAGGATCAATTCTTCCACCGCTACAATTCTCAGACTTAGAACAATGTATTGATTGCATCAAAGGCAAATACGTTAAGCAAGTAAACAAAGTAGCAAAACGAAGCACGGGAACCTTAGACATAATACACACAGACATCTGTGGTCCGTTTCCCGTTGCATCAGCGGATGGTTTTGACTCGTTCATCACATTCACAGACGACTACTCCCGTTATGGCTACATTTATCCAATAAAACAAAAGTCAGAAGCGCTGGATAAATTTAAGATATTCAAAGCTGAGGTCGAGAATCAGCTTAATAAGAAAATAAAATTAGTAAGATCAGACCGTGGGGGGGAGTACTACGGTCGACACACCCCGTATGGCCAAATTCTAGGACCTTTTGCAAGGTACCTTCAGGAAAATGGCATAGTTGCCCAGTACAGTGCACCGGGTGACCCACAGCAAAATGGAGTAGCTGAAAGGAGAAACTGTACCTTGATGGATATGGTTAGAAGCATGATAAGCTATTCCACTTTACCAGTTAATTTGTGGATGGAGGCTTTGAAGACCGCCATTCACATCCTAAACAAAGTGCCTAGCAAAGCAGTTCCTACGACACCTTATGAACTTTGGACGGGTAGAGAACCCTCTCTCAGATATATGCGTGTATGGGGCTGCCCCGCTGAGGCTAAGATTTTTAACCCAAATATTGGGAAGCTAGATCCCAAGACAGTCAGTTGCTATTTCATTGGCTATACTGAAAAGACAAAAGGGTATCGTTTCTATTGTCCTAACAGACACACAAAGTTTGTGGAAACGAGACATGCAGTTTTTCTAGAGAATGAGATGATCAGGGGGAGCATGGCTACTCGGGAGATAGATCTTGAGGAGAAGCGGGTCTTTGCACCTTGCCCAATGATTCAAGAACCCTTTTTCGAGTTACCTGTGTCAATTCCAACAGTGGATGCGTCAATTCCAACAGTGGAAGCCACTGTGACACCGGTACAAGCTTCTAGTCCTGTAGTGCCAGCAATGAATGAGAATGTGGAACCTATTCCTCAAGTTGAACCAATTGTGGCACAAGATGTTGAACCAGTTGTTGCTTAAGAAATAGAACCTCAACAGCCTGTGGTTCCTGAAGTACCAGTTGTTGAGCCAGCTGCTGAACCAGCTGGAGAAGGACTGAGAAGGTCTACAAGAGTGAGACACTCAGCCATTCCTGATTGCTATGAAATTGGCAACTTAGAAGAGTTTCAAATGGGGGTGATCCCGTCACATTTGAAGAGGCTATGAGAAGCGCTCAATCTGAAAAATGGCTGGAAGCCATGCAAGAAGAAATGAATTCAATGAGTGCCAACAAAGTTTGTGACTTAGAAGTAATTCCTAAAGGAGCCAAATCAGTAGGCTGCAAATGGGTCTACAAAACAAAATGTGACTCCAAAGGGAATATTGAAAGATATAAAGCGCGACTCGTGGCTAAAGGGTTCACACAAAGAGAAGGAATAGATTACAATGAGACGTTTTCTCCAGTCTCATGTAAAGGTGCCTTTAGAATCATAATGGCATTAGTGGCACACTATGATTTAGAATTACATCAGATGGATGTAAAGACAGCGTTCTTAAACGGGGATCTGTTTGAAAACGTATACATGACTCAACCTAAAGGTTTTGTTGTGGAAGGCAAAGAAAACATGGGATGCTGATTAAGAAAATCCATTTATGGATTGAAACAAGCTTCTAGATAGTGGTACTTGAAGTTTGATGAGACAATTAAGAAATTTGGGTTTAAGGCAAATGTAGAGGACAATTGCATCTATGCAAAGTTTAAGAATGGAAAATATATTTTCCTAATCCTATATGTGGATGATATCCTGCTTGCTAGCAGTGATAATCTAATTTTGATATGAAAGATCTTAGTGAGGCTTCATATGTTCTGGGCATTGAAATTCACCGAGATAGAAGAAACGGGGTTTTAGGACTATCGCAAAAGACATATTTGGAGAAGATCCTAAAGAAATATAATATGCATGCGAGTAAAGCCACACCTGCACCGATAGTGAAGGGCGATAAGTTTGGGGATTTTCAATGCCCCAGGAACCAGTATGAGATCGATCAAATGAAAATGGTTCCATATGCTTCAACAGTTGGTAGCTTACAGTATGCACAAGTGTGCACTCGCCCTGATTTGGCTTATATCACCGGAGTACTCGGTAGATATCAAGATAACCCAGGCGTAGAGCACTGGAAAATGGCAAAGAAAGCTTTGCGGTATGTGCAAGGCACAAAAGACCTCATGCTAATATACAGAAGATCTGATTCTCTAGAGATAAGAGGATATTCAGATGCAGACTTTGCGGGAGACAAGGATGATAGAAAATCCACGTCAGGTTATGTATTCACTCTCGCAAAAGGAGCTATTTCGTGGAGAAGCTCTAAACAAACTCTGGTTGCATCATCTACGATGTATGCAGAGTTTATAGCATGCTATGAGGCAACGTTGCAGGCCAAGTGGCTAAAGAAATTCATACCCGACTTGAAAGTGGTAGATTGCATTAATAGACCACTTAAAATGTACTGCGATAATGAGCCTGCAGTATTTTACGCTCACAACAACAAGTCGAGTAATGCTACCAAACCAATAGAAATAAAATTCTATGTTGTGAAAGATAAAATCCAGGATCAGACTATAAGTCTGGAGCATATAAGTACGAAGAATATGCTTGCGGATCCGCTCACTAAAGGTTTACCACCCAGTGTGTTTAGAGAACACATTACCGGTATGGGTTTAAGGGAAAGCCTTATGATCACTGGATAATGGCCCAAGGTACGATCTTTTGCAATAGAGAAGTTTATTGTGGCTGATTAATCTAATTGAAATGTCAATTTTGATGACTCATGCTCAATGTGCTTTTTTGTTATGAAGTGGATGTCAGGCGAAGAGCTTAAGGTAAGAAAACATAAGGTGAGATCGAGGGGGAGATTGTTAGGTCGATCTCCACCACCACGGCCCAAAGGCCGTGATGGGCTCGGTTCACGCACCCTAATCGGGGGAGCCCAACCTAGCATTGGTTGGTGGGCCCCCGTTGCACAGTGCTATAAAGATGGGGTGGGGGCTAGGGCGCTCATCACGAGGTTGACCGCGCCGCCAGCACCCCACCTACAAACCCTACCGATCGAGGGGCACTGGAGCAACGGGAAGCCGCACCACCGCCATCGGCGACTTCCGGGTGGATCCGGAGGACCCGCTGCCACCGACCCGACCTCAACCGGAGGCCCGCCGCGTCGCCAGCGCCTCCTCAATCCGCGGCCGCCCCTGCGACCGCCACCGCCGCCATGGCAGCCGTCGACCCCGTCGCTACCACCAACGGTCTGTGCATGCCCTTTTCCCCCTCTAGGTGTATATGCTCTAGATCTAGATATTGTTCATGCATGTATAAGTGTTAGCCATGTTTTACCCTATTGTTCAAGTTATACCCGAGAGAATCTACTGCTAGTTGATCCTATTATGCTATCAAAACCTACAGCAATGTTATGCGGATATGCAGTAGATGGCTTGGGCTTCTACTATATCCCGTACAATGGAAAGCACAAATCAAAACCTGAGACAAAAGATGCAGTGGTAACGATCGAAGAAGGCTCTTTAACTGCGGCGCAAGTCATAGTTGAGCTCGAGCGTCTTCTACCAGGCATAAAATGGAACTGGGAAATGGAGAAGATTGATGAAAAATCATTTGCTACCACTTTTCCTTCAAAAGCTGAACTACAACGTATGGCTTTGTGGGGTCAATTAGTGGTACAATGTGCAAATGGGAAAATCAGGATTACAGAGAAAACAGATTCTGAGGAGTGGAAATATGAAATACCAAAGGTTTGGGTGCAGTTTCGCGGGCTCTCCAAAGAGCTCCGTGAATTTCCTATCATTTGGGCTATCGGCTCTATTCTTGGAGCCACACGTATGGTTGATATGAAATTTACCAAGAAAATGGGGAAGCCAAGAATCAAGGTTGCTGTTCTGAACCCGGAATTAATACCAGAGTATGTAGATGTTGTGATTGGTGACTACGTCTACGAATTGCAATTTCGGGTGGAAAAAGAGGGTGATGAAAATAATCCTACCCTAATTAACATGGACGAGCAGCAAGGTGATGGTGAAAATAAAGACAAAGAGAAAGAAATGGAAGAAGCTGACAAGGATATTGGAGAATCAGAGGACAGTAAGACAAACTCAGTGAAGGAAAATATGGGAAAAGAAGGAAACAAAACAGGTGATGGTAGTGCACCTAGTGCCACAAAGGTAGCAGCAACCAATACCCATAATGGCCATCTTAGCACTGGAAAGGCTCGACCAATAGTGTCCTTAAAGCCAACAGGGATTGTAGATGGTACTAAAGCTTGGGTGGCAGAAGCTTTTTATGGGCAGCCGTCCATGAAGCATTTACAGGAAGCAACACCAGTGAAGGAAACAACCGTTATGCAAGTTGATGATGTTTCTTCCATGCACAATATAAACCCCACACAAATGCCAATTGGTTCAGTAACCCCTACTCGCAAGAGCAAGAGGAATGCAGGGACCGCGGACCAAGACTCAATTGAGAAAGCTGCAAAATTGAAAGCCCGCAAAAATTTGGAGGATTCCGACAAAAAAGGTAACAATGATGCAATTTCCTTCTTATCTTTTTCAGATGACTTAGTGGTTAAGAATATTTGTAAAGTGGGAATCTCTTTAGGTGCATCAGAATCTAGATCTTTAAAGACAGTTAGCAAGCTTAAAAATATAGAGGTAAGTAGGTTAAGAGTGTCGCCTCAAGTAGGTGATTGCAGTGGAAGAAATTTAAATCCTGCTCTAGAGAATGATACAGAAGCTGATGATGATCTTAATATCCTCGCGCTGAACCATTTTTGTGGTGACATAGTGGAGGGTTTAAGTGATGGGGAGGCCAGTGATCTATGTGATCTACAGGCTGTCCCCAGGAAGAAAAAAAGTATCTCAAAATTGAAGAAAAAAAAGGAAGAAAGAGTGGGTCTAAAACTGATAATAGTAATCAATGAAAGGTATCTTTTGGAATTGCAATGGGTTACGAGACCCAAAAAAACACAAATTTATTTCAGACCTAGTTGGGGAGAAAACTTTAGACTTTGTTGCTCTATCGGAAACCGGGAGAAAAGATTGCTCACAAGTATTTCTCAAAAACCTGTGTGGTGGACGAGATTTTTTGTGGCATTGCAAACCACCCCGTGGTAGATCCGGTGGCATGCTAGTTGGAGTTAACCTTTTAACTTATGATATTGGTGAAATTGAAGAAGGGGATTTCTTTGTTAAATTTAAATTGAGAAATAAACAAGATGGATTCCAATGGTTGTGTCTGTTTATGGGGCAGCGCAAGAGCAATATAAGGAGGCTTTTCTAACAGAGCTAGTCCAACTATGCACTAAAGAAACTTTACCTATACTAATAGGTGGTGACTTTAATATTATAAGAGGACCGCATGAAAAGAATAATGCCAATTACAATGATAGATGGCCATTCTTGTTTAATGCTATAATTGATGCTTTTAATTTGAGGGAGCTAGAACTTTCAGGGAGACAATTCACTTGGGCAAATAACCTTCAGGTACCAACTTTTGAAAAGCTAGACAGAATTCTAACATGCACCGAATGGGAACAGAAATTTCCACGCACCACAGTGCAAGCACTAACTAGAGAGGTCTCTGATCACACTCCGTTGCTTATAAACACCGGTGAAACCACTTCAGTTAATAACACCCTGATGTACAAGTTTGAACTAGGATGGTTATTGCGGGAAGGTTTTTTTGATTTGGTGAGAGACGTCTGGGAAGAAGTGCAAGATGGTCATACACCCTTAGAAAGGTGGCAGGCAAAAATTAGACGCCTCAGATAATACTTAAGGGGATGGGCCAAAAATATTAGTGGTGCTTATAAGAAAGAAAAAAAATTGCTCCTAAATAAATTGGATGAGTTAGATAAGAAGGCAGAAGTAAGCCCCCTAGAAGAAAATGAGATAAACCTTAAACATGCTCTAAATAATAGATTAGCAGATCTCCTAAGGGAGGAAGAATTAAAGTGGTATCAACGTGCGAAAGTGGAGAACTTATTAGAAGGTGATTCTAATACCAAATACTTTCAGTTAGTGGCCAATGGAAAACATAGAAAGACTCGAATTTTTCAATTAGAACAAGAGGAAGGAATAATATGTGGTGATATTGAATTGAAAATATATATTACCAAATATTATAAGAAGTTGTTTGGTCCTTCAACTAACAACAATATGTCTATGGACGAATCACGTCGTGACGATATTCCTCAAGTCTTACCACAAGAGAACGAGTTCCTAGTTGCACCTTTCTCTGAAGTGGAGGTAAAAGAGGCCATTTTTGAAATGAAAAAGAATACTTCTCCAGGACCAGATGGTTTCCCACCAGAGTTCTACCAAGTCTTCTGGAATGTGATAAAAGGAGATTTGATGGCCCTGTTTGAGGAATTCCATAAAGGCACACTTCCTCTTAATTGCCTCAACTTCGGAACGGTAATCTTACTACCTAAGCGTAGTGATGCAAAGCAAATTCAACAGTACAGACCCATCTGTCTATTGAATGTCAGCTTCAAAATTTTCACCAAAGTGGCCACTAACAGGGTGGAGAGGGTTGCACAACGTACCATTAATCCATCCCAAACAGCTTTTTTGCCAGGAAGGAATATCATGGAGGGTGCGGTTATTCTCCATGAGACAATACATGAGCTCCACACAAAAAAACAAAATGGTGTGATTTTTAAGATAGATTTTGAAAAGGCATATGATAATGTTAACTGGAAGTTTCTACAACAAACACTAAGAATGAAGGGTTTTGATCCAGCGTGGTGTGTGTGGATTAAATCCTTTGTCCAAGGGGGTAATGTAGGAATAAAAATCAATGATCAACAGGGACCCTATTTCCAAACTAAAAAAGGGCTAAGGCAAGGTGATCCGCTATCTCCAATACTTTTCAATATTGTAGTGGACATGTTGGCAATTATCATAGCCAGAGCCAAAGATGATGGTCAAGTGAGAGGGGTAATACCTCATCTAATTGAAGATGGCTTGTCTATTCTGCAATATGCAGATGACACGGTTATTTTTATGGACCACGATATTGAACAAGCAAAGAACATGAAGCTAATTTTGTGTGTCTTTGAACAATTATCAGGTCTAAAAATTAACTTTCATAAAAGCGAAATCTTTTGTTTTGGGCAAGCAATAGACTATGAATCACAATATTCACAGTTATTTGGTTGCAAAATAGGTTCTTACCCTTTTCGCTATTTGGGTATCCCAATGCATTATAGGAAACTTTCTAACAAAGATTGGAAAATGATTCAGGACAGGATTGAGAAAAGATTAAGTGGTTGGAAAGGAAAGCTCTTATCGGCTGGAGGTAGATTAGTTCTAATTAATGCAGTTTTGTCTAGCATCCCTATGTTCATGCTCTCTTTTTTTGAGGTCCCAAGAGGAGTCCTTAAAAAAATAGAATACTATAGGTCTAGATTCTTCTGGCAAAATGAAGAACATAAGAAGAAATACCGGTTAGTAAAATGGGGGATCCTATGCCAGCCAAAAGAGCAAGGGGGGATAGGTATCCAAAATTTAGATCTACAGAACAAATGTCTTCTAAGCAAATGGCTTTTTCAAGTTATGTAATGAGGACGGTTTGTGGCAACAATTACTTAGAAATAAGTATCTCAGCACTAAAACATTAAGCCAGACATGTAAGAAAGCAGGAGACTCACACTTTTGGTCAAGCCTTATGGGTGTAAAAGATCAATTCCTAAATCTTGGTAAGTTCAAGCTAAATAGCGGCAACCAAATAAGATTTTGGGAGGACAAATGGTTAGGCACCCAGGCATTAAAATTCCAGTACCCAAACTTGTTTAACATTGTACGAAGAAAGCAAGCAACTGTGGCGGAAGTGCTCAGTACAAATCCACTCAATGTATCATTTAGGAGAGCGCTAGTTGGGAACAAATTAATTGAGTGGCATAGTCTTGTTTTAAAATTAGTACATGTTAATTTAAATGAGGCCATGGATTTATTTGTGTGGAATCTCCATAAGAATGGTGTATTCACAGTTAAGTCAATGTATAAGCACCTAGTCAATACTAATGTTAAAGTTACCCAGGAAATTTGGCATATGAAGATTCCTCTTAAAATAAAGATTTTCGCATGGTATCTTAAAAAGGGAGTGATCTTGACGAAAGACAATTTATCTAGGAGAAATTGGAATGAAAGTAAAACTTGTTGCGTCTGTAGTAAACAAGAAACTATCAAACATTTGTTTTTCGAATGTCATTATGCCAAATTTTTATGGCGTGCAGTACATATTGTGTTTGGGATCTCACCACCACAAAATACCTTTGACTTATTTGATTGTTGGTCTAAACTCGGAAACCATAAGCACAATTTACTATTGTTGACAGGCGCTGTTTCTCTATGTTGGGCAATATGGCTCACAAGGAACGATACTGTATTTAACAAATGCAAACGAAAAACTTTTTTGCAGGTTCTATTCAGAGGGACGCATTGGCTCCGGTTTTGGGCATTGTTGCAGCGCACTGATGACAAAGACGAGCTCGTCAAAGCATGCCAGTGCTTAGAGTCAAGAGCCATGGAGTTCTTCGCGTCCCATGGATGGCCGTTTATTTTACGCATTGGTCAATAATGTTGGACCATTATGTGTTTTAAATATTATGCGTGAGTGTAATAATTGTGGACTGATGCCCCTTCTATGAAGAGGTCTGAAGCCGGATATTTCCATTATCTAAACAAAAATCAGAAAGGCCTTAATGTACCAACTCATATCACTGCTACCTCTCTAGAGGTAATACCTACGTACTTGCATCTCACTTGTTATTTAATTCCGGCTGTTAATGGGGAAATACTCAATGAAACCTAAAGATGCAATACGATCTCATATATCCATCATCCTTGGCGGCCAAGGCACGCGATCAATCTAATCTTCCTTGAAACAGCGCAGTAAATGCCGCCCGTGGCGTTGGCATGTGGTTATAGTTCACAGCTACAAAATCACTCATCAGTACTAGTCACAGGACACGTTAGCGCCGGTTCATGTGGCCGATACTAATTGGGCGGCACTAATGTGCCAGCACATTAGTATCGGTCGCTGTGACCGGTACTAACGTGCACACTTTAGTGCCGGTCAGCCACGCCAACCAGTACTGACGTACCTGCCAGCGCTATTCCTCTTTTCATTTTTTTGTGTTCTTTTCTTTTCTTTCTTGTCCCATTTTCTCAATCAACAGGGAGATAGCAATCATAATCTCACAATCACATGTGAATACATCTCATAATCACAATCACATAAATTTTCAGTCACAATAACAATCTCACAAGAATCACAAGAATGAATCTCTCACAATCTCACAATATAACAAGAAAAAGAGTAGCTCCTCTCACCATTCATCAACTCGCACAGTGGCTAGGAGGCCGCCCATCTCCCGCCGCCGTGTAGGCCTTCACCACGCCCACAGGCCCGCCACGCTAGGCCCGCACGAACCGCCGCCGCGCCACTCGTGGAGACGGACTCCCACGCCCGCCGTCGCACTACCCGCGGTCGCTCGCGTAGCCGTGCGCCCGCTCGCACGCGCCGCCAGGATGCGCCTGCCCGCGCTGAGTCTTTGAGATTTTTCCTAGGTGCGTCACATTAGTACTGGTTATATTCTTCGGCCTGTACTAACGTGCTACTTTTTTATCAGGTGGAGTCTCTGCCCGGTACCAAGGGCACGTTTGGATCAGTGCCAATGCTGGCCAATCCAATTTTTTGGCTCGCCCTGGATATTTGGCGTTTGTTTGCTTGGTAGCCGCTAATTGGCTCGCCAACATGCGCCAAAGCAAAAACAACTAGCCGCGCGGGCAGCTTCTGGGCGGGCAAAAGTCTCGCCCTTGAATTGGCAGCCAACGCCAAGAATGGACAGCGACGTGGCAAAAGAGAAGAGGCTGCACGGAAATCCAAATGCTAGATTAGCTACGCTTATATGCTAATATCTTTCTAATGCTTTATCTAATTTCAAATCCGTTTGCAGATTAATACTCTGGACAATTAAATCTACCTAACAAGATGTCATTAGACTATATTTTGATGTAAAATAAATAATAATATTGTGGGTCCCACATGTCATACTAAGAAGTTGAGTTGGCTTACCAAATTTGGTACAGGAACCAATCCAAACACATCTTTACCAATAATTTGGCTATGCCCATGATTTGGTCATGACCAAAATTTGATGGGACAAGTTGAGGCACAAACCAAACATACCTCAAATATGCGCGCCATTTTAGTACCGGCACAAAACACCGCCCGGTACTAAAAGTGCCTCCACGGATAATGTTCTTACTAGCCGGTTTCGGCTCTGGCGTGATCGGTATTAAAAAGCGCAGGCCAATGTGAAGTGTTCAAGCAGTGGTTACAGCCGTAAAGATCGGACCCGTCCGGTTGCGTTTGCAAATCTTTGACGCGGCGAAGCAGATAGGCGCGACGCTGTGAGTACTTTCGTCAAAGCCGTGGCTTGCTCTGCTGCTTCCGCGGACGACGAGAGAAAGGGAGGCCGGCAGGCAGGCCTCAAAACGTCCAAACCATGGCCGTGTTTTTAGACAGGTATTGAAAAGTTTTTTAGGTAATAAATGCACCTTTGACCAATAATTAGGGGTATTAATTAAAGGCAGTTTACAAAACTATCTCCACAACCCTAGGTAAATTCTCGAGACGAATCTAATGAGGTCTTTGACCACACAATTAGAAGATGGTTACTGTAGAGTTACTGTACCAATTCATAGATTAATTATGCTCACTAGATTCGTCGCGCAAAGTTACACCTATCTGTGAAAAGGTTTTACAAATAAACTTCATTTAGTGCTTCATGCATACAAGATTATTTACATTTAATGCCTTCGAAATTTTTTTGGAAAGGCATCTAAACACGGCCCATTCACGCTGTTCCAGGTAACTGCATGCAGCTGAATTGAGAAGCATCAGCACTCAGCAGTACCACCACTTCTCTCAGTCTCACTTTCTCAGGCTCTCAGCCGCCGCCCACTCGGGCGCCGGCGGCGCACGGCCGCGGGGTATGACGGCCTGGCGGGAGACGTGAGCCGCTTGTCGTTACTCGTTGCTCCTCCTCTTCGCGATCCACGGCAGCTGCGGTCAGGGGCTCACAACGATTGACTGGTCTAGTGACTCCGATCCTATCCCAGTCTCCAAATCACAGTGAGTTCAGCTGCCATTTTGTCCGCTCACCCTCCTGGGATGGCTTCCTCATCACCGGATGGTATATGCACTGAATCGTCAGGGTCACCTCGGATCCATGTTAGCCGCGGCGTGAATCTCGTTGGCATTAGAGCCCCTGGTCTGGGTTGTTACATCTCTTTGGAGGTGATGCTTCAGGCTTCTAATCTAGCCTAACTCCAACATATCATTTTATCGATTGGAGATTAGCTCATTGACCTTTGTTGACACAACTTTGCCATCCTTCAGACAATTAAGCATTTCAGTTTTATATGTAGGTTCCAGCTTTGGGTTCCTACTCTAAAAATTTAAATATTACCATAAATCCACCTCTGTAACAACCATGTAGGACTCTTATGCGCCATCAGATTCTATTTGAGTAATAATACAATTTTTTTACTGAATACATCCGCCATCAGCGTGGCTTATCCTGCTTCACTGGCAATATTACAACAACAAAAAAAAGAGAGAAGATATCGATGATCCTAGGACGAATTAGGTGGCCTTGAAATAAGAATAAAATATCAAATTACAACACAATAAAGCATGTGTATTGCAGAAATAGTCTACTAGTAATTATTTGCTCTGGTATTTTTGTGGCCCTTGCTACAAAATAGACATATCTTGCAGCATTTTAGCAGCTCCTATACAGTTGCAGTTACAATTTCATCCACTGAGACCAGCATCTGCGCCACATTTTCCATGGTAGGTCTTCTACTTCTATCTTCCTCCAGGCATGAAACGGCCAGCTTCATCATTGTTTTTGCTTGTGAGTAGTTGAATTGACCAATTAATCTGGCATCAATGAACTCAAACATCCAAGCTCCTTCAATGCCATCCAACTGCAACTTCTCTTTAAGCATCCTGACCACCCTCCCAAGGACCATTTCCACCTCCTCATCCTCAGTCTTTTCCATGTCTGAAACACGGGCTCCCTTGAGTAGTTCCAGAAGCACCACTCCAAAGCTGTAGACATCAACCTTAGCTGTTATTGGAAGACTAGAAACCCATTCAGGTGCTAAATAACCTCTAGTTCCTTGGATCCGAGAAATATTTATATTGGATCCACCTCTGTTTAGGAGCTTTGCAAGGCCAAAGTCGGCAATCTTTGGCACCAAGTTCTCATCCAGCAGTATATTTTCAGGCTTGACATCGCAGTGGATGACCCACTCTAAGCACTCATGATGAAGATACGCCAATCCTCTGGCCATACCAAGAGCAATATTAAATCTGTGTTTCCATTCAAGTAGGATTTCTGAAGCCTCAGTACCAAATAAGATTTTGCTCAGTGAACCGTTCTTCACATATTCTGTAATCAACATCCTGTGTGGACCATCAGAACAGAATCCCCAAACTCTCACTAGATTCATATGGTAAATCCTACTAAGCACACTCAATTCATGCTGGAACTCTTCTTCGCCTTGGTTTATTTCTACCAACTTTTTCACAGCTACTTCCCTATCGTCTTTCAAGAATCCTTTGTATACAATGCCTGATGCTCCGCTTCCAAGCTCATCCTTAAACTTTCTAGTAGCTAATACCAATTCTTTGTAGGTGTACCTGCGAAAGTGATTAGTAATCATTTCGTATCCAACCTCAGCTGGCCATACTCCTCTTAGTTCCCCACGCTCCCGCCCCAGAATAAACCATCCTAACACAACAAACATCAGCTCTGCCAGAAATATTGCTGATAAAAATCCATAGAAGTACAAATATTTTGATTCACTCTGATCATTCATTGACTTATCCAAAAATTCTGCTATAAAAATGTCTGTTGTACTACAGTTAGGACCATAATTGGGACCAAAAGGTTGTGAATGGGGAATTGAGTTTTCCAGCACCTCTATTTCCTTAGGAATCTTGATGTACATCGTACCAGTTCTGCCACGGTTCTGCAGGGTTATGCCACCAAGAAGAGCAGACTTTGCATAGCAACCACCAGCTCCTTCCCAGTATGCAAAACCCTTACAGTTGCAATCATTCAAACATATATTCTTGCAAAAGTTAAGTGAAACAGAACTATGAATGCTTACATCATACCCCATAAAATCGGTGTTGGGTAGCTTAACAAATTTCACCTTCTGCTCATCACAGCTGCTGTTGATCTTTGGTCTGCAGCCTTTGATTTGGTCTCTTGGATCGATGACTTCATAACCTGGGGCACATGCGCAGGAAGGGACAGGTGTATATACGCATATTCCATTCCTACCACAGAGACCTAGTACATCACAGAGCTGAGGAAATGCCATCCATGTGACTGACCATGCTCTATCAGCCTTATTCAGACTGTACAATCTGAGATTGCCATCATAATCCAGGGTTAGCCTCCTCATAATACCAGGACCCCAGTCAGCGGCTGTAAAGGTTGTGTTGTCACTTCCAAGGAAATGCCCCCAATCATCAAGAACCCCAGCTGTGGTGCTATTGAACGGTTTTCTATGCTTGTCCCAGATTGTCATAGTTGGATTTGGCCAGCAGATAAAAGAAATATCTTTCTCATCATCAAACACAGAGAGCAAGTATTGATCATCAAAACGTAAGCTGTAGTGGCCAGGAACAAGCAATCTATTAGTAGATATGAGTTTCATAGTAGTATTAATGCTCTGAGTGGGTAACAAGGTATCAGTAGGAGAAGCAAAACTTTGCCATAGAATGATACCACCTCTGCCCTTCACAATGAGATTCCCAGTGTCCAAGAGCTGAGCTTGTTGTGCGTTTGAAGAGCTCACGTTGTTGGTCCACACGATCTGTCCATTGTAATCTTTTAAAACCATACTCCCATCAGAATTTAATTTGATCATGGATCCCCATGTATACACAGGATGGAGAGGATTTGCACTCCAGACAACAGTTTTTTCTGATGTATTGGAGAACCAAATGGAAAAGGTGGATGCATTGGAGGAAATGTTGTAGAAGCCACAGATGAATGTACCATCTGGCGAGCGGAGCATGTTGGAGCTGTGCTCTACTGAGAGAGAGGAGCCTGCCAAGAGGAAATCTTGACTAGAGATACGCAAAAACAAATGAATTATAGTGAGAAGAAATACTGTTGTGGAGACTGCACCCATGACTATTGCAGAGATTTGAGTTGATCTGTGAAGTTATCTGAAGGCAGAACGCTAATATAGGACCCAAGTATGCACTGTCTGTCGGAACAAGTGATTACTTCTTTGTTGCTACTATACAAGTGTTGGACTCAGTCACCGATTCACCGTTCAATGATTTTCGTCAACTGCGCAGTGCAGTCGTCTTTTGCCATCCAGCCTTTATTGTGATATTCTAGAACAGTGACTTTTGCACTACTCTCTTTATCTAATCTGTAAGCCTACGATAATAATTGAATATAACTATATATTTTGTGTTGCATGCAAAACATTCTAACACCAATAGCTTCTACCGAAGCTTTTCCATATCAGGCGGCTACATGGGGTTTAAGTTGCCTCTTAAAATACTTTGTCTACGACTTTAAGAATAAGAAAATGCCCCAATATCTAAAGTCTGTTTAAGAAATATATATTTGCAAAACAAAACTTGTATAAAAGATTTATTTTGTTGGCTGGTTCCTCCACATGTGCCAGGCCCTCCTAATTAATCAAGCTCTACGCTGATTTGGGGAAAAGAACTTTAAACGCTTCAAAGGAACCGCGTTATATTCTCCCTCCAACAAAGACTTAGACAAACATATGAAACTCTGAATATTATTATAACTTTATAATATTTGTTACATTGTTGGGAATAGGAAAAATGTATGTATGTGTAGATCTATTTTCTCTTGAAAAGGTACTTTCATAATTTTTATAAGCTTATTGGATTTAGTAGTTATTATTTTAGGAAGATTATGGTCATGTTATATCTGAAGAGATTTTTTAGAGAAAAGAGTAGTACCTCCGTCTTTAAATATACTAGCCAGATAGGCGGACTACGCCCGCCATGACAAAAATCATAACTAAAAGTAAGAATAGAAAATATTAAAAAGGAAAAATTATTGATATGTTAGAAAGAAAATAAATGGTAAAATAATGATGAGTAAATTTAGGATTTAAGTAGTGCTGTAATTAAGGAAGATATTTTTTTAAAAAAAAGACATGAGGTTTGGTAATTTGTAATGTTGATAATGATAATATCAAGAGGAAGCAGTTCAGGTGATCAGATGCATGCCTTGATCCCTACTGAGAGGAAATGAACATAGGAATATTAGAGGCAGGGATAGTTGCTCAGCTGCACCTTGCAAAAGGATATGTATTGAATATTTACATATCGAAGCAAACTTCAAAGTCAAATTGCTTGTATCTAAATTTAAATTTAGATAGAATTTATTACGGTGTATAACAGGTTTTTACTTAAATGTTTAGTGTATGTATTTTATTTTGTAGGAAAAATAGAATTGTTTATATTACATTAAGTTGGATCGTGATTTTGATAATTATTTTGAAGTCATGATATTTGGAGGGGGTAAAAAAATTAGTGTTTGAACAGTACCATAGGCCCCACGGGATCAGTGCTCCGGGTCCAACATGAACAGTACCCCGGACCAATGTGGGGCCACATAAACAGTGCCATGGACCCCACATGAACAGTGTTCCCGGGTCCCACGTGAACAGTCCCCCCGGGCACACGTGGGGCCACGGCGCACGAGCGCGCGCAGATCCCAGGCAGATTAGTATATGTTATGTTATAGATGCCGTTTAAAACAAACTAGTTAGTTTAAAAATGAAATAATTTGTTTGTCCTAAACGCTACTTATGTAATATCTAAGAACGGAGGAGTGTATATTTTGGTCATCTTTTCAAAATGCATCTATTGCTAGCAAGGACCAAGGATAGCAATGCACATAAGCCGGAGACTTCCCAATTCATCTGCTCCAGTCGTCAGATAGCATGGAAGTTTGAAATCTGAAACAGCAACGGACACCTTCTCACGCATGCGGCGACTATAATGATGACGCATCAAGACAATACATGCGGCCCTGTTCAGTTACCTTGAAAACTTTCCATGTAAATGTCAATTTTATATACATAGAGTATTAAATGTAGACTAAAAAATTAATCCAATACATGAATGAAATGTATGTCGCGAGACGAATCTAATGAGCCTATTTAATCCATGATTTGCAACAGAAATGCTACAATAATCATTCGCTAATTATTGATTAATTACCCTCTAATTACATGTCATTAGATTCGTCTAGCGATTTCCTGGCTAGATCTGTAATTTGTTTTATTAGTAGTCCACGTTTGCTACTACTAAATGATACATTTTTTGATGTGACATTTACATGAAAAGTTTTCCACCTATTTAAACTCCCCCATTACTGATGCTACAGGTTACACTACTTGTCTGCTACTGGTCATGTTTATCTCCCACATCTCCCACAACTAAAAAAAGAAAACTAGGAAACGCTATTTCGTTGCGACACTCATCCCTACCGCGTCGCGCCTCTCCTACGCGATCAAAGCCACCGAAAGCAATCCAACCATCCCTCTGCTACACCCTTTGATTCGCTCCGCAACATACCGCCTCCGAGTCCTATTGTCGTCGGTCCGCCAGGAATACTTATTGACGGTCAATTTTGTGCGGTACGACAGCGATTTGAGCGCCCCCAAACAACGTCACCTCCAACTCCTCTCCCGCCCTCCTCGCCTTCCTCCCGTGCCCCCGCTGTGCTCCCACCTCCAATCCCTAGCCGCTCGCCTTCGCGTCTCCGCTCCCGCCTCGCGCTCTAAGAGCAGTCCTGTTGATGACATTTTTTGACACGTGTCAGAGCCGGCGCCTTGAAGGAATTTCAATGAAGACTGAGTTGAAGTTGAAGATAGTGTTTGAATTGAAATCGGATCGGATTTGTTTCTATAAGAAGAATCAGTATCGGACTCAAGACTTCAGAATCGGATCGGACTCGGAAAGTTGGATTGAGGGCGTCGCGAGCTTTGGGCTGAAGTGGGCCATAATGGGCCGGCCTTTTTATTGTTATTTAGAGTCTTAGTTGAAGTAGTTTCTTTCTTTTGCGTCGAGTTTGTTCATGTCATAATCGACTAGGAGTCTGTAATTGCAGGGTATAAATATAAACCCTGAGGGTCGTGAAGAGTTTACGAACACATCAATACAACAAACCTTTACTACTTGCATCTACTTTTCGCAATTTATTTCAAGTCGGCGACTTCGTCAAGCTTTTCTCTTTCACGAGTTCTTCTGAGTTAGTCAAGGCGATCCAGATCTCCAAGGCTTGCTCGTGAGTTCCGCTTCTACTGAGTAATATCTGAGCTTTAGTATCGGGCGCATCGCTGTTGCTTCGTTTAGATTTATTCGACAGTTATCGATATTTGCTAGATCTACAAGTTTCTTCTTGTTGTTTTAGCTTTTATCACCACCTATCCAGCTTAGAATTCTATCTAATCGGCTTTGTCAAAGTATTAACCCTGAAATCCATCTAATAGCTGATTAGTTCAATTCTAAGTGTTGTTTTACTAAGCTGTATCGGATGACTTTACGGTTGTCTCTTACTGCTTAGTTATCAATCGGCTTTCAGCTGTTTAATTATCATAATCGGCTCCCTGTGCTGTTTCACTACATATCGGAATCGGTCCTATCATATTCGATTTCACTAACGAGAGAATCGGCTCTTCAGTTGTTTCTTAACGTACGATTTTATCCTTGTCAATCAACAGGTCAGATTGACTGGCACGCCCTGGATTTCAAGGCCATGCCTTCGTTCGTGTGTTAGCGCATCTGTCACCGCCCGATTTTTGCGTCAACACACTTTTGGCACGCCCGGTGGGACCCGAAGAGAAAATTCACGATGCCTCCGAAGAAACCAGTTGATCCCAAGGAACACAATACCTCTGATCTTCATGATGAAAATATTATTAACGTGACTTATGATGATCTGAATGAAGAACAGAGAAAGGAATTTGATCTTCATCAGCAGGAGTACCGTAATGAGTGTCTCAAATCGTTTAGTTCTACTAAACGAGGGGAAGCCATTAAGAAAGCTCCACTTCCTTTTCCGCGTACAATCACTATTGCTGAATCATCAGGGAAGCTTCAGGAGATGGTTGACAGTTCTATTCATCATGCTTTTATTAACCAATCACCTGTACTGACAAATACGGTACGTAATGCTGTATTGGCTCAACTGCGTGAAGATCCAACACTGGCGGGATTCAGAGGTTCGGCATATCATGCTCCATATCCTTACTATGGTATTCCTCCTTTCTATGGATCTCCCGCTACTCTAGCATTCGGATCTGTTCCGTTTGTATCTAGTACTACAGCAGGGACTTTCACATCAGTTCCACATGCAACATCCAATACCAGTGCATCAGTTCCAGCTACAACTACGCCGTTAGCAGCTCCAGAATCTTCTTCTGCCAGTGCTATGTCTTCTCAGAACCAATCGGACAACCAGCCGACTGGACTAACTACTGCAAATACCATGCCCTTTGATTCATCAGGACAATCAGTTTCTCAGATGGCATGTGTACATACTTCACACCAAACGACTTCTAAGGGTTTGAGGACTGGTACATATAATCCACAAACAGGTTGGGGCATGCCGCCTGATTTTGGGAAGAAGAAAGAAGAAGAAAATGTCACATCAGGAGAAGGTGCTGCTTGGGTTAAACATAGCGATGGAGAAACTTGGTATCTGGTGGATAGTAATCACAGAACCATACAGCAAATTCGAGTACCAGCCAATTTTTCTCCGTTCGATAGTCAACAGTATGGACAGATGGTACCGCATGGTCAGACGAGTATATCGGCTTCTCAGCCGATTCAAACTTATGTACCTCCTGCTCCTTCTACACCGCCTGCTCCAATGGTGCCCCCGGTTCGAACGACACCAACCAACTTTCAGTCAAGAGGGCCGCCGATTTGTCAATCAGATGATCAACCTGCAGAACAATCTTCTCAAAAACAGATTGATTGGTCATCTCAAATAGCCGATGTGATTCAGAATCAGTTTGGCTTGAAACCAAGGGTTCAGAATGTTATGTATCGTCCTCCTTATCCTGCGCATGATGTCCTATCCTAATCGGTATCGGATCCCTGAGTTTACAAAGTTTACTGGTCAAGATGATGTATCAACTGTTGAACATGTTAGCCGATTTCTTATGCAATGTGGAGAAGCTGCTAACGTTGATGCATTAAGGGTCCGATTGTTTTCAAGTTCTTTGTCTGGCTCAGCTTTCAATTGGTCACATGGTCCGATTTAGAGAGACAATTTCATCAGTACTTCTTTGCTGGAGTTCACGAGAAAAAGCTTTCTGATCTAACTAACATGAAGCAAAGGAACGATGAGTCAGTTTCTACATTTATTGCTCGGTTCAGAGACGTCAGGAATAAATGTTTTAGCTTAATGTTGACTGATAAGCAATTGGCTGAGGTGGCTTTCGACGGATTGTTGCCATATGTGAAAGAAAAGTTTGCTAATCAGGAGTTCGAAAGTATAAGCCAAATTGTGCAAAGGATATCTGGGCATGAAAATCGGCCGTATGAGCCGAGGAGAAATTTTCAGAAAAGGGTCAACTATGCAAGCTATGGTTCTGATTCTGAATCTGATGAAGGAGAAGAAATCGGTCTTGCTGAGTGGGTTAAGAATAAAGAACCGATTTCAGTCCCTTTTGCTAAAAAGGAGCCTGAAAAATTCGGCTTTGATATTACAAAGGCCGATAAGATTTTTGATATGCTATTAAGAGAAGGATTACTTAAATTGTCTGCTTATCATAGGATTCCTTCAGAAGAAGAATTAAAAAAGATGGTTTACTGTAAGTTCCATAATGCTACTTCTCATAACACAAATGATTGCAAAGTATTCCGTCAACAATTACAATCGGCTATTGAACAAGGAAAGATCAAGTTTGAATTGCCTAAGAAACCTACAAAGCCGATGAAAATTGATCAACACCCTTTTCCCATCAATATGGTGGAGATATCTAGAGGAGAAGTTGTTCCCAAGAAAGTTCTTACTTCACAGCTGGCTAAGGAAAAAGGGGCTGTTGATCCTAAAGTTCAGGTTTCTATAACCGATCTAAAGGGAAAATGAAGATCGGAGGAAGCTGGGAGTTCTAGAAGTCAGGAAAGGCGGGTTACTTCTCAAGGATTGATCAGTAAGTTCTGAAGGGAGAATGAACAGATTCGATTCAAAGAGGAAATGAGACAAAGCAATGCTGATCATTGGAGATGTCCTTTCTTTATTTATTACTGGGAAGAAGGGATTAAATTGCCAACTCCTGAAAATTGTCCGGAATGCAACGGGCAAGGCTGGAACACTCGGCCAAATAAGAGGCCGTGCGTTGAAGAGAGACCTAATCGGTTTGATAACCGAAATCAAGGAAATCAGGATTGATCAATCTTCAGAGATCGACGGTCGGATGACAAGGATCAACAAGAGGATTCAAATCGGCGTATTTCTGTCCATGAAAGACTTGGTCGTAGAGTTGATATAAGGGACCGATTAGGAAGGAAGCCATATATGAGCCAAGAAATTGAAGACATGGCTGATGATCGTGTCCCTGATGATGAAATCATGCGAAGGGATCCTGAAAGGGAATCGGTTCATGAGCGACAGCCGTTCCACCGATTCAAGGAACCACAGCCTCAGTGGTGTCCTGAAGGTTTGACCAAATCACAGAAGAGACGTGTTCAAAGATTGAGACAGATCGAACTGGAAGAACAACGTCGTAATAATAACAAATGCAGCCGGAATCAGGTTTGGCGTGTGAAGGCTCAAGATCATAGTCAAAACGATGCTCCAGCTGCAGATGTGCTTATTGCATTTATTTTGCCAAGGGAATTTATGGCATCAGATGAAGTCATAGAATCGGATGTTGAAGAAGGAGTTGCTCAATTGACATTCGATCCGGCAACCACTACTTTTGAGAAGCCAGAAGAAGAAGATCGACAGCATTTGAAACCTT
Organism: Urochloa ruziziensis; assembly: GCA_015476505.1. NCBI lineage: Eukaryota > Viridiplantae > Streptophyta > Magnoliopsida > Poales > Poaceae > Urochloa > Urochloa ruziziensis. Next base: position 13,553,459 of record CM027126.1, on the reverse strand, counting down.
TATTTTTAAAGGGATATATTAATGAGACTCCGATGACTAGAATGTTGGTCGATGGTGGTGCTACTGCTAATCTTATGCCATATGCCGTGTTGAGAAAACTCAGTAAGGGTGACTCTGATTTGATGAAAACCGATCTGATGCTCAGAGACTTTGAAGGGAAAACCTCTCTAGCTCGGGGGCACTTTGTGTTGATTTGACGATCGGGAGTAAGACTTTGCCTACTACCTTCTTTATCATCAACGGCAAGAGTTCTTACAATATGCTCCTAGGACGGGATTGGATCCATGCTAATTGTTGTATTCCATCTACAATGCATCAATGTGTAATTCAGTGGGTTGGAGATTTGGTAGAAGTGGTAAAAGCCGATGCTCCGTTTAATTTTGCGACAACTGAAATATGTCCTTGGAGCTATGAGGTGATGTGCATATCGGAATAGGCTATTGACCTTGACTTTCTCAAGATGTCCGATTTTGGTTTACAACTGATCCAAGCAGTCGGTCCTGAAGAGTTGTCTTAATGGATGCTAAAGATGATGGAAAACTAGGCTATGGATTTACGTCGGCTGATAAATTAGAAGAAATTGATTTAGGAGATGGTAGTAAGCCTAGGCTGACGTATGTAAGTGCCAAATTAGATCCCGAGTTTAAAGCTAAATTGATAAGTTTATTACGAGAATATAAAGATTGTTTTGCTTGGGATTATTCTGAGATGCCTCGATTAGACCGATCAGTTGTTGAACATCGATTACCGATCAAACAAGGGTTTCAGCCGTATCAACAGCCGTCTCATCATTGTGACCCTAAAATTTTGGATGATATTAAGGCGGAAATTACTCGGCTCATAGATGCTAAGTTTATTAGACTATGCCGGTATGCCGAGTGGATTTCAAATATCGTCCCTGTGTATAAGAAAAATGGAAAGCTTCGAGTTTGCATTGATTTTAGAGATCTTAACAAAGCAACTCCGATGGATGGATATCCGATGCCGATTGCCGATGTGTAGGTTGATGCAGCGGCAGGACATAAGATCATTAGTTTCATGGATGGGAACGCTGGATATAATCAGATCTTAATGGCAATTGAAGATATTGACAAGACTGCGTTCCGATGCCCTGCTCACATCGGATTATACGAGTGGGTCATGATGACTTTCGGGCTTAAAAATGCTGGTGCTACTTATCAAAGGGCCATGAATTATATTTTTCATGAGATCATTGGAAAAATTGTTGAAATATACATTGATGGTCGTGGTCTGGGTTCTGAGAAAGCTGGTGAGTGTAGTGGTGAGAAAGAGAGTGAACAAGACAACTCCACCACAAACATTCCAACACCCCCACAGAAAGCCATCCTCAAGAACAACTTCACACCCAAACCTAATCACCTGCTAAACAAGCTTGACACCACTCCTGATCCTCCCAAGTTTCCCCCAAAGACAAGCAACTTCCAGAAAAGAGTGACCTTTGTGAGGAGTGGGGTTTACCAGAAGAGAAAGAAGTCTCAGCCGAGAGAAACCCCAAAGTCAAAGCCAGTCCGCTTCCATTGTGATCATTGTGGAAGGGATGGACACATTGAGGAGTTTTGCTAGAGGAAGAAGAGAGAGGTGAGACGAGAGAAGGAGTTGGGTAATAGGGACAGGTACTACTCTTCCCGTAGTATGCCTGTGTCTCGTTCACCCTTGCCTAGGAGAGAGGCTTTTGTGCGTTCAGTTCCTTCTTTGGGTGTTCGTAGTGTTCCAGCTCGTGGTGAATTTGCTAGGCGGCCTCCTGCTCGTGGTCAGTTTGATACAGGGAGGTTCGACCGTAGCTTTGAGGCGAGGAGAGAGTCTAGGCCGTGTTTTCCTCTGCGTGGTGCTAGAGGTCCGACGGTGAGATACGAGAGGGTTCCATAGAGTAACGTTGATTTTGCTAACCCCCTTTTGAGCAGATGGCCCGACACTGGTTTAATTCTTTTTGTGCTAACTCCAGTGTCGAGTCGTTCGCTCATTCTCGTTCTCGCTTTTGATTGTGCAGGTGGGAGGCATGGGGAACTTTTGGTTGATGGACTCTGGTTGTTCACGGCATATGACAGCAGATAGGAAGTGGTTCTCCAGCCTCACCCCGGTGTTGTCCAGGCAGTACATCACTTTTGAGGATAAGGGTAAAGTTAGAGTGTTGTCTGAGGGTGCTATTCAGGTGAGTGACAGCTTTGTGTTGAAACGGGTGGCTCTTGTCAGGAATCTTGGTTTCAATTTGCTTTCGGTTTCTCAGTTTCTTGATGAGGGTTATGAGGTTCAGTTTAAGAGTGAAGATTCTCGGATTCTTAATCCTCGAGATGAGCTTGTATGCATGATTATTCCCGGGGGTCAGATTTTTCGTGCTGATTTTTCTAGATCATCTGGTCCTTCTCGTTGTTTGATTGCTGGTACGTCTTCTGAGCTCTGGAGGTGGCATAGAAGATTAGGTCATGTGAGCTTTGATTTACTCACCCGATTGAGTGCTCTTGACCTTATCCGAGGATTGCCCAAGCTCAAGTTTGAGAAAGATTTGGTGTGTGCACCTTGTAGGCATGGTAAGATGGTCGCCTCTTCTCACCCACCTTTGACTGAGGTGATGACTGAGCGTCCTGGGGAGCTTTTGCATATGGACTTGGTTGGTCCAGCTCGCGTTCGCTCAGTCAGTGGGAAGTGGTATGTTCTTGTTGTGGTGGACGACTATTCTCGCTATGCTTGGGTGTTTTTCTTGGCGTCTAAGGATGAGACTTTTGACTTTGTTCGAGATCTGATTTTGAGGATGAAAAACGAGAGTAATGGTGGTGCCATGAGAGCTATACGCAGTGACAATGGTACGGAATTTAAGAACACTCATTTTGATGCCTTTTGTTGTGATCTTGGTCTTGAACACCAGTATTCGTCACCATATGTTGCTTGCCAAAATGGTGTGGTTGAGAGAAAGAATCGGACTCTTTGTGAGATGGCAAGGACGATGCTTGATGAGCATAGGACTCCTAGGAAATATTTGGCAGAGGCAGTAAATACAGCTTGTCATGTGTTAAATCGTATTTTCCTTCGTGCTTTCAAGAAGAAAACTTGCAATGAGCTTTTTCACGGTTGTACTCCACGTGTGAGTCATTTCCGTGTGTTTGGTTGCAAGTGTTTCATTCTTAAGAAAGGAAATCTTGACAAGTTCGAGTCTCGTTCGATGGATGGAATTTTTCTTGGTTATGCTAATCACTATCGAGCATATTGTGTGCTCAATCTTGAAACTAATCAAATCATGGAGACTTGCGAAGTCACTTTCGACGAGACCATTCCGTGTAGTTCTTCTGTCTTTGAGTGTGCATGTGACAAGGAGTTGGGACAGTCTATCTTTGAGGAAGAACAGGATGATGAGGAAGATGATGAAGAAGGTCGTGCACCGAGTGGAAATCTTGTACCCTCTACTTCCACTACTACCACAACTTTCGACGACGGCCCCTCTGCTACTTCTTCGTCGAGCCGCGCTCATGATCAAGCTCAAGTGGAAGCTGCTGTTGAGGGGGAGGCAATCTCGAGGCGAGAAGCTCCCCGGCGGGTATAGAAGGATCATCCTCCATCAAGGATCATAGGTGATTTAGATGAACGCACTACACGGTCAAGGTCACAGAACATCTCCCATTTCGCTCATTCTGCTTTTGTTGCGTCTTTTGAGCCCAAAAATGTTGGACATGCTTTATCTGATTCTGATTGGGTCATTGCTATGCATGAAGAGCTTGGAAACTTTGAGAGAAACCATGTGTGGGAGTTAGTTGAACCACCTCCAAATTGTCATTCCAAAGGAACCAAGTGGGTTTTCAAGAACAAGAGGGGTAAGGATGGAGAGATAGTGAAAAACAAGGCGAGGTTGGTTGCTCAAGGGTTTTCGCAGTAGGAGGGGATAGATTATGAGGAGACTTTTGCTCCCGTTGCCCGTTTGGAGGCAATTCGGATCCTTCTAGCATTTTTAGTTGCTAAAGGGTTCAAATTGTACCAAATGGACATGAAGAGTGCCTTTTTGAATGGGGTGATCGAGGAAGGAGTGTATGTGAGGCAACCCCCTGGGTTTGAGAGTGAGAGGTACCCACACCGAGTGTTCAAACTCCACCGAGCATTATATGGCCTAGAGCAAGCACCTAGAGTGTGGTATGACAGGTTGAGGGGGTTGTTGCTTGGCAAGGGGTTTGAGATGGGAAAGGTTGACAAGACACTCTTCTTGTTGAGGCATGGCAATGATCTTTTAATCGTTCAGATATACATGGATGATATCATTTTTGGTGGCTCTTCTCACAATCTTGTTGCCAAGTTTGCAGATGATATGAGCAGGGAATTTGAGATGTCCATGATGGGAGAGTTGCAGTTCTTTCTCGGGCTACAGATCAAGCAACACAAGGACGGGACCTTCATGCACCAAAGCAAGTACACAAAGGACATTCTCAAGAAGTTTGACATGAGCGACTCCAAGCCGATGACCACTCCGATGAGTACGACTACATCCTTGGATGCGGATGAGGACGGAGAACCAGTGGACCAGAAGGAGTACCGGAGCATGATCGGCTCCCTCCTCTACTTGACGGCAACGAGGCCGGACATACAGTTCAGCATGTGTCTGTGCGCTCGTTTTCAGGCTTCACCGAGGACTTCACATCGGCAGGCCGTCAAGAGGATTTTCAGGTATCTCAAGTATACTCCTGAGTAAGGGTCTTTGGTATTCTGTTGCTTCTTCACTTGCCCTCCATGGTTATTCTGATGCAGATTTTGCTGAGTGTCGTGTGGATCGCAAGTCTACTTCTGGACAATGTCAGTTTCTTGGTTCGTCTCTTGTGTCTTGGTCTTCTCGCAAGCAATCTGGTGTAGCCCAATCCACCACAGAAGCCGAGTATGTTGCTGCCGCTAGCTATTGCTCCTAGCTGCTTTGGATCACCTACACCTTGAGAGACTTTGGCTTAGATTTGTCCCATGTACCACTTCTTTGTAATAGCACCAGTGTCATAAGCGTAGCCAAAAATCCCGTGCTCCACTCCAAAACCAAACACATAGAAGTGAGGTACCATTTCCTGAGAGATCATGTGGAGAAACGAGATATTGAGCTTGCCCATGTTTCTATCCAAAACCAGCTTGCAGACATTTTCACAAAACCACTTGACCAAGTTACCTTCACCCGCTTGCGAGGAGAACTTGGTGTGTGTTCGCCTTTCTGAGCTGAGTTTTGGAGACTTTGTTGTAGCATATGTATACTAGTGTATCTTTGATGTACAATTTTCACTTTTGTATCTTGATTTTTCATCTTTGTATCTTGATGTATAGTTCTTTTTGCATCTTGTGATATATCATGCTGCATTTGTATCATATCCTAGGATGAGCTTCTCCTATATGCAGTGATTGCTACAACTTGCTATACCTTAGAATTTCAACAGGCTTGCTAGGGATTGGTTGATGATTGGCTATGCTCTTGATGGTTTTGATATATATTCTATTGAGATAGTCAATTTTTGAAGTAAAATGACAAACTGAACTTAAACTCTTTCACCCATGAGTAAATGCCTTTGCGTGTCTTGTTTGAGCCGAAATGGCTATATCTTGCTTAAGATCATGCTAGGTTGTGATGTTCATTTCAATTGGGTCAAAGACCTTTGTCATTGTAATGTTTAGCCCATGTTTTACCTTGCGAAGGGGCATAAGCTTCTTTTTGTCGCAAAGACATTTCATGTACCATGCTTAAAAACTTGAAAAATGAGATGTCTATGCATGAAAGAAGAAAAAGATACATTTGAGAAAAATTTATGCTCATGTCTCTATGCTTTCACCATTGCACACACTTGCACACATGGGTGCTAAGCGGTTGCATGATGTTTGCCGGAGAAGTCTCCCTTGAGAAGTGAACACATGGCTCCGTGCTTTGACATGACATGAGATAAAACTTGGGTGTTTGTAATGATCTTTTGATGAGAACTCTGGTCCTTTCATAATCTTGATGAGATAAAGTTCATTTTTGCTTGAACAATCCATGGTTAGGACTTTGCTCATGTGGTGACATTTTTTTATATAAAACTAAACAAATTGATCATGGCTTTGTCGATTGGCTATATGTCTTTTCCTTCTTGATGGCAATGCCCGTGTGACATGATGAACTATCTAGCTTGCCCTTTTTCTAACTTGTAGCATTTTGTAGTGCTCATTGTATATTTGAGAAGCTTGTAGTTGCATCTTTTGCATTTTTCGCCTTGATTTGTGCATTGTCAACAAGGGGGAGAGTTTCTAGAGAATTTCTGAAAGGGGAGAGTTTCCGAAGGGAAAGCATTATACTGGACGCTTTGCTTTTGAAAGTTTTGCGAGCTTTTGTGTGAAGCTTTTGCTTATTTTGTGCTGGAACTGCCTAGGGCGGTTTAACCACCCCTGTGCAGTGAGCACAAGGTCCATGGTGATTTGAGCCTTTTTCGACACATTTTTGCACGCACAAGTTCACTTGTTTAGGGGGAGTTTGCATCTATGCAGGGGGAGTGCTTTGTGTTTCCTGAAAAGTGTTTTGGAGATTTGTGGGTTGTGCTTTTTGATTTGCTCTTTTGCCGATGGTGTTGAGCCCTTTCGCTTCTTCTTGATGGGTCGGCGTTTTCTGGAGCTTTTTTCTTGCGAGTGACTTTGTTCTCGGCTTGTTCTTCTTTTAGTCACTTGCTTGAGCTTTGTTTTCGATTTCTTTTCTGTTTTCCTTTGATACCTATTGAGATTATGTGTGGGTTGTCAATGCACTCATCAAGGGGGAGATTGAGGACCGGGTGTGTCCGAGGACCGGTGGATGGTCGCTTCCTGGTGTGATGAGTGATTGACAACGTGGTGTGGATTGACGTTTGCCTTGGCTCAAGTATTGCAGGTGTAGAATGCGGCTTGGTTGCACTGGTGCAGGTGAAGAATAGGCGCGAAAGGTCTTAGCCATGGCGGCCTCCAAGGAGTGGAGAGACAAGTAGGCTTGGTTCGAGGGACCCGGTGGCCAGATGGATCAAGTGCGGTTCACATGGTGGCAAGAACGAGCAAGGGAACATGGTTCCGGTGCGAGGTAGCGGCACACGACCGAAGCTCGTACGCGGACATAAAGCCGGTGCAAGGTAGCGGCTCACAACCGAAGCTTGCACGCGGGGTTTGGTGGTTTGGCCAAAAGACCATCAGGTGGACGGTTTTCCTTAGTTTGGGCCTCAAAACCAAGGCCGAGGACTCGGTGTGGTGTCATGGGCCGTGGGCTGCTCACCCAGCCTGGGGCGGTTTAACCGCCCCCCTAGGGCCGGTTTAACTGCCCCCCTGGTTAGGCCCGAGAGGCGTCGAGGAGCTTCAATCCGGAGGACACGCGGCGTGATTGCAAGGGTTGCATCGGAGGAAAGTAAGCTTGCAGTGGAAGGTGTCCCAGCCGGAAATATCTTTGATTCAAATGTCAAATTTGCCCCTGAGGGGTATGTATCACTTAGGGGTAGTTGAGTCATTAGAGCACCACCACTTGGACTATAAATAGGACCCCTAGGGGTTGGTGGCTGCTATCTATCTCTCTAGTTTATTTTTCATTGCACTTGAACTATTTTCCTTTCTAGTTTTCCATAGGCTAGCCAAGTGCTTCACCGGAGAAATATTCAAGAGGGTAGGATGAAGGGAGGATAGCTAGCCTCTTTGTAAAGAAGTTGACCTCGTGATGTATGGAAGATTTGGCTTTCTTTCATCTCTACTTGTGTGATTTCTTTGTTCATCCCGTGGCTCTTTTTGGTGCTTTTGCTAGATTTTTGATTCCTTGTGTTTGAAGCCGTTTCTTTGTGGGATTGCTTGGGGGATTCACATATGAGCTCGTAGAGACTCTTTTCCTGGTGATTTGCCCCCACAAAACGCAAAGAATCGCTTCGGATTTGGAGATTTTTGGATGAACTTGAGATGGAGGTGTTCTTCATGAGATTTGAGATTCCAGGAGTTCTAGTGAGTTAGAGGCCGATATGTTTGGGGCATATCCTCTACTTGATGTGTACATCATCTCCCCAAAGTTTCGTCTCAAGAGCTCAAGCCGTTTGGGAGATCGGTTAATTCGATTTTGGGTGTTGACTTTCGGAGCCCGTGCTCCTAGGCCAGGCCGGTTTAAACCTCCCCCTAGGCGGGCTAACCGCCCCCCAAGCGGTTTAACCGCCCCCAGGGAGGTTTAACCGCCCCTGGCTGGGAAGAGGAGATTTGGTTTCGTTTTGGTTCGATTTCGATTCGATTTGCTCGATTTGTTTTCCTCTGCTGTGATCGTGTTCCTAGGGTCAGTAGCTTCTCAGTAGCTACGTGATCTTGGCAAGACCGTGTTGCGAGGATTTGGAGTTGAGTTGGGAGAAAAGCCGGATTCGTTGAGAGGAAATTTTTATCGGCTCCTATTCACTTCCCCCCTCTCTGGTCGCCTAATCGGTCCTTCACTAATGAGACCTGCATAAGTCTCCAAATTATCCCTAGAAGTATCATTAGTCTAAAACTATACCATAATGTGTAGTACGTTGTCCATCATCAATATCATGTACCTCATACATGATATTTGTTCTGGATCAAATCAGAAAGAAAGGAATTTCATTAAGCAGACCTCCACTATTATAACATGGGGAATATATACTCTCTTTATGAGTATTCCATTATTAAATGTAGATACACTCATGTATTCTACAATACCCCAATAATATTTTCATGCCATTTATTTCTATAGTTTCATTTTGAAACATATTACCATGAGTAATCAGCACTAAACTTGGTATAATGGGCATGAAAATTACATACTCATAGCATTCCTTTCATATCACTTGAGATATGTTATATACATACATCAATCCCATATCACATGTTGCGTACAAAATTATTATCAATTCTATTGGTCATATCATTTCTATCGTATGAATAATATGAAAAAATATTATCAATTCTATTGGTCATAGTTAAAATTCTTGAAATCTTCAGATTTAATGTGCACCACATATGTCACAAGAGAATTAATGTTAAGGCCCTCTTACCTTAAAATTTTAAATAATGAGTCAAGTTATTGAACACATTCAAGACAAGCGTAAGGTTGTATTTTGTCAACAAAATGGACCATTCAAGTGCTCTAAAAGAATGCTAATTGATGCATTTAACAAATAGTCCCACATGTGTTCCTTACATATAAGGCACCACAATTTACCAAATTCATTGCTCAGATTTTCAATTTAGAGCAAATTATCCTGGACGCAGGATCAAATCCAATCATTTGGGAGTTATTTGGCTTCGGGGAACTATAGCACTAAGTACCATATATATGTCCACATCAATTATGGCTTAACAGAATATTTTATTGAGATAATTCATTTGCATGACCAACAAAATAGAATTAAAATTTACCAATATCTAGTTGGTACTATGTGGATTTACACACCACATAATTAATCCAAATTCAATCAACTGCAATCATACGACTCCCTCCGTTGCAGTATTTACGTGAAAATTTGGCTTCAGCCAATAATTTCCCATTACATGTTGGATATGCTTCGCATATACCAATATCACCACCTCAGCGTACATCAATGGGCATTAGGGACCACCATAAAGATATTATTATCCATCATTCAGATAATATCTAAGGTCTCTTATGGGGATTTTAGATAAGCTCGTATGTTGATTATATTTTGAGGATAATTTCAGGCATTATGAGGAGATTAATACCACACAAAGGAATGCCATAAATCAGAATGTTTAATCACATTCAGTCCTCACATCCACGTACCAAAGAATATCTAAACTAACAAGTTTAGAACATCTTATATTTGTAATATATTACAAATAGCCTGCCAAATGCATTTGCTAATCAAAGTGTAATCATATCCAATCCCTACGGATTAATGTACCAGAAAGAGTGAAGGTACCAAATAAAATCACTCAACTTCCAAATTAAATAAGAGGGGAAGAAGTATGGTCATTATGGATACAACTTATTGTAAGCATCCGCGGAAACAGGGGGAGACATCCTCCAAGATTGTAAATGCAAATCAACATCATGAATGTTGCCTGACACTTTATGTATATTCAAATCCAAAGCCTATTAATGTTATGCATTCAAAAGTCCAGTATAAGTGCACATAAATTTAGGCACTGGATCATTGGAACTACCTAATTCCATTGTTGTGGAAAATAACATGGAATTCTAAAAGGTTATTATTTTCACATGCTATATTGATTTCATTAATCAATCATTCTAAGACTACAAATTGTCGACGTGTACTCCTTCTCAAATTTGTCATACACCTTTAACTGGATCCAGACCAAAAGTTCTAGGCAGAGTGTCTCAAAACTCAAATTGGGTCATATTAAAAGGTGGAAATTAAGGAGAATTGCTCTTGTTCATTAGTGAGAAGTATTTACCACAGTAATATATTTTTCTCACATTGCATTCTTTGCAAAAGCAAGGTGGTGAAATAACAAGAGCTTGTAGCACATGGTTTCACGCAAAAACCAAGCAATACCTCTCATGGTATATGTAAAAAATTATGTTCCTTCATTCGATCATTGGCAGATCAAATAAATTGGATAAATTCAACCATATAAAGTCATCATTAGACTTTATATTTTAATTGAAGTACAAACCGCAACGTACATTGTATTTAAACTCAAGTCACTCCATGACTTGAAATAGTCAAGTTGATTGTGGTACAATTGACTATGTGAGTCTCTTCCACAGAAGAATAACTCCAATCACTATGATTGCATATGTGTGTTCACAAATAATCCAAACTGGATTTTCCATCATCTCAGCACACAAACAAGCAAGCAATCATTTTAAGACGGAATTATAGATGACATACTCCCTCCGTTCCAAAAAGGATGACGTTATGGGAAGCGTGCCGGTCAAACTTTTTCAATTTTGACTACATTTATAGAAAAAACGTGCAACAAGAGACGAAAGTCACACATTGACAATACAATATAAGAGATGAAAAATACACTTTTTCTATTCCCTCCGTTCTCGAATATATGACGTTTAGGGCAATTGTGACATCCTAAGGCTTAATAGGATTGATAGAATACTCATATCAACAAGTTGCAACTTGTTTTCCAGAAGCTCATCTCGAAAGAACTCTGAGTTTAAGTGTGCTTGGCCCGGAGTAATTTCAGTATGGGTGACCGACCAGAAAGTCATTCCTGGGTGCACATGAGTGAGGACAAAGTGCGCAGAAAAGACATGTGTTGGTCTGTGAGGATAGTCATGAAGTCCTAGAGAGTTGACAGGGTAAGCGGGCCCGACCTCAGGGAGGCGGGACATTACAACAATCACTTTAGTTCATTTTTAAACTAATTAGCTGGTACTAAACATAATATATTTAAGAACGGAGGTAGTATATAATAATATGGAAGTGTTCCTCTACAGCTACTGCAGAAGGACTTGTTGCACGGACACATGGGCTCGTGGACGCTCAGGCCCACACGTCAGCAGGTGAATACCTTCAATTTCTGCAGAGGAAGCTCATTTGGCACTTGGCAGAGAGAACTCATGTATGTTTAAACTACACATCTTGTAAGTATGAAATTTGTCCCAAAACTCCTTGATGTACTAATTCCTATTAAGTACAGACATATAAAAATACACTGTCATTCAAGTGCGCTAGCAATTGATTGACAGATAAAAGGAAACCAGAGAATCTTCTCAAATTTTATGTCTGCCGTAGAATCAAAATGAGCTCCCTCTCGCTTGCTAAGGACAGGAAGTTGAGTACGGACTGCATAATGCTGGACAGGGGTCGTCCGGACCCGGACCGCCCCCTGCAATGAAGGTCAAAAAGAAAAAGGGGAAATAGGGTCCGAGAGAAATCAAGTTAGTCCTATGATATACGTAGTTGCCATTTGTTAACTGTACAAAAAATTTACAATTTCAGTTTAAAGAAATATTTAGTTTTCTCTCAACATAATTAACATAGGATTATGAGAGTACTCAGTACTTACAACCGCAACCGGGGCGTGGTGCTACAACAAGGATGGTGCTGCTGAGAAGGACCAATAAACTGATGACGACGTTTATTAGGAGTCCAATTGAACAAGGGCGTGCGATTGGGGACATCGTTTGCTGCTTCGCAATTCTGAAGAAGGACAAAGTTGGAGCTCCGGGCAAAGTTATAGCAACAAAAAGGAACAGCTGGCATGCTGGAAACTGGCGCGCGCTCAAATGAAAGTTCTCGAGCATCTATAGAGAAACTTCAGTCAAAGTGGCCTTGTTTAGATGCCCTCCAAAAAATTTTTGGAGGCATTAAATGCAAAGAATCTTGTATGCATGAAGCACTAAATGAAGTTTATTTGTAAAACCTTTTCACAGATGGGTGCAACTTTGCGCGACGAATCTAATGAGCATAATTAATCTATAATTTGGTACAGTAACTCTACAGTAACCATCTTCTAATCGTGTGGTCAAAGACCTCATTAGATTCGTCTCGAGAATTTACCTAGGGTTGTGGAGATAGTTTTGTAAACTGCCTTTAATTAGTACCCCTAATTATTGGTCAAAAGTGCATTTATTACCTTCAAAAACTTTTCAATACCTATACACAGCAAGTGTTTTATTGGGATCTGCGGATCAGCGGATCCCAGCTGCCTTTGGCTGGTCAGGTCGCCGAGTTTTACACGATGATAAGGGTGGTGTTTAGATGGGACAGTGAAAAGTTTTTGGGATGTCACATCAAAGAAAATTTACCATTTCGGAGTAGTAAATGTAAACTACTGGTAAAACTAATTACAGATCTAGCCAGCAAATCGCGAGACAAATCTAATAACAAGTAATTAGAGGGTAATTAATTAACAATTAACGGATGGTTACTGTAGCATTACTGTTACAAATCGTGGATTAAGTAGGCTCGTTAGATTCGTCTCGCGACATACACTCCATCCATGTAATGGATTATTTTTTTCGTCTACATTTAGTACTTCATGCATGTAAGATTCTCTTCGATGTGATGGGTGGAAAAAATTTTAGGGGGCATCTAAACACCGCCGGTCCACACGGGAATGTCAAACATGTGCCAGACAAAGGCCGTGTTTAGTTGATGAAAATTTTTCGTGAAAAGATTTCGGGTATTGATTTTACCAATTTAGGAGTAGTAAATGTAGACGAAAAAGGTGGAAAGTTATATGGATAAGTTGGAAATCTCGAGACGAATCTAACGATGGTAATTAGAGGGTAATTAATCCATAATTAGCGGATGGTCACTGTAGCATTACCATTGCAAATCATGAATTAAGTAGGCTCATTAGATCCGTCTCGCGATTTACAGCCTATCCATATAACTTTTCACCTTTTTCGTCTACATTTAATACTCTATGCATCTAAGATTCTCTTTTGATGTGATGGGTGAAAAGATTTTGGGTGGGAACTAAACACGGGCATTGAAAGAAAACACTATTCTCTGCTGGACGATTCAAAGTGGTGCGAGGTCGTCCGCGTCACTGAATGACTTTTGAAATTTGGGATCCCTTGAAATTTTGAACGGCCGGCATAAAGACAATACCAGTCACCAGTCAAAGTCTCATAGCTCGTCACCCGGCTCTTCAATTGCACAATCGTTTCTTCTGATTATTTTCTTTGTTCGCTTGTTAGCTGTTTGGACTCACGCAAGTCATGCACGCATGCTTTGAAAAAGCATTCCATTCACGTCATTCTGGCTAGCTCGACACGGACCGCGGCCACTGGTAACTAGAGCAACTCCACAGATTAATTTTCTACTTTCTCCTTTCTACCTTTTATATAGAAGATTTAGAAGAGAAAATTATGCTTTAACAGATTGATTTTCCCTTTCCTCTTTCCCTTTTGTTTCCTACCCTCTCCCCTTTCTTTTCTCGATCCACCCCTCTCCCTTTCTTCTCCATTTCCTCCCATTTCTTCCCAACCACACGATCACATCACGCAGTTCGTTCTCTCCTAGCCGCACGATGCTTGCCCGACCATGTGCCCGTCGCCCCTGCCATGCGCCGTCGTGGCCCAGCCATGCGTATGTGTACCGCCCCTTCCTCGGCCATGCCCCACGCGCCACCCCTACCCTTGCCGCCGCCGTGCGCCGACCACGCATGCGCCGCCCCTACTACGTCCGTCGTTGTACGTCGTACACACGCAACGGGGAACAGCCCCGGCCACCGGCCGCCCAAAGCTTCCCGTCACCCGTCACCCAAGCCGCCGGCCAAAGCCTCCACCCATCGCCCACCTGTCGTCGCCGCTCCCGCTTCGCCCGGTGAGCTGCGGTGCCACCGCCCCTCCCACGCCCAGCGAGCCTCCCGTGCCACCCCTACCGCAGCTGGTGAGCTGCCCGCACCTCCCCTGCAGTGGCCGGCAAGCCTCCGTGTACTCCCCTGTCGCGACCGATGAGCCTCTGTGCGCGCCCCTGCCACGGCTAGTGAGCCCCTCACTGCTGCCCTCCATCATGGCGTGCAGGCTTGAGAAAAGAGAGGAAGAGGAAAGGAAGAAGAAAGGTTTGTTGAGCCATTGACAAGTGGGTCACATGTGTCAGGAGGAAAGAAAGGGGAAAGGGAGAAGCGGATAATTTTGACACCTCTCCTCTATGGGCTGAAATTGTGAAAGGGGATTCCCCTGTACAGTGAAAAATAAAAATAAGAAAATCAATCTGTTGGAGTTGCTCTTACCAAGTCATGCCCGACAGGCAACAACGAGCAAGGCAGCGGTATACTTTTTTTTTTTACAACAACTGTTCTTGAATTCCACTGAAGACGTCAACATGAACAATTAATTTACAGATTCATGTGCTTAAACTTGCTATTGTTATGTGCATACTATGTGCACACAATGGATCTGCTAGGAATATGTTAACAAGTTTATAAACCTTAAAATGTAAATTCGAAGTTTGATGGACTTAAGTAACACCTATTTATGAGTTGATACACCTCAGGTGAATTTTAATCAACACCACATGTGCATTTTAGCAAAAAAAAAGACACTATTATGTTTTACAACATAAATCAGATGTATTCTTGTTTTCAACGGCTAACATAGAGAGGATAAAATTATGCACGAATATAACAAGGTCAAACCCCGGATAATCATTGAATGAATCAATTTTTTGTGATCATCATCATGTTGCCAAAATAGTGCAAATTCCCACTTTGCCAAAAACACCATTAACTAATGGTATATATATAAAGAAAGTCCATGGAACGATCATCTAGAGAATGCTCTAGACAAGGTTATAATGCATTACAACTTTATCGCCTATGGTTATTAAGCAGGAAAATATAAAACTTATATACTCCACAAGATCAATAAGTGCCATAACGATGGTATAAGAGAATTAAAAAAAATTGACCGAAGTCAGCCAGGGAAGCCCCAACATATTTTTTTTGCATATTTTTTATTTCAGACCCAACTAATTCACTCTCACGGGGAGGCAAACCTGGGACTACTGGGTGCTACTCAGGTACTCTAACCACTAGGCTAGAGGCCCTTTCACATACTCATAATTTCCAAACAGCAAAAATATTCTTGTGAAATGTCACAAGATCATTTTGAACCCTTTTGTATTTTGGACCTTTTCGCAAAAGATTTCCTTGAATAGACTTTGGCGCCGAGGTAGGGTCCATTTTTTGAAATATTTCTCCCAAGGATCTATTTGAGGAAATCTTTCGTGAAACGGGCCAAAATATACAAAAAGTTGGACATTGTGAACTCATCGTAGCTTAGCTGGTATGGAACCTGCCCACTAAAATTGAGTGCTCGACTTGCACTAGTACTCGCATTTTTCTGAATTTATTCAAGAATTTAACCAGCACTATTCTTTTAGTGATGAATGGCATTCCCGTCAACAACAAGGTGGTGACTTCATCAATCTTGACAATTTGCCGGCTTAATCTTTTTGGAGGTACTCATAGGGGTAGGCTTGCGTCTGTGTATTGATAGGCCATGTGTGCGTACGTGTATGAGTATCTATGTTTGTATTGTGTGATTCGCAAAAAAGTAACAAGATCATTATTGCTTGTATCTATTCAAAAGGATTACTATAAATGAATGGAATAATAGAAATACTTTTACGTTTCAGGAGGAACGAACATCTTAAATATAAATTCTCACGCTAAGTACTTAGCTTTAGCACAAAAGAGAAATCTAGAGTCCATAAAAAGAACTTAGGCGGAAATTTATATAGCAATATGCAACTTGATCAGCAGGATCTACAAGAAGAACAAGGCTAGGATTGTGGTTCACAAAAAGGGTTAAAATATCGTACTTTCCCCCCTTGGCTGATATTTTGTTCCACTAGCGGAAGGGCACGTGTTTTGAAAAAAATACTAATTTAGAGATATAGTTAATATGGACTCTATAGATTAATTTAGAGCCCTCGATTATCATAAAATCCAACGGTGTAGGCTTAAGGTGAGATGTAGTCAACATGGACTCTTTATATTAATCTAGAGCGTTCGATAGTCATAAAATCCGACGGTGTAGGATATAGATGACGACAGACGAAACGAACGAAACAAAAATTTTGTCTTCCTTTATAGTATATATACTAGGTTTAATGAATGAAGTAATATGTGCAATGGCAATACACGTGAGCTATGTACTATTTTCTCTAGCTTCCACTGAATTTTTGAAAGAAGTCATTGATGACATGATCAAGGCGTTGGAATAAGTGTCATTGGGATATTGCAACATAAGGCTAATCTCAATCCATAGTATCATACTCCAAAATCCAAGGCTGACATATCATACAAGTATTACGTAGAGACAATATCCCCAATGTATTGTATCATGTTATTGTTTTTAGTAGCTCTCAAAATAATTAATTGCTATAGTGTTGTGTCTATGGGAGTGGACCCAAAGATTAGAATCCGTGCTAATGCATAAGAAATACTGCCCAAGTTGTATCTTCCACAAGATACAGCTTTGCTCTCTCTTGATGGGAACTTGGGTGCCCGATCTTCCGTCAGGGAAAGGATAATTCGTTTTGGGCGGAGCACGACACACCGATCCGGCTTCAAGTCAGCAAACTCGAACCCTGCAGTCTTAGCACCACGACTCCTCTGGTTATCAACCGTACTCACAATCCGGTTGACCTCGCCAAGAAGGCTAATCCCTGCCTGCGAAACGAAGAACACAAGTAAGAACTCGAAAGAACGCAGCTCTCAAATGTAGTGACAATCTGCAGATGAATGATTAAGCAAACGAGTTGGAGTTTCACAAACCGATGAACGGCGACACTGTCTCAAACAGAATAATCTAAGCAAAACCCGAGTCGAAGCGGCGGCGGCTGCTGAGTTTATTAACCTAGGGGCGTCCTAGGTGTGGCAGAACCGCTCAACTTAATCCGGCTTAAGTGCGCTAACCTTCCATTGGTCATCATGCAATTAAAACGGAGTAAGATGACAGTCTGTCGGGTCGAGCCCGATGCAACCACGACAGTTACCTCGATCGAAACGAGTCATGCAAATACTCACTCGAAGGTGAGTCCCGGGATTACAATAATCCACAAATAATTAAATGTCCCACTTGAGGTACTTTATTACAATTCGAGTTCGAGCATAAAGTAACAATTATTTCAGAGTTTTGAAAACAGCGGAATTAAACTAATTATTCGAATGGGAGTGACATCACGTGAAGCCGTCGTGACGTCACTCGGAAGCATCTTCGTCCCACACAATGGTCCAGCTAGGAGAAAGGGTGGTTGGCCAGGTAAGACCTGCAACCATCTCCTCGAGAACACTACCTGAAAAACAATTCAACAAGCAAGGCTGAGTATACTAATACTCAGCAAGACTTACCCGTCGGGCGAAAAACTACATCACCGACTCCTAGACATGCATGGCTTTTGGCTGGTGGGTTTGTTTTGCCAAAAAGCGACTAAGAGTGGGTCCTTACTTTCAATATTTTAGCCTCAAATTTTAGTTGAGTTAACCTTTCTAGGTAAGCAACCTATACTAACCAAGCAAGTTGAGCAAGCAATTAAGCAAGCATCAAGTTTATCATTGTCATGTTCCACTTTCATTACTCGGTGCGACAAGAGGTCAAGTAGTCTCATTGGCTACGAGAAACAGACAGTTTGAACCAATTATTAACCTTGCAAAGTGGATACTAAAGACATGGAAAAGCATCAACCCCGAGGGTCGATACTAACCAGGCCGTTCCCATGTCTTTCGGGCTTGTTAATTCGAGCGACTCCCCTTGGACACAAGCCTTAGCCAGTCATACTTCGCGGCCGTAGCCGGCCGGCCTCGGTCTTGAGCCACATGTCAGAGACTGGGGGATGAATCCCAGGGAAAGCAGGACAAGGTCACGCCCCCTTCCGAACAGGTACTAAACATACCGGTCCCATGTCCCAAACAAGTGCTTAGTGCTTTCAAACACTTGACCAACATCGTCGTCACTCTTCGACCTTAGCAACTTTTCATAACAGACGGGGCATCTACATGACCAAAATCCCTGTCCGTCATCCTTATGATTCCAACATAAGTAAAGCAATTGATTCCTATATCTCGCGAGTGACAGGAAATCACTCGACTTTTACCGGGTCCTTAAAGCATGGCAGCTATCGACCTAACATACTAGTATTGCAAAGCATAGGTACCTAGGATCATGCAACTAAGGTTTCAATCAATGCCTGAAACGTAAATGCACAAGCATAAGTTAACAAAACATAGTTGCATAGATTGAAAACATGGGACATGCTCCGGTGCTTGCCTTCGGGCACGTTGTGAGCCTGGGACTCCTCTGCAGCTGTGTTCGGGTCTTGCTCGACCTCCAGCGGGGATGAGTTCGTAGTCGCCGTCAGCGAGGACTTGTTCTACACGAATGCACATGCAATAAGAGTATGATCTTATATCGAGTCATCACAATTGCATAATGATAGACCCGGGGTGTATTGAGTGACACATTCACCTGGACAATTTTTGTCTGACCTTTCCTTTGTTTAATTAAGTTTGTATTTACTCACAAAAGTACTTGAGTGTGTTGATGGTGATAGTGTACACATCTATGATTATTTAAATTTGATTTCTTCAGAAAACAGCAAGGGTGTGTGGGGTGATGTGTTTAACTTATTTAATAATTTAAAGAAGTGACTTATTTATATCTAGCCCTTTTTAAGCAATGAATCTTCAATAATTTATTCTTGACAGTTTGGTACTCTATTTTAATGTGAGAAAATTACAGTATTTTCTTGGTGTGTTGTTAGATTTACTGACCAAAATTTAGGTCAAAAGGATTTAAACAACATCCAGACAAAATCACACTAGCATCAAGAATAAATCCTAATAAATCACACTAGAAGAAATTGGTCCTTAGATTTCTACCAAGCTTATACTAGTCTAGCCAAGCTTACACGCCAAAGGATAGCTTAAAAAGATCAAAGGATCTTGCTGTTTGGGATTACTAGGTTTAAACTGTTATTAATTAAAAGTGCAAGTTAGCCAGCTCAAACTAAGCTCTACTTTTTACCAGACATGCATCAAGACATTACAGAGCCTATGTAAAAAGATTGAGCTCAGAAGCTGCACAGACTAAACAATTAATAACTCAAAATCTAGTGTGTAACTTTGTGCCATCTTTTTACAAGAGCCTAAACATTTCATCATCTACAACATATCCAAAAACTAGCATAAACAAAGCTATATATTTCAAACTGTGCACAAATTTGAGTTTGGACAGATTTGAACCTAGTTTGAAATCTAAGCACCAAACACTATACATGTTGTAGATCTCAGCACAGAGAGTTCAACAAAATCGAGTTTGCATTTTTCTCATTTTGGTACGATTTTTAATCGATTTTACAAGATCTTTGATTTCAAACCTAGATCTGAAGAATCTATTTACAGAACTGCCCTAGAATCTTACAGAAAGGACCCTAGAAAGATCTAAAGGCTTGCAATGTGGTCCTTGGGTCACGGCCGACGGTGAGTTGGCCGAATTCCGGAGACGTGGGGCCAAGGGGCTCCGTGAGAGCATGGGGAAAGGGCTTAGGAGCTCACCGTGCGTCGATTTTGTGTAGGGGGCTCGGCCGGAGGTGGCGCGACGGCGGCGGGCGGCGGAGCAGCGCAGCGGCGGCTCTGTCTTCCCCAACTCCAGCTGGCGGTGCTAGCGGAGGAGTTCGGTGGAGGCTTGGGGAAGCTCGAGCGGGGTCGCGGTCGAGCTCTAGTGGCGTTGGCTAGCGGCGGGGCAACACACACGGTGGAGTTTGGCGGCGGCAGCCTGGTGGCTTGGCAATTACGGAACGGAGGGAGCTCGGCGAGGGGGTTGCGGGGCCTTTTATAGGTGGGGTTCGCCGGGAGGCTTCGAGGCTAAGCCTTAGGGGGTAGCGCGGGCAGTGGTGCGGCCAGCGGCGCGACACTGGCCGGCGAGCCGTGGCGTGCGGCGGCCGGTCGGGGACTTGCCGTGGGAGCCAAGGCGGGCGCATGGGCAGCGGGACACGGACAGCGCCCGTGCGGTCACGTCGATGCTGGGAGTTGGCTTGGCACGGCGCGGGCGGCAGACCTCGGCGGCCACGTAGCGAACGACGCTCGGCGCGGCGCGGTCTGGTCGGAGACCGGCGTGGACAAGAGGGAGGCAAGCGCGTGGGCGATGGCGGCGTCGCGTCACGGCTGCGGTCAGCGCGCGGACCGGCAGAGCGCAGCGGGTGGCGGCGTGCCGCGTGGCGAGCAGAGGGGCTGGCGGGACGCGCGGTCGCGAGGCAGGGTGGGGACAGGCGCGGCCGGTCGGAACGACACCCCTCCACTGTATTGAAGGCCGACAGCCTCGACGTCTGTGTCAAGCGCGTCGCGCCGCGTGGCAGCGTGCTCGGTCGGCTCGAACGCGCGACGCTCGGGAGTGCCGACATTTCAGCGAACACCTGGCGCGCGCATGTTCAAACACAAATTTCTCAAAAAATTTGAACTGAAGTTCAAAATCTTCAAAAAGGAAAGTTGTGTTCCAGGCTATCAGCTACAAGTTTAACAAAGGGCGACCATAGGAAAAGTGTGGAGATCGATGGGAAAACTCAGGAGAAGCCAGCGTTAACTTGAGTGCCGGTCAGCCGTGAACTTCTAGGTTTGACTGACTTTGACAACAATTTAAGGTGCCTTCCACTTAAAATCTTGCAACGTGCCAATTAACAAAGTTGTGTCCCATTAAAAGCTGAACAACTTTTATATTGGTCGATTTTTAAGTTCTTTAGTGAAATTTTGAATTCAAGCCATGCCAACCATGTAAGGTCAAAAGTTCACCGAGTGGCAAAGGGTTTTGGGTGGACTTTTCTTAAGTGAAAATCTAGGTGGGGCCAAGGTACACTTAATTAAGCTAAGGCAAGTTGTTTAGCATGTGATTAGTTTAATTAAACACCTAGATTGTCAGACCGAGATTCAAGTGTAGGATAAAGCTAGTGCGGTGGAAGGGTGCTTACGATCATGAAGAAGAAGAAAACCCGGAAACTTGGTGTTAAGATAATTCTTTGTTTCCCATATGGCTTCTTCTTCCGTGTGATGATTCCATTGTATCTTGTACATCTTAAAAACCTTCAGTCTAGTTCCCCTTTCCTTACGATCGAGAATCCTTAAAGGGTGTTCCACCAGGGCCAAGTCTGGTTCTACCCATGCCATGTCTTGGTCCACAATTTCGACTTCTGGAACTCGAACACATTTCTTGAGTTGAGATACGTGGAAAACATTGTGGACAGCCGACAGCCTCTCGGGAAGTTGTACTCGGTAAGCTACGGGTCCACAAACTTCTATGATTTCATAGGGCCCAATGTAACGAGGTGCCAATTTCCCTTTTACTCCGAACCTTTGTACTCCCTTAGTAGGTGAGATCCTGAAGGTAAACGTGATCCCCAACGAAGAACTGTAGGGGTTTCTTCCTCTTAGCAAAGTAACTTTTCTGCCCAGATTGGGTGTCCTTCAGGTTGGCTTGAATCACTTTCACTTTCTCCTCTGCCTTGGTCACTAGGTCAGTGCCTAACATCTGTCTCTCGCCAAGTTGGGACCAACTCAACAGAGTTCGACATCTCCTGCCATACAATGCCTCAAAAGGTGCCATCTTCAAGCTAGTTTGGTAGCTATTGTTGTAAGAGAATTCAGCGAGGGGTAAACATTTTTCCCAATTCTTATCATAATGTATGACACAAGCTCTTAACATGTCTTCAACTATTTGATTTACCCGTTCAGTTTGGCCATCTGTCTGTGGGTGATACGCGGAACTACGGATTAACTTGGTTCCTAAGGATTCATGTAGTCTTTCCCAAAATCGAGCGACGAACTGAGGACCTCTATCCCATATGATAGTCTTGGGTGTGCCATGAAGACGGATGATTTGGCTAAAGTAAATGTCACCATACTCCTTGACGGTGTAGGTGGTGTGAACCGGCATAAAATGCGCGGTCTTGGTAAGCCGATCAACAATAACCCATATAGAGTCGTGCTTCTAGGGAGTGAGTGGTAATCCAACGATGAAATCCATACTTATGTCCTTCCATTTCCAAGATGGTATTGGAAGGGGTTGTAGCGTTCTAGCTACCTTAAGGTGACTGGCCTTAATTGTTTGGCAAGTATCGCACTCTGAAACGTACGTGGCAATATCTGTCTTCATCCGTGTCCACCAAAAGTTCTGTCTCAAATCCTGGTACATCTTGTTGCTTCCAGGATGAATAGATAATTTAGAGAGGTGAGCCTCGTCTAAAATTTCCTTCCGAAGTACCGGATTCTTAGGTACCACTAAACGTTCCCCAAAATGTACTACCTCTTTCTGATCCAATCGGAAACAACGATACTTCTCATCTCCTTCAGAAAGCCTTTCTTTGATGATCTTAATGCATTTATCTTGAGATTGAGCGGCAGCTATCTTGTCGTAGAGAGTTGGTTCTAAGGAAATGTGATTCAATGAGCCATGAGGAACAATTTCCAAACTAAGTTTCCTCATCTTTGCGCATAAAGTCTGATTGTAGGTTTCTGCGGTGAGACAGTTGCAATTTGCTTTCCTGACTTAAAGCATCGGCTACGACGTTGGCCTTCCCAGGGTGATATAATATTTTCAAGTCGTAGTCCTTGACTAATTCCAACCATCTTCTCTGCCTCATGTTAAGATCAGATTGGGTCAAGATATATTTGAGGCTCTTGTGATCCGTGTATACCTTGCACTGTGCTCTCATGAGGTGGTGTCTCCAAATTTTCAGAGCATGGATCACGGCTGCTAATTCGAGATCGTGTGTAGGGTAATTCAGCTCATGTGGACGAAGTGCTCGCGAAGCATAAGCAATGACTCGATTGTCTTGCATCAGAACACAACCGAGACCAGTGCCTGAAGCATCGCAGTAGATGTCATAAGGCTTCGTGTTGTCAGGTTGGGCTAGGACGGGTACGGAAGTGAGGTTGTCTCAAGGTGTGGAAAGCTTCTTCACATTTCTCGGTCCATTGGAACTTAGCTCCCTTCTTGAGTAGTTCCGTCATAGGCTTAGCTATCTTGGAGAAGTCAGGAATGAAACGACGATAGTAACCGGCTAGACCAAGGAAACTACGGATTTGGTGAACAGACGTGGGAGTTTCCCAATCCATGACCTCTTGTACTTTCCTGGGATCCACTGAAATTCCATCTTCAGAGATTGTGTGCCCCAGAAACTTGACACTGTTGAGCCAGAATTCACATTTAGAGAACATGAGCTTGACGACTCTTGGTCTTTTGCATGATCAAGGTTTGATGGTTCTCCACACCTTTGGATGGCCCCGATGTGGCCCTTGTACATCTTGTATTCTGAGTATATCGTTTGTATACTCTTTTGCTCACTTATACTTCGTTGGCATATTTTGTGTTTGTATCATATCCTTTTTGTGTGGCATATTGTATATTTGCCCTTGTTGTTGGATATGTATATACCATGGTAGGCTAGCCACCTTTCTTGTTAGCATGTATAATCTTCATGTGTATATCTTGACATGCTAGCTTTGTGATATATGTTGGTGGACTAGTCACCTTTGTATGTGTTGACACTCCTTAGCGTCACATTTTTAGCAACGCTCAAGAGCACGAAGATATATGTCGTTGTATGCAAAATTAATTCTGCAAGCGCACAGAATATATCTCGTTGTAGCACTTCACCTCGGGAGTAACCCCAGCGTATCGTATTATATTTCCGCAGGGAAGCAGATGGTTAAAGTGTATTGAAGAATGAAATGATATATCTTGCCAGAAATATCAAGCCACAAACCCAGGGGCACAAACTCTAGGTTTGGGGGATAATGGTCAAATGAATGACCGGATAGAAGGTCTAGAAGACCAGCGACACACGGAGCACCTATTTCTAAAGAAAAGGAAAGACGTTGGGAGAAACCGGACCTAGACACTTCCTAACTCAGAGCAAAAGGCACTCTAGCCTTAGCCTAGACTCTAGCTTAGATACCGGGAACAGAGCTCGCTTCGACGGCTAGAACGGGAGAACCTCAGAACGGGATGAGAGAGGGGGTTCTCCGAGCTCAGCACTACTGTTATGAATACACCCGAACGTGGTAGACTACGAAGGACGGACAGGGCTGTCACCACTTGCCGCCTACCACTGCAGTTCCGTGGGGTGCAACACACTTCCTAGTTAATCAACAGGCCAGACACCACGTCTGCACTCGATGATTAAGATTTCTCTTGAGGCCTGTCAAGAGAAATCCCTGTCTTCCCTAAGGTGTCTTACGGCCCGGTCAAGGCGAGCAAACCCGTGAGATAAAGCCCAGTAGAGCTAAACTAAACTCTATACTAAAACTAAAGGGGATAGAACTTTGCTCTAAAGAGAGCTAAGATATTTACTCTAAAAGAAGAGCAGGACAAAAAGGCAAAAGATAAACTTAAGCTCTGAAGTAAGAAAGTAATTATATTAATAAACTCTTCAAAAGAAGGAAATGATACAAGAGCTTTACCAGAACTCCGAAGGCTCCGAAGATCCGAGCTAAGCTCGACTCGACTCTACTCCCAACTCTAATCCTAATCTAAGAAATGAAAAAGATACAAGAGCTCCCTTCAAGTAGAGACTTGAGTAATGTGTGTGTGTCTTCAAAGGTGAACGAGCTGCCTTTTATAGCCTCCAGGGTGTGGATGTCAGCTTCATAAGCACGCCAAGAACTTGCTTAAGCTTCACGCAGAGAGGGGCACGTGGCGGCCACAAGGGCAGGCCGATCGGCCTCCCCTAGGCCGGCCGGCCCGGCTCTGGTGCCAAGTGGCACTGCCTTTCACGTGGATGGTCCTGATGCTCTCCAGAGGTCGGTAACAGTTGCATTCAGTGGCGTGGCCAGACCTCAGCTCAAATGCCCCTTCCTGTGGGTTCGACAGTCCCGGGAAGTTGCTGCTTGACGGGGCTAAGAACTCACGGAGTGTCTTCTTCGGCTGAGCCATCATCTCTAGAGACTCTGGAGCTAAAGAATACGACGAACCTGAATCTGGTTCAGACTTGGAGTCGGATGACGACTTGAATATGTTGCTTGAGCTGAGTGAAATCTGAGGTGGTACGACTCTCTTTTGCACTACTCTTTCAATGTGTTCTGGATTTGGATCAAAGTTTGATGGTAGGTTGAAACCAGTCATGCACCACCCTGCAAACACATCAAAAATAGACGAATGTTGCAGTGGTGAGGTCACTAAGGTTAGTGGTTTGGTAAATCTGTAAAGATAATCAAATAATTCAACAATAACTTTAGCCAATTGCTTCCCCGGCAACGGCGCCAGAAATGCTTGTTGGCACTCCTTAGCGTCACGTTTCTAGCAGCGCTCAAGAGTGTGAGGACATATGTCATTGTATGCAAAATTAATTCTGCAAGCGCACAGAATATATCTCGTTGTAGCATTTCACCTCGGGAGTAACCCTAGGGTATCGTATTTATATTTCCGCAGGGAAGCAGATGGTTAAAGTGTACTGAAGAATGAAATGATATATCTTGCCAGAAATGTCAAGCCACAAACCCAGGGCCACAAACTCTAGGTTTGGGGGATAATGCTCAAATGAATGACCGGATAGAAGGTCTAGAAGACCAGCGACACACGGAGCACCTATTTCTAAAGAAAAGGAAAGACGGTGGGATAGACCGGACCTAGACACTTCCTAACTCAGAGCAAAAGGCACTCTAGCCTTAGCGTAGACTCTAGCTTAGATACCGGGAACAGAGTTCGCTTCGACGGCTAGAACGGAATAACCTTAGAACGGGATGAGAGAGGGGGTTCTCCGGTCTCCGCACTACTGTTATGAATACACCCGAACGTGGTGGACTACGAAGGATGGACAGGGCTATCACCACCTGCCGCCTACCACTGCAGTTCCGTGGGGTGCAACACACTTCCTAGTTTATCAACAAGCCAGACACTACGTCTGCACTCGATGATTAAGATTTCTCTTGAGGCCTATCAAGAGAAATCCGCGTCTTCCCTAAGGCGTCTTATGGCCCGGTCAAGGCGAGCAAACCCGTGAGATAAAGCTTGGTAGAGCTAAACTAAACTCTGTACTAAAACTAAAGGGGATAGAACTTTGCTCTAAAGAGAGCAAGATCTTAACTCTAAAAGAAGAGCAAGACAAAAGACAAAAGATAAACTTAAGCTCTGAAGTAAGAAAGTAATTATATTAATAAACTCTTCAAAAGAAGGAAAGGATACAAGAGCTTTACCTAGAACTCCGAAGACTCCGAAGATCCGAGCGAAGCTCGACTCGACTCTACTCCCAACTCTAATCCTAATCTAAGAAATGAAAAAGATACAAGAGCTCCCTTCACGTAGAGACTTGAGTAATGTGTGTGTGTCTTCCAAAGGTGAACGAGCTGCCTTTTATAGACTCCAGGGGGTGGATGTCAGCTTCATAAGCACGCCAAGAACTTGCTTAAGCTTCACGCAAAGGGGGGCACGTGGCGGCCACAGGGGCAGGCCGATCGGCCTCCCCTAGGCCGGCTGGCCCGGCTCTGGTGCCAAGTGGCACCGCCTTTCGCGTGGATGGTCCTGATGCTCTCCAGAGGTCGGTAACAGTTGCGTTTAGTTAAAGCTTGTCCGAGAATCCTATGATGTGGGCCCTTCAATCCTTGTGCTTCCCACTCTAGACCTTCCAGGTCCTTGGATCAAACCGACGTTGATTGCACGTTTCTTGATCATCTTGGGCACTTGACATGGCTTGTGGATCAGTGGCATGGCCAGACCTGGCCAGGGGAGGCCGGTCGGCCTAGGCTAGGCCGGCCGGCCTGGGCCTGTGCCAGGTGTGGCCCTAGTTTCTCCTGGTTTGTCCTGCAAGCACAACTCATCCAAAACTTGTGGAATTTGTCAGTAAAAACACTTTTATGTATGGAATATGGTATGATCATCCTTATTTTACCGAAATGTTGACGGTCACTACGAGGTTATAATGGCCGTCAACACGCCCCCAAGCTTAGATTCTTGCTTGTCCTCGAGCAAGGCTAAAACTCTAGGTTCGGTAGGTTAGGAGTTGCTTCAATGTGTATACCCTTTAAGTACCTTGTGCTTAAGCCAAAACTCAACGAATCATTTGAATCAGTTGGCATAAAAGAGAACTCATACCATGGTTCCACGTGGGGCTGCAGCGGTTCATGTTTTGGGCTATTGAGAGCTTGAACGGTCATTTCTGAAGTATTTCCTGCAACTTTTCAGGTTCCATCTAGGAGATATGAATTTTTTTTTCAAAGATGGTTTACTCATTCCCCGATGGTACTCTCGAGTCACTCAAGGTGTTTAATCCTCACTTTTGGTCGGATTGACCAACTTTTCCCTACACTAAGGCCGAAGTGGAGTTGTAGGTAGGGTAAGAGGGGCATACCTTGGTTACTTCTGTTGTCAAGTCGAAGAGTGGTTCGCGAGCGATGACACTCGTCAAATTCCGGTCTTTGGAATTCATAGGTTCAAGTGGAGAGGGAGAAGGTGTGATGCTCAAAGGTCTTGGGACTCCTTATTTTCTCTCTCTCATATTTTTGAGATGTTTCTCTCTTCTTCTTTTTTCGAATGGAGCATTGTCTCCAACTTCTCTTTTTTTCGAATACATCTCTTCTCTTACTTTGGTAACAGAGAGGAATTCAACTTCGTATGGAGTAATTGAGGACCTTTGGGGTGAGCTTTTTGATGAGGTGAGTGTATGTCATCGACGGTGGACGTCAACCCCGGAGTGGGACTTTGACTAGTCAGACATTTTGAGGCTGAGGTGGATGGGAAGACCGGTAAATGACAAGTGCCTTCTGCAGGCGGACTTCACCATTCGACAAGACTCAAAGCAACTCAAGATAGCATATGGTAGTTCATATGATGTATAACTGTTTAGGCTCTTGATAGGACATTTAAACCATCGGGGAAGATTCACCATGTAAAATTTTATGAAAAACTTCCGAGAGGTTCCTTACTAAGCATGCAGTTATATCTCGAAACAAACCATATCAAAGCTCACAATAACTTAAACAATGAACACGTGCTCTTACTCCCACAGTTTTACCATGATGGATCCTTAAATGCCAACGAACTCAAATACTCGAAGAGTAAAGGACTAAGCATGAGGCACTTAGAGGGCATAAACAAAGCAACTTTTCATCATTCCATAGGTTCTCAACCATAATTCCATACATAAAGACATCTTTTGGAGCTTTTATTCTATTTTTTTTGTTTTTTAAATATATTTTTATTTATTATATTTATTTTTATTTTATCATAGCAAGGCAAGGCGCTTTCGAACATACCTGAGACTCCCCCAAGCTTCGCTGAAGCTCACTGGTAGTACTGGTTAGGGTCGTAGTGCATGTAGTCGAAGAAGTCGTGCATGTCAGTCTGGAGGGATGTGGTCATCCCCCAGTTCTGCTGGGTGAGGTCGGTGTTGTGTGCGACTTCATCTCTGAGCTGCTGCTGTAGCAAAGTCACCGTCTCCAGCCTGGTACTAAGATCAGCGATCCCCTGGGAGATCGGGTTCTCGTAGTCATACCTGGCGGAGGCGGATGGTCTGACCTGCGGGCCGTATCCTGCCATTCCTTGATGGTAGTCGAACGCCTCCTCGAAGCTCATATGGGCAGTGGGGTTCTGAAGGACCGAAACGGCGACCAGAGAGGGGGGGAGTGAATGGGAGCCGATAAAATTTCTTTCCAACCGATCCGGTTAATTTCCCAAATCAACTCCGAAACCACCGAGAGCGATCTTGCCAAGATCACGTAGCCACTGTCAAGCTACTGACCCTAGGAACAAGAAATACGCAGCGGAACTCGAATCGATCGAAACGAACACAAAACGGCCCGAAACAAGACTCGATCCAACACACCCAGGGGGGGCGGTTAAACCGGGTCAGGGGGGCGGTTAAACCGCCCTGGCCTGGGAGGCTCGGGAAAAGGTCAAATCGAAAGTGGATCTCCCAAACCGCTTGATCTCTTGAGGCGAGATTTTGGTCAGATAATCTAAACCTCCAGTGGAGTGTTTTCCCAAAAGATCTCGGCCTCTAACTCACTACAACTCCCGGAATGTCAGATCTCGTGAAGAACATCATGACCTCGAGTTCATCCCGAAAATCTCAAATCCAAAGCGATTCCCGACGTTTGGGGGTAAAGAATCACCAGCAAAAGAGGCACAAGGCACTCATATGTGAACCCCCCAAAGAAATCCGAGAGAAAACGCCCTAGAAAGAGAAGAACGAAAATCCCCCAAAAATAGCTCCGAAAATACCCACGAAAATAGAAAAAGAAAAGGGAGCTCGGGAAATCAAATCATGGCACAAAGATGAGCAGCACAAACTCAATCACATAACCATGAATTCACCTATACAAACTAGGAATGATTCGAAGTAGTTCTAGGTGGAGGGGATGAAGGGGAAAACTAGTTCAAAGGAAAAACTAAAGAGATAACTAGAAGAGATGGCAGCCACCAGCCCTGGGAGGGCATATTAGTAGTCCAAGTGGTGGTGCTCTAAAGACTAAACTACCCCTAAGTGATACATACCCCTCAGGGGCAAATTTGACATTTGGTTCTCAGATATTTTCCGGCTCGGGCACCTTCCACTGCAAGCTAGCTTCCCTCCGACGCAAGCCTTGCAGTCACGCCGCGTGTCCTCCGGATCGAAGCTCCTCGACGTCGGTTTTGGGCCACCCCAGGGGGGGCGGTTAAACCACCCCTGCCAGCCACACTCGGCCCAGCAGCCCATCTCCACCACGTCGAGTCCTCAGTCCTTGGTTTTGAGGCCCAAACCAAGGGAAACCGTCCACCGATGATTTTGTGGCCAAATCACCAAACCCCGCGCGCAAACTTCGGTTGTTAGCCACCACCTTGCGCCGGCTTCTCGTCCGCGTACGAGCTTCGGTTGTGAGCCGCTACCTCGTACCGAAACCACGTCCCCTTGCTCGTTCTTGCCAGCATGTGAACCGCACTTGATCCACCGGCCACCGGGTCCCTCGAACCAAGCCTACTTGTCTCTCCGCTCCTCGGAGGCCGCCATGGCTAAGACCTTTCGCGCATGTTCTTCACCTGCACCAATGCAACCAAGCCGCATTCTACACCTGCAATACTTGAGCCAAGGGAAACGTCAATCCACACCACGTTGTCAATCACTCATCACACCAGGAAGCGACCATCCACCGGTCCTCGGACACACCGGGTCCTCAGGTTCTCGGTCTGCTGCTGGTAGTCGTACTCGGGCTGCTGCTGGTAGTGGTACTCGGGCTGCTGCTGGTGGTGGTACTCGGGCTGAGGTGCGGTTGAAGTTCTAGCTTCACTGTCGTGCCTGGTTTGCCTGCCACGTGTCACAGGGCCTGCAACACTGTGGTGAGCGGGTTCCCTCCTTCTGAGCTGCATGGTTATACTTTTCGCTGATCTCAGCGACAAAGCCGGGCATGGAAGCTCCACTTCATCGACGGAACCAGGATAGAACATGAAAAGAGTATGGCCAGGGCCCTCGCGCATCAGGTGACCCTGGATAAAATGGTCTATACCAATGCAAGACTGATACTCTTGTGTAGCGGGAAGGAAAGTGACTTGAGCGCCCTGCAAAGCGCCAACGTGGGCGGCAATGCGGGTGACTAGCGAGGTTATGTCAATCGTGGCACGGCCAGTGACTAACCTCTGCCAATCGTCAAGCATGCTCATGACCGGCGAGAAACGAATTTTCTTGACCATGGCATAAAGGCACTCTAAATCAGGCAAAAGGCAAAGATGCAAATCAGCTCGTGGGTGAACTACCATAGCGATCCACTTCACCAAAAAAACGAAGAGTGGGGTTTTGGATGGCAGTGATGATGTTTTTCCCCAAGGATGGCTCACCTGTGATGCTATCCCACCATGCGGCATGGTTGTACCGGTGATTAGTCACCAACAGGCTAGCGTCAATGATGCATCTCTTATTGAAACCAAGAGCCTCACTAAGTTGCTTCGGGGTCAAGGTAAAATCCTCGTTGAAAAACCGAAAGCAAATGTTTGTCTCGTTGGGAAGAACTTCGATTTTCAAACTCATCAAAAACTCCATAGTGAGAAAGTGTGAACCTGTTTCCGGGACGGGGTAGAAGTTTTGCCATCCGGTGTTGTTGAAAGCCGTTCCATGTCTCCTCCGAGACCGGTCCTGATCAGTAGCATGGGGTCGAAGTACTTGGCACGCGTGTAGTCGCGGGCCTGGAGCTTGGCAATCACCGTTCTCTCTTCTTCGGACCGAGCGACGATGTGCTCAACCCGAGTCATAATTCGGATGCGGAGCCTGTTCTGGGGCACTTCTTGCCTCTCCACCTCCTGAGACCCTGTGTCTTGTTGAGCAGAGTCAACAGACATAGTGTCTCGGGAGGCAGACGATCCTTGAGAGCGGCGGGAGCTTGAAGAGCTGAGCTTGGTCACGACTCCACGTGCCGTCTAGCGTGCCTTTGTCCACATGATTCCTGCAAAAGGTTAGCCTCACAGTACCCGAAGGAAATCAGGGGTTAGGCAGTCAGAAGTTAGGCGTTCTTGTGGGAGATTAATCACCACAACTCGGTTAGTCGTTCTTGTGGGGTAGGAACCACCACAAACGTTCTCGTTCAACCGGCAGGGGTTCGCTCTCACAAGAATTCAAGGATGGATTTTAGCAGAATTTTCTTGTGGTTTAAACTCTAACCTTGCTTAGAGATTTTTGAAATTGAGAGCATGAGAGAAGTGCAGAGCTGGAGATGTTTGCATACCTGCACTTGGGGCGACTTCCTCAGCGTGCTGGTCTCTGGAATTTATAGAGGGGCGCCAGAGGCAGGCCGGCCGGCCTGGATGGGGCCGATCGGCCTCCATCTGGCACGGCTGGTGCCCATCTTCTGTGTCGGTGGTCACGTTGCTGTGCATTATGCTCTGGTAGGTGAGGATGGGACAGCGCCGGTGGAGGGAGGCCGGCCGGCCTGAGTGGAGCCGCTCGGCCTTGGCTGCTGCCCAATTTCCTCCATCCTTTGTGTCGTGCCCATGCACATGTGCCTGCTCCTTGCTGCTATGATCTGGCCATTGAAAATGACAAGTGGGGCCGGCCGGCCTAGAATTTGGCTGAATTTTTTATATGCTAAGCAATGCATAAATAAAATATGAGTGCAAGTTTTCGAAATTTAAACATGCTTTGCTGAATGAAAAGAATTTAAAATGCAAAGAAAAACCTATTCTATATGCAATGCAAGGATACGTACCATATACCTTATGGCGAGGGCTCGAGTTATTCGTCCTGAGCGGAACTCTTCGAATCTTTGTTCGGGGCTGCTTTCACCCGCCATTGCTTTCGGACGGGACGGGGCTTGGATTCAACCTCCTTATCGTGCTTTGCTTGCTCTTCCAGTGCTTTGGTTCTCGATATCCTTCACCGTGCATGATAGCGGTCATGCCTCTTCTTTTCCTTGGCGGCGAAGGCTTCCACCATCTTCATGAGCGTTTCTATGCTTGGCATATTGGGCTTTTGGTGCATGATTTCTCCGACCATATTGACTTGATGGGGGGTCTCCTTAGGACAGAAAGAGAAACTTTCGGTTCCTCCGTTGATCCTGAGTTGAATAGTCCCTTCTCCCACATCGATGTTTGCATTCGCAGTGCTTAAGAACAGTCTCCCAAGAATGAGAGAGTTCGTTGCTCTGGCCTCCATGTCGAGAACGATGAAATCCACAGGGATGAAGAAATCCCTGATCTTGACCGAAACATTCTCTGCGACTCCATGTGGGTAGCGGATCGATTGATCCACTAGCTGCAAACACATGGGTGTAGAGACAAGCGATATATGTTTAAGGTGGTCGAAGACTACCTTAGGCATTACGCTGACGCTCGCCCCCAAGTCACATAGGGCGTTGTCGAAATCAAGGCCTCCAATTGAGCATGATATTGTGGGGCAGCCTGGATCTTGCTTCTTGAGATGGGGCCCGAGTATAGCAGAGCTGCATTCCTCGGTCAGTTGTACCGTCTCCCTTGTGGGTAGAGTCCGCTTATTGCTAAGTATATCATTGATATACTTGGCGTATGTCGGGACCTGCAAAGTGTCATGAAGTGGGTTAGGACAAGACGCAGCCAGCTGAACCACTTGAGTTTCAATCATTTTGTTGAAGCTCAGCTGGTTCTTAACGACAGAATTAAAAGCTTCTATCTGGGAGGCCATCGACTCCATAATTTTATCATTATCGTTAATTTGTTTTTGGCCATACCAGATGTCCTTTAGCGACGGTTGAAAACCGTTGTTAGAGCCATTAACTTGCTGTTGGCCGAAGGGAAAATTGGGCTTGGAATTCCAACCTTGTTGAGGACGGAAACCTGAATTGTTGTTATTCCCAATGAAATAGGCTTCTTCTTGTGTCGTCGGGCAATTGTCGCTCGAGTGTCCTGCTTCTCCACACATTTCACACGTGATTCGCTCCTCCATAATTTGATTCATCTCCTTGCCAGGAGATTCCATCTTCTTTAAGAGGAGGTCCATCTTAGCGGCCAGCATATCGACGTAGTCAATTTGATGTACTCCCTCGGTGCGGGGAGCTTGTCTTTCTCCTATCCAACTCTGGTGAGCGGATATCTTCTCGATTAGTGCCTTTGCTGCGTCTACATCTAGCGAGAGGAAAGCTCCTCCTGTGGCTGCATCCAAGAGCTCTTGCGATCGACGACTCATGCTGTGGAAGAAGTTTTGAGTGATCAACCAATCTTCCACACCATGGTGGGGGCAGGCTGCAATGTACTCTTACAGTCGCTCCCAAGCTTCGGGAACTGACTCCCCGTCTAGCTGCTGAAAGCTAGTGATTTTTCCTCGGAGGTCATTGGTCTTGCCCACCGGGAAGTACTTGGTCAGAAATGCGTCTGTGCAAGCCTGCCAGCGTCCTTCGAATGATGCCTTGTTGGCGTAGAACCACTCCTTCGCTTTCCCAAGCAAGGAGAATGGGAAGAGTTGTAGGCGGATGTTGTTGATCGGTGTGCTATTGGGGTTGATGGTGCTACACACCTCCAGAAAATTCCGAAGGTGAGCGTTCGCATCCTTAATCGCCTTTCCGTAGAAAGGGCTGGCCTGAACCATGTTTACTAGGCCAGACCTCAGCTCAAATGCCCCTTCCTGTGGGTTCGACAGTCCCGGGAAGTTGCTGCTTGACGGGGCTGAGAACTCACAGAGTGTCTTCTTCGGCTGAGCCATCATCTCTGGAGACTCTAGAGCTGAAGAATACGACGAACCTGAATCTGGTTCAGACTTGGAGTCGGATGACGACTTGAATATGTTGCTTGAGCTGAGTGAAATCTGAGGTGGTACGACTTTCTTTCGCACTACTCTTCCAATGCGTTCTGGATTTGGATAAAGTTTGATGGTAGGTTGAAACCAGTCATGCACCACCCTGCAAACACATCAAAAATAGACGAATGTTGCAGTGGTGAGGTCACTAAGGTTAGTGGTTTCGTAAATCTGTAAACATAATCAAATAATTCAACAATAACTTTAGTCAATTGCTTCCCCGGCAACGGCGCCAGAAATGCTTGTTGGCACTCCTTAGCGTCACGTTTTTAGCAACGCTCAAGAGCGCGAAGATATATGTCATTGTATGCAAAATTAATTCTGCAAGCGCACAGAATATATCTCGTTGTAGCACTTCACCTCGGGAGTAACCCCAGGGTATCATATTTATATTTCCGCAGGGAAGTAGATGGTTAAAGTGTATTGAAGAATGAATGATATATCTTGCCAGAAATGTCAAGCCAAAAACCCAGGGCCATAAACTCTAGGTTGGTAAAAAAATCTCCAATTCTAGAGTGTCCACCTTAGGATCTTAGATGGCTTAACGTGGAGGCTTCAAAAGGAGCCTCCAATTAGTTTATGACTTAAACCCTAAGCGATAGGCGGCACCGGGAGGAGGGTTTAAGTCACATAACAGAACAGAGATTAGTCACATACAGAACTGGTGGCAATGGGTGGTGGCCGATGGGCGATGGCACAACTGCTTGTAGTTTCAATAGCCAAGTGTTGCGGCTCTGTTTATGATTTCTTTAACTAAACCCTTGCAAGACTATACTACTTTGGTTGTCAACACTGTTAGTGCCTCTTGCAAGAGGAAGGATCAACTTTTTCAAGCTCAGCATGAAAACATTGTTGATCAATTAGATAGTGGTGCTATTTTCGCTGGGAGGGGGAAAACCAAGAAACTAGTCTTGCAAGGCCCAGTGGTACAAGGTGGTGGTGCTAACTAGGGGTCGTTCTAGGTGTCGTGGTGCTAAGTTGGTGAGCTACTACCATCATTTCCATCATGGGATTTTTAATGTAGTGATTGATCAGATTCTTGCTGAGTTAAACAACCATTTTCCTGAAAGATCAACTCAATTATTGAGACGTATTGCTTGTCTTGTTCGAGGAATTCCTTTTCTAATTTTGATGTTCAGAAATTACTTGAGCTTGCTAGGATTTCTCAAGTTGATGAAGTTAGAAATGATCCTGATTTCTCAAGTTGTACTGATCTTGGATGGCTTGCTGTGAAGATGGTTGAATCTGATAGGCATACACATTTCAAATTGGTGTATCGTCTCATCAAACGTGCATTGATTTTGCCGGTGGCAACAACAACAGTTGAAAGAGTTTTCTATGTGATGAATATCATTAAAATGAACGGAGAAATAAAATGGTTGATGAATGGATGAATAATAGCATGATGTGCTACATTGTGCGGGATTTGTTTGTAACCATTGAAGATGAAAGGATTTTAAAGCGCTTTCAAGCCATTAGAAACCGAAAGATAAATTTGCCCAAGCCACGGAATCAATGAGTGGTATGTACTGTATTCATAAAGTTGTCAAACTTGTTATCAAAATTTGTTCATTTTCTGTTTTCTACCTTCAAAATTGTTCTGAATGCTATTTGATCATTTGAAAATGCTATCATTAGTTGTGTTACTTGTTACATATATTATATCATTTCGTTTAACACTAGTAAGATTTCTAGCCATCCATAATTTAACCCCCCCCCCCCCCCCCTCTGCTCAATTTCTGGGTCCACCACTGACCATAAGGGCATTGTCCACAGACTTTTGATGATTATTTCTCCTCCCAGCTCAATGGCTCAATGATCACACTTGTAAGGAGCCATTTGGGACGTCTTCTCTTAAAATAACTTCACTATTGAAGAAAAAACACTAGCTGCACCAAGATTCCAATTATTTTTTCTTGATTTGTGAAATAGTTTACCCCAGTTCATAAAAAACAAGTGAAGATAGACACGGTAAAAACCCTCCGAACTAGATAAAATGTATTGTTACCCACCAAAACAACAGTGGATGATTGGCACAATAATATGGATTTCATGATGAGCAATGATTGCAATCTTGACTAGTCACTCCGTATTGAAATATTTATCATGTTGACTTTCTTTAGTAATGTCTGACTATTCAGCTTATTAAAAAATTTACTGTAAATATACGAAAAGATAAGTCATGCTTAAAGTTTTCTGGTAATAAAGTAAACTACAAATAAAATAGATAATATTTACATAATTTTTTTTGAATAAGTAATCAAACATTGTGATAAAAAGTTAACAAATGTAAATATTTTGACACGAAGTTAGTGTTCCACACAAAACAAATGCATATATAGACATTATGGTGTGGGCTCTGCGGCTTTGGCATGGAGTGGCTTGACACGAAGCTAGCAAACTCTGTAGTGTACGTCTTCTATAGAAGCCTACCCACGATGGTGAGGGAGCAGCCAGACGAGTTGCTCCTTGGCCTGGAGGAGAGAGGGAGGCCGTACCTGGAAGGACATCATGACTGCGCTGGGGTGGATGACGTAGCAGAGATGGAAAAGCGTCTCAAGAACGGTATTGCGATGATGGAGTGGTGCAACCAGGTCCAAGTTTTGTCACATGCATCGGTGGGGGTGCTTCTTGACGCACGCACTACGGGTAGAGCTCGGTCCTGGAGAGCGTGGCGAGTGGTGTGTTGGCTTCTTGCGCAGGTGGACAGCAGTGGAGGGCTACAACTGCGAGTGGTGGAGGTGAGGTGATGGGGAGTTTGGAGACCACAGTGGAGGTGAGGTACATGGCGGAGAAGTGGAAGCGGGTAGTTGTAGAGGCTATATATAGGAACAGGAGGGTCGTTGGATGGTAAGCTTATGGCATTCGTGGATGGCGGAAGCATCGACTTTTGAAGAGTTGTGTCCTTTTAGTGTGTTGTACTGAACGTGTCTACGCCGACCATGAGTTCGTGTCATTACTAATAATATGAAATAAAGCCTTGTTTCCACAAGAAATAAGATTGTTACAAATATGCATAATTAGTTTTAATGTCTCTAGCGGGTGCAGGATGGTTTTCTTTCAAGAAAGTGACCGGCCACGTCACTTGGTGACTTTCTTATAAGTGACTTGGGTGAAATACCTGCATCTTAGTGAAGCTAATAGGGGTGGGCACATTTCTACCGTAACCCAAAAACCGAACCGAACCAAAGTGTCAGTTTTTCGGTTTTTGATGTCGGTTTTGGTTTCTGGGGAGTTCGGTGGTCGGCCTCGGCTTTGGTTTTCATGCTCCACCGAACCGAACAACCAATAGTACCAATGTGACCGTCAACCTGGGCTCAAGTCAAGCAAAACGCGCCCCTGACCCTCCCTCAGCTCACGTTGGCCCACCACAGCCCACACGCATGACCTACATCACAACCACAACCCACACAACGGCCACTCCGAATCCATTACCCTAGTCTTATCCTCACGCTCCTGCATCCAGCACCGGCGGCAGGCGACACTCGAGGAGCAGGGTTGCGACCCCACGGTGAGCTAGAGGACGGCCACACGGCATAGGCGGGTGCAGGCCACGCAGCCGCGTAGAGGGAATGAGGGATTAGCTTTGCTTTCCTGTATGGCTGTATCCGCTTTGCTTGCTTGCTTCAAATTCTTTACTTCACTTGTCGATTTGCTTGCTTGCTTCTTCAATTTGGTAGCTGCTTGGTGAAGATGAGGGTGGACTTGGACTACGGCAGTAAGGGGAAGTGAAGGGGATACAAGAGCATAGAGTAGGGGAATCGAGATTCGGTGAAAACCGATCACCGAACCGAAAATACATACACTGAGTTGGTCAGGTTTTCAATTCTAGCAAACATCGATCGGATCTCTGATTTTGGAATACCAAATTTTAGGAACACCGAAGAAACTGGCATTTCGGTTCGGTGTAAACCGAATGCCTAGTCCTAGCTATCATTACATGTTTAACTAGGTGATAATCCACGCGTTGCTGCAGGAATTTTTAAACAAAATATTAAGTTGAAATTTGAAAGTAGAAATACTAAGATGATTGCATGGCAAGATTCTTTTGCAAATGACATTATACATGAAAACATGTTCATTTTGTTGAGAGTTAGCGGTTCTTAAATGATTGATCCTCCGAGTACTTCTATCGTGAGAATTTTGTAGCGTGGTACTCTCAAATACTAATAAGTTGCATGCATGGATGCTATTAGTCATAGAAAATCGATGAAAAACATAAATAGATTGTCCTAGTGAATGGCGACGTGGCGTCGGGTTTCTATATGTCATGGATAACTTTGCATGTTGAGAGAAATAGATTCAATGACTCTTAGTGGAGTGCATCTATATATAGGTTACATAGACATGCATCTTTGAATTACCTTCCTACTCACTTGACACCTTTCTTATAAGTGGATGCTGTAGGAGAGAGATGCACCAGTAACTATGATGCACATTTACTTTGTTGCCGCTGATTCACGATCAAGTACTTTGCATGTGTCTTCACGGGATCGAACTATAGATGTAGCGGGCCATGATGTAAAATTTTACTGACCGTTGCAAGTTGACGGAATGACAGCTAACTATATCCATTGAAATTTAGATAATTAGACAATATAGCTTCACCATTATTTGATACGTCTCCCATGATACTACAGCTCAGAACAAAAATCCATTACGTCACCGACAAACTTTCACAAAGATGAAACATCATCTTTATTTGTAGATTGAATGTGACATTCATCACGAGGATTTTGCTTCACTACGGCTTCAACGACAAAATGATTCATAAGAGACAACGACAAACAGTATATATGTTCTGTCCTTCTCACCGAAAATCTTATTATTACTAATTAAAATCTTCTTTTAAAGTCTATTTTGGAATCTTTTTTTTAGATCAGTCTCTATCTTAATCCTCATGAGATGTGTTGGAAGAAAAAGTTTTTCACAAAAATCATAAGCATCAGTTCAGTAGGCTAATCACTATTGATAATAATAGTCATTATATCTATTCTATTTAAAAAAAAGATTACCCACCCCAACCATTATGAATATACTTGAAAAGAATCCTCTAATGTATATAAAAATAACCATATAAATATCATATAATTTCCCCCTATGCAATTATGTGGAAAACTTAAATGAACCCTTTACATTTGTATCTAAATTACTAATGCCATCATTATTACAAATAACAAAAAATAACCCCTAAATCCCTATATATGCAAATTGTCCACTTGTGAATTATCAATATGGAAAAACTTAAGTTAATTATATGGTATACATATATGATGTGTTCCGGCCATCATTACCACATAAACCAAATATACATATATGGGGGGATTAACGGGAAGAAACCGATTTTCATGTCAAACACATACCTCAAGTTAAATTTTCAACTAACACATGTCAAACATACACGATGGATGTGGATGCAAGGGAAGAAACTTGGAATGGGGATAGAAAAGCATTTACATAGAGTAATTGGTAACTAATAAAGGATATCACAATTGGATAAAGATAATAAGAAAATATCTATGAGCATTTGTACGTCTTAGCATACGACGGATGCAACGAAATGAGAGTGAAACAGCAAAAATATGCAATTTTGATTTAGTTGGGGATTAGAATCCATCACTCTTGATTCAACGTCTTATCACTTCTATATGCCCCTGGATTATAGTTCTCCTTTAAAAAAAAGAAATCTTACAGTCCATAGTATTATACGACAGAGAGATTTGAATGTGAAGGGCAAAGGATTTCATTGATTTTGGGAGAGCCGACAGCTCGATTAATCTGGGCGATAGAGGGACAGGCAGAAAGACACTGTCGTCGCTGGCTGCCAATACCCACATGGCTGCTCTTTAGCAGTGACGTACTGTACGTCAAGTCCAAATGTCCAACACTCCCAAGTCCCAACTATTGTCTCAGCTCCTATCTAGACATTTTCGGCGGACACAATGATTTGGTTCTTGTGGCCATGCACAGGGCAACAGGACACTGTTGTCGGGGACGGTGGCACGCAGCGTGCTAGTGGTAGATGGTGATGGCGATCCTTACCAAAGACACGACCAAACCGCTGAACGATAAAACGCTCTCACTCTACGCTTATTCGTGGCCAGAGCGCGATCGAGCTAGGAGACGGGAACCTCAGCCACACACAGCCACACAGGTGCGGTGAAAGGCTCCGAGATGTCGCCGCCGCGCCCGCACTTCCTCGTGCTCACCTACCCGCTCCAGGGCCACATCGCCCCCGCGCTCCGCCTCGCCAGGCGCCTTCTCGCCGTCGCCCCCGACGTGCTCGTCACATTCTCCACCACCGAGGCCGCGCACCGCCGCCTGTTCCCCGCCACGCCGGAGGAGGCGGACGGCCCCAATGGCGGCCGCCTCGAGTTCCACCCCTTCTCCGACGGCACCGAGGGCGGGTACGGCGGCGGCGGCGGCGGCAGCGACGCCGCGGAGTTCAGCGCCTACGTGTCGTCCTTCCACGCCGCGGGCCCGCGCAGCGTCGGCGACCTCCTCGACGCGCTGGCGTCGTCGCGGCGTGGCCGCCCCCCCGTCACCCGCGTCGTGTACACGCTCATGCTCCCGTGGGCGGCGGGCGTCGCGCGCGCGCGGGACATCCCGTCCGCGCTCTTCTGGATCCAGCCGGCCGTCGTGCTCGCCGTCTACCACCGCTACTTCCACGGCCACGCCGGCGCCGTCGCCGAGCTCTCCCGCCGCGGCGACCCGTCGCTGGCCGTGGAGCTCCCCGGCCTGCCGCCGCTGCCGGTCGGGGACCTGCCTACTTTCCTCACCGAGTCCACCGACCCCGGCCACTACTTCCACCCAATCTTCCTCACGTTCCGCGACCTGTTCGATGCTCTCGACAGGGAGACTCCCAAGGCCACCGTCCTCGTCAACTCGTGCCAAGAGCTCGAGGTGCGCGGCGCGCTCGCCGCCGTGGGGCAGCACGACGTGCTCACCGTCGGCCCGGTGCTCCCGACCGGCGACGACGAGACGAGCATGTTCAAGCCGGACGACGGCGCCAAGTACATGGAGTGGCTCGACACCAAGCCGGCGAGATCCGTGGTGTACGTCTCGTTCGGGAGCCTGGCGACGATGGGGAGGGAGCAGCTGGACGAGCTGCTCCTCGGGCTCGAGGACAGCGGGAGGCCGTACCTCCTGGTGGTCCGGAAGGACAACAAGCAGGCGATGCTGGCCGAATTAGCCGAGGTGGAGATGGGCGGCGAGCGCCTCACGAGCGGCGTCGCGGTGGAGTGGTGCGACCAGGCGCGGGTGCTGTCGCACGCGGCGGTGGGGTGCTTCGTGACGCACTGCGGGTGGAACTCGGTGGCGGAGAGCGTGGCGAGCGGGGTGCCCATGGTGGGCGTGCCCAAGGTCTCGGAGCAGAGCATGAACGCGTGGCTCTTCGAGCGCGAGTGGCGCACCGGCGTGCGCGCGCGGGTGGATGGAGGCGGAGTGCTGCGCGCGGCCGAGCTGAGGAGGTGCGTCGAGGAGGTGACGGGGGACGGGCCGGCCGCGGCAGAGGCGCGGAGGATGGCAGAGAAGTGGAAGCGGGTGGTTGCAGAGGCCATGGGAAGGGGAGGGTCGTCGTATTGCAATCTCTTGGCATTCGTCGTAGACGGTGCCACGAGTAGCACTTGAAGAATGAGGTGGTGCGGAGGTGCGCAAAAAATGTACTTGTAGACGGACTGTGGAGCTCGTCCAGCTATGGGAGAAGAGGGAAACACAAAAGGTCTGCGATATCTCCGCTGTTGAAGGAGATCAACGAGCTTAACTTATGTTTCATAGAGTTTTCTTTTACTTTTGTTAGCACAGGTTGTAACAGGTTGCTCATGGACTGATTAAACAGGTCACAGGCATGAATGCATGATCGCAAAAAAAAAAAAAAAGAAGAAGAAAAACAGGTCACAGGCACAAATAGAACGGGTGTGTGGCATGAAACCCCGAACTGCGTGCGTGACTTGCTGGAGTCTGAATGTAATTATGATCATCGTCGTTACTACAATGCAGCTTGATCTAAAAAAAAGAATGAAGAGTGGCATGAGTTCAGAACCAATTTATTCAGGTTTAATCGGAATTTGGTGACGGAAGAACACAACGTGCTACCTGCCTCCTGCATGTGTTGAAAAAAAAAAACTACAATAAAGAGAAAATCACTACCAGGCTTATAACGACTGCATTTCATGTAACGAATATTAGATAATTTTGCTTAGTTTTGGAATGCATTTTGTTTCGTAAAAAGTTTGGATAATTTTTCAAAAATATCCTAATTTGGTGAGTTTTAGTTCTACAACGTGAAGGTACATGTGTGTTTTTAAACATAAAGATTTGACCTATCGCTAAAATAGGTTTCATTTATTTTGGAGACCATTTTTGTCCAAATAAAATTTTTAAAAATCAAACGGTTTGTGTTAGCCCAACTTAATGGACGGAAGTGACAAGAATGTCAAATAACGATTGAAATTTAGAGTTAATGTATAAGGTAAGGAATTTTTTTTTCTTCTTTCAACGTATGATAATGTTAATTTGGCTATCTGAAACCACAGAAGTCAAAATCCGAACTAATTTCTTTTTGCTCCGTCGATCAATTTTTTCAGTAGAATTTCACTTATTTCTTGCAATGACCATGGCTGAAATATTTCTTGAAAGAGTAATAAGTGAAAATTTACTACGAATTTTTATAATCATTGGTGAATTCATAGTAAATTAATAATCTCCAATAATAAGCACGGGTGTTCCATTTTAGGTCATGTTTAGATCCAGGAAAAGCGTCCCCTTTTCATGAAAGGTTATCCACCTAAAAAACCGTGTCGGTTCATTTCTATCTCTATGCACGTTTTCATAGAAACAGTACTTTTCCGTACTTTTCACCCATTTTCCTCCATCTAAACATGCCGTCGATGTTTTTACAATAGACTAGTATCATGCTCGTGTGTTGTTACAAGATGTCTTCGCTCTGAAAACACTCTGACAGTCAGAGTAGCATGTGACATTTAGGCCCCGTTTGGTTTCTCGTGCTAAAGTTTAGTACCCGTCACATCGGATGTTACAACACTAATTTGGAGTATTAAACATAGATTAAGTTTAAAACTAATTGCACAGATTGAGACTAATTTAGGAGACAAATCTATTAAGTCCAATTAGTTCATGATTTGACAATGTTATGATATAGTAAACATGTGCTAATGATAAATTAATTTGGCTTAATAGATTCGTTTCACGAATTA
Source organism: Urochloa ruziziensis (assembly GCA_015476505.1). Classification (NCBI taxonomy): domain Eukaryota; kingdom Viridiplantae; phylum Streptophyta; class Magnoliopsida; order Poales; family Poaceae; genus Urochloa; species Urochloa ruziziensis. The sequence goes on along the minus strand of CM027126.1, from coordinate 13,509,640 downwards.
ACCACGATCTTCGGCAATTATTTTTATAATTAGCTCAGGTTTAGTCCTTTTAATTAGTACTAGCACAATGTCAGTGCGTTGCTACAGGTCTTTACTTAGTCCTTGGTAGGAGAGAGAAAAGGGGATTGTTTTTCTTGTCTCCCTAACCGTTTATTGCGAACTCATTGGTGATCATCCGTTCGTCCTTCACATGGCTTGTCTCATCAATGTCGACAAGTCTCCACTATTGCTATCTTTCTCTCTCTCCCTCTGTGTGTCACACACACCATGCCAACGCCTCCATGCCACGACCCATGTTATGTCAAGATGATGATTTTGGCTGGTAGAAAATTTTGCCTGATTCAATATTGTTAGCGAGGGAGAATAATCCAGAATAAACAAATAGAACATGGTGGTTATATTTGCAATTTCATTGGATTTTCGTTAGGCACATAGATTTTTTGGTCTAAGAAAGGTGAATGAAGGAGAGGGAAAAAGGTTGTTGCTTTGTGTCTAATGTTTGGCACACGTTCAAGTAAGCATGGGCATAGCTATTAGGCGAGAATCTCACTTCAGATTTTGTTAGGTACTATTAGTTGGACCGCCTAGTACATAGATTAATGGGAATTGCTAGCGTCCGGACGTCCGATGGATTTTTTTCATCGAGCGGTCGTTGCAACATCAAAAATAAATATTTACAATATAGGGAATACATGTTTGCAACATGTATAAATTACGTACTGAAACACAGTGAATCATCTGAGTGCGAGGAGTAAAATTGTCGCCGCAACATCAGGAGCTCTGTTGCATGCAACGTCGTTATATATAGTACAATTTGTACAACATTGAAACAAACCTATTGCAACATCACTATCATGCAACTGCAACATTGAAAAATTCTACTAAAACATAGTGAAACATCTGGATGCGGGGCAGTAAAAAATTTCCGTCACAACATAGGAGCTATGTTTCAGGCAACATCGAAACAAAGCTATTGCAACATCACTATCATATAACTGCAATGTTGAAAAAGTTTTATTGCAACACTATTGGCGGCGGCGGCGCAAACGCACACCAAGATCCACCGCAAGCGCACGGATCATTGTAGCTCTTCCCTTAGAGTATTCCCCCAAGGCTTATCAATCCGTGGATCGACAATGAACTACCTAGGGTTTTCCATCTAATCTAAACGGATCTATCCTAACATGAAGTATAGATTGCATATGAAAGGGTAAACCAATAGATATGAGTGAAGTGTGGGGTTGATCTCATTCACAAGCTTAGGAAAACGTAAAGCTCAACCAAAGGGGTAACTAGGCCTATCATCATCTAGTTGCAGTTCTAGCCAACGAGCAAACAAATCAAGCATCTCATCCAAAGCGTCTTTAAACTCCTACCTCCGGTCAACCTCCCGAAAACACCATCTTACACAGGCCACACCCTGTCACGACGCTCCCTATTAGCATGGGAATTACAAGGGCACGCCCACAAGTGAACATGTCTAGATATCGTGAAGATTCCACACACTAGATCTATTCACCATGATTACATAAAGCATGCTTAGTAGCCTAACCATGGATTAGACTAAGGATAAAATACATTCACAATAGGTAGAAAGCATAGAAGAAGGCATTGAGTCGCTAATAGATCGGATGACAAGATTATCATTACTCATATAAATGTGTTCATTACATCATCACCTCCGATGCATACCATAGACGATGAATGATTGGCTCCTGAACTTCACCATAGCACAACCACACAGGGAGGCCATGGTGGCTAGGGTCGGCCTAGGCCATTCCCTAGACAACTTCGAGGACTTGCGGCGGTCGTCTCCCTTCGGTGCTCACTTCTAGGTTTCGCCGACTTCTGGTGAATGGATGTCGCCCTCCTCTGAAAGACGAGCTATTTATGCGCCAAGGAAACCGTAGCTCAAAGGGGAGGCCGAACCGCCTCAAAAATGGGCTAGGCCGGTCGGCCAAAGCCTTTTTTGGCTCAGCTCGGGCCCATCTTTTGTGTGCAAGCTTCTCTGATGTTCAATGGTTCGTATGTCAATTCTTGTGGGCTTTGGACGTCGGTTGCTCTGGGATATGAATGAGTCTTTATGTGTCCTCAAGTCTGCGCTGGATTTATCCAAATCTCGAAGTACTCCGGCCTCATCTTCTATTAAGCCTCGGTAGAGGTTGGCCCGTTGGAGTAGAGCGTAAACGGGCTTCGATCTCTTTAGGCTTTATTAGGGCTTTTGGCTTTCATCTTTCGCCATGTTGTCACTAGTCTCGAATTCGGCCCATAATCGCTCCAAAGTAATCAAATAACCTGCGTAAACCAAAATCCTCGAAAACTATGTGCACATGTGAAAATGGGGTTATTTCAATGCCATGGCGGGGTTAGTATAAAGATTAGTTCAAAAACTCCACTTAGATGGCACTAAAAGTGTGTCAATTAAGAGCGCAACAAACACGGAGGAAGCGGTGCGCGTTCTCCCACTCGACGCGGTCGGCGTAGACGGGGTTGCCGAGCATGTCGCGCGCGAGGGTCGCCTAGGCCGCGGTGTTCCCGTAGTTGAGCTCCTCGGCGACCCAATGGAGGTACGACGGCGACAGCGTGCCTAACATTTGTCCCTTGTACTTGCCAAACTCGACCACGCGGTCCCTCGCCGGACATGCTCGGACGCCCGACTCCCATCGTTACCGTAGATTAATTAGAAATAGACTTTGCTAACATCACACTGAAACTCATGTCCTAGTTGTATGTTGCCATGTTTGAAGTCTGTTTTTAGGTAAGGATTCGAATCCTACATCTAGTAGTTTTTGTTGAGTATATTTTTCTACCATGCCTAGTTTTTTATCCCGCGCCTAGCGGCCCGGCAATCCAACACGCACCACCGCTAGGCGCTGACTCTGGGGGCTGAGTTGTTCGCCAAGTTGTCCGGTTTTTTTGGCTTTTTCATTGAAACCAACAGGTTAATCCTGGTTTTGACATAAACGTTTGATGTGACGGTACTAAACTTTAGTTGCTGGATCTTTAATGGCCTCTGTTGCTACAATGCTACAAAATAAGACAACACGGGACCCAAGGTGAGGGTTTGCATGCAAGTGAGAGAAAGTGGAATGCATGCATCCCACACGGACAGGGATCCGGTGCAGTACTGCACCTGCAGTGGAGGCCGCTGACACGTGGGCCTGCAGGGCTGTGGGGCCCACGTGTCAGCGGCCTCCACTGCAGGTGCAGTACTGCACCTGATCTGTGTCCATCCCACACATGCACGTTAAGCGCAGGCCAATGCTGCTGTCGCTTAAGAGCATCTCCAACAATGACTAAAAAATAAACTCCCAAAAACATAGTTTTGGGACCTTGCAAAAAATTATTAGGAGAAGAAAAAACACTTTCCTCCAACAGTTCCTAAAAAATTGACTCCCAAAACTTTTTTGTTGCCACCGCATCATATATTTTGTGGATCACGTGCTGTTTTTTCCCTCCTGTGAACAGTAACCATGACATTTCCCTGTGCATGAACAGTAGATCCGGGTTTTTAGTAGGATTGGGAGTACAGTAAGGAGGTATAAATTTGGCCCAAGTGCCAAAAAAATTGGGACTTAAATTGAGCACTGTTGGAGCTTGGTTTTTTTACATTTGTTCCCAAAACTAGTCATTGGGAGTAAATATTAGGCGCTCTTGGAGATGCTCTAAGAGCAACTCCAACAACTTGTCTATTTTTTCTCTCCAATTTACTCTCTATTTGAATTGACAAAAAGATTCATCTTCATATTGAGTTGCTCACTCCAACAGACTTTCCATCTCTTACTCTCCAATTTTCAACAGCTGCCTTCAACTCTCCCTCCCGTCTATTTATCTACTTTTTCTTTATTTTTCTCTTTTTCATTTTTCTTTCTATTTATTTTTCTTTTTCTACTCTCCAATCCTCTTTTTCTCCGCCATCCTCATTGCCCGAGCCCCGAGGCCCCCGACGCTTTCTCCTTTGCCCCCGTCGGTGCTGGTGGCGCAACAGCTGCCCTAGCCAGCCGCGGCGCCTCCTCCTCCATCCCCGTCGGCACCTGTGGCCCAACAGCCGACCCCACCAGCATCAGTGCCTCCTCGTCGGGGCCCGTCGGCCCAGACGTAGCGCCTCCTCCACCGTCCCCATCGGCGACTATGGCGCAGCATCCGTCCCCGCCAGATCCAGCGTTGGCGCCTCCTTCTTTAGCCCCACCGGCCCCAGCACCGGTGCCGCGCTGCTCCGCACCTCAACCGCCAACGCTGGTGGGTGCAGGAGTGGGAGGGGAGCTGGAGAGAAAGAAGAAGAGATGGGAGGGGGCCACCAGGATGAGGAAGGGGCGCGATGGAGGGACGGATGGAAATGTCAGACGCCTCACCAGGTTTGTCTAGCGAGCGATGAAACTTGGCCAGCCAGATACGATGGCAACTGAGATAGTGAGTCCGTTGGACTGCAGATTTCTCTCCCTGGCTTGCTCAAATTTGGCTTGGCATGCCAGATCTTCCAACCGCTCTTGTCCACTCCGTCTCTTTCTTGGCGCTCTTCCAGTCGTCCCCTACCATGTGAGCAAATTCTTCCAATCTCAATCTCAACTAGTAAGATGGTCCGCGCAAATTGCGCGGGTAGTTAGTTTTTATTCATATTGACATTTGAGTTTTTTTACATGAAAATGATTTTACTTGTATAATTATTATCTTCTTTTTCACTATTATTTTTTTTCAAATACAAATCCAACCAAGGTATCATATTTTTTTATCATGTTTGTGGCATGAGACATGTATTTAGATAAAAGGAATAAATCATGTTATAGAAACACGCACTTTTATGTTTATTGAAAGTAATATCTTTTTTGTCTTGTAATGTTAGTGAATTTCCGTTAGAGGATTTTTTTTTGTTTTGACAACAGATAATTCTTAGGGTTTAAGAAGGAGATATGGGTGGATTATAAGTTTTTATATAGCCCTTTGTTTAGAGAAGAAGATGAATGTTGGCCATCCTTATTCATCAGCGCATTGTTATGTACTTATATTCAATTGGGCTAGTTCATAGCAGCTTTTTTTTATTATAGACGTAGATGCTAACATACATGTATGCATATTGGACCTGACACTTCAATCTTTTATTGACGGACGCATTAATTGCAAATTAAACACACTTTATCTTCTAGTCGTGGACGTGTTGTGTCTTCATTTATGATGTACTGATGGTGTCAAGAGGTTGTCCTTTTTGTATTCCATCCACTCTTCTACTCTACCAACCTTACTGCCTTATCCATTAGTTTTGTTAAAATATTTGGTTGGTTGCTTTGCTCTTTAAGGCAAATTGCACTTTCCATCGATGTGGTAGATAGATCCATTTGCCATGGGTAATGTTGCCCTTGTTGTCTACACCCAACAGACATAGTTGGTCTACGTTCTCATCTCTCTATTTTCTCTGGCCAGTAGGACCCACCCGTCATCTTCTACCTCGAGGCACATAGACCGTGTCCTCATCTCCTACCTCTAGCTGGTGTCCAGTTCCCCAAATTATGCACTATCTCATTGTATTTTAACTTTAAAATCACATTGCAACTACATTAAAGTCCTGCCACTACCTTTGCCTGATTTGTTAACTCGACATAGATGCTGCACTTTTCATCGCCGTTAATGACCAGTTAATCTTCTAATATGTTGCGCATGAAGGTCGAACACTTGATAATGTTTTGTATTGCTTCTCCAATGCCAGAAGAACAACCTACAATTTTCACAACTCCATGGAGATCATCCCATGGATTCAATAGATTTCTCTATGTTTGTTTGTCCTTATACAGGTTGAGGCTATATGAAATTTCTATTTTTCTATAGGAGGGGATAGCTGAAAAAATGACAACTTATCCATTTTTTTCTTCTTATGTGCATTAAAAATAGGGTGTTTGAATTTATTTAGCTAGTTTACCTGTTAGTTTATATAGAAGTTATATGCTAATTTTTTTTTATTTTTAAGTTGAGCTTGTTGTGGGAGTAACCGGTTAAATTTCACTGCCCTTCACTTTCAGACCACCTCCATCGGACATCAGGCGCTAGAAAATAATTTTATCAGTTGGCAATATGCTTGAACTCTCATGGCGGTGATTTATTGTTATGCATTATTGTAATGAGTTTTGAATAATCGAGGCTATACATGGCTGCAGATGATATTCTTTTATTTATAGGAGATTTATTTTTGACCAATGGTAGTCCGAGATAGACTCCAAAATAGATGGACTTTTCTATATTTAAATGGATTGTTGCAAAGTTGGTAGTTCTTGTACGTCATTTATCTTTAGTACATGTAACTAATACACATTTATCATTGAGACACACAACTATGCACATTTTCTTATTTTCTGAATTTCAAATTGTATTGGATATAGACCCTTTAGTCTAGTCTAGACCGATAGATCCTAATGGTCAAAATCCTTACCTTATTTTTTATATGAATCCTTTAAGTGGAATAATTATGCAAACCTTCTAGATCAAATATTTGATGTTACACGTGCTGCAAACTCTGGTCGAATTAATATTTACCATTATAACATGATACATCGGCAATTTCTCCATAACTGTTTTCATTTTTAAAAGGAAAAATTCCATTTTACTCCCCTCACCTATTCGCTTTGTCCGCTTAACCCCTCGAACAAAATTTAGGATCATTTTACTCCCTTGAACTATTTCAATTAGTCCAATCTACCCCCTAATTTGTTTCTCTTTTTTTTGTTTCTGAATGTTGCTATATACTTCTCCTTTTTGGATTAACGTGGAAATTTTTATAGGATTTTAGTGAACCGACTTCTTTTAACACCAGGTGATGTAAAGGAAATGCATCTCTCTACCATTTACATGTGTTGTATAGGTGGGATGGTAAAAAAAGGTTCGCGTGAGGCTCAAGGTAGTGGGTTCAGGTCCCACTGCATGCGCATTTATGAAACAAAAATAATCGTGTGACATGTGACTTGGGATGTTGCGCGTGCGTAGGCCTCTCGGAGTTCATAAGATTTTTTTTTGTTTAAGCATATTTAGTACTGATTCTGGTGCCAGTACTAAATAATTTTGCATTTAGAACCATTTAGTGTTGTTGAAGCAAGTACCGGTTGCAACAACCGGTACTAAAGAGGGGGATGTGGTGGGTTAATTCGATGTCAAAGATGGGTTTTCTAGCGGTGATAGATTGGTAGAGTCGAGATCTAGTGCTTACAATCGACAAATCATGAGTTATAATGCATTATACTCTTTTATACTTTACAAAAATATTCATACTAAAGTACTATTATAGTCGTTAGTTGACATTGTCCTCACTTAATTGGGACACATGCAATGCTCGGATGTTGAGATAATGCTGTCGAAATCACTTATCTTCTATTGGGGGTGTTTAGATCCAAAATTCAAAATAAATGTTTGGATACATAGATGACATATTAAATGTAGTTGAAAAATATATCGCATTACACAGATGGTCCGTAAATCGCAAGACGAATCTAATGAGTCTAATTAGGCCGTGATTAGACAATAAATTGCTACATTAATGCTACAGTAAACATGTGCTAATGACGGATTAATTAGTATTAATAGATTCATCTCGAGATTTACGAACGGTATCTATAATTAGTTTTGTGATTAGTCTATGTTTAATACTTCAAAAGTAAAAAGATTCCATTTCAAAAAATTTACAAAATGCATCTAAACACCCCCTACGTCAATTCCTAGTCACGACAATGGGAAAGGAGCTGCTTGATACTTGACGGCTGGTGTATTTTTTTTATTCTTTTACCGTACTATGAAAATATGGGAGTCCGATTCCAATAAGAAACACTAGTAGGCTTGTTACGAAAGCAGTAGACTCCAAGTTTGATAAGAAAATACCAAATTTTTAATTTAATATATGTTTTTATTTAATATCGATTCCGATAATATAGGTCATTAGATGTTCATAAAACCTGCGGTTCTTTTTCTTCTCTTTTGTAGATTAATGTGGGAACTTTTAGGCTTTCTCGGCGAATTTGGTAGCTCATTTTACTTCTGCATATAGCTTACACACATACATGCGCACACTCATCCAAATTTGCTATTTGTCCATATAGGTAGTAGCAGGTCCATCAATCTTTCGATGACACATCGACAACTATGATTTTAGCTATATAGGAACCAAAACATGTTTTAATGGCTAAAGGAAAAAAATATTAACAAAATGCAATCATATGAAACCAAAACATGTTTTAATGGCTAAAGTGAAAAATATTAACGACATGATTTAATGGTTAAAGGAAAAAAAATATTAACCACATGCCATGATATGTTTATTATTATTAATGGGAGAATACATAGTGCTAATTCACCTTTTTCTCTTCCTTTATAAGTTGAGCGTAACTCATTTGTGGTGGACCTGTTCTCTGAGGTTTGAATCCTCAATTTGACATGGGTTTTTATATTTTTCTGAATTTATTTTAAAAATTAATGATATTATTCTTTCTGTCGCAAGAGAAGTTTGTGTCGACATCAATGCGCCTTTGGTGTCTCTGCTAATATCAAGATCTCCTAGCTCAATCTCTCGAGTGTGCTTAGAGCATCTCCAACAAATTATCCATTTTCAACTCTATTTAACTCTCTAATTGGCTCTCCGTAAAGATTTCATTCCATATTGAGCATCTCACTCCAAAAGACCCTCCATTTCCCACCCTCCAAATCCCTCTCCACACACTAATGCATGGGTCCCACACTTGGCAAGCCAATTTAGAGAGTTGGATGGTTTGACTAATTAGATGGCGAGTCGGTTGGAGAGCTATTTTGGTGTTGAGTAACCAAAATTTGGCTTAGCGAGCCATTTGGTCTTCGAGTTGCTCTTATTATAGGGGCAGTGTTGCATGCATGTATTTAAGCATATTTATGTGTATTCGTAAAAAATATTATTTTATTCCAAATAGCTAGTGGAAGGACAAAACAATATAATTTCTATTCTTATTTGAAATTACATCAAGCGACAATTGAATAATAGCTAAAAATCTATAACACACGTTGCAAAAAGAAAGTGTAATAAATTATATAAAGCTAGTATAAAAGAGAAATAAACCATAGTGACACCTCGTTATGTAGTTGCTATAAATTAACGTGTACTGGGTACTTGTTACATAAAAACAATAAATTATGTGTTGTCCACGGACATAAAAATTATGAACTAACGAGTATTGGATACATATCCAATGTGTTTGGAAAGATTTGTATCCGATATAGGATTAAAATATAATTGGAAATATTTAATTCAATATGGACTTCTAGAGATATTAATTATTTCTATTTTTATTATGAATTTATATTTATCAGTCGTATTGGATATTGGATAAGGACTTTTTAGGCTAGTTTACACTGTTAGATCTTCGTAAAATCCGACGGTCTATATTCTCTTCTTTTTTAGATTAATGGAGAAATTTCTTGGCCCTCTCGATGAATCTGGTGGCAGCCCGTTCTGCTCCTTTTTCAGATTCACAGCTGCCAAATTTGATGACATCCAGCTCCCCTTCGCCGGATTTAGAGGCGACGGACGTCGTGGACCTTAAGCTCCCTTTGCTAGAACTGTCGAACATCATCTTGCTTTTCTTCTAGCGATGGCGGGAGTCGCAACGGCGTTGGATAGAGCACGGTCGGGAGGAGAGAAGAGAGAGATTCAACAATATTTTATTTGCTTGTGATGCACCTAAGAGCAAAGCTAATGGTTTCGCCCGTGGGACGGATTCCACCACACCCAAGTTGTTCAGCGGTAGTGGCGGACCTCACCGGTATTTAACTCTCAGCTGCTGCGCGGAAGCGAACGAGTGGGCAAGTGAGTGTTCCAGCTGCTGAACAGTGGATGACGCCCGCTTTTTGCCGACGTATATGCATACGCCCGTTTTCTTCTCTCTCTCTCCATTTCTCTCTCTCACACGTAGGACTTCGCCTGCTCGTCGGTTATAATACTTGCTCTAAGTGCACCGTAAGAAATTCCTACCTAAGGTGCTGCTCTACAATTGGTCATGGTCTATTTTTGCTACCACATTTATTGCTTATGTCCAAACTCCATGTTAGTTCTCCCGCTGTTGCAAATCATGGTCTATTTTTGCTACCACATTTATTGCTTATGTCCTCTATTGTGGCTGCCTTAAATTAGCCCCATGTTAGTTCTCCCACTATGTCCATCCACTTGCTCTTTCACCATGCGTGAGAGAGTGGTCCATATTAAAAATATCAAGGAATGATGATGCATGCATGCAATAAACAAAAGGAGGTGGGGGTACATGTCAATGTTCTTGATTTTTTTTTCTGTTCTAAGCTTATGAACTTTATAATGAACGTTTAATGAAAGCACTGTCCAAGCTCCTCTTCATTATTGTCATCACCATTTCTTTCATCTTATCATCATCACCACGTTGTTACCTCTTCTTCATGGATTTTCCCCGGCATATAGAATAGAACATATACTGAAATATAGTTCATTGAAAAGTTTATAAAATTTCGATCAAAACAAAGTTTATAAAATTACCTTTCCAATGAGTGGTCGATCATAAAAAAAATGGAGTTCAAAAGAGAAAGTTATATCCATTTCATTTGAGTGGTGCGTACTATCCAGATCTAATTCCAGGATGCACGACGTTTGATGAGTTAGTCATAACCACTTGTAGGGACCTTTGATTGCCTTGACACTTGATCCGTTAGAACGTGGACTTCATGAGGATTCTGAATATCCAAAAGTATTCTATCATTTTCTTCTGAGGTAGCACAAAATTGTGATGACAACGATCGCTTCTTGCAAATTGATCCGGAGACGTCGATGATCTTGATCTTGTGGTCTTCGGGGTTTCATGTCACGCATCCATGACCTTCAAGGTCACCACCATTGCTGAACCAGTGAGTAGCTTGGTGACGATCGCGCGTCTTCTTCAAAATCTCGCTTTAGCCAAAGCAATGAGATCAAAGAATGCGCCTGCACTTTTTGTGTCGATGATCTGAGCACTTTTCTTCCTTGGTTGCTATCACTCAATCACCATGGGAGACCTTTAGCATCTCACTAGAGAAGTTTGGTGGTGTCATGGTGGCTCTAAAATTCACATCTCCATTCTTGGTCACCTCCAAATCATCACCTTTTATGCAGAGAAACCCTCCAATTTTTCCTTTTTGCTTGACATAGTTGCTTTCAACACTTATTACTTGAAAAAAACAAATATACAAGAAACATTAGTCCTAAAAATAATTAACACAATGACATACTTTTTTGTCATCAGTTGTATTAGGTATAGACTCAATAGCGGATGCTGGGCCACTAACATAGTTAGCAGCTACCACTAAGGAGCTAGGCTTGAAGTTGTTAACATCATGACGAGGTGAATCTCACCTTGTTGGAGTCCAGATGTAGTGAACTCCTCGATCGTCTTGTGTCTATGATTTTACCTAGACACAAACAAGAAAAAGCAGGATATTTGCAATAATAAAATTAGGGTTAGTCCGAAAAGTTAGATAGATCAACCTAGGGTTCGAGTTGCTAATCCCCGTCAATGGCGCCAGAAAAGCTTGTTGGTGGCACCTAAGCGCGCCAAGTGTGAACCGCAAGCACACTGATCATTATAGCTCTTTCTTTAGAGTATTCCCCTAAGGTTTATCAATCCATGGATCGACAATTAACTAAATAGGGTTTCCATCTAATCTAATAGATCTAATCCTATCGTAAAGCATAGATTGCATGTGAGGGTGAACACAAGTGTGATGAATGTTATGAAGAATAACATCCACATGACAAGAGGTAGCATGACCAAAGGTAGCGTGAGTCTACATCTTCTAGTTGCAGCTCTGGCCAAAGCGATAACCAATCCAATCCCACACCTTGATAAGTGTTAAACAGTTACGTGATCATTCAACCTTTTCCCTCCCGCATGCTGTCATCACAGAAGGGTAATCATCGCCGACTTCCTGCGCACTATTATGATTTATACGCAAGACATGGAATAATCACCATGGTTAGATCTATTCTTGCTAAAGACATATGCTAGCTAGACATATGGATAAAAATAAATCATAGTAGATCAAAATAGAGACAAAAATAGATTTATATCACCATCGAATGTACATATGCCTTGATGAATCTAAGCCACGACTTTAGAACTCCGCTATGGCTTCGCCACGCAGGGACGACCATAGCTAGGGTCTAGCCTAAGCCATGTTTTAGGCAATCTCGAGGACTTGCGACGACTGTCGTCTTCTTTTGGTATGTGTCCTTCTATTCGTCGGCTTCTAATGGATGAATCTAAATGGGATACTCCTTGGGGGCACCTAGGGGGTTGTATTTATACACTTGGCTAGCCTTGGAGCGTGATCCACCTTCCTTTGCATGAGACCCTTTTGCTTGGGAGTTAAACAAACTTGGTTTCCATAAGATTTTATTGGCCCAAAATTTCCTCTTACGCATCCCTTCCTTCTGATGCCATACCTCCCAAGTCCGCATTCCAAATAGGGCAAATATGGAGTCTAAATTGTGTAGTAAAAAATTATATTCAACTTTGGTATGCGTGAGTTACCTTGAAAATGAAGTTACAGCATCGCAAAAAAATCTGTATGATTTCGAACTTCTTTGGCGTAGCATGTATTTTAGGGGACATATATCCTAGCTCCATATCCAAATTATGCCTTTCATATATCCAAATCGAAGCCCTCGGTAATGGCTACAACTTTGGTAGTCAATATTTTGTCATTAGAGGCCGTTTAGGTCTCCAAATTTGCACCAAAATATCATAATGTCTTGGGCTGCGTGAATATCTCTAAGGTTGACTTATCTTGTGGATAACTTTCCAGATCTCCAATGCCTTCATTCTTAAGTTTTTCCAGACCAAGGTGCACTGAATGTGGACACATAGGACCATGAGTTGTGCTATTAAAGCCCACATGGTCCATTAGTAGGTCGGTTGGGTTTCCTCCTTATGCTCATTTCCTCCGGGCTTGTCGTCGTTTTAGACCTTGAATATAAATGCTCGAAATTGGGTTATTTTTCTAAAAAAACACAATATGCCCCATAACACTACATGTACACGAAAACTGGGTTACTTTACATGCCAAGTGGCGGGTTAGTGTATGAATTAGTCCAAAAACACTACTTAAATGACACTAAAAATGTGACAATAACGAGTGTCAACAATGCTTGCCATCCATGTTGTTCAAGGAGACCAACGCATTCAGCCTCTGGCCGAATCTAAAAGGGGTGCCCTTGAGCACCCGCTCTGGTGTTTTCACGCTGTCACTGTCTCAGGGGTAATATTGTGTCTTGAAAAATCACAAAGAACCTCGAAACAAATAGTGTCTGTGGCAAGATGAACTGTCAGCTATATATAAGGAGAGAGTAAAATCATATGCATTATTATTGCAAGGGGCGATTACTTTGAGTTAGTTACTCATCTATATTATCAACAATATTTTGTGCACATGTGAATTTCTATTTAAAATATTCTCGTTCCATCTAGGATTATATACGTTCATTGCAGCTAAGCTACTAATGGCCTGAGATCCTGGTTAAACCCGCACCACACCAACTACTAATATGCTCATCGATTAAACTCCACCAAACCAACTTGCATCCCTCAAACATCAGACCGAAACTAGCCCTCCGGCAAGCGCCCACGCCCGCACCAGCGATTGTGGAGGATGCGGCGTTGTGCACGTGTGACGCACCTCGTCCACCCAGCACTCGCATTGCCTCGATAATGATGGCTAGCACGCTAGCGGCAACGCTGTTGAAGCAGACGAGCAGTAAGGGTAGGCTGAACCACTAAAGCCCAGCTCCACAGTATTTTCTGATTTCAGCCCATTCAAACAGAACCTATGACCACCGAGAAGAAGTCCAGACCATCAACACCGGCTCCACACCGAACCATTGTCACCTTTAATTGAAGCCATGTCCTTCAAATGAAATCAAAGAATTTGTTTGACATACATCAGCACGGTAAGTACATATCTGGGTTCACTTCTCAAATATGGTTGTGAGCAATGCAGACAAAACAATTCATCCGACGACTCAGTCGCTGTATTGTTCTTTTTATAATATAAGTTTGTGCCCGTGCGTTGGTACGGACAACAAAGATGTGGATGATGAGACTCGGTACCGATCTTCACGACGTGAGAACAATCGCCAAAGGATAACTAGCTGAAATCACAACCATGGTAAGTAGCTATAAAGCAGCCGGGACAAATAGTGCCACTTGATAGTAAAACTTGAAGCCAACCATCGTCTTTAACCAGCAATCTGAATCGAGGACTGCCCAACAACACTCTCAAGAAACCATCCCACACAACCTGGAATCAATGGACCAAGAGCTCTGGGTGTCGATGAAGCGACCGTGTATACAACCTCACGAAGAAGATGCAACATAAGGGGTGGATAAGGATCTCCATAAACTCACATGCTATGGTGGAGAAGATGCCATGTGTTTATTCTAAAAATTCTCAAATCAAACACTACTTCCAATAGAGGAGTGCATGAGATATATATATATATATATATATATACTAGGAACATATCTCCTACTTTGTTGTGAAAACAAACAATAATAAAGTAGATGAAAGGACATCTTGGTGGAGCATTTGAGGAGTCTTTACAGTTCTCGCACAGACACCAAGCAGCATGTGCAGCTTTCACTAAATTGGTCATAACTCATAGCTCGAAAGTCCAAAATATGCTCCGTTCATTGCATTCGAAACTAGACTTCCAGAAATTTCCAACCATGTGTACCATGTACAATAATCTATCACAGTTTGGATCACACATTACAGAGAAGTTGAAGCATTTTTAGAGAACGTGCAAAACATGTTTTTTTATTAAGAAGAAGTAAATAGTGTTTGGGTACAACAAAAGTTATAGCAGTTATGGAAGTAAGTTGGGAAAAGAGCAAAGCACAACATGGAAAAATTAAAATCTAATGCCTAGAAGGAATTTAATGCCCACGAAGCCAGCACTCCCCCAAAGCCTTGCCTCCTCCAAAATCAGGGCCAAAGCCACTGGTTGTAGAGCGGCACGGTCATGGACCCTGCAGTTCTGCTCCTACCAAAGCGATCAACCAAACCAAGGAAGTTGAAGCATATAAACCTCCTCTTTTGAGCGTAACCTTTATTTATTGGAGTAGCAATTGATGGACCGCTTACTTGTGCCCGTATATCCTCATCAGTGGAAGTCTACCTTCACCGTTCCATAAGCTGCACACCTCCTCTTGTCCCTTGAGTAGATGACAGGTTGTGTGTCTCTCATAGTTACAGGAAGTAAACTAAAGCATATCGGCAACACACACTCTCTCTCTCTCTCTCTCTCTTAAATCACACAACTAGCCGGACCGGAAGTACCTACTCCCTCTGTCCCATAAAGACTGTTTGTTTAGAAAATTTTAGACATGTTACTAGTCATAAGAAATGACCATGTTACCCCAAATTACTCATGCATTGGAACTAGAAAACTAGCATCAATTAAGTATTTTATTGGCTCCATTCGCTGCTCTGCGCAAAATTTTCTTGGTATTTGGTGGTGCTTTAAATAGGTGGTCCTCACTAAGAGCTAAACAAACAGTCTTTGTGGGACAAATTTTGAGTTCTAAACAAACACTCTTTGTGGAATGGAGGGAGTAATAGTTTGAAGTCATACACTGAAGGCACGAACCTAAAAGTTTTGTTGTATTATTCAATTTGTCCAGCTATCTACACTGCTACACTTTAGTCATTTCCAGCTTGATATCTACTGTTGGTGATATCTTAGTCACCTCACGGTCCCCATTTTGTTTTAGTAGTATCAGTCTACAATTGGAAGGGCACTTCTTGTGCCCAAAGCCTAAAACTTATGCTCCTCGAATAGCATCTTTGAATATTACAAAGATGTTGCATGTTTATGCTTATTTTGAATAAACAAAAAACATTTTTTTGGTGATGTGGGGAGTACAAGTGGTCATCTTATATTAATGAAGCCATTTATAAAGCTCCTAAAGGATTTCACAAAAAATGTGTATGTGCCCACCCTGAACCTAGAATGACAAGATATATCTACATAATGCACCCGAGTTTTAGAATATACCAAGAAAGGCAAGATATATCTACATAATGGAGTCGCAATGTATCCAATTGGAGCAGTTGCCTAACTTCGCCACCTAACTATAGGATGTCAAATTACCTGCAATTTGATTGATGGTGTCAGGCAGAACCAAAGACTTCTCAAACCTATTTTTTAGTGGTTTGTAGCTAAGAGTAGTAATAAAATCCATAATGGCAAGCATAACCAAATGTAACTTGTGAGACATTCAGAACAAAAGGCTACTAGGCATGTTAATCACACCAACAACAACCACGTAAGCATGAAAAGATGAGATGTTTGTCCTTTGAATGGTAAAACGAAAGATATCTTCTAAGCAACTACCAGCTAGAGGAGAGATATATGCAAGTTGCAATTACAAAAGAGAAAAAAGTAACAGATGTATATTACAACTCCATGTAAGCTGATAAGCAACGCAGAATTTCTGAGAGCATCTACTAACCTCATAGAGTTCTCCCGCAATATAAAACATTTGACTCATATATCCTTGAACATTTTTTTATAATGAAAAGATATTTATTGGGCATTTAAAAAATGATATCATGTACATGCTACATGTTATATCACGTGCATGTTTCAAAGACAATGACAATGTCAATGTTCATGGCTCTGTAAAAGACAATGACAATGTCCATGCTAGTTCATACCAATACTGAACATATAGGTGTACCAAACTACACAATCAGGCTTATGTGGAAGGAGATATGGCATCCAATGGCTGCACATCTCAGCTGTTTAATTATTGTGCTACCTTCTACAAGGTCCCTAGGACCGAATGTCAGAGTTGTAGTAAATTAAGTTGGAGTTGGGGTAGGATTGGATTGGAGGAGCATGATGACCACTCACTTGCCTGTCGTGGTTTAATCTGAATGAAGTTATTCTAAGTATACTAAACCTAAAGTCTTCAAATATTTCATTAGTTCAAATAAATTAATTTTGTACTACTTATGTACACAGTACACTTATATGTGATATGGATGTAATTTATGAGGGCAACAATTTTAGCCGCACAGGCAATGAAATGCATTAATTCCATCATGTCCCTTCTGAATGCTCCTTAACTTCATGTATTATTCAGAATCCAGTAATCTTTGAGGCAATCATTTAAATTGAAATCAAGGCGACTCTATTTTCTGCACAAACATGTATGGGAAGCAGCTTCTATTTGCACAGAACAATCTTGTGGTCTAGCTTTGTGCACATAAGCATCCTTTGTTTCTTCACAAACATGATTATTAGACTCAAGTTCATTATATTATGGTGGGGGCACAAAACAATCTATTTGCTCTGGTTGGTCGACCATATGTTTCTTTCCTATGCGGGACCATGGATCCGTGGGAAGCTGATGTGGCATCCCTTGGTTGGCTGGATTCTTGCTAGTTGAGCTACTTTAGTGCATTTCACTTCATTTCTATGTATAAGTGGCCTGCATACAAATATTCACAATACTTGTGGAATTCATTAATTATAAATCCTACCACTAGGGCTGATGTTCACATTTTGCTTGTTTATGCAAGAGTTGATAACCTATATCTGGAACTTAACAACCGTCAACAATAACATTCTCTATCCAGTGATTCTTAAAAGGCATTGTATTGAAAGTTTAAGCAAATATATTTGACACATTGGATCCATAATCTGTGCGCTCCATTAGCAGCCATAGGAAGTCTTCCAGGCTTCCTGGAGATATATCCCACCTCAATTTGCCCAAACGTACTTGGCTACAGTACATGAGATGAAAATGTGGTAACTTGTTTCAGGGATGCAACACACGATACACTTTATGTGTCCCTTCAATTTTTCCTCCGTAAAGTCACCCGAGTTTGTAGTCTCTCTTGTCCGAGTTGCCACATAAAGACTTTTAGTTTCATGGGTAGGTTACTCTTCCACACCCTCACCATTCTCCTATTTTTTACACCCCTGTGTGACATCCATATGTACATTGAGCGTGTGTAATATATTCATGATTTTTCCAATCCCCAAACTACCTTGTCCTCTTTGGCATTTAGTTGTACATTGTCAATCAGGGTAAGCACTTCCTCCTACTACTCCACCCCTTCTTGACCAAAGGTTCGCCTATAGTCTACCACCCATTCCCCTTGCCCCATAGCTATTCACTAGGCATTTTTTTATTTCTATTGATTTCTTATAGCCTGGGAAACATCACTTTCAGCGGCGCCTCACGTGCCCAAACATCCTCCCAAAACAAAGTGTTCTTCCCATTATTCACCCACAAGTGTGCCCCCATTTAAATTTTTTCTTGACTTTATTCACCCCCTACCAAAATTGAGATCCCCTTCTCCCATATGTTAACAGGAAGGGCTTTCGTCCTAGGTATTTATTCTTAAGAAGCTGGCAACATATGTCTGACCTATCACTATTGTAAATTCTCCACACCCATTTTATTGTCAAGGCCTCATTAAGCCGCCTATTGCTGATGATCCCTAGGCCTCCAAACTCCTTTGACAGGCAAACATTCTCCCAAATGACCATGCAATATTTGAATTTATCGCAATCACCCCTCCAAAAAAATGTGATCTGACCGTGTCCATTTGGTTGTCAACCCCTTCGTGGAGCATGAACATCCCCGTCAAATAAATAGGCATCTACTTAGTGAAGTGTTTGTTAAAACTAGAATGGTGGCACGTGCCACAGGCATGTAGTATAAAAAGAAAATAGAATAAAAAATTATGATTAAAAAAGTGTAAAACCATTCAAATCATTATAAATTAAAGATATATATATAAGCATATGATTTTTTTCCAAATTATGAAAGCTTAAAAATACACTGCAAAGATAAAAATTTCTAAATATAAAGGACAAAATCATATAAGTACATATAGATTTGATCTAAAACTTATTTTCATAATTTTTGGTTTCGGGAGAGCTGACGTGTGGAAAGTAAGTGCGGGCAGAGGTATGCTTTGCAACCCCTCCAATGGCCGCTGGATGTAGAGGACGTGGTTGATCTGCAATGGACGACAACCAGGACGTAAACGAAGTAGTTGTTCAGGGAGCGAGCAGTCGCGTCAAACGCTCACCAAAAACCTTATCATGTGCCTATCCCGAGCAGGATCCTCAAGCAACAATCAAGGTTCTGGAGCTCTACTCTTGCCAGTACCGTGCGTGTAGCGCCAGGCGATGGGAATGAGAGAAACACAGTCATAGAAGAGGGAGAAGGGAGAGATCTTCTGAACAGAAGTATCTATTGTGTTGGTGTGTTTTGAGGAGGAGGGAACGCCTATATGGGTGAGCATGAGGGCTAAGGTGATGAACCTGGACACCCACGACTATGTTAAGCAATCGATTCCCTAATTATCTCCTACAACTATAGTAATCAATCAATTCCTTAATTGACGCCCACAACTATGATAAGTTAAATGAGGCAATACTTGATTGATTAGTGCCTCAATGCATGCACACATGCAGAAAAAGGAAAGAGCACTAAAGGAAGAAAATCGTCAAATTGATAAAGAGGAGAGGGGACGTAGTTCGCGGGGGAGATTGGGAGTGGGTATGATGGCGGGTAAGAGAAGGTGCAATGATAAAAAAATTGGGCAGAGGAGGTTGCCAAGGGCATTTTGAACGAGGAGAGGATGACAAATCTGTCTCCCCTCCCACATTTGTCGTCCTCGGTCCATATTTTGGCCCTAGCTTGTGGGCCTTTTATGATGGGTAGAGGGGTTGGTTTGTGGGTGATAATTGACATCAAGATGCTCGTCCTTTATAGTATAGATTAGTCTCCATCCTCTCAAGGGTAGGTTCTTTCCCTTCCACGGCTGCAGCCTTTTCCTCATCTTGTCAGCCACCCCTTGGAGGGCAGCCACTCCCAAGTGCTTATCATTGATGGGTAGGCCTAGGTAGTTTATTGGTAGCTCTCCAATCTTACAGTTCAGCATGTAAGCCACGTTTCGGGTTCTCTTTTCCACCTAAAAGGTCACCACTTCACTTTTGTGATAATTTATTTTCAGTCCTAACATCCATTCAAAACAGCATAATAGGAATTTCATGTCGTTTGTGTATTGTAAGTGTGTGATCCCCCCTTCCCTTGGCATCAGATGTGGCACCACCCCCTTTATGTATCCCTAGTCTTTGGCTTTCTCCATCATGGGCGCTAAGGCATCTGCTGCCAGGTTGAACAGGATAGGCAACAACAAGTCCCCTTGTCTCATCCCTCTATGTGTTTTGAAAGGGAGACCATTCTCACCATTTATGTTGACACACACACAACCCCCCTTGATGGTGTTCAAAATCCATTGCTTCAACTTCTCCCTAAACCCTTTCCTATCCATTACCTTCTCCACAAAGCTCCAACTAACACTGTCATAGGCCTTTTGAAGTCTATTTTTAGGATCACACAACTTAGGACCAGATTTACATCAGTTGGAGTTCGTAGTTGGGAGATATGATGTTCAGAAGGAAGGACTTGAGAAAAGAAAAGTCTGACAAATTGAATTTTGTGGAAACCAAGTTTCGCTTAATCCTTAAGCAAACGGTGGCTTGTGCAATGAAAGGTGGATCATGCCCCAAGATTCCCCAACGGTATAAATACACCCCTAGGCGCCCTCATGGAGAACCCGAGAACGGTGGGCTGTGAAGTTGTCTGGATGCTAGTTTAGGCTAGGCTCTGATTAGCGTGATCACCTTGGAAGGAAGATACACGCCGGAGGTCAGGAGCTAGGAGTCACAAGCCATAGGTATGACCTCGGTGAAAATCTTGTGATGAACAATCATTCACGAGTTACCCATTCATATCTTTGTTAGAATTTGGTTGATCGACTGTAGACATGCAATTTGAATCATGGTGTTGGGGCATGGCCTGTGGATGCTGCTAGCAAGGGCGGATGAGGGGCAATTAACAATGTTAGAGGAAGGAAGCAACAACGACATCAGAAACAACAATCATGAATGATTTCATCTTTCAAAGTGTGGTTGTAGTTCTGTTTATATGCGTGTGCGGTGTAAGTAAGGTGTCTATGTGTGTATGGACCAATGTTTTAAATAGCCGGCTAAACCTACACCTATAGCCGGATATAGCCGTTTCGAAAGCATTGTAACTAAGATATCACACTTTTAGCCACATCCTTAGCTTTAGGGCTAATAGCCGCTATTAGCCGGCTATATCCGCTAAACGGGCCTCCTTTTAGCCGCGGCTAAATCAATCCGCGAGCCAAAATCAAACGCGGGCTCTCCGAATTCCATGTTCTAGTAACTTTGTGTCTTGGACTAGAGTCATGTTCTAATAACTTTGTGTCTTGTAGGCTGAGATGTATTCTTGTGTATTGTGTCGTTGTTGGTGGTGGTCTAATGAACTGTGTTGTTGTGCCTTGATGGTGGTCTAATGAAGTAATAATCTGTTATTTTATAAATTTATAGCGTATCATTCTTAGCTGCGGCTAAATGGCTTAGCCGCGGCTATAGCTAAGCTATAGCTGTCCTTAGCCTTTTTAGATAGCAACAGTTAAGAGGCTTAGCCAGCTATTTAAAACATTGGTATGAACACATGAAAAACACAACAAACATTAGGGGCACTATGCCCTTTATGGGTAAACATGTCATTTCACTCGTTCAGCACACAAAACCCTAGATCTAGTGGCACTCACGCAAGGGGCGGTTGGCTGCCAAGGGCAAACTTGATGGCAGTGTGGTAAATATTAGCAAAACCAGGGGCAAATGTTATGGCAATGTTGAAATTTTGAAATGGCGTGGTGGCAAATTTTGCCGCGATCTTCCTCTAAAGTAGGGGAAACCCACCTCCTTCCCTTGTGGGCCCCCGCGCTCTTCCAGTCCTCAACCTCAACCTCCGGTCCTCCGCCACCGGAGGCTCCGTGACTCCATCGCCGCCGCCGCCGCCGCCGCGGCAGTTGGGGCACGTGCTCCTGGCGATCCGGGTGTCTCTCGCCGCAGGTAAGTTCTCTCTGGCGTGCCACTCCCACGCTGCTCGTGCCTGTTATTTTTCTCACGCTTCCTGTCCTCCCTTTCATCCCGGATTCACCTCACAGGCCTCGTGAAATACTTCGCCGGCAGCTTAGACCATCGACAAGCCTCGCCGCGCCTCCCCAGAGACCGCCGCCGGCCTAGCCAGCGCGCCGCCCGCGCCCGCCCCCGGCCTCCCCGGCGCCCCGCCGCGAGCTTCGTCCCGGCCTCGCGCGCCCAGCCCCTGAGATCCGGCCGGGCCTTCTGCGCTACCAAAGGCGCCCTAACTCCGCTTCACCCTCTCGGCCTTATTTGCTAGCGGCGACGACAACCTTGTCCAAGTCTTTTGTCGGACGACCGCCTAGCTTTCGACAGGTACTACCTGCCTATTCCCTTCCTTTTCCTCCCTGCAGTGCGAAATCGAACCCCCAAAACCCTGATGTATGCTATTTATATTTGGACCTGATCTGACCATGTATTTATTTTCTAAACTTCGAAAATTTTCCAAGCAATTATCACATTGTAAACAAATTAACATTGTCTTAGCAAACAAAAAGTGTTTTTCTTATTATTTTCTTTTGGGGTTGTGCACTCTTATAGTTCTATGCATTGTGCTGATTCCTGATTGTCTTGTCTCTCAGGGTGTTTCATTGAGAAGAATATCTGCGCCTGCATGGTCTGCACTAATCACCTATACAGTGATCTCTGCTTCTGTGAGTTCTTTTTACACTGCCATTCAGTCCATTTTCTTTGTGATGCTATACATGCAGTAGTAATGTTTATGTTCATGTCTTATTGTCTTGTGATTCTGCTTTCTCATAACACTCCTTGCTGTGGGGGCAATTTTGTCAATAAATTTGTTATTGGTCAAATTGCACGACAAACAGCATGTCACTACAACTTTGTATGCTATACACTAAATAATGCTGTTGGTTTTATAAAGGAATCTTGTGTTGAGCTTCATTTTATTGCCCAAGTTGTATATGGTTGGTTACAATCAGATGAATTTGACTGGTAAATATCAAGTTGATATGGCAAGGGAGTTCCTAAATAGAGTAAATTGCATGGCTGGTCTTTAAACTTGTCCGGCTGTGTTACTTAGGTTCCTATACTCTCAAATTGCAGACCTAGCTCCCTAAACATACCTTCAGGTGTTATTCAGGTCCCTGTACTCTCAAATTGCAGGTCTGACCTCGTAAACTTGGCTTTGGTATCATCTAGGCCATATACTCTCGAAAGCAGTGTCATCCTATAAATGAAGCATGATAGGATCAAATATTGTGCTTTCAAGCATGTCATTATGTTCATTGCCTCCTTTTGACTGGTTTTGTTGCCCCTTCAGCTTCTCCTTATGTTCCATCTAGTAATTCATGGTGTTCATAAGCCCCTGATTGTGCAGTTATAAGTTATCTAAGTTTGAACAATTTTCCGAGAATAAGCATGGCTGTCATGTACACCTAGCAAGCTAAGATATTGCCTCCAAAGTGAAACATCGTCAAATTTCCCAGGTTCATACTCATCAATACACGTTTCAGCTGAAATTCGCTTTATTTAACTATGAGTAAGTTATATTTACATAAAAAATAATTTTAATCAATTTGATTGTGATGATGCTGCATTTTGAGAGTATAGGGACCTAGGTGACACCTGAAGCCAAGTTTAGGGCCTAGACCTGCATTTTGAGAGTATGGGGACCTAAGTGGCTCCTGAGGCTATGTTTAGGGAGTGAGATCTCCAATTTGAGAGTACAGGGGGCTAAGTGACACGGCCAAACAAGTTTAAGAACCGGCCATGCACCTTACTCTCCTTGAATACATAAGCAAGCTATCTATATGGTGAACATGTTTCCATTGTTTTGGATGCTCCCTCCAATCACAAATATAAAATATTTGATGTTTTGGACAGCAATGCAGTGTATAGGATATTGATAAATCTAATAATTTGGTGATATTATAAGAGTAGTGGACAAACATAGATATTCAAATATTTCTTATTTTAAAAGTCAATGGTAGTCCATTTTTAAAATTTTGACTAAAGCCTTGTGCGAAGCGTCGTATTTACAACTGGAAAGAGTAGTTTTTTATGTTATCTTTTGTTTATTGGGCACCATTTGGGCAATTAATGGTGAATACTTTTGTAAATCATGTGTGATCATGTTAACCCGTGCCATGCCCTAGAAAGTCAAGCTTGCCTAGCTTTGTGTCAAAGTTAGTTGATGAACCGAACACATAACATGCCAGCATTTTGATCATGTCAGTGCTGAATGTGGTTCTTGCTATCATTTCCAAGTAAAAGTAACAGCTATAGTATCAATGTTTGTGCATTGCTAGATGTGATTTTCTCTGCACAATAGAATGCATACCCTTTGTTGGAAATGCGAGGCTTATAATAGCATGGTACCAATTTGGAGTTTTGTTGGTTGCCAAAAGCAATTCCCTTCCCCGACCTCATCTTTTGTGGGAACTTTAAGCGCTTGGTATGCCTGTTGGTTACATATAGTGCTGAATGTTGGCCTACAAAACGGCTACATGTCCAGCATTTGAGTGTAGCAGAGATGCTTATGTTATGTTGGTCTTGTGGGCACACAAGAAGGGATAGAGTTCGGAACAAAGATATTCGGGATAGGGTCGATGTGGCACGAATCGAGGAGAAACTGATGCAACATCGGTTGAGATAGTTTGGACATGTCCAACGGGGACCTCTTGAGACGCCAGTGTGTAGTGGGGTTCTACAAAGGGTGGATAATGTAAAGAGAGGTAGAGGCCGACCTAAACTGACTCGGGACGAGTCGGTTAAGAGAGATCTTAGATAGTGGAATATCTCCAAGGAATTAGCTATAGATAGGAGCGCTTGGAGACTAGCAATTAACGCGCATGAACCGCGATCTTTCTTTGTTCTTTTGTTTACCCCTAACCTTACCTTTGGTCTTGTGCCGTTTTATGTCTTTCTTATCCTTGTTTCTTTTGGGTTTCATCTCTAGCCTACACCAACTTGCTTGGGACAAAAGGCTATGTTGTTGTTGTTGTATGCCTGTTGGTTGCTAAAATAGCTTATATTATGTTAATATATCTGTGTTAAACAAACTCACTACAAATAGGTTCATGCATGTTGCTCCTTTTGTTGCTATTGACGACTTATGTGTTCTACAGTAAGGTCTGGCTGTGAATGCAGTTCCCCTTTGGCTGCTAGTGACATTATTGATGTGGTGAGCTATTGGATCATGAGGGCCTAAAAGTATCATTTGTTTATGAGACCTGTTGCATACTGCTTGCAAAAACCTACAACTATTTTAAGTTTTTAACACTTGTTGCAGAAAACTATGATTTTCGCACTAGATCTAAGGCTGCAATATTTGACCTGCCTAATGCATAAAAAATATAGTTTTTTTTGCAACAAAGTGTCAAAATAGTTATGTTTTTTTTTTGTTTGCAATGGTTACTAGAAATTGTAGTTTTGTGAAACATACTACCTCCGTTCCAAATTATAGGTCGTTTTGGCTTTATTAGGTTCATAATCATTGTTATGCACCTAGATAAACGCTATGTCTAGATTCGTAGCAAAATCTATGAACCTAGAAAAACCAAAACGACCTATAATTTGGAACGGAGAAAGTATGCCCAAATAGTTGTAGATTTTTTAACCACTTATTGTTGTCCAGATTGCAAGTAGAAGTTCCTTGCTCGATCACATTTCGGAACAGTGAAAAAGAACACACACCCGATTTACAGCCCAATAGATTTGTAGGTGAATTCAGTCAAAGGCGCAAAACCCAAAAGTGTTGTGCCTAGGTAATATAGAATAATATAAACCCAGTTCATGTCGGTAATAGAGGCTAAAACGTGGCGCTGGACCTTCTATCTGTAACAATTAGAATAGTTTAACATAACATGTGTCAGTTATACATGGTGCACTTTGTGATACAAGATAGAACCAATGTTTAACGTTGTAATGTGCTCCCTGGTTATTACATTTCCATTGTATAAGAAATGGATATTTCACAATGATTGCTGTTGATTGAACCAGTTATGTCTATTTGATTTTTATGAAATTGGTATTACTTCATGAAGTGGCATTTGAATCATTTAGAGTCCATAAACATGCAAGCTGTTGGGTGATAACATATATATTTTTATTCTTGCAGGACTTGACATTGCCATAGGCTCTATTTGCACCTGGGAGAAGTGAACCAATTCAAGGTATTCATATACTTTTTGGATGGTTTAATAAAGGGCTTGGAAGCCGTGTAGGGATAATGTTTTGTGTTAAGGCTTTTCTTTTTTTTTCTTTTGAAAGTGCAGGAGAGCTGTGTGCCGTTCCATTAAGGAGTTAAGGCTATTAATTTTGGGAATCAACCAGTTATCAGTACAATGGAGAGCAACAGAGATGAGGCCTTGAAGGCCAGGGAAATTGCTATTAAGAAGTTGGAAAACAAAGATTTTATTGGTGCTAAAAGGATTGCCCTTAAAGCACAGAGAATTTTTCCAGAGATTGAGAACATACCCCATCTGTTAACTGTCTGTGAAGTACATTGTGCAGCAGAAGTAAAGATAAACGGAATGTTGGACTTTTATGGAATTCTCCAAGTGGAAGAGAAGACAGATGAGATGACCATAAAGAAGCAATATCGTAAGCTTGTTCTCTTACTTCACCCTGACAAGAACAGTTATGCTGGTGCAGAATCTGCCTTCAAGTTTGTTACAGAAGCATACTCAACATTGTCTGATCGAGCAAAACGCTATGCATATGACATCAAATGGAAGGTTGCTTCTAAAACCGCACCGAAGAAGGCTACACAACCGACACAAGCTGCGGAACCAACACGGGCTACACAACCTAATCAGGCTTCACAACCAAAGCAGGCAGCAAAACCAAAGCAGGCTGCAAAACCAAAGCAGACTGTGAAACCAAAACAGGCCACACAACCTAATCTGGCTGAGGAACGAAAACAGGCTAAACAGCCAGTGCAGGCTACAGAACCAAAGCAGACCAATCAACCGAAGCAGGCTGCAGTACCAATGAATGCTAGAGGGCCGATTAACAAAAATGATGCAAACAGAAGTAGCGCAGCAGGATATGCATCAACAGGTTCACCACCTGCTGATGAGTGGACATTCTGGACCGTGTGCATCCACTGTAAAACAAAATACAAGTACTACGGTGACATACTGAATCGTCAGGTCCGGTGTCAGAACTGCAGGCAAAATTTCTTTGCATACAACATAAATAAAGAGGATGTCCGTCCTGTATTCTCATCAAAAGCAGCCAATGGTGCTGGGCAACAGGGCTCTTTTCCCACTCAACAAGGCTGTTCTGCAAATTTCTCTTCTAGAGAGAACAAACACGCCAGGCCTGTGATGAATGGAGCACAATATGGTGAACAAATAAAGACGGGTTCAAAACCAAGTGGTGAGGGTATGGTTAATCATAAAGAGACAAGTGAAAAAGAGGAAGTTGAATTTTCTGCAAGGAACCCTCCATCTAAAGCAACTGCAGCAAATGGAAATGGTATGACATCTGACACTACTGTACCAGATTTTTGTGATGGGCAAAACCTAGGTAGTGGGGTGGATACATCAGCAGAGCCAAGTGCTGCAGGGATCCCTAGTCCACGGAGATCTTCTAGGAGAAAGGCATGCGCTGATACCACCAACATCCCAAATTCTCCAAAGAAAAAGAATCGGACACTCAAAGATTGGTTCTCAAATGCTCCATCCAGTTCTAAAAAAGTGTTTGATGATAATGTTACCCATGATGATGGACAGGCTAGTGAACCTCATATTTCCAGCGAAACAAATAACCAAGAGAAAGGTTGTACTGTCAATGAAGAAGATCAAAGGAACAACAAAGAGGCTCATGATACAACTGCTGAGAAGCCTTGCAATGCTGGGAGCTTCACGTACCCTGACCCAGAATTTTATAACTTTGATAAGTGCAGGGATGCCAATCTGTTTGCAGTTGATCAGATATGGGCACTTTATGATGCTCATGATGCCATGCCGAGATATTATGCTAGAATAAGACGTGTTGATACTTCTAACTTCAGAGTTCGGTTCACTTGGCTGGAGCATGATGCAGCGAATGATGAAGAGAACGAATGGACTGATAATAAACTGCCTGTGGCTTGTGGGAACTTTACCCTAGGAGGCACAGAGGTGACAGAAGATCCCCTCATGTTTTCTCATATTGTTCCATCATGGGCGAAAGGCAGAAAAAGGGGTTCTTATGTTATACATCCAAGAAAGGGTGAGGTATGGGCTCTTTTTAAGGGCTGGAGTATGCAGTGGACCTCAGATGCAGATAACCATAGATCCTATGAGTACGAAGTTGTGGAGGTCCTTTCAAACTTCACGATGCAAGCTGGTGTTACTGTTATCCCCCTGGTCAAGGTTGCGGGTTTTGTGAGTCTTTTTGCAAAAGCAAAAGACAAATCATCATTTGTTATACCAGCAAGCGAACTACTCCGATTTTCCCACAGCATCCCATTTTACAAAACAAACGGAAATGAGAAGGTTGGCGTACCATGTGGATTTCTTGAACTAGATACTGTATCGCTTCCTGGTAACCTGGATGTGGCATTTCCACCAGTTACTCTTGATTCTTGTGTGCCTATCAACACTACAATGGACAGAGGGTGTGTTGATTTGTCTGGTGATACCATACCAAATGAACAAAGTGCTCAAAAGGGAAATCAGAAAAATCGAGGAAAGCGAAAAAATCATTCCCTTGAAACTCCTACTCAGCAGCATAAAGCCGGTCGCGTTAATGTGTCTGGTTATTCTGCTCAGCAAGGCTGTCCCTCACCCACTATGATCACATATCCAGAAACAGTATTCTACAACTTTGAAGAAGGCCGGTCATATAGTAAGTTTGAACGAGGCCAGATATGGGCTCTGTACGGTGATTTTGATAAACTTCCCAAGTACTATGGCTGGGTTACCAAAGTTGATCTAGATCCATTCAGTGTCCATCTGACTTGGCTGGAAGCTAACCCTCAATCAGAACAGGAGAAAATGTGGTTAGAGCATGATGCACCTGTGAGCTGTGGGACATTTAAAATCCAGAACTGGAGGATCAAGTACGACACAAATGATGTATTCTCTCATGTAGTAGATACCCAAGCTGGTTCGAAACGACATTTTGTTATTTACCCACAAGTAGGGGAGATTTGGGCGATCTACCACAATTGGTCACCTGACTGGGTTCCTTCCAGCAAGGATGCTTGTGAATATGCCATTGGCGAGATTATTGAGCGCACAGAAGATAGCACGAAAGTTTTATTTCTCACTCAGGTCAGTGGCTTCATAACTGTGTTCAAGCCAGACAATGACAGGAGTATCCTTGATGTGCCTACAAAAGACAACTTGCGGTTTTCTCACCAGATACCATCTTTCCGTCTGACAAAAGAAAAGGGTGGCAATCTCTGTGGCTTTTATGAGCTGGATCCAGCCTCAATTCCTGATTCTTTCCTCTCTGGGGGTACCCACTGACTTGGAGAAGCTCGATTCGGCTGCTTTGAAGAAACTAAGACTAGTTACTTCCCATCAATTGACAATTGAAGAGGGGATCGATTCTGTCGCTCGATTCGGCTGCTTTGAAGAAATTAAGACTAGTTACTTCTCATCAATTGATAATTGAAGACGGGGTCGATTCTGTCATATATGTTTCTTGATGTCATGCACCAGGCAGCTGATTTGGACGAAACCTTGCTATACCTTCCAGTTCATAGGCCTCAGCACCCTTCATCTTATATTGTGCTGAGCGTAAAACTTTTATCTAATGTTGATGCCTGTGAAACTGCAATCAGTCTGTTTGGTAGTGTTGCCTGCAGGCGAGAGTAGCTGGCCTCTATTATGAGCTGCAAAACAGCTCAGTGTAATTTATTATGAACTCCAGGATCATAAGTTCATGCTGATTCTCAAATCCTCTGCTGCAAATTTAGCACTATCAGCTTTATTTGTCGTTGTTGCTATTGATCTGTAAATTTAACACTATCAGCTTTTTGTGCCGCTGCGGCTGTTGCTATACAGACAGCTGTTCGGCTGCAGCTGCACATGAATTTGCTCACTACCTCCAGTTATTAGCATGAAATTTAGAGCGACGTTGCAGTTTTCAGCTGCTAGTTGGCGCCACTGTGCTGGCTGTAGCTGTGGCTGGCTGGCTGAGCGGCAGCTGCCGTGCAGGAATGTACAGGTATTCTCAGTTCATAGGCTCACCGCCCACTTCCAGCCTTGTGTTGTCACCTCTTGTTCTTTTTGAGAGGACCGGGCGATTTGTTTGTCACCCTTGTTCTTTTTTAGAGGACCAGGCGATTTGTTTGTCACCTCTTGTTCTTTTTGACAGGAAGGGCATCCCCTTAATTAGTACAGTATGTCGCGGTGTCGCATCGGCGGCCGTGACAAAACCATGTACATAGGCACATGGCGCTCCAGAGGAACTTTTTGAGAGGAAGGTCACCCCCTTAATTAGTACGGTGTCGCCTCTATTTCTACATGGCGATCCAGAAGAAGAGATGGGCAGCAGCCGCCGCCCGACGGTGGATGCCTGCCCGTGTAGAAATAGTTCCGTACTTCCGGCTCCATGACGGCGGTGCCGGTGCCGGCGAAGACAAGCGAAACGCCCGGGATCTTTGGCCTGACTGGCTCGTGTAGCAGAACAGAAGCAAGGGATGCGGGTTGTGCGGTTGCCGCTTGGGACGACGAAGATGATGGCTGTTCCGTCGGTGGAATCCTGTTTCACATGATCATGGACTGTGTGTCACGTGCTTAGTAATCGGCCCTGATGGAGCAGAGCAATCCGGCACATGCCCACATGATTGTTCCGGAGTTGAAGCATCTGTGCCACTGCCATGTATCTGGCCTGGTTTAGCACTGAACTCACTCGCAGCTCGCAAAACCTCGAAGGCCTTCTCACTCGCAGAAGGGCACTGCGAGTGAGAAGGAAGGACGGACGATTGCTTTTCTGAATTTCAGGAAGCAAGGACAGAACACATTTTAATTCAAAAAAAGTTTCTTCTGCACCAACAGTGGAAGTGCCATCGCACATCAGATGCACAATTGTCACATCAATGTCCAGGTGCTATACTACTTCGCCGGCTCGTCGATCACCCAGCCGACGCGAACGCTCGCAGGTTCCTCTCCGACGTCCCGCCGGGTGCCACGGCCTCGCCCGCCAGCTCACTCCACCGCTCAGACCGCTCCCGGACTCCCCGCGCGGCCTCGCCGTCGCCCATGACCGCCTCCACGCACCGCCGCAGCTCGCCACGCTCGACGACGCCCTCGCCGTCCACGCGCGCGCGCGCGCCGGCGCCCATGCGCGCCTCCACCAGCCACGCCACCGTGGGCTGGTCCGTCCACTGCGGCACGGCCACCATGGGCACGCCGCGCGCCACGCTCTCCAGCGTCGAGTTCCACCCGCAGTGCGTCACGAAGCACCCCACCGCCGGGTGCGACAGCACACGCACCTGGTCGCACCACTCCACCACCAACCCCCGCGCGCCGCCGCCGTCCGCCGGGCTCGCGACGCCGCCGCCGTCACCGGCGGCCTTCTTGCGCGCCACCCACAGGTACGGCCGGCCGGTGGCCTCTAGGCCACGCCGCATCTCCTCCTCCTGCCGCTCGCTGAGCGAGAGGACGCTCCCGAACGACACGTACACCACGGACCGTGCCGGCTTCGCGTCCAGCCACTCCATGACCGCGGCCGCGGCCTCCGCGTCCTGCCGGTGCAGCAGGTCCGCGCTCGACGGCGGCGCGTCGCCGGCGGCCGGCACCACGGGCCCGACGGCGGCGACCTCGAGCTCCGGCACCGCCCGGAGAGCGTCGTGCTCCAGGGCGTCGAAGGTGTTGACTAGCACCATGGGCCTGTACTCGTCGAGAGACTGGAAGAGGTCCCGCAGCAGGTCGAGCAGCAGGTGGTGCCTGTGCTCCGGCGAGGTGATGGACACGATGGACGGGAGCGCTTCTGGCGGTAGCGGCGGCATGCCCGGCAGGCAGACGGCGCCGGAGGCGGCGCCGGGATCCTCCCCGCCGCCGTTCGCGCACGCGGCGAGCGCCGCGGCGTGGCTGTGGAAGTAGCGGTAGTAGACGGCGAGCACGGCGGCGGGCTGGATCCAGAAGAGCGCGGCGGGGACGCCGTGCGCGCTCGCGACGCCGGGCACCCACGGCACGAGGAACGTGTACACGATCCGCGTCACGGGGTGTCCCCTCGCGGCGAGGCGCGACACGGCGGCGGACAGCGTAGCGTGCCCCGCGGCGAAGGCGCGGGCCTTGTAGGTGCCCGTGCCGTGCGTCGCGGAGCTGAACCCGTCGTCGAAGCCGTCGGAGTAGGGGACGTGGAGCACGCCGGCGGCGTCTACGGCCTCGTCGTCGGGGCGCGCCAGGGAGGGGAACATGCGGCGGTGGCCGGAGACGGCGGTGGAGAAGGTGACGCGCGCGTCCGGATTGCATGCCGCCACGGCGGCGGCGAGGCGGCGCGCCGGGTTGACGTGGCCCTGCATCGGGTTCGTCACGAAGAGGAAGTGCTGCTGCTGAGGAGGAGGGGGAGGTGGGGTCTCCATTGACCTCGAGCTTGATTGAGCTCGTGCAAGAATCGGTGAACTACTAGTAAAGTGATCTGAATCTAGCTGCAGGCCGCATTCGGCGCAGTGGTTGCAGTATATAAAGGGCACAGATGTTTCGCGAAATTTTTTTCGATCATGTTCCCTCGCATGCATGACATATTAAATGTAGTCGAAAAAAGTAACCCATTATATGTATGGAGTGTACTTCGCGAGACGAATCTAATGAGCCTAGTTAGGTCGTGATTAGACAATAAATTGCTACAGTAAACATGTGTTAATGACGGATTAATTAGACTCATTAGGTTCGTCTTGCGATTTACTGACAGAATCTGTAATTAGTTTTGTAATTAGTCTATATTTAATACTTTAAATGTGTGCCCGACGTACTCGAAAAAAATTTCGCGTTTCATCTAAACAGGGCCAAGATCATCTGGGGATAGTCTCAATCAGCTTGCTGACCACGGAACTGCAGTTGGTTGAACATTTCCAGGATGCTCCACATTGCACGTTCCTTACGTCAGCTATTGGAAACCAGCAGCCTGCCTAATCATTTTTCGAAGATCACACGCACACGCACCAACCGCACAACATACTAGCACCCATACAATCCAGTTTTTTTTATTAAAAAAACGACAGCACGAGATTTGCTGATAACTTTGTATATTAGGGGAACATATCTGGTGCAAATCAACCACTCCGTGCAATCATGCAAATTTCTAATCTGAGCCACGTGATGTTGATCGGGGCTCACCGGGGAGGGGGAAGGAGGGATTTGCAAAAGTGTAATTAGGGGAGGGGATGGTTAGGTAAATTACCCAACCCCCCGCGTCCATTGGATCAACATCCTACAGAGTATGGCTCAAATTAGAAGTTTGCATGATTGCACCAAAATGTTGGTTTGCACTTAGATATGTTCCCATTAGAAACAAAGAGCAACAACAGAGTAGCTACAAGAGCTAACTGTGCAACAACAAGTGACTACAATGCACTCCCAGGACAGAAAAACAAGTCGGAGAACAAGACAAAATTTGTTGGACAATAATGCTTTGAGATTTGTGATATTGGATCTTCCCTGTGGAAGTTAACCAAATTTGAGATTTTTATGATCTATTTTGTTGTCATTGTCCGGCCCCGCTGCATTTCTTTTTTTTTTTGAACGAACGGCACACGATGTGTCAAGGTGATGACACTTCTCCGGCACAGTTCTCAAGTTCTTAGTCTTAACAACTGTGCGATGACATGATTTGAATTCAAGCCACCTATTAAACAAAATGACATGGCTTCCTAGATTATTCAAACAATGCAGAAGCGCGATCTGATCAATTGTGACACCTTTTCTTTATTTAAAAGGGGAGGTCATCTGCTACTGCTACTACTATACTACAGTTTTGTTCTTGGTGAGCTGATCTCTAACAGTCAACGAGCTTGTAGTTCTTGATTCTTGAGCCTCGCTTGCTTGATCCCAGTTCGTTTTCACCATGAGCTCTCAGGTGCGTGCTCTCAACATCAGCCATGTCCGTCCCGTCCAAACGGCCGGCCCGTCGCCGCCGTTCCAAGTCGAGCACAAGCTTTCCTTCATGGACCTGTTTCAGATCTCCAAGACGATCCAGCGCCTCTTCTTCTTCGACGGCCCCGACCTCCCGCCGTTCCCGTCGGTCGTGAGCGTGCTGCGTTCCTCCCTCGCCGCGACGCTCGCGGTCTTCCTCCCCCTCGCCGGCGAGCTTGCCTACCGCCCCGACACCGGCGACGTCGTCATCGACTCCTCCTCCTCCTCCTCCACGGGGGTCAAGTTCGTCGAGGCCGAGTTCGCCGGCGGCGCCGACGCCATGCGCCGCCTGGCCAGGGACGACGCGCACGACGCGGAGGCGTTCGCGCGGCTCGTCCCGGCGCTCGACGCAGGGAGCCTGCCCGCACCGGTGCTCGCCGTGCAGGTCACGAGGCCCGCCGACGGCGGCGCCGCCGTGGCGGTCGGGGTTTCGATCCGGCACGCGGTCGCGGACGGCCACGCCGTGTGGCACTTCCTCAGGGCCTGGTCGGAGGCGTCGCGGGAGGTACCCGGCTCCCTCGCCGCGCCTGCCTTCGTGCGGCCGACGTTTGACCGAGCGGGCATCCGTCACCCCAGGTCCGCCGAGATAGCCCGTGTCGCGCTGAACAAGGTCGCGCCGGCGCTGCCCCTGGTAGCTCTCCTCCTCCTGGATGAATCGCGTCATGTAATTCTTGAAAAAAAAAATCGTCGAACTACCATGTCGTCTGATGTGAACACTTGGTCGAGCAGCTCAGGTCAACGTCGTCGAACCCGAAGCCGGAGATCGTGCCGCAGAGCGGGAGAACCTTCCTGCTGCGCGCGGACGAGATCCGGTTGCTCAAGCAGCACATTCTTGACGAACAGAGCAGGACAACAACCAACCTCGGCGGCGAGCCGTGCAAGCCGCCGAGCACCTACGTCGCCGTCTCGTCGCTGGCGTGGGCGTCCATCGTCCGGGCGAAGCATCTCTCCACCATGGCCGACGCCGACGAGACCCACCTCATGGTCGTGGCGGACTGCCGCAACCGCCTGCGCCCGCCGCTCGGCGACGGCTTCTTCGGGAACTGCGTCAAGCCCTGCGTCGCGCGGGCCGGCGCGGGCGATATGCGCGGCGAGTCCGGCGTCGCGGTCGCCGCCGCGGCGATCCGGGGCGCGATCCGCGCGGGCCTGGAGGAGCTCGGGGGCGACCCGCTGGCGGACGCCGAGGGGTGGGCGGGGCGCCACGGCTCAACCCCGCCGGAGAGGGTCGTGGCCGTGGCGTCGTCGAACCGGTTCATGGCGTACGGGACGGACTTTGGGTGGGGCGCGCCGAGCCGCGTCGAGCTGGTGTCGTCGTTCGTGAGGCAGATGGTGACGCTGCTCGGCGCCAGGGACGGCGCCGTGCAGGTGTCCGTGGTGCTGGACGTGGCGGACATGGATGCCTTCGCGGCCAGCTTCGGCGCTCTCGCCTCCCGTTTCGGCGGCGACATGGCGGCTGCTGGGACTGGGACTGGGGGAGTAGTTCCTCTGACGTCCAAGTCACGGTGACAGTTGCCATGCCACGCTAATTTGGCTCGCCTTGGCAGTGCAATGGCGATGATAGCAACCTTAGGAGTTGAACCATCAGCGTGTTCCACCGGTAAAAAAAGTTAGCAGGCTGTTGTTGGTTTTTAGCCGTTTTAATAGTATTCTGTGAGGAAAAAAAAGATAGAACAAGCTAAAATAAGTTGGTTGTGGCTCGGAAACAAATAAATAGAATTGTCAACTTGCTCAATGTGCCAAAATGATGTGCGCATTTGACATTTTTTTACTCGCAATGCCAAAATCGCTCGTATGCGACAAAATTGTGGCTAGGCCAATCTGTATACGCATGAGCACCAAATTAGCAAACTGATTGGCCGTTTAATGCTCCCTTGTTCAAAATATTCTTCACTTTAAAATTTTCATCTGTTTGCCTGTTTGTTTTTCTACAGATATTTTTGCAAAATAGATGATCATATAGAGTACACTTAAAGTGATTTTTTAATAACAAATTTGTGCTTTTCATTTTTTTTCCTAGAGGGACTGTCAACTTTGTGCACTCAGTCACAGGACCCCTGATTTCCAGCCCAGCCCAGTCCGACGCAGCCCAAAGCCCAATGGGACACGCACGCACGCTCGGGCCGTCACCGTTCCACGTCATCCAGCCAATCGTGCGTCCCTCCTGGCACGCTTCCCCCAATCGCTCCGCGCCACGTCACCACTCTGACGCGCGCCTCGCTCCTTCCTTTTCCCACGGTCGCGCCCCCACTCCTATAACTGACACGGGCTCCCGCCTCTCCCCGGCGACGGCGACCACCGCGCATCGACCCCCCACTCGCTGTGACTCTACTGATCTCTTGCCTTCGCCGGCCGGCGAACCGACACCATGGCCTCCGCGCGCCGGGGCCGCGGCGGCGGCGGCGTCAACGGCGTCGTCCGCCCCCGACCCCGCGACCGCGGCGACGGCAGCGGGAGCATGGCGGGGCGCGTGGCCGTCCTCGCCTTCTGCGTCGCCGGGATCTGGTCCGCCTACATCTACCAGGGCGTCCTCCAGGAGACTCTGTAAGCAACCCCCTCCCGAACGCTGTCTGAACTCCGTTGCTTGAGAGAAATCTGGGATCAATTTGGTTGGTTTTGTTCGGCTGTGTTTCAGGTCGACGAAGCGGTTCGGGCCGGAGTCGCGGCGGTTCGAGCACCTCGCGTTCCTCAACTTCGCGCAGAACGTCGTCTGCTTCGTATGGTCCTTCATAAGTGAGCGCCCTCTCCCTTCCAACCTTCAGTTGCATTTCGCGCCACGTCGTGGTGATCGATTCAGCTGATTTGGGTGTCGATTGCCTGCTAATTGTTAGTGAAATTTGTTGTTCAAACGCAGTGATCAAGCTGTGGTCGGGTGGGAGTAGTTCTGCCGGCCGCGCTCCGCTGTGGAAGTACTGGGGCGTTAGCGTCACCAACACCATCGGGCCGACCATGGGGATCGAGGCGCTCAAGTACATCAGCTACCCGGCTCAGGTGTGGTTTCGCCTGCTCTTTCTGTCTCGGCCTCCTTTGTTGGTTCTGAACTGTCACGGCTACTGTGTTTGTAGTTGGGTGCTTTGCTGCCTTAATCAGTTATGCTGTTTGGGGCGTCAATTCAGTGAAATTGTGATGATGGAATTAATTAAAAACCCTGAAGAAAGGGGAAATGGGGAATACCACTTGCAGATGTGCGGTAGTGTTGCCTTAGCGGATTTTGTAGGGCATTTATGCCGTGGTACTGAATGTTGTATATGCCGCCATGCTGTCACGTCTGATTTTGTGAAATTGTGGGATCAGATTCTATGATTTTGGCATTATAATAGTGCAGGCTGGGAGTTTAGGCTTAATTCTGTCATACCTTATCACCATTCAGCAATCAGCAGGGATGATCTGCTCTCATTTTAATGTGAATGGGCCACAGATCAAGATAGAGGACTCTTTAAGAATTCTCAGCATATTAATATTGAAGGGCCTGGGTTGTCAAATCCAAAGCTCATGATACACATGGGTAGTAACACTCATGTGTATGATGCGCTAGTAGCGTGGTACTAAACAGTGCAACATGTATTTGGTAGGGGCAGTGGAATTCCCTGTAATATAGTGCACCAAATATAGTAGGGGCATTTATGCCGTGGTACTGAATGTTGTATATGCTGCCATGCTGTCATGTCTGATTTTGTGAAATCGCGGGATCAGATTCCGTGATTTTGGCATTATAGTGCAGTCTGGAAGTTTAGGCTTAATTCTTTCATACCTTATCACCATTCAGCAGGGATGATCTGCTCTCATTTTAATGTGAATGGGCCACAGATCAAGATAGAGGACTCTATAAGAATTCTCAGCATATTAATATTGAAGGGCCTGGGTTGTCAAATCCAAAGCTCATGATACACATGGGTAGTAACACTCATGTGTATGATGCGCTAGTAGCGTGGTACTAAACAGTGCAACATGTATTTGGTAGGGGCAGTGGAATTCCCTGTAATATAGTGCACCAAATATAGTAGGGCACTGAATGGCATATAGTTCATTTCATTGTTAGATTTTTTTTCGTCCACAGACTTACTGTAATAAATGGGAAAGCCTATCTCACCTTTCAGAGTCAACGTTCTTTCATGTCTCCCCATTTTGCGAAATTACGTCTTCTATGGAATTGAAGGCCTAGAGATCTTAAATAGTGGAATATCTCCAAGGAATTAGCTATAGATAGGAGCGCTTGGAGACTAGCAATCAACGTGCCTGAACCGTGATCTTTGTTTCTTCTTTGTTTACCCCTAACCCTACCTTTGGTCTTGTGCCATTTTATGTCTCTCTTATCCCTGTTTCTTTTGGGTTTCATCTCTAGCCTACCCCAACTTGCTTGGGACAAAGGCTATGTTGTTGTTGTTGTTGTTGTATGGACTATGGAATTGAATGCCTAGAGCAATACTTAAGAAGAATCACCAATTAGATCCTTTTCATGTGATTATATCAACAAATTCGGTAAGATAAAGATGAATCCTTACTAATTTACTCTTGGTATTTACAGGTGTTGGCCAAATCTTCTAAGATGATTCCAGGTAATTTACATTTACTTGTGCAGGCAGCTCAGTATATCTCTACACAAATTGTTTGCGGTGCACATTGCTTGCATATTAGGGTTGCTTATTTTTGCTACTCCCTCTGTGCCAAATTATAGGTTGTTTTAGCATTTCTAGGTTCATAGTTTTTGCTATGCACAACATAGTGTATATCTAAGTGCATAATAAAAGCTATGAATCTAGAAATGCCAAAATGACTTATAATTTGAAACGGAGGTAATAGAATGGACGGTCTGAGTTAACTTATCTCTAATTCTGTATAATAACACAATACGAAGAAGTGGAATAAAAGTACAAGCAAAGATGATGACCTATTGTTTAAACTGTACCCTGCTCAACTATTTGACTTGATAAATAGATGAGGATAGCTTATGCATGAGCAAGAAGAATAGGGGTGAGGTTGTGATATGCATTTTGGTTCAATGTGTTTAACATGGAGATTAATAGTGAACTAGTTTGGAATTAGTAGTTTTATTGTTTTAAGCGACTTCTTCATCAACATTGCATGCTATTGCTATGCTTCATAGCTTCAATATATTTGACATTTCTGACTGGTAGTTTAATTTGTACAGTAATGTTGATGGGAACTGTACTCTATGGTGTCAAATATACATTCCCAGAGTATCTTTGCACCTTTCTTGTTGCTGGCGGTGTATCATCCTTCGCATTGTTGAAGGTAAGATTATCTTCAATGTGGTTGTTCAAAAAAACATATCGATTAACTGATTTTCTTATGTATTTTATTGTGCTCACACCTTTTTAATCTTGATGAATTGGAATGGGTCCAAACTTTTTTTCTCTCTCCATTTACAACATCCAAAAGGCTGATATTCAACTGGACTGTTTTTTCTTTTTTTAAAAAGACACCTTTGGAAAAAAATCATACGTTAGAACATCCCAGAAAAAAAAACCTTGATATTCTGTTACTTCACTGTCCTTTACTCTGATATTATATACTTGCTCATCAGTATCTATAGAACAAGGATATGTAGCTATTTGTGAGACAATAAGTAAGGAAAGAATTATCTTTGCAAAAAAAAAGAACGGTTTATCTAAATTAAGTCACACCAATGTTTCAAATGGATTATTACTGGTTTTATTTTATCTATATTGCATTTTGACTTAACACAACTGTTCTGTGCAAGCACTGGACTTCTAAAAACTGTTTTGTGCTACTGTATCAGACAAGCTCCAAGACAATTAAGAAGCTTGCCAACCCTAATGCACCCCTTGGATACACATTGTGCTTTCTCAACTTAGCTTTTGACGGGTACACTAACTCAACCCAGGATTTAATAAAATCAAGGTAACTTTATCCTCTCAATCTCATATCGAACCATTATGATTCTTTCATCATTATTCTAAATGAAAGCTTTTCCCAGCAGATTCCCAAAAACTAACCCATGGGATATAATGCTCGGCATGAACCTCTGGGGGACCATATACAATGCTGTAATTATGTTTGTCGCGCCATTGCTGTTTAGTAATTGGCCATATGCAAACGGCTTCGAGGCAGTAAAATTTTGCCAGGACAACCCAGAGGTGGCCTGGGACATTTTCTATTTCTGCCTTTGTGGTGCTGTGGGGCAGAATTTCATCTTCCTAACCATCAGCCGATTTGGCTCTCTTACTAACACAACAATCACTACCACCCGCAAATTCATGAGCATAGTGGTTTCATCCGTCATCAGCGGCAACCCATTATCTCCGAAGCAATGGGGTAGCGTTGTGATGGTCTTCTCTGGCCTCTCTATCCAAATATATCTTAAATGGAAGAAAAAGAAGGGCAGAGAGCACAAGGAGTAAGCTCAATTCTTGAACCCATCCAATTTGTAATTTTGATTGGACAGATCTGTTGTGAGGTTGATCGGAATATCGTCAATATAGCCCATTGAAATTAGGAAAGTTTTACATGGATTATTATGAGGATACTTACGGTAAATTGCTTAGTATGAGCTATTTGTAACGGCTGGTAGTTTCTGTTCTACAGGGAGGAGATGCAACAAATTGTGTTGCATTGAGAGCAAAGTTGTATGATGACAGTGATATTTTGTTCTACTCTCTCAAAAGTAATTTGTAGTAATGGCAACATCTAGATTTTTGTTCTTATTGTTCATTTACAGCCTCTTATAGGTGGTTTGGTACAGTAGTAGTGTCTAGGATTTTCTAAGATTTATCTTATCGGTGAACAACGCATAAGGTATTTTGATGATGATATTGGTCTAGGAATGATGATAATAATGACTCAGGTGAGGATTTTCCAATCCTAGCAAAAAATTGTTTTCAGGAGATGTTATGCAAACATTACTAATGTTGTAGCAAGATCTGCTATGGGTACTCCTTACATTCACGTTGGGCAATTTTCTTTCTCGAAGTCTTTTTTTTGGCAAAATTGGATTTGCATAGAGATTAATGTGTTGTTCAGTTAGATGGTCTTGGGGATAAATATGTTTATCCTATGGCACTAAAAGATTGCATCTTTTAGAAAATACTACTGAAACAACATGGGGTCTTTGCCAAAAAAAAAAAAAAAAAAAAAAAAAATACTAAAATAACATGGGTTCGTAACATGCGCCTTAACTACATCCTTAACCGAGAGCCTTCACCTGTAACATAGCACCTTCTATTTTACGGAACTTTCAACATAATTAAGTTGAACTTTTAATTCCTTGTACTCTTCAACACAAGTTGAACACGCTAATACTGATAATCCTCCCAATGATCATACCCATTTCCAATATCAACATGATGCTCGACGACTACTACTGTAATACAACGGCGGCAGCCACCGTGTCAGCCGCCGCCGCCACCGTGTCAGCCGCTGACTTCGGGAGCCGGGACGACGAAGTTGGCCGCGAAGTCACCCATCGCCGCGGCGTCGAGCGCCACCGAGACCTGCACGGCGCCGTCCCTGGCGCCGAGCAGCGCCACCATCTGCGCCGCGAACGACGACGCCATCTCGACGCGTCTGGGCGCGCCCCACCCGAAGTCCGTCTCGTACGCCATGAACCGGTTCGACGACGCCACCGCCACGACCCTCTCCTTCGGGATCGCGGCGTAGGCCTCCGTCCACCCCTCGGCGTCCGCCAGCGGGCCGCCCTCGAGCTCCTCCTCCAGGCCCGCGCGGATGGCGGCCCGGATCGCCGCGGCGGCGCGCGCGACGCCGGCCTCGCCGCGCAGCTCGCCCGCGCCGGCCCGCGCGTAGCACGCCTTGACGCAGTTCCCGAAGAAGCCGTCCCCCAGCGGCGGGCGCAGGCGGTTGCGGCAGTCCGCGCTGATCACGAGGTGGGCGTCGTCGGCGTCGCGCATGGTGAGGTGCTTCGCGCGGGCGATGGATGCCCACGCCAGGGACGTGACGGCGACGTAGGTGCTCGGCGGATTGCGCGGTTCGCCGCCGAGGTTGTTGAGTGTTCGGCTCTGTTCGAGGATGTGCTGCTTCAGGGAGAGGATCTCGCCGGCGCGAAGCAGGAAGGTCCTTGTGCTCTGCTGCACGATCTCGGCCGGCTTCGACGACGACGTTGACCTGAGCTGTTGGATTGGATCAAAGTGTGACCATGTCAGAATCAGAAGAGATGGTAATGCTTCAACAATTACTTGACTTGAATTATCCAGGAGAAGGAGATCGAACTACCATGGGCAGCGCCGGCGCGACCTTGCTCAGCATGTCTCGGGCCAACTCGTCGGACTTGGGGTGCCGAATCCCCGCCCGGTCAAACGTCGGCTGCACGAAGCCAGGCGCGGCCGCGGCGAGGTAGGCGGGGCCCTCCCTCGACACCGCCGACCATGTCCCCAGGAACTGCCACACGGCGTGGCCGTCCGCGACCGCGTGCTGGATCGACACCCCGACTGCCACGGCGGCGCCGCCGTCCGCGGGCCTCGTGACCTGCACGGCGAGCACCGGCGCGGGCAGGCTCCCGGTGACGAGCGCCGGGACGAGCCGCGCGAACGCCTCCGCATCGTGCTCGTCGTCCCTGGCCACGCGCCGCATGGCGTCGGCGCCGCCGGCGAACTCGGCCTCGACGAACTTGACGCCCCGGGAGGAGGAGATGGCGGCGGGGGAGGAGTCGATGACGACGTCGCCGGTGTCGGGGCGGTAGGCCAGCTCGCCGGCAAGGGGGAGGAAGACCGCGAGCGTGGCGGCGAGGGAGGAACGCAGCGCGGTAACGATCGAAGGGAACGGCGGGAGGTCGGGGCCCTCGAAGAAGAAGAGGCGCTGGATCGTCTTGCGGATCTGCAGCACGTCCAGGAAGGACAGCTTGTGCTCGACTTGGAGCGGCGGCGACAGGCCGGCCGTTTGTTGGACGGGGCGGACATGGCTGGTGTTGAGAACGCGCACCTGAGAGCTCATTTTGGAAACGAACTGGGATCAAGCAAGGTTCGAGAACGACAAGCTTCGGTGACTGTAAGAGCTCGCCAATATAAAACTGTACATGTCTCCCCTGTACATGAAAGTTCTTCTTGTTGTTGTTGTTGTTGTTGTTGTTTTTTTTTTTTTTTTTTTTTTTTTTTTTTTTTTTTTTTTGAGAACGTTCATCATTAACCAGAAAAGAACAAGTTCCAGTACAAGACCACACAAACATAGATCCTAACAACAAGACCGACTTGGTTCTTGCGGTGTCCACTCAACCCTAACACCCAACATCATTAAGCAGAAACGAGGGGGCACTGCTTGCCAGCTTAGGGATACAAAACCGTAGCCTATACAGCCAAATAACAACTCGAATACAGATCAAAGAAAGATATTTGGAACTTCAATTTTGCTATATTTGCTATAGTTGAGTACCGTAAACAATTGTACAGAATAGCCACCAATGATCAGGTGATCAACAACTATAGAACAAATGAGACAGTTTATTTGGACCAAAATACATGGGTGCAGCACCTCTGCCGGTGAACAAATACCGACCTCAAAGAATGACAGTATCTTAACATATGGTGAATATATAAAGGGTAGGAGCAATCTATAACATACCCGAATCTACAAAGCCATGAAGCTTCCAAAACCCTACCCAAAAAGAATCGAATTGCAAAATTTGTTATCTAGACCAAAGTGCTAATTAATCTTCTGGGACTGTTCTTGTATCCTCAGTACTAGACCACGCACAATGCCTTGTACAAATGGAGCGGAACTTCTTTTACATGACTATCAACTCTGAACATGTGGCAACCTAC
Source organism: Urochloa ruziziensis (assembly GCA_015476505.1). NCBI lineage: Eukaryota > Viridiplantae > Streptophyta > Magnoliopsida > Poales > Poaceae > Urochloa > Urochloa ruziziensis. The sequence goes on along the minus strand of CM027126.1, from coordinate 13,465,814 downwards.
AACAGCGAGAAGACAAGTTTAAACCCATGAATTATGCTTGGAAAACTGATGAATATCTACCCTGCCATGCGGATAGATATTTTGTTTTGCGTGCCAAAAGGGCATACCAAAAGAATATACAAGAAAAATATTACATTCAACTTTGTCATGGAAAACATTAATGCAACTTAGATTCGCTTAAGGATATAAGAATGAAATGTTCTTTACCATTTAATTTTTCTTTTACTTGTGCATATATGTGTTGATACTTACCTTTACACAAAACAACCAAACTGCTGGTGCAGAATGATGTGGTAATAATATCTCTACTATTGGTCAGGCGTTAGCACTGAAAAAGAAAGAAAGAACAGTAAGAAAGATTGTATAATTGGGTAATCCATGCAAATTAAGAGTTTTTTTTAGAAAATGTTAAGAGAGGTTAATTATTAGGTAACAAAACAGCTTTGAGATGAATCACATAATTCATATCAACAACTCAAATTACTCTTGAGTCAACATAAAAGCATTAAAAAATACAGCATGATTCACCATATAAATATTAACCTTGCTATGGGGTCAATTTTTGTGTCTACAGTCAATGACTGAGCACGGTTTCTTTTAAGCATAAATAGTCAGAAACAAAGTAATTATGCAGTTGACTTCAATTAAGATGATGTTACAGGCTTACAGCCTCTCTTCCTAAGATCAACTAGATATCTAACTACTTGATACTTGGCCCAGATGATAAATTAAGTCAGAGTTGTAACCAGTTCAGCAACAATGTTTATCAATGTTCATATCATGCACTATATACCATGTTCCTCCCTCTTGTGGCATGGGATTTCTAACACATAAATGAAAGCATTCTAGTGATAATGGGTGAGGACAAGGGACTCAAGATATTACTGTGTGCAGAATAGAGATATTTGCACCCATTAACTGGATAGTTTAAACTTTTTTGGCTGGGTTGAGGATGAAAACAAAACGACAAGATTATCGAATTGTACACTTCCACTACTACAGCTTTCATGCTGATGAAGTGCATTCATTGTTCATACCCCAGTGTTCCTCACCATCATTCCCATTCACAAGGACACCACCATCTATTGAATCATCGAGTTCAACTTCAACGGCATCCTCCTGATTTTCCTCGACTCCATCATCCTCAATGACCTGTAGAAATATATTTGGTGTCAGCATCATGCAGTAACTTAAGAAAAGTAGAGGAGCATACTAGTGGTAAATAACAAGGTAACAGAAAATATATGCATGTCTGAGTTGCCACCTGCTGTTCCTATGAATTTCAAGGGATACCAAAAGATAGGAACGAATCCAACACTACCACAAATGATGCTACCAACCAATCCACCACTATGATGCTGCTATTAACATAAAGATACGCAGCTCTCCTGCGTATTCGAGAAAAAAAAAATCCACCATTATGACAAAGTGTAATACCTCATGAGCAGGATCTCCATTCTCACTTGGTACCTCTTCTTCCACATTCATACTTTTGAAAGCTTCCACAAGGCTCTCACTGGACCTCTCTGCATAAGTCATGTACTCCTCAGCAGGTGGATAGACACCCCTATTCAAAACAAGATTTTGTCAGGAATATAAGTTAAAAAGAAAGAATATTTCTTCAAAACTAAATGTCCTACAACACATTTATCCAGATGGTCCCATGATCCTTATTACATCACAGAAAATTGAAACATAGGCAATATTTGCTAGGTGAGTGCACGCATGCCATAAAATGTGCATTCCTTAAAACTTGTTGGTACAAAGTGAGTCATAAAATGTTGGCTCTAACTGAAATTTCAATCATTCTAAGAAAAATAATCTAACATTGCTCCCTGGCCCTCTCTCTCGAGCACTCGGCTTGGTTCACTGCTGCCACTGTCAATGTGTTACCTCATGCCCCTTTTACCCACATCACCCTGCCAACCACCCTGTCTGGGTAAGTAGCTAAGATGATGTGGCCATACTGAAGCCACCATTGACCCTCCCCCAGAGTCACAGTTGATGCAATGTGTATGTCATTTTAGAGTATAAATGAACATCCTTCAATGCACTCTTCAGGATTTCACAATGAATTTTGTAATAAATTTAATTTTTCATAGAAAGATTCAGATATTGCCTACAGTGTGAACCTTTAATACTGCAATTAGGCATTAATATAATCACTGAAGGAAGATTTTTTGTGCTAATATATTACCTAACTTCTCTAGCAAAGAAGGCACAAATGCGCGCGCGTGTGTGTTGGGGGGGGGGGGGGGGGGGGGGGCAGATCTTAGAATAGTACATGGAAGTATTGCTCAAAGAATATCATAATATTCCCTCTGTTCCAGTGTAGAAAAGCCAAAGCCCCTTACAATTTCGAACGGAGGAAGTACTTTCTAAGATCATATTGATACTGCACGTGTGAATGGATTGCATGTCTAGTCACATCATGGATTGCACATGTGAATGGCTTGTCTGTCTAGTGACATCATGGAATGATACTAAAAGTTTGATACATTAACTTAAGATCTATAACCCAGAAGGGTTAACAAATAGTCAAATACCTCTTGGGAGCATGGGTGGCTTCTACATTGAGAGCAATCTGCCAGTCCTCGAACAGGTTTGGGTACTCAGCAGGATCTGCCAGAGATTCTGCAGCTTTGGAGTTCACCTTAAAAGGTAAAGATAAAAAAAAAAGTTAGTGAATCAACACTTGTTAATAGCTTGAATGACAAGTTGGCTACAGCAGAGTGTGCACATGACATGGGCAAAAAATAATAAACTATGGAAAATGTAAACCAGATAAAGGCCTTTTTGAAGCAGACTAGTTCAAATAACGCATTCTGAGCATTCCATAAAATATAAAAGAACTTGGCCAGTGGGGCTACTGGTTGATTGAGAAAAGGCCCCAAACCCCCGCTTCACCCTTATAGGGCTGTGCCATGCCAGCAAGTGACTTTCTTTTTGGTGCCACCAGGGTGCCTCACCTAGAAACAGTTACGCTATCAAAGTGTTGGCACAATCCATATCAATGCAATACTACAGTTCTCCAAAATACTAAGGGGGTGTATAAATTCGCAAAGTTTGCAAAAAGTTTTTGCATTGGGAAACGTGTTCCCTCTCTCGAGCACGCTTCCCAATGCATAAACTTTTTTTGCAAATGTTGCAAAATTTGGGGGAACTAAACACCCCCTAAGTTTGATCCCAAAGTTGCTTTTTCTTTAATATCTAATCCCTCCGTTCCAAGATATAGGTCGTTTTGGCTTTTTTTAGTTCATAGAATTTGCTATGCATTTAGATATAACATATGTCTAGGTGCATAACAAATGCTATGAACCTAGGAAAGCCAAAACAACCTATATTTTGGAATGTAGGGCGTAGAATACTGTTAATCAGTGAAGTCATGACAGTATGATACATATATGACTATGTGAAGTGAGAGATTTACTCCTTTACAACTTTAACAGTATAGCTTTGTCTTAAACTTAAGTTTTCATTCTCAACAACCCCAATGTGACGAGTTACCGTCTTAAAGAAGGTAAATATTAGTCAGCAATCGTCCATTAACAGCCACCCATGGGCTTAATTTGTGAATACCCCTATTACTGACAGTTTTACAGTGGGTAAACAGAAGAAAGGAAGTGAACATAACACCCCCATAGAACAAACTAAACCAAACTCAACGAGTACCATTTAGAGATACGATCTTACAAACTGATGTAAGAGTTTATGCTTAGGAGAACTCGAAACAGAGCATATTAAGGTTTCACTTTTATGGTAAAATGTGGTGTGCAATTGGAAGGGGGGACACTGACAAAGAAAGAATTGATTAGGAAGGTACCCTTTGAAGATCCTTTTTCCATATTGAAACAATATCAGAAACTTTGCTTGGAAGATATGATCGTGCCATCAATGCTGCTTCAGGAATACGGTTGCTGTAAAGCGAATGGCCAAATTGTCAACATATATTGTCCAAAACAAGATTTACTGAATAGGGCAATATGCATTGCAGAAGTGTACCTGTCAACCAATAATTGAAGGCATTCTTCCAATTTGCCTAGCATAAACAAGCAAAGGAAAGCAACATTGTTCTTTCCTAGCTCTTTAGCCATGGATGCCAGTTTTGTTATCCCTTCAGCGTCTCCAAGTGATGAATATAGAAGCAATAACCCACTAAAGTCGGTCGCTTGAAGGAGACATTCTTCTGCCATCTCGAGCTGCAGTTAGTGTATATGTGATGTGAAAGGTGTTTAAGTCCAAATGTTTGCACTCTAGAGAAAGGGGGAAAAATATACATGAAAAGGAGGAAGTAACAAGTTCAATCTAATATTAAATTATGATACACAAGTGAAGATTTATAGAACTGAGAAATATTATTAAGGCTGCAAGCCAACCATCACCATTTCATGTGCACAGTAACTATTATAATTCAAGTATCAGAGCACAAGATACAAATCATTAAAAGAAAAATACATATCGATTGAACTACAAGAATGAAAAATTGACATGAATACCTTTCCAGTGGACATAGCAAGTTCCCCCAATTGCTTCCACTTCGATTCACTTCGCGCCTCAACAGCAATTTCCTGCAAAGCAACCAGAAATTGGGGTGCACTTCAAGGGAAAGAGAATTTTTTGGATGATGTGTCCTAGATAGTAAGATATAAACAGTATAATTGCACCATACCTTTGCAACTTCCAGGCTACCAAGCTGCACAGCCAGGTCAAATCTGTAATTAGGGTCCGTCGCTATATCAAGGGCTTCCTCCAACATGCCGCGTGATTCAAGGAAATGTGCCACACTGCAAGCCAAAAGAAAAACAATATAAACACCAGGACATGCAAAGTTAATAAAACCCATTACAATCAATTTTCAAACAGGATGGCACCTGTTGTGTTGTTCCTTTGGTATTGATGGTAAAACGGCATTTGCACGTTCCAAATCCCCACGCATCACAAGGGTTTTGTACTCAATCAAACTCAGAAGTAAAGTATAACCCACCACACTGCAATAACAAAATTTGTTAGTCATAACACAAAAGTATATCATGAAGGAAAATTAAAAGTAAATAAGCATGCCGCATTGTTGCTTACTTGAACTCCTTGTCAATAAGATATACACGACTTTGGTTAGCAAGATATCCTAATAAATACATAGGCCGATCCAAGTGAAACATTGTAGTAACCTACACACATGAAATGGTAAGCAGACAGCATCTAAAACCAAACACACTGTCAAGAAAAGGATATCATACAGGATACTAGATACTGGTGAAATTAAATGTTAACCTCTCCTCCGACGCAGTAATTTAGCCGCCATGAAGAATTATTGTAAATGAAACAATCTCCGATCCATAATCCAGTACGGACACGTTCATTTATCTCATGAAGCAATTCAAAGGCATCTTCCACACCTTCCTCGCCAACTGAAGCCCCTCCATCTATATGAGAAGAAACTAGATCCCTCTAGATGTTATCAAATTACAGTTGTGTTAGTAAATTATAAACCCTTGTTTATCATTATTAGTTGGAGAATACAGGACGTGCTTGACCAACACAATGAAAACAGTGATGTATATGGTATTTACTCTATGGGATGAAATTAACTCACATTGTACTTCAAAATGTAGAATGACGAATCGCTTGCTATTGTTACCAAATCACCACTGTCAGCCCAATATACATTCTGCAGCAAGCACAAGTAATCAATTTCAGTGCATAAGACATGAAAAGGAATAAAAACACATTATTGATTTTTGTTCTTTAAGCAAAGTAACAACTCACTTTTACATTCACGTCAATTCGACGTATCAACCTGCACTCTGCCCAATCATAGAAACAAATGAAGTCATTTGTGCACATAGCAAGCAATACCCCTCCATATACGTTCTGCAGAGAACGCTGGCCTTATACTTTTCCTCTCCTGAAATTATAGCTGTTCTTATCAGCATATTTTTGAGAAATTAATAGTAATGTATGTCTACACGTATATGACATTAATAAGCATTATAAGATGTAGCTCCTTTGCTAGCATAGTTTTCATAAGATAAAACAAGCCACTTGCTTCTTCTGGTTTCCTGACAATCTTTCCTAATTTTAACCTAAAAGCCACAGAACCTAAATTGTTGCTATATAAACAAGGCAATGCTGACCCCAGTATCTAATCCCTTGAGGCATAATAAAATTAAGAGCATATGAACCTCAACAATTGCAAGGCACAGATCAGTGGGACTTTTGTTAAGTGAGGTTAAATTTCTAAATTTCGAGTAAGGAGGAAAATTGGCTAGCAACAAAAAGAATGAAAATAACCACTCACAAATTAATGATACATAGAGAACAAACCTGAAAATTTTTACTGTAGATTTTTATTTTCGATGTGCTTTCCCTTACAGCATATTCTCCCTCAGTTGACCAGACAATTTCAAGAGCAGACCCAAAAGACCTATTTCTCCATGCTAGCGCTGTGTAGATAATGTATTCTCCATCTCCACATACAACAACAAACCTCCCATTTGGATTGTGCCGTAAACTCTGAAAGAACAGAAAAAATTAGTTACTAGTTTTTTACTTTCATAACAAAAGTAATAACGTAGTGGAAACTATTTCTTGCTTCCATGAAAAAAAAAACACATTGAAAGAAAAAAGATCATGTTTTTTTAGAAGCATAATACAAACAATTCTTAGCCCCATCAAGCAAAAAATTAGCCAATGGGCTGAGGCTTTCATATTAATTGAGATAGTTGAAAAGGGAGTATGAATATACCTTGCTAAGTAGAAATGTGTATGAAAAATCTACCGAAAAGAACAAAGCAGAGTATAAACAGAAAAGATAATAAGATACTGAAAAAGTTCAGTGTCGCTGAGACATTGACACACTTTACTGCATTATTAGCACACAGTGCAATGGCAAATACATGGAGCAAATAAAGCTATTCAACAAAGCATTCAGCCATTCACGTAATATAAAAAAAGAAACCTACTTGTGGGTAAAGATCACAACTTCCTAGCTCTTTCACAGCCAATGGCAAACGTTCTCCATCTGCGGTCTGACAAATGAAGCCAATTAAAAGCATTAAAAACTGAATTTGAAATCAAGCATTATCAATAGTATGGCACAGTTCACAAAGATAACCTCAGTGTCTGCAACTGCCTTGATATTGACAGTTTGAATTTCGTTGTGCTTGGCCCATATGATTTTACCACTGCTATCCATGCTAGCAACAGGTACTTCACGGCCAATCTTTATCATTATTGTTCCTTCGTCATATCCGATCACAACTCTGCATGAATTCAATATATTCAAGAAAATGATTGTGAATTAAACAAGAAAATGAAGTTTATTTAATACCTTCGTGAGCCCTTCATGTAACCTAATGCCCAAACACGTTCAAGACCATAGTTAAGTGTATTCTCAAGCCTGCAAGAGCAACAACAACAATGTTACTATCCAGTTTCCATGAACCGAAAAGTTAAATTTATAACCAAGAAAGGATTAAAGCTTCAAGATCTGTCACAAAACAGATGGTTATGCTATTAATGAATAGAACAAACTTTGTGATGGAACGTAACAGACTAGAATAAGCGGCCACTAATAATGTTGCTAGTGTTGCATCTTATGCCAAATAGCATATAAAATCATAACAGGAGGTCAAAGTTCGCATGATGTCATCATAAGAACACGACTATTCCTTCAAACAACAAAAACATGCACAATGACAGCAAAAAATTAGAATGGCAAGTGGACTTGTAGCCATGGTAAAAAAAAAATGATAGAGACTGGCGAGTTCCCGCTCGAATATTGTCTACCCCCTCCTCCAACAAAAGTCAATAAATATCTACCTAGATTTTGTACTGTATGATCTGGGAAGTACGCGGCAAGGTAGGCCATTTGAAGTACAATTTAGAGAAAATAACTAACACAAAATCAGGGGAACAGAGCAATCAAAGAAAACTGAACAGGTAAATGGGCAGTCATCGGCAGGCCAATTAATGTAACATGCGAATATCTGGGATTTTTTTTCCTAGCCTTAGCGAGCACCTTTCCTTGATTTCTATATATCTGGGAATATCTTTTTTGGCCCCTATATACTATGCTGCACGGATACGGATACGTGGATACGACATTTTTCTGAAAAACAAAACGATACGCGGATAAGTTTCAATAATTTTTAAAATCTAATAAATAACAGTATATAGCAAGACTCACAACAATAAGTAGAAGTTTATAACATAAGTGAGTTTTGTGCATTAACAAAGTAACACATTTACACTGCTATAGGGGCTCTAATGTAATTTTTTATTTCTTCTTATACCCTTTTTGCCTTACTAAAGGATCAATGCGTATTTTCTATGTCTATCAAGGGTCATACAGTAAAATGAATAGGATATTTCATATGCGCATCTCAGCTCATCCTCATCCATCTGCTCTGTTGACTATCGCTCTCTCATTTTTACTGTCTCTCTCTCTCCGTCCTCTCTCTCTCTCTCGAGTCTTGCCTCCTGTTGCAGCGGTGCAGGCGGGTGACAAGCGAGCAAGCGCGGCTGCCTGATGGCGCAGGGTGGCCATGGAGATCGCTTCCAGCGGCTGAAGCCCCAAGTCCTCAACAGGCAAGGTCAAGCTTCGCGGCTGGAAGTACCTCGCCCATGGCAGCGGCGGGCCATGCGGGGCGGCGACAGTGTGTTTTTCCTCAAATCATATGTAGCATTGTGCTGACTTGTTTATTTAACGATGATAACACTATCCTTTGGTCTCATGCCAGTTTTATGTCTTTCTTATCCTTGTTTCTTTTGGGTTTCATCTCTAGCCTACCCCAACTTGCTTGGGACAAAAGGCTATGTTGTTGTTGTTGTTGTTGTAACACTATCATGGGTCTGATCGTGAGAAATTTTGATTAGTACAGTCAGTTTAGCACAACTTCTACATAGAAATACGTACACAAGAGCACCATGAATATTAAGAAGTAAACGCAAAGCCGGAATGACACAAGGCCATAAACTAGAACAGAAACATCAGAAGAACCTGTAGGTAGTGGAGTGCCATAGCCGAACAGTTCCATCTTCTGAACCTGTCATTATTATCGGAAGCTCAGGATGGAAACATACAGCAGAGACATTATGGGCATGTCCTTCAAGTGTTTGAACACAGCTCTTTGTTTGATAATCCCAAACCTGATTCAAATTAACTCATCAGCAACAATGTCGAAAAAGCTCATATGTGCACCACTAAATGACTATGTCATACCTTAGCAGTTTGGTCATCAGAACCTGTAATTAGATACGGCCGGTCACCACCAGTGAAGTAATCAACACAATTTACACCTTTTGAATGGCCATCCAATGTGAAGTTAGGATCAGGTGAACCCAGACTCCATATCTGAAAATTGTACATACAGAAAACTTCTCACTAAGGCTAGGAAAGAGGAAAGTGATAAATTAGGACGTTGTTCTTTTAACAAAATCAAACATAAATGGGTAAATACCTTTACAGTGCGATCAAGGGAAGCACTGGCAAAAGTATTTGTGTCCTTGGGGTTAAATGTGACTTGCATGACATAGTGAGAGTGGCCCTCAAAGATTTGAGTACACATCCAGCCCTTATCCCAGTCCCAAAGCTTTATGAGCATGTCATCTGACGATGACAACACATAAGGCAGGGTCGGGTGAACAGCCACACACCTAATATAATCAGTGTGAGCTTCAAACATCTTGACCTTGTCCATAGTATTATAGTTATACACACGGATGAACATGTCATCAGCACCAGCCACAACCCATTGCTTCCGCGGAATAAATTTGGCCGAACGAACTGTAAGAACATGGTTACATGAGCATAATGGCACATCGGCATACATGGAAATGTAAATAGCAAAGTTGAGAAAGAAACCTGGTAACTCGCTGACTTCAAAAGATTTCACCATTGTCTGGTAACAAAATAACACAGCTTAATCAGTTCAAATTTTACATCATCTTTACAAAACTATATAATTCTTTCAGCTTGACAGCTTCGAGAAAACACTGAAATTAGACAGTGCCAGTGAGTCATGGAACAGAGTTTCCACTGGACTGGGTAAAGTGTAACCAAAAGAAAAACTATGCACAAGTTGTTCCCTCCACAAGCCCATCACATGTAATCAGATAGTAATATGCTTGATAGTTCTCGCCCCACAAAACTCACAACATCCCTGTCAGTCACCAGTAAAGATTATCTGATCACAGCTAAAGGCCAGTGGGCATCACCAAGTGCATGCTGAACTTTACCAGCTTTGGTCTATCACACACAGATGAACCTTCTCAGAATTCCCTTAATCCTATCGGGGATGTGCCAAATTGTATCCTATGGTAACACTAGGCAAACGCTATAAGCCCATTGAGCGCCCATTAGAGCACTAGTGCCTCGAAACCAAACAGCTCAACTAGATCCGCCTAATCCACCTGAGTTGGTTTTGCATGCATTTGTCCATTCCATGATAGCTTATAGGTTGCTAAAGAACAAAATATGTACATGAATCCAGACCTTTCTTTCTCTCTATAACTTTCTCATAATTTCGTGAAAGTAGTTATCATCTTGAGGTGAGAATTATTAGAGTATCTAGGCCCAAAGACACAAATGTAGTCTTACACAGTGTGCAGCACGTAAAAGGATTTTTCAAAACAAAAACAGGAAAGCTGACAAGGGGCTGACAATTCTGCTGTTCTTTGACATAAGTCATAACCAAGCACCGCAAAATTTGAATCACATACTTTCCTTGCATAAATTGTTAACAGAAAAAGTCCATGTACAGAAATCAATTGATTATCACATTAACTAACTGGTAAGAGCTTATAGATTTATTAAACTAGCCAGATCAGACGATCAACTGATTATTGCTCATAAGAGTTAAAATTAAGAGTGACCTACCTGCGTCTGGTAGTTCCAGATGCAGACACTGCCAGAATAAAGGCTTGACATGATCCTGCATTGAACAGAAATCCAATATTCAGAAGATTCAACGTCCTGGACACTCAGGTGCACAACACATTAACCTCGCAGCATTTAGCTGAGACAACAAACTCCAGCACACTTACCATGGCTCGGTGGGATGCAAGTCCACGGACTTGACCCTCTCCGACCTCTGCGCGAGCTTCCTCTGATCCAACCAAACACGAGACCACCGTCAGCGAAACAACAACAGCACAATGCAAAATTAACCGGATCCAGCTGGGCAATCCCGAAATTTACCTTGATATCTAACCGGAGCGGCTGCGTCATCGTCCCCGCCAACAACAACCGACAAAAACAAACACAGACAGGACAAGACGAATCAGTATGAGCACAAGCACGTAACGCGCCCGAGCCCCAGATCCACGCACGGACCCAATGGCCCGGCCGCGGATCTCGCCTCGGCGAGCGTCACTGCGATCCAGTCGAGCTGCAAGGGACCAGGCTCGCATCGAGATCTAGCATTTTGCTCGAAGCGGGTAGCAGGGCCGGGTCAGCAGGAGGGAGCGGGGCGGCTGGCTGGTGGCGAGGGCGAGGAGTCTTACCATTGTGGCGCCGGGTAGGCCGCGAGGCCGGTGGCCGTGGCTCGGAGGCGGGGACGAGGAGCGGGCCTGGACGCGCGGCCGCCCGGCCTCTCACTTGTCGGAGAGGCGGAGGGCAGGGCGGTAGGCGAGCGCGAGATCGCGAGGGGGGTCGGAGGGTGGAGGCGAGGGAAGGAGAAGACAGTGCTAGTGCGCAGGAAGGTAACGAACGAATTTGCGGGTAAGCGGGTCCGTTTTGTTTAAGAGCGGTAAACGGGTCTCGGGATTCGGGAAGAAGAGGAGCGCGAGTTCGGTCGAGGACTTCGGAGCAGATTGGTAGGTCCATGTTTGACTTTCACTGACCTGGTAGCTAAGCTACCGTACCGCGTAGAAATGGCAAAACGATTACGTTAAACACTAAACTGAAATTTATATAAATTTACTAGAATAATCATACTTGGCGAAAAAAAATGTGTAGTGAAAGTTCCCAAACAGTTTAAAGTTCGTCAGGGTACCAAGTTGAAGATGTAAAACCCATGTACTCATTGGATATGGAATCTAACGCATTGAGCGTCAATTTAGCATGGTGAAAACTGATTTCGTACTTCAATCATTTGCATCCAAAATATAATAATATTTTCAATTATTAATAAAAGTATCTAAAAGATATTAGTGAAAATGTTGTCTTCCTAACTGCGTTAGTATTCTAAACATGGTGCATTTTGTGATTGAAGGGAGTACATGTGAATTGTTTATTCTAAAAATAAATAGAAGCACCCACAAAGTCCACAACTGCTCACACGCTAATTTCTCTTTTGTTCTCATTGTATATATTCATGATGCTTCGTGCCCTATCTCTTCATTTTAGACAAATTTTTATACACGCTTGGTGCTCTGTCATGCATTGCTGTGCATAAGCCCTTAGAACTAGAAGCTCAAACAAACTGGCCACCATGCAGTGTGTCGAGAAAAAAACATTGTGATCACACCTTCCTCACCAAGCATTTCTTTGTTTTCTCTCTTTTCTTGAAACAAGTGAGAAAACAAACGTACTACGTATTCAATATGTATTCGTATCCGATACGTATCGAGAAGTATCAAGCAACAGATACGTACTAGCTAGTCTGGATACTGCAAATGGGTACGTATTGAGCAATTCCAGGCCAATTCGGCCCACAGGGCATCGATCCCCTGGCTTATCTCGTCGCGCTTCCTTCCCCGACCCCTTAGAGCAACTCCAAGAAGCTCTCATCCGGCTTGCCAAGCCAAATTTGACAAGTGAGGGAGCTCTAAGAGACTCTCTACTAGACTTTCTATCCTATCCTGCTCCCCAAATTGTTCTAGGGCTTGCCAAACCTGGCAAGGCATCCGGGCTTGCCAAATTGGTTGCCAAGTGTGGGTCCCATTGGCGGCGGGCGCGAGCGCAGGAGGAGAGGGAGGGGCTGACCGGGGAGGAGAGGCGGCGCCGGGCGCCGAGTGCGTGCAGGAGGGGCCGGACCTCCTCGTGCCACCGGGAAAGAGGGGCCGACGCGGGCGAGGCTGGCTCCCTCGCGCGCCCCGCCGCTCGCTTCCTTGTGTGTGCCGCCGCTCGCCTCACACCGCCGGCTCCCTCACGCGCGCCGCCGCCGGATCCCTCGAGCGCCCCGCCACCCGCTCCCTTGCGCGTGCCGCCGGAATGGTGTGGGCGGAGGCCGGAGGGAGGAAGATGATGCGGACGGGAAGGCCGGGTGGAGAAAAAAGGGGAAGGAGCGGATGGCCGGACGGGGAAGAAGTGGAAAGGAAGGGGGTGACGTGTGGGACCCACATGGCAGTGTGAGGGAGGGGAGAGTTGAAAGTAGCCGTTGGGATTTGGAGAGTGAAAAATGGAGAGTCTGTTGGAGTGATCAACTCAGTATGGAGAGGAATCTTTGTAGGGAGTCGAATGGAGAGAGAAAAATAGCAACTCTCTTGGAGTTGCTCTTAGTCCCGTCCCCAACCTTAGTCCGCACCGTGCTCCAGGGGCATCACGCCGCCACTGCCGCCGCCGCCGCCACACGCCCCTCGTTGTCGCCACTGCCGCCGCAGGAGGCACCCACCGACGCCGCCGATGCTGCCGCTCGCCGGCGACGGACTTCGGTATGTTCTTGTCCCCTGCCCTAGTCTCTTTCGCTTGTTTGGCCGGCCGGCTGCCCTTCCCTTCCGTAGTTTTCTTTCTCCGGTGAGTCGCTGATGTTTCGTTGTTCTATTTTTCAATCCGTTTCCCTTCCGTAGTGGTAACATAAGTTTTATGACGAGGACGGCGACTAACATCCGAGCTCCAGTGCTATATTGAATTCAAGTTTATTGCTATGATTTTCTTATATGCATTGGTATTTACTATATATAAAAAAACTCGAACGTATCTACATATTAGGTTTTTCGAACAAATGTATCCGTATCGGCCTGATACACGCGTATCGGTATCCGTGTAGGACAGTGCCCAAGTTGTCTTTCGTCAGGGATCCTGGGCCGAGCCCCAAAAGACAAATACGTAGACTGGGCCGCAGGACTTTCCGTGGGCGCCAATTCTTTGACAAGAAAAAGACTTCCCCGTCCAATCAAAAGGAAAACACCAAAAAGACTTCCCGCTTTCCGTGGCAGCCAAGTCTCTGTAACCCATCCACAGCCGTCTGGTCCGATATTCTGCTCAGATCAACGGTTCAGATGCAACCAATCTCCCACCCTGAACCTTCCAGAACTCACCACCATTTCAGGAACCTTCCCGACCGGCCATTGCCAGCAACCTCTATATATGCCTGCTCCACGGCTCTCCCCATCCACAAATGTGCTCGAGATTTTAATCGCAAAAGTAAGAGAAGAGAAGAGAGCTGAGCGAGGAAAGAGAGAGGAGCAGCAATGCCGACGGGTAGGCTGAGCGGCAACATCACCCAGGACTGGGAGCCGGTGGTGCTTCGCCGTTCGAAGCCGAAGGCGGCGGACCTCAAGTCGGCGAAGGTGGTGAACCAGGCGCTGCGTTCGGGGGCCGCCGTGGAGACGGTGCGCAAGTCGGCGGCGGGCACGAACAAGCACCCCTCCGCGGCGGCGGTGGCGCCCGCGCGGAAGCTGGACGAGACGACGGAGCCCGCGGCGGTGGAGCGGGTGGCGTTGGAGGTCCGCGCGGCGATCCAGAAGGCGCGCGTCGCCAAGGGGTGGAGCCAGGCGGAGCTCGCCAAGCGCATCAGCGAGCGCGCGCAGGTGGTGCAGGAGTACGAGAGCGGCAAGGCGGCGCCCGCGCAGGCCGTGCTCGCCAAGATGGAGCGCGCGCTCGAGGTCAAGCTCCGCGGCAAGGGCGTCGGCGCGCCCCTGGCGGCCGGCGGCGGCAAGTGACGCGATGGTTGTTCTGTGCAGACGGGAACGTTGGTAGCTTAACAACCTCTTTCGAATCGTGGATGATGTGAATCGCTTCTGAATCGGACGTGTGTAGTCTGGATTTGTGTTGATCGGCTTGGAAGGTTTGGGGATGTAAATCAGTAGTTAACCATTCGCAAGTGATTTCTAGAAATTTCCGGTGGTTTCAATTCGGTACCCGTGGCTTTTGATCTCGCCTTGTTCCCCCAATTATCTGTGGAAATTGGATGAGTTCCTCTGTTTCCTCTGTTTTGCTTGTTCAGCTCAGCTAGCGCACGTTACGTGGCCATAGCAGTTGAAATCTGATGAATTGAATTTTTTACAGTATCATCGTTCCCGATTGCTTGTTTTTGTAACATGGAGAGCTGCTATCTCGCAGGACATGATATAGAACATATCGCTGAATATCATCTAGTATAAATCACAGAGTTCGAGCTCTGAGTCTCTTAACACGTTCAGGAACTTCCGTCTTCATGTAACAAGTTGTGTAAAAATGGTGTATGTCTTGTCACAATCTTTGTATGCTCTAGCAGGGTGTATGCCTTGCCACGATCTCTAGACGATGTAACAAAGTTGTTTAATAATCGCATAATCTGTTTATTCCTAGAAACAAGAATTCTACAAAAAAAAAATATTAATCTGCCTATTCCTAAAAACAAGAGTTCTAGTACAAAATATTAACAAAGGTTTTTTTTTTCGAAAGACAAATATTAACAAAGGTGTAAAATGGTTTTGTTACATTCAGAAACTTCCGTATGCTATAGCAGGGTGTATTGCCTTGTCACAGTCTTTGTATGCTCCAGCAGGGTGCATGCCTTGCCACAATCTTTAGACGATGTAACAACGTTGTTTAATAATCGCATGATCTGTATCTATTCCTAGAAACAAGAATTCTACACAAAAAAAATCTGCGCATTCCTAAAATCAAGAGTTCTACAAAATATAAACAAAGGTGTGATGTGTGAATGGTTTTGCTTATTCTTATAGGCATATAAAAATTGTGAGACAAATCTTGAACCATTGATTTTTAAAAATCTGTACATGACGCGCCAATTTGTATCAACATTCTCATCACACACAAAGTTTTACTGTTTTATTATGCTTTCACCGGTGTTGCACTTGCACAACTCGACCGGGCAAGAGAACACACCAGATCAGGGGTGACGACGGGCTTGACGGCGAGGAACTTGTCCAGCGCGTGCATGCCCTGTCCCGCGTCATCACCCCCGCGCTCAGCCCGTACGGAGTCGCGTTCGCCCTCGCGATCTCTGATGTATTTTGGTTTAGTTTTGCACCTTGACGCGTTGGTGAAAACTGTACGGTTTTCCTCCGGTCAGAAGAGTGTGGCCCCTTCTCTCTTGCCACGGTCAATGTAGCCGAGGCGCTGAGCACCCTCTCGTACTGAGCCTGTCCACCTGCACACATTGATCAGTAACATCAACCTTGGCTTCTGGCTTAGACTATCCCAACCCATGGTGTCTATAGGTGATGTGTATAGAAAAAAAGAGAGTAAGAAACTACACATAGACACTACCTCCCAATGCATAGTTTATATAATAAATAAAGAAAATAAATCTCATCCAATCCTCTCTCTTCTCTCTCCTTCTTTCACCCTATCACTCTTCTTTCTTCCTTGGTTCTCGTGTAGACATGATGTCTTGCATGAGAAGCCATGTCTATCTTTTTCTCATTAACTCTCTTGCTATGTCATCAAATTTCTTATGTGGCAGTCTCATTAATGCTATAGAAACTATCCGACTAAGAGGGTTGGGGATTATAGAACCATAATTTATGGAATCACTAGGTTTTATATACTAACCTGAGGTCCGTCCCAAAGCAATTAAGGCCGGGCGCTTTGTCACCAGCCAGATCCTGCACCACTGCTTGAACTTCCTCCTCTGAAAACAGCACCTCCAGATGTGCCAGGTCGTGTCTTGGCATTCCCAAAGCCTTCCAGTGAAGTGTTTATATTCCTGCAGCTTGGATTGCAAAAATGGGTGCTAAAATGCCTGAATAATTCATTCTCCTTTTTTTTTATCAAACGTACCTGCATTAAAACAGAACAACAACATACAAATACATGCAGCAGTACAGGTACATCCTAGAAGGATGCAGAAAGGACAGCTGTCCCACACATCTTGCACTAAAGACCCTAAAGAAGTAAAGATTACAAACAGGTCCTCCGGGTCTTATGCGCTTGCCGCTGTCTTCGCTCATCTTCGATCTCCGTCGTCGGCCATGCCAGCTCCAGAGCACAAAGGGGAGGAAGAACACCGTGACCAGAAGAAGTATCATCGCACAAAGGCTTTGAATCAAGCCGCAGTAGATCTTGACGGAGAAAGTACCTCGGCCGGGGACGCACCCCACACTTCTCTGGCCGTGGCCCTGCACATATCGCCAGGGAACGGCGAGGAAGAAGCACAGGACCACCCACCAAACAACCCCCAAACCACCAGCTATCCTTCTGCACCAAGCCGTCGGCAATCGAACCAAAACTGGTTTAATCACCAAGCAGCAGATTCCTAAACAGGAAGCACCAAGATCTAGAAAGGACCAAGCATCGGCGACTCCTCCAGATCCCGAAAGCTCCCTCTTCCCACGCCCGCCACCGCCGGCACCGGAGCAGACACCAGCGGAGTGGAGAGCGGACCGGAACAACTTATTCCACACAAACGACGACGCCTCCACCCAACAACCGTCACTAGGAAAGACATACCTCGACTCCTTCGGAAAGAAGAAGCCAGGCAACACTACAGCCCACGCCAGTGTCGACAGCACCAGCGGGCAGACAAAATCTATATACAACGGCCACCTCAGTCCTCGTTCCCCATCCTCTCTGGCGCCAGGACGGCCGCCGGTGAGGAAGGGGAACGGAGCAGATCGGCGCCGGAACTGACTCGCCTTCTTTTCGCCCTTTCTCACCTGTAGCAGAGGAAGGGTCGAGAGGAAGCACGCAACGGCAGAGCAAGCAGTTTATTCTCATTCTCCTTTTCCAGATGAGAGTAGCATGCACCACTCAGCACTTCAAGCGAGAGGATGGAGTTTTTTCGACGCCTGCCACTGGCCTGGAGGGCTG
This sequence comes from Urochloa ruziziensis, assembly GCA_015476505.1. NCBI lineage: Eukaryota > Viridiplantae > Streptophyta > Magnoliopsida > Poales > Poaceae > Urochloa > Urochloa ruziziensis. The sequence continues at coordinate 13,447,891 of CM027126.1, read as the reverse complement.
GAGGTAAAACAGCTTCTCATTGGCTTCTTGGGCTCGGATAGAGACCAACCAGGACTTCAGGAGGCTTGCTTAGCTCTCAGCTTTTCTACACCCTTGAGACCCAAAAATCTCATTTTCAGGCCACGCTTTAGTCTTTGTTCGCTCTCACTTAATTGTCTGACCTCCTGGACGATCTCCAGTATATGCCGATGAGCTTATGTGTTGCGCACAGAAGAACCTTGTTCTTTCCAATTAAATCCGGCGCCCATGATCGAAGGGCGGTGCTCGATCTTTTGCAGCTTGGTATGAAAACGCAGGAACGGATTAGTCACTGGAGTTTTCTTTGTCCATATGCAGAAGCGACCACATCATGGTATCCGGGCAGCCTAGGCTAGAAGAAGTCCTCAAAGCGGAACCCTCTCAATTTTTAACTGTAGCAAATCCAGCAATCAACAAAGGACAGTGATATGAAACTCTCAAGGACAAGGCTTGCAAGAAAATGTTTGGCATCATCACATCCCAACCCGTAGTACATTAGGCTCTATCAATTCTTGTTTGTGTGTACTCGTTATTAGAGCATCTAAATTTCTTTCCACGAAGGTTCAAACCAGGTTCCGCACTACAGTACGTCTCTCTAAAGGCCCCAAATATGACTCGGCCACTCAGTCAGGCCTCGAAAGACAAATATGACTCGGCCACCATTCGGTCTGGACTCACGAGGTTCCATTTCAGTAACCTTCCCGATCGCCATTGCCAGCAACCTCTATATATGCCTGCCTCCACGGCTCTCCCCTTCCCATCCAAACATGTGCTCGAGATTTTAAGCGCAAAGGCAGAGAGAGAGAGAGGACTGGGAGCCGGTGGTGCTGCGGCGGGCGAAGCCGAAGGCGGCAGACCTGAAGTCGGCGAAGGCGGTGAACCAGGCGCTGCGGTCGGGGTCCGCCATGGAGACGGTGCCCAAGTCGGCGGCGGGCACGAACAAGCACCCCTCCGCGGCGGCGGTGGCGCCCGTGCAGAAGCTGGACGAGACGACGGAGCCGGCGGCGGCGGAGCGGGTGGGCGCGGCGGTGGGCGTCGCGATCCGGAACGCCCGCATCGCCAAGGGGTGGACCCAGAAGGAGCTCGCCGCGCGCATCAACGCGCGACCGTCGGACGTGCAGGACTACGAGAGCGGCAGGGCCGCGCCCTCGCAGGCCGTGCTCGCCTTGCTGGAGCGCGTGCTCGGGGTCAAGCTCCGCGGCAAGGACGTCGGGGCGCCCCTGGCTGCCGGCGACGGCAAGTGATGCGATGGTCCTGTGCAGATTGGAACGTTGGTACCTTAACAACCTCTTTGGAATCGTGGATGACGTGTAGTTTGTGTTTGTGTTGATCGGCTTGGAATAATTGGGGATGTAAATCACTACTGTGGCAATTTCTAGAATTTTCTGGTGAACTTGTAGCAATGTTTTATTGGGTATTAAATGACAATTTGCAGGTGGTTTCAATTCGGTACCCGCGGCTTTTGATCTCGTCTTGTTCCCCCAATTATTTGTGGAAATTGGATGAGTTACCCTGTTTTTGCTTGTTCAGCTCAACTCGCGAAGTTCCGTGGCCAGAGCAGTTGAAATCTGTTGAATTGAATTACTTACAGTATCATAGTTCCTGATTGCTTGTTTCTGTAACCTGCAGGGCTGATCTCGCAGGACAAGGTCTGTAAAGAACATATCACTGAATGTCATCTATAAATCAGTTTGACATATTCAAAAACTTCCGTCTTTACATGCTATAGCAGGGTGTATGCCTTGTCACAATCTTTGTATGCTTAGTAGGGTGCACTCCGTATGCCTATCTTTAGACGATGTAACAGGTTGTTAACACCTAACAGGGTGTATGCCTTGTCACGATCTTTATATGCTATAGTGTATGCCTTGTCACAATCTTTAGACCCGACGATGTAACAAATTTGTTTCGTAATAATTGCATCATCTGTCTGTTCCTAAGAACAAGAATTCTAGAAATTAGATTATTTTCATTGTTAAGTATTGCGAAAGTGTAACTTTCATCTCTTATTTTTCAACCGGTGCAAATCAACCTCTTAACTAAAGCAGTGCACACTAATCATCTTTACATTAGTTTAAGAACTGTTTATTGCCATCTTACACCATTTATGCCATGCAATAATCTAGCTAATTATCATGTGTTGGCCACATCATATGGTAGTCAATTCTACTTTTTATGAAAATCATGAGTATAGCATAGCACATCAACTCACTTGATATAGCAAGCAAAACAACATTACTTAGCACTCGAACCATCAATATATGCATAAAAATATATTTAAATTCAAGATTGGATGTGATCAATTTGACTTCATTTCAGATTGTGCTTTATTTTTGAGTAAATTTCACCCACCATACAATAACTTATATGGTCATATCACTTTAGTACAATAAGTTGCAAAGTATGCAAATAAATATATAAACTTGTCAAATGTGTGCATGTACGGTCACATATACACCACCGAGTATAGTTTGCTATGATCATCAGCCATGGTTCGTAGCTTAGGTCACAATAATTAATTATGAGTAAACATAGGACCAAAATGTAATTGACATTCCTAAGCATGACTTTTGATTTTGGTTTTTATTCACTTTAACTCTTTGAGATTATCATATATCTTCGGTAAATTATTCCGTTTCAATTATAAATTACAATATTCATGTTTATTTCCTTTGTTACTTGTTGCATCCGTTTGTTTATAATATTTTTTGCCTTGGCATTTACAGAATAGTCTTTTTGCGCCTTTGCTGACAGTATTGTTTGCCTGGTTGACATTTACATAACCTTGAGATAACGTCGACAAGAGATCTCTAAAAAATGTAAATGCAATTGTACATGCATAAGATGTGTGCATTGATAACGTTGACACAATCATAAGGAATCTAAAAATATAAAGACAATCGAACAGACATAACACATGTACATTGTCGACTGCTTTCTAAATGTCATGGACAAAAATATTATAAAGAAATGTGCAACAAGTTAACAAATGAAATTAGCAAGAATATTGTAATCTATAACTAAATTAGAACCGTTTATTCAAGATAGTGACAATATAGAAGTGAACGAGAAATTTCAGATTAAAAGCATGTAGGAACGCCAATTCCATTTAGGTCTGCCACCTCAAAGTTGCATACCATGTAGTATGCTCCGTGGCAAAATATACTCAGTGGTGTAAATTTGACCGTACATGTACGTATTTGACAAGTTCATGCATTCATTTGCAAGTTTTACAACTTGTAGGATCAAAGTGATACAACCATACAAGTTGTTGTATGGTGGGTGCACTTTACTCTTTATTTTTTATTTAATTTGATTCAACCATGTCATGCTACTTTTAGTATAATAAGATCAAAAATTATATCTTTCATTTTCAAGTTAATATTTTTTGTATAGGCGTGCATTGCGCACCAACATGACTAGTCTTTTTAAAAGGACCAACGTAAAAATTTACCTTCTCTTTTCCCTGCCAAAACCCTCCTCTAAACCCCCAAATCCACACCCACACTACCTGTCCAAAACCCCATTGGGCTGAGGACGAATCCAAAGTTTTTTTCCTTCTTCACTAATCGCCGCCGCCGCAGCTCAACTGCCGCCCGCCACTCGCTCAGGTTAGAAAACATCCTCGATACACACGCGCAGTACTAATTGCCACGTTTGCTACTGCTTTTTTCGGATACGGTGTTCACGATTGTTTTTTGCTTTATTTCCATGTGTGGCAGTGTGAGTAAGAATTAACCCGACGGGGCCGCGTCGGGGGGCTGCCAGTGCGAGGGCAGATGGCATGCATGGTGCCCAGTCGGCAGCAGCAGGGCAGAGGTGACCGGAGTCGGATTCTTAGAGTCTTGGTTTCTTAGTTTGTGAAAATTCCAGTTTTTTTCGCAGATGGAGGAGCAACATGTCAAGCTCCTAAGGCTTGTTTGCTTCAGACCCTGGAAAAGCTGCCTAGGGCAGGCAGCATCGTCACGCGTCCGATTTTGCTTGCCTGCGGCTTGATGCTGCTGCCTGGCGTAGGCATGTTTCCCAGGGCAGCAACCAAACAAGCCCCTAGTGCCGTGACGAGGAAGGGCTCGCCGTCGTTTCAGCTCCGGCCCCCAAGTTCTCGGTCTTCCCATCTCAGGTAGGTTCCCACTTTCCTAGTCCCCTCTCCTTCTCATGGTTTCTACTTCTTCTTAATCAGGTAATTGCTCACTGAACATCTTTATTTATTCTATGCATATGTTTGTTGTGTTTTATGGATCCCATGAAGATGGACACTAGAGCGGCTCTAGGGATGATGTGTGATGTTGCTAAACGCGATGACTAGTGTTCACGAACTTTTTCTTTTTGGATATGTGATGTTGCTAAGCGCGATGACTAGTGTTCATGAATTTTTATCTTTTTTATCAATAACAGTGTACATAATTTTCATGTTTTATTCCTAAATATGCAACACACTACTATATATTTAGCAAATGAGTGCTTTCACCATGAGAATTTGGAAATATAGAACACACTATTGTATATATCAAATAAGTGCTTTCACTACGAGAATTTGATGGTCAGTTGGCTTGTGTATATGTTTTTTAATCAATCACATTGTAATTGTGCAAACAAACTATTATAATTGCTTATACTCTCATATACCATATTTAAAACATAAAAGATACATTTTGTCTATAAAATCCTTTATCTAGAAATATCTTTAAAGATAGAAAGCTTCTTATTGTTTCTATCTTATCATTTTTGAAGGGGTGTTTCTATCTTATCTTTTTGATATAACAGCTCGATGCTAATATGTTCAGTTAATTTTTTTTGGTCAAAACGTTTGTGTTTCCCCTTTGCTACCTATTCTCTAATTTTTGTTGGTTTTTCAGCGATAGTCATGAGGCGTTGTAGGGAGGAGGATGCACAGAGCATGCCGTTTGTCTTCTTACATTCGTACATAACTCAATATGATGTGGCTAGTAATGCATTCATTAGTTACTCAATATAAGCAAGGTAACTAATGAATAATGAATGAAACATAAAGGATGAAAGTCACACTTTTAACATGTATAATGAATAAAAAATACACTTTTTTGTAAAAGTAATTAATGTGTCTATTCCTAAAATCAAAAATTCTAGAAAATTTTTCAGCACGACTAATTAGCTAAGAACAGAATCGTTGTTGCTGATTCGCAAAATCATAATATAGACATATAGCATTAACGCTGGTTGTGTGGCCATTTGCTATCCATCGCAGAGGCCATCGTTGTGGCCGTTGCAGAGGCCGTGTTGTAACCAGTCTGAGCCCGTCGCCGAGGCCGTCGTTGTGGTTGCAAAGGTTGGAACCGGCGGGGAGGGTGGGGTGGATGTTGTCGGCGCTGGACGGGGTCTGTGGCAGTCGGGGAGGCTCCGATTCCCCAAGGACCTGAGATGACGAAGCGCCTCATCCTGGCCCGTGTTTAGTTTGCGAAAACGTTTCGTGAAAAGATTTTGGGTTTTGATTTTATCAATTTAGAAGTAGCAATGTAGACGAAAAAGGTGGAAAATTATATGGATAGGTTGGAAATCTCGAGATGAATCTAACGATAGTAATTAGAGGGTAATTAATCCATAATTAGTGGATGATTACTGTAGCACTACTGTTGGAAATCATGGATTAAGTAGACTTATTAGATTCGTCTCGCGATTTACAGTCTATCCATATAACTTTTCACATTTTTTGTTTACATTTAATACTTCATGCGTCAAAGATTCTCCTTTGATCCGATGGATGAAAATATTTCGGGCGGGAACTAAACACGGCTATTGCTCGTTGCCCTTCTGGCCAGCGCTTTCCCGTCCACCGTCAAGAACGCGGCATGGCCCTAGTATTGCTCGTTGCCCTTCTGGCCAGCGCTTTCCCGTCCAGCGTCAAGAACGCCGCGACCAGCAGGGGTTGGCGGCTCAATACGGAGTCCGGGACGTGGGGGTCACGTGTGTACGCCAAGGATCCTTGTGTTGCCGGAGTATCTGTATCTCCAACCTGTCGTCCTATGGCAGCCGCGGCGCAACCCCGTTGTCACGGTGCTCGGTGCCATCCTGGACTCGTGTATCAAATCTGCCCGTCCGTGGAGTTGAGGGACGTGGCGCGTGAGTTGTAGTCAGATACTGTACATCATACGTGTTGCCGCAGGCACGTGCTTTAAGTGGCTAACGTGTAGCATGAGAAAGAGTCCTGACTGCTCACATACATTATCCTTGAGCCCACCTGTCAGACCAATAGGTCCACAAAATTTGACGATTGACCATCAAAATTCTTTCGCTCTTTTTAGTATAGATACATAAAATGTTTGTTGAGGCGGGTTAAAACCCATTTGCAAGGGCGGGTCGGGCGCTCGCACCCGCAAATCACTGCTAAAAATGGCTATTTTCGGGTATGGGTTAGTAACCCACCCGTTCAAAAGATTTTTCAAGGCCGGGTAGTGTCATAGCTCGTGCCTACAAATGCAATTTACAGGGTCGGGTTATGCCATCGCCCGCCCTACAAATGAATTTTAATAAAAGTAATAAAGAAAAGAAAGAGTAGAGGAAGAAGAAAAAACGGTCCCACTGCTGGGCCCACCACGTCGTCCACCCAAAGTTGTCGAGCAGCCCGCGCCATGCAGCTAGCGCCGCCACGCCGGGCCGCCCGCCCCGCGCCGCCAGAAGTCGCCGTGCTAGCCAGCTCACGCCGAAGGGCTGCTCGACCCTCGCCGTCAATGGCCGCCGCGTCGGCCAGCTCGCCATACTCGGCCGGGGGCAGTGCCGGCAGCATGCCCCGCGCGCGTCGACCAGCTCACCATCCATGACAAAGGGCAGCGCCGGCGCCCAGCCCGGCATCCCCGGCTGGGGACAGCGACGCCGCCGAGCTGCGCCAGCAGCCCACCCCGCGCCGAGCTTGCAATCCCTGGCGGCATGCCTCACGCCGCCCGCCCGCATTAAGCTCGCCATCTTCGGCCGGTCAGGGCAGCGCTGCCACCACCCCAGCCCCGCCCAGGGCGGGCCGCCGCTGTTGAAAGTATAAGCAATCGCATGATTAAATTCAGTACTACGTTTCAAAATAGATTGATCATGACAAGAATAAAACCTAGCATGCATATCACTAACATACTAGTAAGCATCAAGCACTACATCATGATCTCAGAAAACATGATGAAAGAACAAATCGGATCACAGCGTACGTACCGAACTGGCGCAGCCGTGATGACGTGTGGTGCTGATGGGACGGCGACGGTGTTGCAGACGGAGCGCAGCAGACGACGATGAAGATGACGGGCTCATGCAGCACCTGACTTGGACGAAAGACGAGCCGTGGCAAAGACCTTTGAGCAGCCGCGCGGAGCGCTTCCCAAAAACCTTATTCGCCATCTCCAGTGCAGGATCACAAAGAATTATTTATATGTGTTGACGTAAAAATCGGGCGGAGACAGATGCGCACTAACACACGAGCGAAGGCGTGGCCTTGAAAACCGGGGCGTGCCAGTCATCTGACCTGTTGACTGACAAGGATAGATCACACGTAAAATTATCAGATCAAAACAGCAGGATTGCCGAATTTCTCCGATTTAAATGTAACAACTTAATTAAGCCGATACAGAAGAAGACAAACAGCTGGAATTAGCCGATTGTAAACGTGAGCAAATATAAAGAATTACTTAAAAGCAATCTAAATAATGCTACACGGACAACACTTGATAAAGACCTAGACGGCTGTATAAAGATGATATTAATGAATAAAATAAATAGCCGATAAGAATCAATATCAAGCTGGATAGATTGGTGATAAAGACTAGAACAACAAGAATTGATAAGAAATTTACGGATCTAGTAAATATCGATAATTGTTGAATAAATCTAGACGAAACCTCAGCGATGCGCCCGGAGGTTAAAGCCCAGAATTACTCGGTAAAAGCGGAACTCACAAGCAAGCCGGAGATCGAGGCGATGCAGCCCGACGAATCTTGAAAGAACTCGTGAAGAAAATAAAAAGGATGGCGAAGTCGCCGACAAGGTATGAAATTGCAAGTAGTAAATGCGGGTAAAAAAGGTTTGTTTATTGATGTTGTGATGAAATTGTTACAATGAACGAGGGCACATATTTATACCCTGGACACCCTAAGCCGGTCACGGTGTACACAACTTGCTAAGAAAGAAATATCTAAAAAAAAAATATTAAGATACATGGACTCTAACTTCCCCTCTGTAGAATCCTTCCCGGTTAAGATCCTTCTCGTCCGACTCGCCCGTCAAAAAGATCAACAATTTGCATATTAATTAATCTAGACTCCTCTTCCGTGCTTCTCTTTCTTTAATTAAACCACTTTTGTAGCCGCTCGTAAACTTTTCCTTGTTAACTCTATTATTTTAATCTCACACTAGTTGCCATAGTACGTGACCTTCAAGCATCCAGACATTTCTACCGATTCTTATTCAAACTAGCCAAAGGGCACGTGGCACGTGTTTTAAAAAAATTACTAAATTAGAGATGTAGTCAACATGAACTCTTTATATTAATCGGTGAGCGCGTCCATCCCTTCCTCTGCACACGCACTTGCTGCCTAATTTCCCCTGGCTCCTGACGACGAGTCCAGCAACAGCTTCCGTTAAATCCGACGACACGAGAGCTTCCGTCCAACAGCTGCCTCCTGATAAAAAAAAGAGTTCCGCTAAGCTTCCGTTAACCTCCGTCGGCCCCTGCATCAGAGCCGATTCGGGCTTTAATAATAAAAAAAAACTCGGACACCCCGAGCTTGAGTGGTGGCATGCTCCTCGGTTGCGCCTGCGGCATCGTCCCCAATTCGTTTCCGTGTTCGTGTTACTTGCACACAGCTCACGCCGCGTCCATGGCTTTGCAGGTAAGAGCAGTGATTTCAAATCTTTGAGTACTTATTTGAATGTACTACAGAGTCTACTCCATAATAAGAGTAGTGTTTTCAAAATCTCTGAGTACTTATTTGAAAGTACTACAGAGTCTACTCCATAATAAGAGTAGTGATTTCAAAATCTATGAGTACTTATTTGGAAGTACTACAGAGTCTACTCCACAAGGCGAGTAGTAACTTCAAACCTCTGAGTACTTATTTGAAAAGTACTACAGAGTCTACTCCACAAGGCGAGTAGTAACTTCAAATATCTGAGTACTTATTTGAAAGTACTACAGAGTCTACTCCACAAGGCGAGTAGTGATTTCAAATCTCTGAGTACTTATTTGAAAGTACTCTAGAGTCTACTCCACAGTATGAGTAGTGATTTTCAAGTACCAGTTATCAAGTGCTTTGAAGTATAACTCGCCAAATGAGTACAACTTGCCGGGGGCTTCCTGAATACACTACAAGAGTGGTTTGGATGACTTTTCGGGCGCCTCATGATCAATGGAATTCATCAATGGAGTACTGCAAGGACTCTTCTCGATATGGAAATTAGTCGTATGACTTGTAAACTACTCGGATTGCCTTGAAAAGCACTCTCCGAGTAGTAATTGGTTAGGATTCTACTCGAAACCAACCTTTTAACCCTGCCCGCCGTGAATATAAGGGACACATGGATTCTCTCCAGACAGAGTCGTACCAGGCGTGAAGAATAAGAGTAGAGTACTGCAAGGACTCTTCTCGATATGGAAATTAGTCGTATGACTTGTAAACTACTCGGATTGCCTTGAAAAGCACTCTCCGAGTAGTAATTGGTTAGGATTCTACTCGAAACCAACCTTGCAACCCTGCCCATCATGAATATAAGGGACACATGGATTCTCTCAAGACAGAGTCGTACCAGGCGTGAAGAACAAGAGTAGAGTACTGAAAAAACTCTTCTCGATATGGAAATTAGTCGTATGACTTGTAAACTACTCGGATTGCCTTGAAAAGCACTCGGATTGCCTTTAGATCGCATATTAAAATTATTCAATAGCATCTCATATTAAAAATTATATATTCATACATCGAAAGCTTGGGCCTCCGGCGGAAACAGAAGGAAAATATTGACGATACATGTATCCATGAGCAACTCGGCACCGCAGCCAGCTTTTTGATGACGGGGAGGCCGAGAAGGTTGCTCTCCTCGTCGCCGGTGTCGTGGAGCAACGACGCCACGCACTCGACGGCACCGGACACCGTCACAACGCGGAGCACGTTCCGCTTGTACCTGGCGAGCTTGGACACGACGAGAATGAAGGGAGAGATTGTGTGCTTTGAGAATAAGGAGGGGCGCCTTATATAGGGGGCAGGAGGGCTAAGGAGATGAACCTGGACGCCCACGACTATGGTAAGTAATCGATATGATGTATTGTGGCTGTTATGGAAATAAAGTTTATGGAAAGAACGATTTCACCTAACAATTGCATCTATGGCGCGGTAAATCACCTAACAATTCCATCTATGGCGCGGTGGGTGCAGGGGGCGGGTAGATTGGGCGGTGGTGAGTGAAATTTTTCGGTTTTCCTCAAATAATGCCGCCTAAACTATCCCTCATGCGTTAGATCGGCCATGGACGCCGAGATGGCCTTCATTTGAATTGGTTGATGCCCAAACATTTTAGGTGGGTTTAGGCGGAACCCTGTCAAGTGGGGACGCTGTGAGAGGTACGGGAGGTTTTAAAAAAGCAGTTTTTTACCAATCGTTTTGGATCTTATAATATATACTACTATAGATCGGTCATTCAAATCGGTCATCAGTAGCTACTACAGCATCGGATGTTTACTGGTCCTTGTCACTTCACCGATTCTCTTGTATATGTGAGCTGTACATGACTTGTCCGATCCAACCCTTCAACAATTTCTCCAATAGAAGCAATATAATATCCCTGGTCAAATTGCTAATCTCGCTGGATAAAGGAAACCAAGCCTTTTTATTTTCATATATGATGTCATGTACGTACGCATCAAATATTTTCTATGACCCATGTAGACATATGCAGCGACCGATTTCCTGCCCATTCCAAATCTGCCAATGCATGTCCAAACCGAATCCTTCCGTCCGATTTTTCTCTCAGCCCTGACTTTGCCGATTCTGCCTCTATGACTATGTATGATAACCATGCATTCCACTGCTTGCATGTACGTGACCGATCTGCTCCCTGTTTGGCCGATCACTCCAAGTTGATTTCATTCTTGCCTTCACGCACGAGCTTCACTCATGCTCCAAAACGCATTTCCTTTACTTTTTGACGTCGGCTTCGACATGTGTCAAAAAACGATGTCAACAATATTAATATGGGTCAGGACCATATATCTAACAGCCGCTGCAAGCCACGCCAGAGTTCCACGCGGCGGTTGCCGCCGAAGCTCCGCGCGCCGACCCCTCACCGGTTGCCGCACGAGCAGTGCCGCGTGTGCCTGCCCTTTGAAAGAAGAGAGGGAGAGAGAGGATGTGTGGACGGGAGAAGTTTTGGAGGAGATAAGGCTGTGGAGGAAGAAAAGAGGGATCTGATGGTCAGCTACTCAAGCGGAAGGCACGGTTTGGAGTGGATGGATTGATGACATGGCGATTTATGTTTTTTAGTGGCCTTATAATACGTTTTTAGATAGCTAAATGAGCTCAAATGTAAAGGTTGTAAACTATAAAGTTTTAGATATCGTCGAGCTCCACAACTTTGATATATAACATTTTTTTATATATGAGGTCATTTTAGTATTTTAAAATTTTAAATTATATTACCTATAGTGATATTTTAAAGTACTAAACAATCTCAAACAAAAACTACAAACTTTTACATCTCTTGGAGCTCTACAACTTTGGTATATAACTTATTTACATCTGAGGTCATTTGAAAACTTTAAAATTCATGATATCAAATTAGACAACTTATAATGGTATTTTAAATATTAAACAATCTCAAATAAAAAAAGATGTCAACTACAAAGTTTTATGTTTCATGGATATGTGAAACTTTGGTATAAAGCTTTTTTTCATATGAAATCATATAAAAAAGTTTATATTCAAAAAATACATTCACTAACTCTCTCGTATATAATTACACCTATACTTATAGATTCACATATACTCACACATATACATATATGGTGTGCAGTATTCTTATTGGCTGTGAACTACAAACTTTTACATCTTTTCGAGCTCTATAACTTTTATGTAAACTAGATCATATTAACACAAGAAAATACAGAAGCCGAAATAAAGAGATGAATGAATTGAACTTGTCACATGAATATTTATATTTCTGTTTGATCAAATAGGATGCATTTCTAGATAATTTTACAGAAAATTTCATATTTGCTTTTCAACAAGTACAGGATCACTAAAGTCAGGGTTCGGAGTTGAGTTGTGACCGAAATACAGAGATGAATTTAACAGTACTGTATTATCCGGTCCTTTCAACACACGGGTGAGAGGATAATCTGGTCCATACAAAAATAGGCGACTATTTTATCTTCTCACTCACATGAAGAATGAGAGGATCATTCGGTCCATAAAAAATGCACTGAAAGTAGGCGACCATTTTATCCTCTCACCCGCAAGAAGAATGAGAGGATCATACGGTCCATACAAAAATGCACTGAAAAAAGGCGACCATTTTATCGTTGCACCCACAAAAAGAACGAGTGGATCATACGGTCCATGCAAAAATGAAATGAAACAGGGCGACCATTTTATCCTCTCACTTAGAGGAAGAACGAGAGGATAATCATGTCCATAGAAAATTAAAATAGCACTATATTAGAGAGCTTATAATATTATTTTAAGGTACTAAACATTGTTAAACGAAAAACTATCAACAACAAAGTTTTACTTTTCGTCGAGCTCTACAATTTTCATATATAACTTATCTTCATCCGAGATCATATGAAAGTTTTACTTCTCGTCGAGCTCTACACTTTTCATATATAACTTATCTTCATCCGAGATCATATTAAAAAAGTTATGAATTTATTTACGTGAAACTATTTTTAGAAGCGGACCATGCCATGACTCGACCATGAAAATGTCATGACCCGCACCTACAAATCATTTTTAGATGCGGGTCATGCCATGACTCGTTCCTGAAAATCATTTTTAGAATGTTTTTTTCTTAACATTTTGTACATGACGCACCAATTTGTATCGACATTAGACACGTTCGCATCATATAAGTTTTTTTTACTTTCTTATTCTTTGTTAACCGATGTTGCACAACGCGGCCGGAGGCGCACACGCCAGAGGCTCGGTCAATTTGACACAGTCGCATTGACTATCGTCGCATCACATCCATGGCGACCCACGGAGCGGGGTGACGACGGACTTGACGGCGAGGAACTTGTCGAGCGCGTGCATGCCCTCGTCCTTTCCGAACCCGCTCATCTTGCGGCCCCCGAACGGGCAGTCGCTGCTGACGGCGAAGTAGCAGTTCACCCACACCACCCCGGCGCGCACCGACCGCACCACCCGGTTCGCCACGTCCAGGTCCCGCGTCACCACCCCGGCGCCCAGCCCGAACGTGGTCGCGTTCGCCTTTGCGATCGCCTCCTCCACCGTCCTGCAAAATAAGTTTCTCGTATCACAATGCATTTTTTTTTTTGGAGTTGCAAAAAACAAAAAAAAAAACGTACGTCGGTACGTACTTGAACTTCATTAGGCACATGACGGGTCCGAAGATCTCCTCCTTTGCTATGATCATGTCCTCCTGTGGGGAGAACAAAAAAAAAAAGATCCCTCACATTCATGTCAACGGTGAAATTAAATTTCCATTTGGGTAATTGCTGATGTGTAGTTGTTGGATTTTTGCACCTTGACGTTGGTGAAAACTGTGGGCTCGATGTAGTAACCTTTCTGGCCACAGGGTTTTCCTCCCGTCAGAAGAGTGGCGCCTTCCCTCTTGCCATGGTCAATGTATCTGAGCACCCTCTCGTACTGAGCCTTGTCCACCTGCACACATCATCATCAACATCAAACCTTGGTTTCTGGTTTGAAATTGAAAAAAAAAAAACGCTCCATTATCTCCATAAACTACGAAGTCACTAAGTTTACTAACCTGAGGTCCCTGGTCGACACGAGGATCATTCAGAGGGTCTCCCACCACCCAGCTCTTCATCCTCTCCGCCAGCTTCTTCTCGAACCGATCGTAGATGCCTTCCTGCACGTAGACGCGGCTCGCGGCGACGCAGGCTTCTCCCTGCCAACTCAGTTGCTCAAGCTCAGGCCATGTATGGATGTACGTACTACTGGAGTACTAGAAATGAGACGCACTGGATGCCCACCTTGTTGAAGAAGTTTGCGCTGACGGCGAGCTCGACGGCCATGTCGAGGTCGGCGTCGTCGAAGATGATGAGCGGGGACTTGCCGCCGAGCTCCAGGTACACGGGCTTCAGGTTGCTCCTCGCCGACGCATCCATGATCAGGCGCCCGACCTCTGTGGATCCAGTGAAACTGACCTGAAGCACGCACCAGAGCGCCATCAAACCGTTAATTCTGTAAAGCCGTGTGTCGCAGCAAGAACGACGAGATGGCTCGCTGTTGAGATGCCCAGTCTACTAAGTACTAGTTCTACCATGTCAACGTTCATGTGGGACGCGATCGCAGCTCCTGCTGTCGGACCGAAGCCTGGCACGACATTGATCACCCCGTCCGGGATTCCAGCCTGCAAAAAAGAACAAAAACGTACAGCTCGAACGTTCAGAAACTCAAGATGCTGCAACCTGCAGCAAGTGAGAAGAAAACGGTGGAAAATTACAGCAATGCTAATTTGCGTGGCACGCTAGTACGCTACCTGCTTGGCCAGGTCGGCGAGGTAGAGGGCGCTGAGCGGGGTCTGCTCGGCGGGCTTGACGACGACGGTGCAGCCGGCGGCGAGCGCGGGGGCGACCTTGATGCCGAACATGGTGGTGGGGAAGTTCCAGGGGATGATGAGCCCCGCGACGCCCAGCGGCTCGCGCAGGGTGTACCCCTGCAGCTGCCTCCCCATCTTGAGCGTCTCGCCGTGGATCTTGTCGGCCGCGCCGGCGAAGTAGCGCAGGCTGCCGGCGGCGTTGCCGATGTCCACCGCCCTGGTCACGCCCGGGTGCTTCCCGGCGTCCAGGCTCTCCAGCGCCGCCAGCTCGCCGCCGTGCCGCTCCACCAGGTCGGCGAACCTCGTCATGATCCGCCCGCGTTCCTGAAACACACTTGCAGAGCTTTCGAATGCTGATGAAAATGAAATGAAGCGTTCCGTTCTGAATCAGGAACCGTACGTACGGATCCAGACATGCGTGGCCATTCGCCGTGATCGAAGGCGTCCCTCGCCGCCTTCACGGCCAGGTCGACGTCCTCCTTGTCGCCTTCAGCGACGGTGGCGATGACGTCCCCTGTGCGCGGATCCCTGGTTTCAAATGTCCGGCCTGAACGAGAAGAAACTCGTGGCATGATGACCTTTGCATTTGACGTTCAGTAAAACAAATAGACACACTTGCAAAGATAATGGAAACGTGTTTCTCTCTCTAAAAAAAAAGAAGCAATGCAAACATGCGTTTCAGCTGTCATTATCTGTCCGGCCTTGGTACGCGTATCATCGCATTGACGGATGCACGCTCCAACGAGGACGACACGGGCCGAGATCAGATCACGGATGCCAACAGGACCCGCGCAGCTGACGAACACAGGAGACAGGACGTCGAGCACTCGAGCCCGCCCGGCCGCGGCATGTCTCTTGCCCGTGCGAGCTTTCCTGTATCTTTTTGCCATTTGCTAGCGTGGCGGATCCCCTGAATTTCGTTCAGCGTATCACAACATGTGGAGTTGCTGACACTGACACTAGAGGACCGCATGTTTTTGTGCAGGGAAATCGATATGATTTTTTTTTATCAGGAAATCGATACGATTTGGGCATTACTGTAGCTCTGGCCGCTGAAACATGCCACGGCCCCCGTGCAAGAGCAAGAGCAACCGCACCACGTGAACATGCATGCTTCTGAAACCCACTGACTGTGACCTCGATCATAACCTCTTATACCCTGCCAATAATTCGCTAGCTTTTTTTTAGAACGTGTGTAACACGTTTTTTTCATTAAGCGGAAGAGAGTTTTACAACGAAATAACTTTAACAGAACTCTCAAAGCGTCGAGAAAACAAGCGAAAAAGAAAACAGACGGACCAACAAAACTTAAACAGCTACTAAACGACAAGAGTGACCGTAGCTAGAAGAGTTACCACCTAACCCACACAACCCTGCCAAACCTGAAGGAGGCTAAACTTCTGAGCCTGACACCGACAACAGCAGTGGCAAAGCATCCACCAGAAACGAAAACATGACGGCCAACCATCCGCTCGAAAGCAGCAGAGGTGGCCAAGCATCCACCAAACGACGACAAAGAAGCCGCCAGCGTAGACGGGCGATAAACCGCCATCGGACGACGACCAAAGGTGCAAGGTACCAGCATCAGCAGTGGCAAAGCATCCACTGGACAAGAAGCGACACAAGTGGCAAAGCATCCACTGAACGACGGCAAAGCAGCCGGGAGCAAATCGAAGGGCGGCAACACATCCACCAACTCACGACGACCTAGGCAACCCTAGCTACATCTGTTACATAAGAACTTAAGGTGTCTTAGCTTAGCAGTTTACCGGACGTGGTTTAGCGCCTTTTAGGTATGTCCCAGAGAGCTCGTTGTCGATCTCTAGCTGGCCCTGAGGATTGGTAACGGACATGCATTATTGCATACTAGCTGTTTTTTTTTTCTTTTAATGAATATTATTGCATACTAGCTCTTCGCGCTCTGTCATTCCTCTGGCCGCCGAAACATGCCACGCCCCCCGTGCAAGAGCAAGAGCAACCGCACCAGGTGAACATGCATGCTTCTGAAACCCACTGATTGTGATCTCGATCATAACCTCGTATACCTGCCAATAATTCGCTAGCTACGTCTGTTACTCTTTTAGATAAGAACTTTTTTTTTTGAGGGCTTTTAGATAAGAACTTTAAGGTGTCTTAGTTGAACATTTTACCGGACGTGGTTTAGCTTTGCTTTTTTTTTTTTGGGTATGTCCCAAAGAGCTCATTATCGATCTCTAGCTGGCCCTGAGGATTGGTAACGGACATGCATTATTGCATACTAGCTGTTTTTTTTTCTTTTAATGAATATTATTGCATACTAGCTGTCGGATACTCGGATATCCCCCACACCCCATAGAAAAAAATTCTAGTATCGTTGTTGTCAGCAAATCGCTGGAACTCGATACCGCTCACCACTAACCAAATCTATCTCCATTTTGTAGAGAAGAAACCGGCGTTCTTTTTTTTATACTAACCGGCGCTCTTTGACTAGACTGCACGAACACGACGGAAACAAGGGGCGTGATGGGTATCGGGGAGGGTACCTGAGACGGCGTCGACAAAGCAGCCGTTGATGAACAGCTTGGTGAACCTAATCTCAGGCGACTCGAACGGCAGGGCCCCGCCCTTCGCCGTCTCCTCCGCCGGCCGGTCCGCGCCGCCGCCATTCCTCTCGCTCTCCATCGCCGCCGCTCTCTCCGCTTCCCTCCACTCGCTTGCTCTGGGTCTGGGCCGCGCGAGCGCTCTCGTTTGTGAAGAGAAGGGGAAGGTCGGAGGAGGGCGGCGGGTGTGCCGCGTGCCGGGCTCGTGGGATCAAAGAGGCCTGCGGCCCGGCTGTCAAATCTTGTCCATTTGCTTGCTGATATCACACGCACGGCGCGCGTCGGCACGTGGTTTAAACCGCGCGCGCGGCACGGGCAAATGGAGCCGAGGCTGCAAGGCTGCTGCGGCACGGGCGCAGCACCAACGCGGCGGTGTTTAGTTGCCTCCGTAAAATTTTTTCTACCCAGTATTAAATTTAAGTATGGATAATGGTGTGTACATTGAAAGAGTAGTGTCTAGTTCCAGTTTCTCGACGATGTGGAACTTTATGAAAACTATGTCTAATTTTTTTGGGTTAGGAGTTAGGACTACCCTAACACTTTCTTGAGCTCGTCTATGCTTTTCTTTCTGATCAATACAAATGGCAGCTCCCATGCCTTGTTTTTTTAAAAAAAGTCTTGTACTTTTTTCTTGAAAAAATCTATATAATCCCCGACGTATCGCTAGCGGGATACGTGACCCCTGCACTACGAAATCGAATTTATAACTTCCTCATCTACGCAAAACCATGCAAATAACCCTCTCAAATGGTTTTCAAGGTGATTTTGTTGGGTTGGCATGCCATGTAGGCGATTTTTACCACTGTGGACGCTAATGGCATGACGAGATGGGCATGGACGATGATGTGGACAAATTTTTAGGTGGGATCCGCTTCTAAGTGAGCAAGGCCTCTCTGTTTGTTTTTGGAATTACATAGTACAACGAAGACGCTCACAACACGCACGCACACTCACCCCTATGAACACACGTACGCAAACCCTACCCCTATGACCACCTTTGAAGGACTGAGCACCCGGCGGATCTGGAGATTCCCGAAGTCATCATTGGCGCCTCGTTGTCGACGGGAACTGCCGCTTACCACTTAACGCATAACCACGGTAAATCCTGGATAATCCCAGGAAAATGTGCGAGCACCAGGATTTCAACCCTGGTGGATAGCGTCCCACTGGACCATCCTACCATTGGACTACAAGTCAATTCACGTGCCCCTCTGCTTCTACCGTGGCGAGGGAGGACCTACTGCCGAGCCCACCTTCGAAGAGGAGGCCTGCCCACTTACTTACGTGCAGAAGGAAGAAGAGGCCGAAGTGGGCCGCGTCGCCGATTCGTCGTCAGTGTGTGCCGAATTTCATGGCTGCCATGGCGTCCCTGTGCGCCTGAGGTAGGCCTTCAGTGACGAGTTGCTTTGCTACGACTTGTAAGGGCATGTACATGGGCCGTCGTCTACCGTTGACATGCAAAGAAAATTTGCAGAAAGCCTCCCGCGCGACCGTCATCAAGGCGCGTCCATCGTCTCGTTCGTCTATGACCCGAGCGCGTGCTCGAAGAACAAATCAACAGGGCCTTCCGCGTTGTACAAGTCGTCATCTCCTGACGACAGCAAGGCTCAATCCCGTGCGGCCTGGTGATACTTGGGGCGAGAAAATCACAATGGTGGTAAATGCTTCTTTCCTGCGGTTCTCCCCCAAGCGGCATGCCAGCACCGGCTATCAAAAGAACGGTGGCATGAAAGGTAAAGCACTGTGTCACCAGCGAGAGAGCTGGAGGACGACGATGCACAAGCTGCTGGATGCGGAAGCGAAAGGGCGCGACGACAGTTTGACCTGGGCCTGGACCTATCTTCAGCGGCGTTGCAGCGGCCACAGGCTCCAAGCCACCATCTGAAATTGCGCTGAGCCACCCATGGCTGCCTGCGGCCCCTGCTTTCCGTGCCCTAATCCCCGAAGGAGACCCTCTGAATGGAACCCCCTCTCCTTCCTCTACCTCTCTGTGCCCTCGGATTTGAGAATGGCAATCGGACTCCTCGTTCCGATGAGCTCTCCGGCCGACGACTGGGAAGGACGACGTCCCTATTTCCTGACCCCTCCTCCCCTGTTATTTCTCTCTCAAGGCCAAAATGCTAAGCACCCAACAGCCCCAACCAAGACCGTGGAAGCCCAGCTCAATTAAGCTCATCACGTGCCCATGAAACACCCTCCAATTAAGCCCCATATACATGTTTATTTTACGTTCTCAAAAAATGTTTATTTTATAAGTCATATGTAATATTTGAATGTACTGTGTTTTGTCTCATGTATGCGACAAAATGGTTATAAATATCAAATATGCACTAGATCATCATGATTTATGTGTCAAAGGATGAATTAAACACCCTGTAGACAGCCAAACAGACAACCCATTGTATAAGCTATCTGTTTGTGTAAAAAGACAGCAAGTTGTCTACAAAGTTCTACTTGCCCTAAAGCAAGAAGAGAAGAAGCATTTTTTTTTTGGAAAAGAGAAGAGAAGAATCATTGGATGTCGTCTGGTCTCTTGAGTCTTGCCTCCCTTTTCCTCCCTCCTCTTCTCCAATGAGCCCATAACTCTCTTTTGGAATTTATCCATAGGATGCACCGTTCTTGGACTTTTGGAGTTCAATCTGATAAGCCGCAGCCCAAATTTCTTCGTGACCGAAGCTTCATTGTACGTGCAGCAATCTGGTGACGCGGATGTGCATTGTTGGTTTACGCACGGGGAAAGAAGAGCAGCATGCCTACTTCAAGCTGATTTTTTTTTTGAAACTTCTGCAAGATGATTTCTACATGCCTCCTATGGCGAAGCAAGACGATATTTGACATTAAAAAATCTTCTTGAGAAAATCGAATTCAAACATACATCGAATCTATACTATAAAGAGTGTCACAATTGAAACGGTTTCTCATCCCGCCCCCCTATTCTTTCTCACCTTGGCATTTTTGTATACCCGCTGCCTTTCTTTCCTTTTGATCGCGTTCTTTGTATGGTAATGCAATCAAGGCGCCACTTTTCTTTCCTTTCTGTTCGTTGTATTCGTATGAAAAAAGATACGCTGGTTTCCTTCCAAAAAAACGCCCCTTTCCTTTCCTCCACCTTCCTTTGGAAATTCGCCTGCCTTCCTTTCCTTTTGATCGCGTTCTTTGTATGGTAATGCAATCAAGGCGCCGCTTTCCTTTCCTTTCTATTCGTTGTATTCGTATAAAAAAAGATACGCTGGTTTTCTTCAAAAAAACACCCCTTTTCTTTCCTCCACCTTCCTATGCAATCAGGGCGCCTACACCTTCCTTTTGAAATTCGCCCGCTTTCATTTCTTTATATGGCCGTGTGCATCAAGGAATTTGAATTTCCTTCTTTCCTTTTGTAGATGGCTAGCGTCCATATATGTGTTGTGTACCAGTCAAGGTTTCCTTTCAAAAAAGGAATGATATCTACGCAATCGGGTGTCTCCTTCCTTTTAAAACTTGATTACTTACCATAGTTGTGGGAGTCAATCAAGGAATCGATTACTAACCATAGTCGTGGGCGTTCAGGTTCTATCTCCTTAGCCCTCCTGCCCCCTATATAAGGCGCCCCTCCTTATTCTCAAAGCACACAATCTCTCCCTTCATTCTCATCATCTATTCAGAGTTCATATTTCTTTGCAAGGGCGTTGGCGTCGAGCGCGGCGCAAGGGTGGCCACGACGCTCGTCGTGTCCAAGCTCGCCAGGTAGAAGCGGAACGTGCTCCGCGTTGTGACGGTGTCCGGTGCCATCGAGTGCGTGGCGTCGTTGCTCCACGACACCGGCGACGAGGAAAGCAACCTTCTCGGCCTCCCCATCATCAAAAAGCGGGCTGCGGTGCCGAGTTGCTCATAGATACATGTATCGTGAATATTTTTTTTATATATGTTGCTGATTATTTAAGATTTAATTATACAAAAATTTCCTTCTGTTTCCGCAGGAGGCCCAAGCTTTCGATGTATGAATATATAATTTTTAATATGAGATGCTATTGAATAATTTTAATATGCGATCTAACAAAAGTATACATTATTTTACATACTTATTTTTAAAATTTAAGATTTTTTTAAATTTATGTTATTTTTATAACATGGCACGTGCCAACCTACCAGTCGAACAAAAAGTAAACAATGGTGGAAAACCAGTGCGAACAAATCTTAACCGTGGGCGCTGTCTAAATCCCGTGGGCATCGTAGTAGGAATACCGCCGCCAGATACCAGCATCCGTGACACAAACATGTGGACATGCCCGTCCGTCGACGCGCCTCGCTCGCCGACATCTGGGCCCCGTCGCGCGTGCTCGCCACCCGATTCGCCGGCGGAGCGGAGCGTGGCCGGTATAAAGCGGGAGGGGCGCGTCGCGTGAACCACACGCGCGCACATTCCTTATTTCCTTATCCTTCCTCGCCTCGTGTAATCGTGTTGCGGGCTTGTAGGAGCCAGAGTCAACTCAGCCAGCAAGCGCCGCCGCCGCTGGGTCGCCGGGACACGGGACAGGATGCAGTCGCTGCAGGACAAGGCGTCGGAGTGGAGCGGCGTGGCGGCCGCCGACGCCTTCGCCATAGACGGCTGCAACATCTTCGAGGCCCTCGGCGGAACCCCGCAGCCCTTCGTTGACCTCTCCACCAACTTCTACACCAGGTCCGCCCGTCGGGCCTCTGCTCCTGGGCTTCGCCGCCGCCTGCTCTGCTTTGATCCAATTCCGATCTAGATTTTCAATTCGCTTTTGCCCCGTTGATTTTTCTTATGATTTTGAGATCGAATAGGGTGTACGAGGATGAGGAGGAGTGGTTCCGGGAGATATTCGCGGGGTCCAAGAAGGAGGACGCCATCCAGAACCAGTACGAGTTCCTGATCCAGCGAATGGGCGGCCCGCCGCTCTTCTCCGAGAGGAGAGGTAACCAATTGCTTCCCACTAGCTTGCCATTCCTCGTCTCCGAACCGTGAGGCTCAATTTGAGTTACTTGTGGTGAGCGATTAAGCTCATAAGCCACGGGATTGGGTCAAGGAGGAAGTGAGGGATGATTCGTCTTTCCTGATTTTTGTTGGATTCTTGGGGAAAAGTTGTTTAGTTTCAGTTTAGGGGTGGAGGAATCGTTGCTTTGGTCCGCCAACCGTGTTCCTGCAACCTGACGAGTAGATGACCGGATATGCTGTTCTTTCTTCAGATTATGCGCTTCCCATCAACGATGATGTTTATGAGTCTTGTGACTATGTACTGCTAATGTATCAGTGGAATCACTCACTGGTTGGTAACTGCTTTATAGTCGAAAATAAGATGAATTTTAGAACCATCGCAGACGCCTGGTGCTCCCTGTAATAGGCTCAATCCTAAAGTAACGCTTTCCCCTGTTTTCCTTGACGTGTGAAAAAAAAAAACCCAACATGATGAGGAACAGTTTCTTGAAAATCCTAACCTTGGTGAGAAATGACTGAATGAGCGTGTGTAATTCAAACCTATTTACATTCTCATTAATGTTTTCAGCCTGATCTTCTGTCGATACTTCTTTCATTTAACCAGCAGTGTGCCCCTGTTACAGTAGTATAGTATGTATTCCTTCTGGTGAGTATTAGGAACATGTGTTTGAATGCTTCATGTCTGACAGCCTGTGAACACCCAAGAGTGATCTTTGTTCTTCTCATTCGTAAACTGTTGGTCTGTTGATCTGTTCGTTCACCAATTGATATGAGGGGAATCAAAATTTATCATTTTCAGTTATTGCTTGTTTTCAATGCTTCATCAGGCGGCTGACTTTATCCTTTGACCAGAGGCACCTATTTCATTGATAGTACATGCCCATCTGTGTTGATTTTGCATTCTGCAGTCACCAGTGGAGTGAACAAGTTTCATTTAACTGTTCCCTGCCATCTTACTGTTGTCTGTTTGGTTAGATGATCTGCACGAAATGACTGAACAAATGAATGTCTCCATGCTGTGTCACTCTTGTTCTGGTTCGTGTTTGGTGTGGTTAACATTCTGTAGTGATCTAGTGCCAATGCTGCTCTTGTACTACGTTTTTTGCACTCAGTTTGCTGGAGGGAATCTAGACTTGTAAGATCTCTTTATCTGTTTTTGTCTTGCAGGACATCCCGCCCTTATAGGACGACATCGAGCATTCCCGGTAACCCACCGAGCTGCAGAGCGGTGGCTGCACCACATGCAGCAAGCTTTGGATACAACTGAAAGCATAGACGCTGACTCCAAAGCCAAAATGATGAACTTTTTTAGGTCTGCACAGTGCACAACGATTTAATTATCGCTGACGTTTATATCTCATAACTAAACAATGCTTTCCCTGAGAACCAATCATTTTGTTTTCTTTCTCCAGGCACACAGCTTACTTCCTCGTTGCTGGCCTTGAGACGACAAGGCAACACAGCCACGGCTGCCGAGGAACAGCCTGCAAACATGGAGCAAGCAAACCAGCTGAGTAACTGTTCTAGCCTTGGAGCTGGTAACAATCTGAATAACGAATGATGCATTGAGAGTGCTTAGCGTACTCAAAACCGATAAGTTTAATTGTGTTTATTCAGCTTCGTTTCTTGTGCTTGAGATTATCCATAATGCAGCATGTGAGGACTTGTCTTTTACAAAATCGACTTCATTTAATTGACAGCATATTTGCATCAGCCCAGAGTTACTAGTATCACAGTTCACAGGGGAAACTTGCAGAGCTGAAAGGTATACGTTTTTATGTATGACGGCACCTAGCAGCAGTGCCGTCATCCCTTTACAGTAGCATCACCAGGTTATTTATTCACGCTAAACACATGGGATGGTGCGCCTCGGAGCTGAGAATGTGACGAAGGCGCCTTGCGTGTAACGAAGAACCATGCTTACACCACAGGTGGGCCATCCTGTTCATGGCCACCTTCAGTTAGTCAGCATGGGATAGACGAACTGGCGAAGCCACTCTGCTTTGCTCGGTGAAACTTTGTGTATCTTCCAGGTCGTGTTTACAGGCCTCACAAAAGTATATTTCCAGGAACAGAAGGGGTAGGCGCTTACTGATTATGTGTATATATCAAGAATGAAGAAATGTATTCTAAAAGAGATTTACATCTAAGAAGAAAAATTGTGAAGAAGAAATACAAAAGAATCAGAAAATACTTTCTACTTTCTAGCCATGTCCTGATTTGTAGTTAGTACTACCGTACGAATAACCATGCCAAACCCATGAATGAATTAGCCTTGCTGATTGCAACTGTAAGTACCTAACAAGCAACTAATTACTTAGCTAAACGGAGCCTACTATACAAGGCCTCTACTGATAATTTTAGCTGGCTCATGTTTAATTCCCTCCTAACTTTCCATAAAAAATGTCACATCAAGACATTTTTACATGCATAAAGTATTAAATATAGACGAAAAAATTAATTCATTACATGAATGGAGTGTATGTCGCGAGACGAATCTAATGAGTCTACTTAATGCTACATTAACCATCCGCTAATTATTGACTAATTACCCTCTAATTACCCGTCATTAGATTCGTCTCGCGATTTACTGGTTAGATCTGTACTACTTCTAAATGGTACATTTCTTTTGATGTGACTTTCCGTCGAAACTTTTCACCGGAATTAAATACGCCCCAAATATGTGTTTATTCTGCTTTGTCTCTAGTTCTTGAGAGTTGTCCGTACCACCCGGAGCTCCCTCTAGGTCTGCCAGAGCCAGACACAGGTAACCTTCCTCCCAGAAACCTCTCCTAAAGGCTCTCCGGACGTAGAGAAGCAGGTGGAGGAGGTAATTGAGAAGGAAAACTAGATGTTCACCCAATTTTGAGTGCGGGAAAGGGCAACAACACCAAGGAATGATTTAGCAAATTCTCAAAAGATAACAAGACGGTCAGTTTGCAGAGTACCGATCGAATTCTTTTCCTATATCCTATCTATAAAAATAGATTCAACTTGTTCATATGACACGAAATTGCCCGGTCAGTAGGTCACCTGAATGAACAATCTGGAGAAACTGAGGGAACACACGCTGGTTGCTGACATAACCCAGGCAAAAATCATATAACTAAACTGACACATACTCCTATATGAAACTGAACCTGTAGAAAGATTACTTTGCCACCCTCACCCCGTTTTCTTTGATCTTCTGATGAATCCCATTTGCACCTTCATCTACGACGTCACCGTATGTCCGTTGCAGCTCCTCGACCAGATCCTGCAACGCCACGGCCGAAGTTCCACCGGCGCTAACGGCCGTCTTCGCCGCTCTTTGCGCCGCCGCCACCCTCTCCCGCATGCCCCTCGCCGCCTTGCCGTCGGCGTCCATCAGCTCCCTTACCTTCTCCTCCACGTGCGCCCGATCAACGACGCCGCCGCCCGCCTTCACGGCTACCCTGACGCCGACGCCGAGGATGTTGGCGACGTGCCTGGCGTTGAGGTGCTGCTCGGCGATCATCGGCCACGCCAGCAGCGGCTTCCCGGCGGCCAGGCTCTCCATCACCGAGTTCCACCCGCAGTGGCTCACGAACCCGCCCACTGCCCCGTGGGCCAGCACGCTCCTCTGCGGGACCCACCCCCGGACGATCCGGCCGTTGGGCCCCACGTCCACCGGCGGCGACCACGTGCCGGACCGGACCGCCCAGAGGAAAGCGTGGCCGGACTGGACCAGCCCGTGTGCAATCTCGTCGAGCTGCGCGTCGGTGACGTGGGCCTGCGTGCCGAACGACACGTACACCACCGACCCCGGCGCCCTATCGTCGAGCCAGGCGAGGCAGCCCTCGGGGTCCTGCTCCTTCTCCGGCGACGTGTCGCCGGCGGCGGCGAGGAAGAGCGGGCCGACGAGCCATGCGCGGGCACCCGGCCCATAGAACGACTCGAGGCCCGGCACGTAGTCCTCGTCCAGCGCAGGCGAAGCTGTTGACGAGGACGCCCCAGCTGCGGACGTCCGAGTCCCCGATCTCCTGCGCGAAGAACCGCCCGAAGGGGTTGTCCGGGTCGGCCCGCCTCGCGACCCCGTCGGGGACCTCCTCGGCGGCCACCACCACGTGCTCCGGCATGTCCGGCACGCGCAGCAGCCGCGCCCCGGGCTCGTAGCTGGGCGGCGGCGCCGCGGCGAGCGCCTTGCAGATGGCCGACGCGAAGCAGGACATGCCGTTGAACACGACGCGGCGGGCGCCGGCGCGCGCCGCGGCGGCGCGCGTGAACCCGAGGAAGAAGTCGGACACGACGGCGAGCGGCGGGGAACGGAGGGAGGACAGGTAGTCGGCGAAGGGGGCGCGGAGGAGCGCCGTGGCGTGGAGGAACGGGAGGTGGAGGGACGGGGACGGGAGCGCGTCGGTGGACTCGATGCCTGGTGGGAGCGGAGGTAGGGATGGGAAAGGGAGCGAGACGAGGGAGACCGACGGCGGCAGGTGGCTCCGGGCGAAGGGCACGTTCCCCGGCGTGGTGACGAGGGTGATGTGGAGGCGGCGGCCGTGGTGGGCGGTGAGGGCCGTGGCGAGGTGGAGGAGCGGGAGCATGTGGCCCTTCGCCATGAACGGGAAGATGACGACGTGGTCGCGGCCTGAGCCGGCTGGCACGGGCGCGCCGTTGCCGGTGGCGTTCGCGCCATGGGGTTCCGTGGCGCCGGCGGCGTTGGACATGGCGGTGGCGGCGTTGGACATGGCAGGGGCGCCGTTGCTGGCGGCGGCCATGGCGGTGTCACTATTTGCGTAGCAGATAATAACTTGGGTAGTTGGGTATTCCTATTTAAAAGGAGATTGAATTGTGTTTTTTGTGATCTGTTTTTTGAGAGGGTCATATGGATCTGCTGTGCCTACCGGCTTTGATCGAATCTCCCCATTTCCTGCATGAACTGAACAACCAGCAGGGATAGGAGACACGCCGCTTATCTTATCTGAGGCGCACGCGGCTCATGCGGCGCCCCGAGCTACCACCGATTTGCATCGTTCGGGGACGGACTTTGCCAAAGCTCAGATTTTGCATTGGCCGACAGAGGGATAGACATTCACGTTACATTCAGTTACGAACTGTGGCTGCTTTCTCTTCTAGAATCTTTTGGATTTAGTTGGGCTTGGTAATTAATGTTTGGGGATGGATGTATCATGTTTGTCATGATCTCTAGTAATATTTGCAGACTTTCTATGATATAAATGAAAATACAATTTATACTATTGATGCATCGTTATGGGATAAATGTCAAAATGGCGAACATTCTTTTTTTTTTCAGTATACAAAAAGTTTGCAAATGAAACCGTTTTCACGAGCTATTGAATAGGGAACTGCCAATGAAAATATTATTTCCTTGAGTGGTTGACATAATTAAATTCATGTGAAAATTCCATTTTCATAGGTGGTTCCTTATGTGAATTTGACTATGGAAAATCATCTTCCATGAAGTTGAAATTAAAGGGTATCCAATTTCCCTGTGTAGCAACTCGTGGTTGGATAACTAGCAGAGTGTAACAAACTTACCCCAAGTGTAATAATAATAAGAAAAATCATAACTAGTTCATTTCAAATCAGAAAAGTATGAATTTGGTATCATTTTTTTTTCTAAAAATATACCCTATCTGTTGGTATTATATTGGGTGTTATTTGAATCTTATTTGTTCGCGTGTTCTTGTGTTGTATTGCTCGTAACAGAACACAAGGAATAAAAACAAATGTGACTTGAATAATTTCCAATGGAGTGGATAGGTAACAAGTAACATTTTCAGAAAAAATGGTACGAATTTCATATTTTTCTAATTTGAAATGAGTTACTTGTGAATTTTATGATTAAAGTATTTTTAAAAATTCCAAAAAAAAAATCCAAACCAGCCTTGAAACCTGAAGGGCCAATGTTGCCCAATTTTGATAGTTGAATGACCCTTGTCCGATTTTATAAACCAGATTTTAATGATAGTTGGAAGCAGTGGCGGCGGGACGGCGGAGCTACAGCCAGGCGCCCCCCTTATCCTTGATCGACAATTTTATGGAGTCATGTTTTATGCACTAATCTGATGTTGAAAATATGCTTAGATTTTAACTCAATCAAAATTTGGCTATTGCCTTCTTTCAACGCTAGCTCCGCCTCTGGTTGGAAAGTGGAACGTGAAAACAGAAGTTTTCTAAAAAAAAATGGCAGAGATCATAAGGAGTGAAGGACAACAGTTTAGATGCTGATCACGGCAGGACATGCACACCCTTCATCTGCCGATCTTTTTATTTCTGAACAGAAGTAGTATTACATTCAGAAACCAGAAGCAAATACTATTTATGCCGGCTGGCCGCAGCACTGTCGGCCCTCGTACTCCAGTTTTATTCATACCAAACACAAGTGAGCGTTCGATCATCATAAATAAAATTTGACGGTGTAAGAGGTGTAAAAGTAAGATTTGTATGACCGTCAAATATTTCACTCTTTATAGATAGATATATTTTATTAGCAGTTTTCTACGAGACCGTGCGTGATCGAGGCAAGAAGGCAGATTCACCCATCACGGACGTGGGATCTCTCCATTCGGTGGTTGAGGCCGTGTGGGGTATGGGATGCCACCCCTGCCGGGGCCCGGGATACCGGGACGAGGGCCGTATCCAGGTCGCGTCGGGCACATTTCACCGATGCAAGCAGGACGGTTGGGGCGCAGGCTGCCGTGGCCTATCACTGGAAAAACACATCCAAGCAGCCATGTTATTTACTTTCGTTAGCTACTACGTGATTCTCCGCGCGTTGCTGCGGGATTTGAAAGAGTTTTCGATAAACAATGAATCATTATGGCTGTTATACGTAAAAATAATGTACTTGTAGAGATTACCCCGAGAGCCATATGAGCTATCTGTTGATGAAAACCATAAACTTTTATGTTACTTTTGAATGGATAAGACATACATCTAATGAGTAGAAAATGTGCACCAAGTTGGTAGATGCTAGATTTTTTTTCATTATTTAAAAAATGTTATTTCTAGTTTCTATGTTATTGCTTTCAAACCCACTCTTAGTGCTTGCTAAAAATCATATCACGATGAGGTACTTGTATTTGTATTACAATATCAACTAACTATGCAAGTGAGGTAAAAGTTTCTGATCAGCCAATTTCATGCTTTATAAATTTTCCATCATCTAATTTTTAGATTTAAATTCACGTTTGAGAATTCAAGATGATGTGCACCACATGAGGAAATATCAATTAATGCATCTTAGTGGGGTTTTAGTGCATCTTAGTGGGAGGTGATGATGTGGCTTTATGAGAGATGAGAGAAATCTTTAGTGGGACCAATTATATAAGTTATAATATAGATTCAATGGATGCACAAAGCAGGACGTTTAGCATCCACCATATCCCAGTACTCCACCACATTGCTAAACGTCACAAGATGACGAGAAACAAAGCAGTTTATTTAGAAGAACAACAATTAATTAACTACCCTCGTGCTGAGCTCCGTGGCAAACGGAGCCGCCGCTCATGATCACGGCGGAGACGACGAACAGCGCGATCTGCAGGAGCAGGAGGAGACGGCCGGCGGTCTTGGTGGAGGACGCCATCACGCTTTTGGCTTGAAGCGAGCTGCTCGGTCCCTGTGGAGTTCGAGCTGTGCTTGCTGCTAGCTTCTTGGTGCTTGCTGAAACTTTGTGATCCTGGAGGCCGTATTTATAGTCGTTACATGAGGAGCGACAAAGGAAAAGGGCATGCACTCTCGTCCCTCTCTTTGATCAAATTTTTTGTCTTGAAAACAGACGGCACTAATGGACTAACAACGCACTAAGCTCAGTGGACGTACAGTCGTGACTTAGCAGCAAGCTAGTTGGCGACCAGTCGGCTAGTGCGTTGGAGCACATTTTTCTTCCCGCGCAAGAGGTGACCACGCTTGACTCACGTTCATGCATAGCGTATTAACGTAGGTCGGTAGGTCCCTGATGTCTGATCTCTGATGGTCGGCTGTAGCTGAACCCTGCGAGACCGGCAAAGGAAACTGAGTCAACCCGGCCAGGGACGAAACCATTTTCGTCTCCGCGGAAATCATTCGCACCCACCGATGGCGCATTATCTCCGCACTCCAGGATTTGGGTCACGAGCCCTTGACCTAAACACATACAGGGGTTTGCTTGTGGAACGAATCACCACTAGAAATTTAGCCCTGCTTTGCAATGGACAAAAGTCCTTGCAGTAGTGCTAACATTGTGGCAATATCTTGGCCACAATTTCACTTTCATTGGCAGGCGTGGATAAGTACTTGCGTGGTTGAGAGATTGGGCCACCATTTTTCATTTTGCTGCAATATAATTATAATTACCACGCAATGAAGCATTGCAATACAGTAGTAGTAGGTTGCAATGACTATTGAGAAACGACCTTAGGTCCCTGGTACGTTAGTACCGGTTGTGTTAGAACCGGTACTAAATGATGAATTTAGTACCGGTTTGTAAGCACAGTGTCTCGGGGAGCACTTTAGTACCGGTTGGTAACACCAACCGATACTAACGTGCGCCTCGAGCGACGGGCCGCAACGGCCGGTACTAAACTGCCCCGGGTGGCGGGGCCCGGAAGCGGCTGCACGTTAGTATCGCCAACAGTAGGGACAACCTAGTGCTGGTGCAGGCGGCGAGAATTTGGAGATCAGCCCCGCATCTCAGCGTTGTAGCAGCATTGCTTCCACCAAGGCCGCTGAAAGATATCCCGTGGATGACATCACTATGAGGACGGACTGTGAGCTTTTTTATCTTGTTGGGAAGAAGCTCAAGGTATGTGCTGAAGGTGTTGCTGAAGTACCGGTCCCGGGCGAGACACTTCACAATGTGCCGAGCTGAAGGTGTTGCTGAAGTACCGGTCCCGGGCGAGACACTTCACAATGTGCTGATTCCCGAAGGGTACGCTAGAGTTTTGGTTGACCGAGTGGCTAGTGATTGGTCTGAAACCTTGCGATCCTAATCCCTACAAGTGAGGGTGGAGAGAAACTACGAGATGGGTTGCATACATGGATCTGTTGGCCTAAGGGAGACATCAGATTGAAGCCAGGAATAACAGATTCGGCTGCAGCATCGGCTACGACGGACCCCAGCATGGATCCACCATCTCCACAAGGTTTCGACAACGACATGGAACCGCACTCACCAACTGGTACAAGGGACGCCAACATTAGTCCACCTAAGCCTCAGCCGAAGAAGAGGTACGCCAAGGCTCCAATTCCGCCGGCTCCAAAGCGGCAGAAGCAGAAGAAAGAGAAGCCTCCACCCCCGAAGCTCCCGTACGAGAAAACAGCTGAGGAAACCGATGCGGTCGTCAACCAAGAGGTTGCGGATTTTTTTCCAGATGGTTAGGGACAAGAGAAAGCCAAAGCTGAAGGAACCGGTTGACCCGACAGCCGTAAAACACTTTGTTAAACAGGCCACACTTGTGGTCAAAGCAAAGGTATCGGACTACGACCGCACAATCATGAAGTCGTACAAGAAAGTTGAAAACAGAATTAGTGCATCGTCGTCAAAAAGCGGTCAATCCAAAAGCAGTGCGTCCAAAGGCATTGCACACCTGAGACAGCAATCCAAGCAATCGATTCCTCCACTTGTTGTGCTATCAGAGGAAGAACAGCAATTAGTTGAGGCTATGAAGCAAACCAACCTCACAAAAGCACAACTGCGAGGCGAAGATCATATTCCACTGCACGAGGGATGCAATCGAAAACCGTTCGAATTGGGGCAACCACTTGTATGGCCTGAGCTGCTATCACACCTAGGGACCAGAATGTATGAGTTCCACAATTGGTACATGCGAGAATATGAAAATGGATTGGTCATGTTCGCAGCACGGATCAGAAATTCACCCTATCGGCCGCCATGTGATATGTGGATTGATTTCGAAGATATCCATTTTTTGTACCATCGAGATGCCCTTTCCAAGTCCCTCATGAGTGCATGGATTCTGTAAGTATTTAATGACATGTTTATATTGTATCTCTAGTTGTCAAGCCTATCTAACTATATGTTATTGTGTATCATATAGGATGAAGTATCAACATTGCCGTAAGAAGGGATAATATGGCATTGGTTTCTTGGATCCGGATATCTTACACATGGAAAGTATTGCACAATATCCCAATCGGACGACAACAAATATCTTCAATGCCTTGATGGCGCAACATACACATACATTCATACTTTTACCGTATCTCTTCGGGTTAGTATTGAACATATTTTTTCTATTTCTATATTCATTCATCTTATGGTTCTAAATTCAACACATTAATTACATCTTCATATGGAAACGCTTTGAGAAAGTACCCAAGTATCCTTAATTAAATAATTTGATGGCGTATCAAAAACAAAATTGTTAAGTTTTTACTACTTTTTGATATCATCTTATAATAATTGTTAAAAAGTATAACAAACATCCCACAATAACGCGCGGGGAATCACCTAATGATTTTTAATGATACGGCTCCTGAGTTGACGTGAGGTAGAGAGAGCACGGTAGCCTTTTGCACTCAACAACTAGCATCATCGAGTGGTCTGTTGGTCCATTCAGTGGTTCAGGCCTTGCGTCCCTGCTGCCAGCTACTCCCTCCGTCTCACAATATAATCATTTTTTGACTTTCATGCATAACGTTTGACCATTAGTCTTATTCAAAAATTTTATAAAAATATAAAAACAAATAAGTTATATTTGAAGTATACCTAATGATAAAACAAATCGTAATAAAATAAATAATATATTTATAAAATTTTTAGATAAGACGGATGTTTAAACGTGATGCACAAAAGTCGAAGAATACTTATATTACGAGATACTTGTCTTGTTATTTGCACACTGCCAAAAATTCATAGGATGAGCATACATTTTGCGGGCCCATTCATGCACCATGCGCGCAACAAAGCAGCAGGGCCGCAGACCATCACGTTGCATGCTGCTGGCGCCAGCTGCCCCCGTACGACCGACCCGAGCGGCGCTGCCCGCCGCCTGTCTACGCGGGTCACGTCACGGGGCGACGTCCCGAGGCAGCAAGAGGGCCGGGCGGGCGTGAGCCAGCTTGGTGTCGAGCTCGGCGTCGTGCGATATGTCTCTCCGGCCTTCCCCCAACCTCAACGATGTTCGATCCGACGCCGACGAAGGATAGTGAGAATAGGTTCTACAAGATCTATAGGTTCCCTTCATATCATTGCAGTTGGTATGTCAATCATGAGACACAAATGGCTTTCTTTAGATACGGCGACTTCGATCTTTTCTTCGATTTGTTCTGTGGCAAGATCCGATTCCTTCACCCCTGTGGTGAATGATTGCAAAGCTTGTGTTGCGTTGGGTGCTCCCCAGCCGATTTACAAAATATAGTTTGACATTTTGATTGACATGCGTGTTCAATATTATTTATGTGATTTGTTTGGACAGCATTCGCTCATGCTCAAAATTTTCAGGAATTATAACATATGTGATCTGATCAGTGTCTACACCAATTCAACATTAATATATGCACAAATTACTGAATTTTATATTGTAATGTTGAATAGCTATATTTTAGGTGTTGAAACATTGCATCTGAATTATTCAATTTTCTAAGGATACTAGCAGAGAGGCACGTGTCGCAGCCACGTGTTTTGAAAAATATAGCGTGAGAAAGCGACGTATAGCGTGAGAAAGAGTCCTGGCTGCCGACGTATAGCGTGAAAAAGAGTCCTAGCCGCTAACGTACAGGACCCATGAGTCCATGACCCACTTGTCTGACCAATGGGTCCATAATATTTGATGACCATGGATTCACTTGTTGAATTTGACGAAACAAAATTCTTTCGCTCTTTTTAGTATAGATTAAAGTGGAAAATTATTACCGAACCGTGGGGAGAGAGAATGGGAGTAAAGTTCGATGTCCACGCTGCAAGCTACCGAACCGAGACAAAAGATTCCTCGGTTCGCACTTCAAACTTGGCCCGTGTTTAGTCGATAAAAAGTTTTTGGCGAAAATATTTCGGGTATTGATTTTACCAATTTAGGAGTAGTAAATATGGACGAAAAAAGTGGAAAGTTATATGGATAGGTTGGAAATATCGAGACGAATCTAACGATGGTAACTAGAGGGTAAGTAATCTATAATTAGCGGATGGTTACTGTAGCATTACTATTGCAAATCATGGATTAAGTAGGCTCATTAGATTCGTATCGCGATTTACAGCCCATTCATATAACTTTTCACCTTTTTCGTCTACATTTAATACTTTATGCATGTAAGATTCTCCTTTGATGTGATGGGTGAAAAGATTTCGGGTGACAACTAAAATGGGCATGGTTCGACTTCTTGATGAAAAAGATGAATAAAATATTCAGAGGAGAGTGGGTGTGCAGAGTAGACAGAGCAAGAGGACAAACCGAGAGAGATAAAGTAGCTGAAACAATTTTCTTCATTTCTTTACTCCGGCCGCGGGTCCCATGGAAGCGAACATAGCGCTGGAGTCTTCGAACTTCAGACCAAATCGATTTTAGAGGGCCCATAAGACAGGTTTGGTTCGAACAAGCACTGCGGATGCTCTCATGGTGCTTGTGCGTCGATCTTTATTTGTTCTGAGAGCGCTGAAAGTATACATTCACATGACATTCAGATAATCATGCCATCCAGCAGAAGCAAATAAATTAATTCGACTCTCCAGTTTTATTGATACTTAACACACACGTACATGTACATAAGAGATTGTGGGGTTATATATTGTCTTAGGTTGCGGAGTATGGGTAGTTAACATGAAGCCGTGCACGGCGCGTCGATCAATGCAGCAAGCAAGCAGGAGAGTGTGTGATCCGCGAGGCAGCAAGCAGCCATCAAGGATGTAGGTTCTCAGCGTCCGATGGCGCAGCCGGTGTGCCAGGGTAGTAGACACCATGCCCGCCGCCGCGAGGGGTGTAGGGACGGCCAGGTACTGGGCAATTCCGGATGCACGCAGGGCGGTTTGGGTCCAAAGATCCGCCGCCGAAACCTATCTCTTGAAATGAGTACGTGTGCACAAGCAGTTTAATTCCCTTGGTACTGTTAGTAGATGCCACAGGGATGCATGAACAATCTGAGCAGTTAAGATTTAATGATAGAGTAGCTAACCAACGCCGCCGCGGATTCCATGGCAGACGGAGCTGGGCAAGATCACCGCGGAGACGACGAGCAGCGCGAGCACGAGGAAGCGGGCGGTCTTGGTGGACGACGCCATCGCGCGCGCTTTGGCTGGCAATGCCCCCTGTTTGCCTCTGATCGGGTTTGTTTCCTGTGAGTTGCAGGCTTGCAGCACTGTGAACTTGGAGGCCGTATTTATAGGCGTGATCCAAAGAATCCTATCATACGTACTACACGGCATGATTAAAAAAAAGGCAAATAAAATATTTGTCTGATCGAAAGAGCGGAGTCAGTAACTAATTTCAGTGCAAGGCGACGCACCAGCCAGCCAGCAAGAAGCCAGTGCGTTTTGAAATTTTTACTACTCGCTCGCGTGGCTCAGTGTCCATGCATGCGTACCCGTAGGTCTCCGGTTAGTCAATATTCGCCGTATCTCAGCCGTGCGAGACCGGCAAATAAAGGGATCGACGACTCGACCAAGCGACGACGACGGCTACGGACAATTGATCAGGTCAGGTCTTCGATCTGGGGCATCCTCGCACGACAAAGTGCTGCAGCGGTGACCTTTTGTGACCTCTGCTGACTGCTCTTGCCATGGACGACGTTGCTGCAACGCCCGGGCCAGAGCGGCCGTCTGGCGTCGGGCGCGCTTGCCGGCTTTGACGCTGTATCCTGGGTTCGCGGTGATTGACAGATGCTGCCGGCACAGGGCACCGATGGCGCACCGTCACCAAAACTGCAATACGACGACCTTGACCTCGGTCGGATGAGGTACGAGTTTCAATTTTGTTGGATCTTGTCGATCCGGAAGATATGTGGATGCACACGGTTCAAGGACACCCAACCTGGGCCAGGCTTAGCTTGATAAGCTTGGTCCGGGCCAGCAGGCTGGATTTTTTTTTGAAAGATTGCTCGAGCCTGGTCCGAAGTATATACATAGCTCACACAAGCACTTCGGTCCGGGCCAGGCTAGCTGCCTGAACTCTTATCTCCAGGCCGGATTTGCTTTGGTTTACTAGGCTCGATAAGCTTGCGGAGGACGTACATCTCCATTAGGAGACGAAAGAGATACCGTGTAGCGCCACCCATATTAGTCCCATATTGCTAACAGTATAAAGGTGATGTACTTTTCACCCATATATATATGCACCACGGCTTCATCATGAAATAAACAAAGAAATTGACTACTCATTGATGAAAAGTAGCCCTTATATTGGGAGCGCTACCAAGTAGTCCATAAGTTAATGTTTTGTTTCTTCTAGACTCCCGTCATCGCTTTGTTTCTTCTAGACTCCCGTCATCGCTCCATACGACTCCCGTCATCGTTGATAGGTACTACGTGCAAATTACTCCGTCCTGTATTTGTTGTCGACATCATGCATTAGCAGTAATTTTTTCTTCTGTATATGATTTCTGCTTACTGATGCTGCTGTGCCGGAGCAGGCCTCCACCTCTCGCTCTCGTGATCCATCGGGAGACTGCGAATCAGAGTTTTTGGAAGTACTCTTCGCGACTGCTCGTCTGCAACACCGTCGCCGTACCATCCGCGCCGCTCGTCATCGTACGCGCACCCGCTGAGTATGTACACCGTGATCCCAACTGCCTTTTTCATCATGGTTAGAGATCACGACGAAGTTTATTGCTTACTGGTATGTTAGAAAATTGCATGTTAGGACTTTTTCTTATCATGCTAAATCTAGTTCGAAATTTAAACATACTATTGCTTATTATCCAACGCTTACTATGATAATTCATAAACCAGTGGCGTTTAATTTGTTTTATTTTCTAAGAATTTTAATTTGTTTTAGTACATTGCATCGTGCTAAACTTTTAAGGAGGTAGAATCCAATATTTTTAAGTACGTGGCAGCCCCACCACGATTACAAGGGCATATAGAACTATCGTATAGAAGGCATTGTCTAGAGTCTAGTAGGACTATGCCTTCGCTAAACAACTATTGGACTGGGCCGAAATCGAAAGATTTAGACCGTGAGGCAAAACCAGCCCGCCTTCCTCTTTCTCGTCCTGCACCGCCTCGGCCCAAACCCAAACAATGATGGGACACCGATATGGATCTCCATGTGGATTCTGAAGCGACACGAGTACACGACATGCACGGCGAGCGGAGGATGAGTCAGTTAGTGTCGATGACGAGCTACAACCATGGAGGATTTTTTTGCCAGTGCGTCAGTCACGTTTCGACCAGGATTTACATGTGAAGGCCCAATCGAGCATCGGTTCAGAAAAATACCGGCGTCGTAGCCGTAGCTGAGCCATCCCGGCCAGCTAACCGGCAGAACGTGGTCGGTTTGTTGGCGCACCACATCGCGAACGCGACGGCCTTGGAGATGAGCGCGAGCGCCGCGTAGCCTTCGACCTTGGACACCACGACCACGAGCGTCGTCGCCGCGACGCCGACGATGAGCACGCACAGCAGCGCCATGAGCTCCCCAGCTCGCCGGCCGGGCTGGGCATTACGTTGGGAGCCGCCACGGTGGGACGACCTTGATGAGCATCAGCGACGCCGAGACGGATGGGAGGATAGTGTTGTACTCGGAGGGGAGGAACCATGAGCCGCTGGACTCCTCCGGATAGTTTTGGAAGTAGAAGAAGGTTGTGTCAAACATGTTGGCGAATAGAATGGACATTATGGCAGTGCACATCTCCGGCAGCTGGTGGACCTCCTCCTCCCACCTCATGAAGGCGACCAGGTCATCATCTCGAGCGGTGCCGCCACGCAAAGCTGCAGCCGGTGCGCGACGAACGCCGATGCCGTGACGAATGCCGATGCCGAGATGATCACTGAGGAAGTGACGATGATGTTCATGTGCATCATCAGTGAGAGAGGGAAGGAGAGGGTGATGAGCATGGCGGTGTAGGCATGGACGAGCGCCTTGACGACGATGTACCGGCGGTGGCCTAGGTTGGAGTCCATGAACTCGGAGACGAGGCCACGGAGGGCGAGGCCAGAGACGAAGGTGAGGGAACAGCCCCATCCGCCTGTTGAAGAAGGTAACTTGGCAGTTCGTTGGATTCACAATCTTCTTCAGCCCTACCTTTCTACATTCAATTAGTTTGGAGTCCATGAATTCGGAGACGAGGCCGCGGAGGGAGAGGCCGGAGACGAAGGTGAGGGAACAGCCCCATCCGCCTGTTGAAGAAGGTAACTTGACAGTTCATTGGATTCACAATCTTCCTCAGCCCTACCTTTCTACATTCAATTAGTCCAGTTTGGTGCTTCTTTTCTTCAATTCAACATACAAGAACAAGCATTGTGAATCATAACAGTCGTGCTTCATATACCAAAGTTGGAGGGAGAGGCCGGAGATGAAGGTGAGGGAACAGCCCCATCCGCCTGTTGAAGAAGGTAACTTGGCAGTTCGTTGGATTCACAATCTTCTTCAGCCCTACCTTTCTACATTCAATTAGTCAGTTTGGTGCTTCTTTTCTTCAATTCAACATATAGGAACAGGCATTGTGAATCATAACAGTCGTGCTTCAGATACCAAAGTTCAGCCATGATAAGAACTGAATAAAGGTTTCATATGAGCGAGAAGAGAGAAAGGAAAAGGGCTTCAAACCACCAAGGTCATGAGAGATAATAAAATAGTTTCAGATGTTATCTGCCATGATAAGAACTGAATAAAGGTTTCATATGACTGAGAAGAGAGAAAGGAAAAAGGCTTCAAACTAACAAGGTCATGAGAGATAATAAAATGGTTTCAGATGCTATCTGCGCAGCACAAATGCTAGAAGAACTCCTAAGTATTTATATTTCCCGGTTTATGAACTTCAGCAAAAGGAAAAGTTGGTTCAGAAAATTCAAACTTTCATGAAGATCAAATGGACTTTGAAAGCACGAGAAGATGAAAGATTGTATATCCTTGAGTAAATGATTTTAGAAGCATGTGCTATAAAAGTCATCTTTACCGGTACAAATGCTAGTAGAACTGTGAGTGCTTATATTTTACAAATCAAACTTCCATGAAGATCGACAGGATTAAAAAACAGGTGAGGATCTATGAAAACCAACAGTCAAATAAATAGTGTTTCCACAACATGTTCTTGTGTTACTAAGTTGAGAGAGACGCGTATCAATCAGTGCCGCCGACATCAATGACCTCATCGAATGTCGCACCCTCATGCAAATTCACCGCACGTTCACCTTCTGCTTGTCCACGGGCCGCTCTTTGTTGCCCCATGCCGCTTGGTCCGATTGGGGACATCGGTGCCGCGAGGTCACTGGAGGCGCCACCAACCAAGGGGATGGCCCGTGGGCCAGGGCGCGACCGTGGCAGCGGCTACTGTAATCCCTTTGGCCCCGGCTGCAATACCTTCGGCGGTGGCGGTAGGTTGATATTCGGGTGGTGATTATAGTGATAACTACAGCATACACAATCTTCTAGTTCCCCGAAAATGAAAATTAATAGGCAATGATCAAAACAAAAGGATGGATGGTAAATGAAATGGAAAAAGTGTTTCACACACCTCTATGGGGGACTAGAGTAATCATACATCCTGCAACTGCCACAGAATATGATGGATCTGATTTGTGCATCACAACAAAGAGCTAGCTCGTTTGCCTTCTTGAACATCTCCATCCGCCTCTTGGAGAAGGTAACTTGGCAGTTCGTTGGATTCACAATCTTCCTCAGCCTCGTGCCGCTTGGTCCGATTGGGGACATCGGTGCCGGCGAGGTCACTGGAGGCACCGCCAACCAAGGGGATGGCCCGTGGGCCATGGAGCGACCGTGGCAGCGGCTACTGTAATCCCTTCAGCCCTGGCTGCAATACCTTCGATGGTGGCGGTAGGTTGATATTCGGGTGGTGATTATAGTGATAACTACACCATACACAATCTTCTAGTTCCCCTGAAAATGAAAATTATTAGGCAATGATCAAAACAAAAGGATGGATGGTAAATGAAATGGGTAAAATGTTTCACACGCCTCTATGGGGGACTGGAGTACTCATACATCCTGCAACTGCCACAACATATGATGGATCTGATTTGTGCATCACAACAAAGAGCTAGCTCGTTTGCCTTCTTGAACAGCTCCATCCGCCTCTTGAAGAAGGTAACTTGGCAGTTTGTTGGATTCACAATCTTCTTCGGCCTTACCTTTCTACGTTTCATTAGTCCAGTTTGGTGCTTCTTTTCTTCAATTCAACCTATAAGAACATGCATTGCGAATCATAACAATGGTGCTTCAGATACCAAAGTTCAGCAATGATAAGAACGGTTTCATATGAGTGAGAAGAGAGAAGAAAAGGGCTTCAAACTACCAAAGTCATGAGAGATAATAAAATGGTTTCAGATGCTATCTGTGCAACACAAATGCTAGTAGAACTGCTCGGTGCTTATATTTCCCGGTTTATGAACTTCAGCAAAGGGAAAAGTTGGTCTAGAAAAATCAAACATTCATGAAGATCAAATGGACTTTAAAAGCACGAGAAAATGGAAATATTGTATATCTGAATTAAATAATTTTATTAGAAGTACGTGCTATGAAAGTCATCTATACAGGTACAAATGATTGTGAGTGCTTAAATTTTACAGATCAAACTTTCATAAAGATCGAAAGGATTAAAAAAGCATGAGAGGATCTATAAATTCAACAGTCAAATAAACAACGTTTCCACAACATGTTGTTGTGTCTCTAAGTTGAGAGAGATGCGTATCAATTAGTGCCGTTCACCTCAATGACCTCGTCGAAGGTCACGCCCTCGCGTGAATTCACAGCACACGTTCACCCTCCGCTTGTCCGTGGGCCTCGCTTCGTTGCCCCATCCCGTTTGGTCCGATCGGGGACATCGATGCCGCACGAGGTCACTGGAGGCGCTGCCATCCATGGGATGGCCTGTGGGCTTGGGCACAACTGCGGCAGGGCTGCAATCCCTTCGGCAGTGGCCGCGGGCCGATATTCGGGTGGTTATTATAGTGATAACTACACCATACAAAATCTTCTAGTTCCCCCGAAGATGAAAATTAACAGGCAATGATCAAAACAAAAGGATGGATGGTAAATGAAATGGGAAAAATATTTCACGCACCTCCATGAGGGACTGGAGTACTCATACATCCTGCAACTGCCAGAGAATATAATGGATCTGCTTAGTGCATCAAAGGGATGGATGGTAAATGAAATGGATCTCCATGGCGGATTCTGAAGCGACATGAGTACACGACATGCGCGGCGAGCGGAGGATGAGTTGGTCAGTGTCGATGACGAGCCACAACCATGAAGGATTTTTCTGCCGGTGCAAGTGATTTAGCCAGTCAAGTTTCGACCAGGATCTAAAAGCAAAAGAAACATACAATCCGTTTTACATGTGAAGGCCCGATCGAGCAGAGAGTTTGCCTACTTGTCATGATTGGCATGTTCGGTTCAGAAAATGACCATACAAGCTGAAGTGATCAGAACAGGAGAACTTGCCTTGCAACTACAATTAGGATAGCCACACAAACCAAGTTTTCCACATGGTCATACTAAGTTTTGCACACGCTGTGATTAACACAAAGAGATCCTCAGTTCGTTAAACTATCAACAGTCGTTAGTAAGCTCAGCAGAAAAAGCAACAGGGGTAACTGAACTAGAAGCCAAGCATTACGCCAACGAACCCGAGCACACTGAGCAGCAAGAGTCAGAATGTACAGAAGGCCAGTACCTTGGCCGCCGCCTGAACCCCCGACGCTCCGATCGGCACCGGCGACTGCGTGACGAGCCTCCATCCCAGCGCGGCCAACACGACGGACGTCATGACGACAATGAACATCTTGTCGAACGCAGTGGAGAATGCCCGGGTGTCCTTAACACGGTAGCTCAGCATCGCCAGCAGCAGCGTCAACGACACAACGACGAAGCTGTTTGACGCCGGCTGGCCGCCGTTGGCGCCGTGGCCGTAGCTGAGCCATCCCGGCTAGCTGACCGGCATAACGTGGTCGGCCGTGTTGGTGTACCACG
The DNA here is from genome assembly GCA_015476505.1 of Urochloa ruziziensis. NCBI lineage: Eukaryota > Viridiplantae > Streptophyta > Magnoliopsida > Poales > Poaceae > Urochloa > Urochloa ruziziensis. The sequence goes on along the minus strand of CM027126.1, from coordinate 13,405,559 downwards.
TCGCGAACGCGACGGCCTCGGTGACAAGCGTGAGCGCCATGTAGCTGCGGACCTTGGACGCCACAACCACGAGCGTCGTCGCCGCAACACCGCCGACGAGCGTGCACGCCAGTGCCATGAGCTCCCTCTTCGGGCGCGACGGGAACCGTCGCGGGACGGCCTTGACGAGCACGAGCGACGCCGCGACGGAGGTGAGGAAGGTGAGGTACTCAGATGGGAGGAATCGCATGGCGCTGGCCACCTCCGGGTAGTTCTCGAAGTAATAGAACGCGGTGCCATACCAGCTGCCGAAGAGCGTCGACGTGACGCTGGTGCACAGGTCAAGCAGCTGGTGGAGCTCCTCCTCGAACCCCTTGAAGGAGACCAAGTTGGAGTAGAGCGGCGCCGCCACACAGCGCCACAGCCGGTGCGCGACGAACGCGACAGCGGCAACGAGCGCCAAGGAAGTGACAACGACATTCATGTGGATCATCAGTGAGAGGGAGGAGAGGGCGACAAGCTGGCGTGGACCAGCGCCTTGACGGCCATGTAGCGGCGGCGGCCAGGGTGTGGGTTCGTTAACTCCCAAATGAGTCCTCGGAGCGACATGCCGGAGAGGAAGGTGAGATAGGCAAATATCATGGCCGGACGGTGCACTTGCTTCTTGTTGGATTGCTCGATCGCTAACGGGGCAAGGATGCCAGAGGCAAGCACCATCACAACCAGCGAGGCGGACTGAACGCGCTTGTTCATGGCCTTGATTCCCTACAAAGGAGAAGAGATAGAGCAAGCACACATAAAAAGAATGGCTTTATGCACCTGAAGCTACGATGATGAAATCAAACTAAATTAATTACCTCCTGGAAATCCATGGCTCACTTTTCAGCGGTTGCTTGCTCTATAGCACTGCGCGTCTTGTGCACAACACGTCGCTAGCAAAGATGTCTATGACATCAGTAAAGCAGTTTGTTCAGGGCCCTGATTCGCTACAAGGAGAAGAGATAGACCGAGCAAATTAGACAGATTTCAAGGAAAAGTTCCAAAGATGCGATGAAATCAAAGACAAGGACCAACATCTTGAAAATTCATTTTGCAGCTTTGACTGGTCCCTGCAAAGAGAAGAGATAGATAGCAGTGAACCCTCACATATATAGCTCGCGTTTGTTGGTGCTCGAGCACATGACGTTGCTAGGCGAGCAAAAGCATGGGACACACTTCTACGGTGGTTGTGAGATAAAAAGGAAACCTCCATATTTCGTCCTCAACTTTGGTCTGATCTTTAATTTTTCACCTCAATGAAACCAACTTCTTTCCCCCCTATGAGCTTTAGAATACTACTAGAACTACTTGGACTGGTTTTTGGAGGGTGTTTTTTTGCTTGTATGCCATGTATCCAAAACCATCTGGTATTTTCTAAGTGGTATTTACAAGCCAATGCAAGGGTAAAAAAGTAGCCGGTTTCAAAGCTATGATGGAATCTAAAGAACAGGCCATTGTTGAGGGGGTGATATGCAGTTTTTTCTTTGAAGATCACACAACCGTTGGACGGATGGCACATAGGGATCTCTAGCTGAGGGTCGGTTGATGCAGGCCGGGGAGGAGGTCGATCTGGATGCTCTTGTTCACCAGATGTAATTGCCTACGTGAACGACACAACGCTGGAGAGGGACCAAACGAACCAAAGGCATCCCCAAACTACTACATGCATGCTGCTGCTTTTGGTGCAAGATGCAGAACCAGTTTGGAGTCCTGGTTTCTATCTGTGTTAACTTTTTGGCTCTTAGTGTAGGTTCCGTTTGTTTCAAACTTCTTGACATGGTTCTACTGCTACCTTTTAGGATGTCCAAAATTCTGCGCTGGCTTTTGAGTTCAACTCCAACCTTTTGATGACGGCCATACGAGGAACAATTAGGGACTAATCCGAAGAAGCGGGCAGTTTATATATAGACCTAATAATAATTTCAGATTCAGTTATTACCAGCCCCAGTTCTTGGTGTGATGTAGATAACCACGGGCCACAGCCATTTCCTCTCCGTGCATATGTCAGATACGCGCACTCACGTACCAAGCATCTGGTACCACTGCTATTTTTATTCTTCGGAGAAAGAAATGGCCGGGTAATGCATCCACAACTGCAGAAGACTGCACTCCCCTCTCATCTGATCGGTTTTTTTGGCCCACTTGTTCATCTTCCTCTTTTCGTTTTTTTTTCTACTTTTATAGGCTGCTTGTAGAGGACAAGAATCTCCTTGCCATGTGAGAATAAAGACAGTAAGGAAGCCCCCCTTTTAAATGCACTCTCTTCACACAACAAATCAGCAATGGTCTAGCCACCTCATGACAAACTAAACACATATAAGAATTAGAAAACGACCAGCAAGGCTCATGCCGGAGCCCAGATGTAAGGCAGAAGTGGGGATAGGGTGGAACAGGGCGGAGGGAAGGGCCGGCGGCCCTAGGGCGGAGGCGGCGTGGCGGCGTGGCCAGGCGGCGGCGGCGTGGAGGGGCGGCGTGAGAGAGGGAGAGGGGGAGGCCGAGAGCTGAAGGCAAAAGAAATAATTCTTTTCTTTCTTAATTAATTTGATACAAGGCCTTTGTTTATATAGGTCGACTCGACTTAACCCCTAAGGCACCTTATCTGGATTCCCTTCCTAAAGGATCCATTCTTTCCTATCTCAAATATCTAAACTACCTAATCTGAATCTACAAAACTTTATCTCTAACCCAATAGATCTCCGCCGGTGGGCCCCTCACGGTGGTGGGGTCGTCGCCCCCCTTCCCGGGCGTGCCTCCCCCCCTGCTCGGGTGCGCCGCCCTCCTCCTTGGCGTGCGCCCCCCCCTCTTGCTTCGCCCGTCAGAGTGGCTGCTACTCGGGCCCGCCATGTCATAGCCGCCGCCATCCTTGTAGGCTCCTTTATGCGCATAACATCTCCCGCCGGATCGACTAGCAGTGTGTCCTCACGCTGCACTGTTTTCCACTGTAAAGTCCCTTCCGGTGGTAGTTGATCTCCAACACGCCGTCTCGCAATTGTTACATGTAATTCACCAACTGGTAATTTAGATGTTGTGTTTTGTTGTGTAATGTCGAGGCGGATGTGGAAGAAATAGCGTAGATCCCCGATGTAGCCGTGAAGAATCGAGTCACGTTCCGGACGGTTATGTCCCCCATCCAATGTTGTTATTGTTCCCAATAGCTCCTTAGGTATTCCTGCATTGTAAATTAGCTTATCTAATGGTGGTGGCCGTACGAAAGATCGTGTTTGCAATCCATCTCCGGCTAGTACTATGCCCGGAATTTTTACCACAAATGCTGGTTGTGGTTTTGCTCCTATTGCTGTAAATTCTCTGACTTTTCCAAATAGCACCATATTCTTTTCTGAGGGAATTGGAGAAGCTACTGGCATATCTGTTTTGTGATGAATTGTATAGTGGCTCCGTCCTACCTTTATAAATTCGGTGCCACGTATATCGAGGAAGCGGACGTCTACGCTTACCAAATGTTCTGTTGGCCATTCTTCCACCAATATCATCATCGTGGGGAGTGTAGGTGTCACTGTCAGTGGTGGAAGTGTATATCCTCCGATGGCAAGCAAATTAAGCTGTTGTTGATCCCCGTTTGATGTGAGTGCTTGGATTAGTGTTGGCAGTATAGGTGATGACGCCGGGAGGTAGAAGCGATTGTCGAATAATATCACACCATTCACTATTGTCCACGAGGAGCTTGCTTTTCCCGATGAGATCATTTGTTCGATTGTGATCAATCCTGGTTCCTCTCTAACTGCCTTTCTGATATCATAAAAAACAGCCAACTGTGGTGATATTTTGTTAAATGCACTACCTTGGCGGTGTTCTGTGTTGTATAATGTTATCGTAGGTGTTCCTGAACTGGCTGGCTGTGAGGGTGGCTCGATTCCATTGAATCGTACTTCCCGACCTCCTCTGTTGAAGGTGAGTGAAAGATTTGAAAAGTCCCAAGTAATACGACCGAGAGATGCTAGCCAGGGAGTCCCAAGTATAATATCTATCCCTTCAGTCAAGGTCGTTATGTACGCTTCGGGTAAGAAACTTTCCTGATCTACGTGTAATGTCACGTTTCTGCATAATCCACTAGTTTGTACTGTACTATACTACCATCTCCGATTGTGATGTCGACTTTTGCCTGTCTTATCGCGATTCCTGTTGAGTGGACATACCTCTTATCGAAGATGTTGTGAGTTGCTCCTGTGTCGATCAAAATACGAGCTCTCTCCCCAAATATTGCACCCAATAGAGACATGGTGCGTCCTCCCTGTAATGCCCCCTCTGGGTTTGCTGATAGTGTCATGAAGGAGACCTCATCGTCATTGCCGTCATCGAAGTCATTGACGGCTGTAATCTCAAAGAGTAGTTTGCACTTGTGCCCTCAACTGTTCATCATAGTTGAAACAGAGTCCCAAGCGCTTTCTCTCTGCCATCTCAACTGGGGTCAACCGCTTGAACGTGCGGGTGGCTGGAGCTGGTGGAGCTGCTGCTGGATTCATAGTAGCTGTAGTGTTTGGGGTAGATGTATTTTTTTAAGTTGGTCGACTTACCGACGGTCGTGAAGTCTGTGGTGTCCCTTTTGATAAGTCAGCTACTATGGCTGCTCTATGCTCATAAGCCCGTGCTAAGGACAATGCCTCCTCCATGTCTTTTGGATCGTGGAGCTCTACATCAGTTCTTAGTGGTTCTCCCAATCCGGCCGTGTAGATGTTGACCTGTTGTTTAATGCCAAGGTATTCTGCCCGAGCGACAAGAGCGAGGAAGGTTTCTGTGTATTCATCTACCATACCTGATCGTTTAAGTCCCGTGAGTTCGCCCAATAGATTCCTTCTAGTTGGTGGTCCAAATCGCTCATTCACATAATGTGCGAATTCCTCCCACGAGAGTGTTCCCTTTTCTTGAGATAAGCGCATAAACCACTGCTGGGCTGCACCTGTCATGTGGAAAGAAGCGTAGTATACCTTTCGATGATCTGGTGTCCATTGTCCAATGAAAAACTGCTCACATCTATTTAGCCATGGCAAGGGGTCCTCCTTTCCATCATAGCTTGGAAAGTTCAATTTATGGTACCGTGGGACTAGCATAGGAAAGATCGAATGTCCTTTTTCTTTTAGTGGGGATTCGATGTTTGCTGGCTCGACAAACATCTCTTGGGATAGTTTATCGAGAACATTTGATGTGGACGGGCAGCCGATTAGTTGTGCCGCTCTCATCTTGTCCACGATGACAGTGCGGGCAGCTTCCTCCTGAGCGGCCTTAATCTGGTCGCGTATGGATTTTTCCTCCACTTCCTCGTGCTTGGCTTGTTCTGCCTTGCGCTCCTCATCGGTCTGTGGGTTAGTGGAGATCCGATTCATACGTTCCTCCAGATTATTCATGCTAGTTGTCAAAGTTGACAGATTTTTCATGATCTCATCTAGCTTTGTTGTTAGATCGTCCATGGGCAGTTTACTCATCACGGATCGTCTGGTCTCTGGATATCAGGTGTAAGGCGGAAGTGGGGCTAGGGTGGAACAGGGCGGAGGGAAGAGCCGGCGGCCCTAGGGCGGAGGCGGCGCGGCGGCGTGGCCAGGCGGAGGCGGCGTGGAGGGGCGGCGTGAGAGAGGGAGAGGGGGAGGCCGAGAGCTGAAGGCAAAAGAAATAATTCTTTTCTTTCTTAATTAATTTGATACAAGGCCTTTGTTTATATAGGCCGACTCGACTTAACCCTAAAGGCACCTTATCTGGATTTCCTTCCCAAAGGATCCATTCTTTCCTATCTCAAATATCTAAACTACCTAATCTGAATCTACAAAACTTTATCTCTAAGTAACCCAATAGATCTTCGCCGGTGGGCCCCTCACGGTGGTGGGGTCGCCGCCCCCCTTCTCGGGCGCGCCTCCCCCCTGCTCGGGTGCGCCGCCCTCCTCCTTGGCGTGCGCCCCCCCCCCCCCCTCCTGCTCCGCCCGTCAAAGCGGCTGCTGCTCGGGCCCGCCATGTCATAGCCGCCGCCATCCTTGTAGGCTCCTTTATGCGCATAACACCAGATGCTTGCGAGCACTGAACGTCTTTCTGGTTACATATCACCAGAAATGCCTGGATTGGTAGCCAACATCAGCGAGGTCAGAGCATCTGCCATATTGGTGTACCATTTACAATGTGCCACCAGCACCTCCCTAACAGAATTCTTTGCTGCCGACCTCGTGTCACAGTCACCAATCTGGTTAGAAGAGGTGAATCAGTGAGTGTCAATCACAGTTTACTCTGGCACTCTGCAGTACCCATTTTGGGGAGACGATCATGTTACTTTCTCTCTCGGTGTGAACATATGTGCTTGGGCAGTTGGGCAGATCTTTTGCCAGGTTGCAGGATGGAGCCGAGGCAACTTTTTTCCCTGCAAGTCCTGCGTGAGCCTGCATTGCTTGCTAGAACAGATGAGAAAAAAGAATATGCATTGACCCTGCGATGATGATTTTACATATTCTGCATACAACCTCAAATCTGACCAACAAAAAAATACCAGGGGAAGCAAAGAAAATGAGTATAGGTAGACATGACCACATATTAGGCGATATTAAATTAATTTGTAGTTTGATCCCTTTGATTAGTACTAGTAAACTTTCGATGCTTCAGAGGGGATTTCACACTATAGATACAATTGTACTCAGATGTGAATTTGACAGCCATGCCTTCCTTCTCTTCTTGAATGACGATTCACATATCAAAAATAAATATCACTCTCCTCTAAAAAATAATATAATCTTTTTAAGTGACATTTTTGTAGACCTGATTGATCCTGCACACCACATACTTATCTATAGACTATAATTATATGTAAAAGGAGGAATTGTTTGCACTCATAGTTCATGAACAAAGGCTGTACACACAAAATTCTGGTGAACTATTCAGCTCACCATACAAGACAAGCTTACACGAGATCCGAATGGTGTAGCACACACATGCCCAAATCTAATATAAACAAGTCCCAGGCGATGAATCTCAACGCAATGCTTCGGAACCAAAAACCCATAATTCAGCTGAAATCTAGCAGGTAGAGCCGGGGCTAGGAGATTTGTTAGATCACTGTGGCCAGTCTTTAGACCAGCTCGGACCGCTCAGCAATTAAGAGTGCCTCAAATTCTTCTCTCCATTTCTGCAGCTCCTGAAATACCATGCAGACACTGAGGCCAATCTCAGTGGAAGTTTCATGGACACAATTACCTATATGACACATCATCTAAAAGATGTTTGAAACTATCATGAAACACCCTCTCTCAATCCAAAGTTTCATCTCTTGTTGTTCCCTAGGCTACATGCAAGACACACGCTGGGTAATTGTCTAGAGAGGGTCTCATCACCATGAAACTCGTTTCATCTCTCTTCATTAATACACTGCCACATCATCAAAAATAGTGACATGACAACCTATTTAATGCCCATGAGGAATGATCAACATGTAGTGGAGTGTAGGGTAAAATTTATTGCCAGAACTATTTTGCGTGTACCCTTAACTTTGAACTAAGAGGAGCAATTTCTGCAATACGCTTTTCAATAGACAATTGTCTGGCTCTCATGTCTCATTAAAAAAAGATATGTAGCCTCCTATTACTTTTTGCAGACGGTGTATACACTCTTTTATAAAAACAAATACAATTCCCTTGCAAACACATATTTTGTTATAACTTTAACAATTATAGAATTTGTGAACAGGGTGATTAGCTGCTTTGAGCTGGAAAAGTGGGCACTCTTTTACACGTCAGGTTTCTGTATAATGCGCTACACTTGGTTTTCAGGTACAACTACATATTCTCCTGAACTGTTGACATGAAGCAAAATAAGTAGGAAAAGAATAATCTTATGACACAATTATGAACTAAATGTGGACTAAGTACTAACTGAAAATCAAACTAAGCTATATTGGGGTAAATTTAAGCATGAGCAACACACAGGGTGTCTTACAAACTAGGAATAACATGGGTCATTACAAATGTCCAGTCTCAGGAATCAGGATTCCATGCTATGACAATTGACAAGATAAAAGTATGAACCAAGTAACAAGCCAGGAGAAAAATAGCTTCCAAAACAACAGGATTTGACGCATGACACCAACAGTGGCATTGTAGAGCGGCTGTAGAAGCAAGAAGGCAAATAGTATCCGTGAGTTGCACCCAAATGACATGTACTACTACCAAACATCATGCTTCCGCCGCACAATTAAGGGATACTACGTGAGGACTAAAAAATCAACCCAAAGAACATGACTTTGGATGGACCCATCATCCATACCTGTCATGATGTAGCAATTGTGAAGCGAGGCAGGGAGCAACTCAGGGCACTACCGCACTAGCCGGGCAGAACATAGTGGCAGCAAGCCGTCAATCCCGAGCTGGGCTGCCGCTGAGTCTCTGCCACTGCCGACGGCGCCGCCACCACCTAAACCATCGTGCTCAAGCCCTGCAAGCTGCTACGGAGCTCGAACTCGGCCACAATCTTCAGTAGCAGTAAATCCAGAGAGGGGGGGGGGGGAGGGGATGGTTGGAGGGGAACGTGTGGCTAACGAGGAGCCGCCGCCTTCATCTGAATCCTAGCTCCAGGTGATCTGAAATTTGGGGGTAGGCTCATGTTCAGAACCGAACCGAACCACCTGTCGTGTTTAGTTTCCATCAAAAAAGAATCTTACATGCTTGCAGCGTGAAATAACGGGTGATGCTCAGGAGTTCTGGTTTTTCTAGAAATCACCTGAGTTTTTCTTCGAAAAGAAATCACCGAGTGTTATTTAGAATTTTCGTTTTATTTTCCCTATCTGAAAGACCATCTGGCCCACGTTAAATCTAGATGTGATAATGCAGTGCACGCGAGAACCTAGATTTGGGTTAGATATGATCGAATTGTCTTAGTTTATTTATGTTACTTTTGATGTATATATCGATCATTCGATCTAGTTGTAGACTTGAACCTCTTCCTTCTTAAACGACCGGCAGCGCTCGTGTCCCTTTTTTTTGAAAGACTCCTTTCCTCATGTCACGAGACAGTGAACAGACCGAAAACAATGTACAGTTCCACCAGTCGACAGTCGTGTACCATCAGATTCCTTTATTATTCAATCCTTTACAGAAGGATTATCAAGTTTTTACTAGAAATTATTTCCAACCGGATCGGAAAGAGTTTTAGCGCACATCTCTCAAGCAGCGTGCACGAATCCGACAGTACAGAGCATTTGCCGACAGCCGAGATGCAGGCCACAAGATGCACACTTGTCCAACATTCGCTCGCTCGACGTCAGTTGAGCTGAGCCCGTGCCGGTGGCTCCCGCGTTTGCTGCACGCTAACTTTGCTCGCAAGCAACTGGATAAGCTCAACTGCTCAAGGTCTATATCAAGCTGACCGTGGGCCGCCGCAGTGAGTGGGCTTTCGCTGCATCCCGCCGTCCGACCAGCTTCCCCTCCCTCCGACTCCGACGCACCGGTGCCACTTCGCCGTCCTCCCACCTCCCTCCGCCCCCACGCCGATCGATCCGTCCTCCCCCGAGCGATGGCGCGCGTCCAGGAGAACGCAGACGCCGGCAGCAGCAACAACCAGAACCAAGATGTCGCCGTCGCCGACGCGGGGACCCTGGCGTGGAGCGGCTTCCTCCTCGTCGCGTTGCCGTTTGCGGCGGCCAGCTGGGCCGGCCTCGTCGACGAGCCTGTGGAGGCCTTCCTCGCCTACACGCTGCTGTTGTTCGGCGTCGCGTTCATAATCCTCGCCATGGGCTCGCCGGCCAAGCCCAAGATGACCTGATCGATCTCCAGCCAGATCCCCTTCTCGTCGAGGCCAAGCTTGTATGCATCGAGTCGACGAGTCTGTGTCAGGTGTCCCATCCGGTCGTCTGCTCTGTTCTTCTTGCCCTGTTCTTCTGTTTAGGAGGGGTATGCATCGAGTCTTAGGTTAGGTTCGTGAGAGGAGAGTGATGATCTTCTAGTTGATTTGTAGAAGTAGGTTAGGCAATTAGGCTCATGAGAATGATGGACCGTTTGGATCGATCCAGTTTTCGCGTGAAAATCGATCAGTAAGGAGTCGTCTGCTCTGATTGAACTACCGCAGTACTGCAACAATTAGATGATGAATTCCATGTGTTCGTAGGGTGCGTTCGTATGTCCATTTTCCATAATTTTTCTGCCCCAAATAGATACATCTGGCTAGTTGTTTTAGATATCTTTTCTAGTCGGATGCAGAAGCAAAAGTAGAACTTGGTTATGGTTATACCTATTCCTATTATTTTGTACACTCATTTTCATTATATGTGTAATTAGTTGATGCGCTAAGAATGGTATTAAACCTTAGGTGTGTGCTGTAGGCAGAGGTAGGAAACATTTCTATTTTTCTAAAAACAAAATCATAACCTGGCACATGGAACCCCGGATAGTCCCCGTCCAATGGACTTCTATGGACGGCTGAGCGGCCACCTGGCACCTGCCAATGAACATCCATCGATCCATGGACGACTGGTCAGTTCTTAAAAAAAAGGTCCATGGACGGCTGGGCGGGCGAGGAATTCAGATGCGAGCTCAAAGTCGTTGCCATGCACCGGCATGTAACCCCGACTCGGGCTGCATCACATTCAAAATCATAGGACCACTGACCTCAATCCTCAACTTCCAATTCTCAGCGTTATTCATCAGGATATCGATAAGTATTGGACTAACAAAAAAAAAAAAACTCATGTTTCTGTCACTTCAAACGAGCAACTAGCTACATTATTTTCCCTTCGTCAACGACGACCTCACCGTAGGTCCTCTGGAGCTCGTCCACAAGCTCCCGCAACGCGACACGCGAGGCTCCTCCCTCGCCCACCGCCGACTTCGCCTCCCGCTGCGCCCACGCGGCCCTCTCCCGCATCTTCCTCCCGGCCTCGCCTTCGGCGTCCATCAGCGCCCGGACCTTCTCCTCGACCTCCGCCCTCCCGACGACTTCGCCGGCCGCCGCCATGCCGCCGGGCTTCGTGTCGATCCTGACGGCCGGCGCCCAGGATGTTGGCCACGTGCCTCGCGTTCAGGTGCTGCTCGGCGATCATCGGCCACGCCAGGATCGGCTTCCCGGCGGCGAGGCACTCCATCGCCGAGTTCCACCCGCAGTGGCTCACGAACCCTCCCACTGCCCTGTGGGCCAGGACGCGGCCTCTGCGGGATCCACCCGCGGACGACTCTGCCGTTGGGCCCCACTTTTGCAGGTGGGGTCCACGTGTCGGACCTCACGGCCCACAGGAAGCGGTGCCCCGACTGGACCAGCCCGTGGGCTATCTCGTCGAGCTGCGCGTTGGAGATGTAGGGCCTGCGTGCCGAATGACACGTAGACCACCGACCCCGGCTGCGCGTCGTCGAGCCAGGCGAGGCAGCCATCGGGGTCGTGTTCTTCTTCTTGCTCGAGCTCCGACGTGTCGCCGGCGGCGGCGAGGAACAGCGGGCCCACGAGCCACGCGCGGGCGCCGGGCACCTGGTAGAACGACTCGAGCGGCGCCACGTAGGCCTCGTCCAGCGCGGCGAAGCTGTTGACCAGGACGCCCCAGCTGAGCACGTCGGAGAACCCCACGTCGTCGACGAGGAACCGCGTCACGGGGTCGTTGGCATCTGCGAACTTCACCAGCGCGTCGGGCACCTCGTCCGCCGTGATCGCCACGTGTTCCGGCAACCCGGGCACGAGGAACAACGGGGCGCCACCACCACCGGCCGCTGCGGCCGCCGCCGCCGCCTCCGGCGGGCTGCTCACGATGAGCGCCTTGCAGACGGCCATGGAGAAGCAGGACATGCCGTGGAACACGACGCGGCGGACGCCGGCGTCGGCCGCGGCGGCGCGGGTGAACCCGAGGAAGAAGTCGGAGACGAGCGCGAGCGGCGGGGAACGGAGCGACGCGAGGTAGTCGGCGAAGGGCTCCCGGAGGAGCGCCGTGGCGCGGAGGAAGGTCGGGTACAGGGACGGGCACGGGAGCGCGTCGGTGGACTCGACGCCGGCGGGGAGCGGCGGCAGGGATGGGAACGGGAGCTCGACGAGGGACACCGACGGGGGAAGGCGGCCGGCGCCGAACGCGCGGTTCGCCGGGGTGGTGAGCACGGTGACGTGGAGGGTCTTGTGGTGGGCGGCGAGGGCCGTGGCGAAGTGGAGCAGCGGGAGCGTGTGGCCTTTCGCCATGAAAGGGAAGATGACGACGTGGTCACGGCCGGAGACGTTCGCGGCGGCGGCGCCGCCGTTGGTGGTGGTGGTCGTGGTGGCCATGGCAAGCAAAGGAGTCGGCTCGACTGTGGGCTGTGGCTGGGTGATGAAGAGCTGAAGTCTTGGAGGGGTAGCAGCAACCTATATTCAGGCGAACTTCATGACCATCAATGTTCAGAGATCAGAGGGGGAATCACAATCTTTTGGAATCTCATGCGTAATTGCGTATGGCTGAGGCATCAATGCTCATGTAAAAGTAAGCATATATATGTTCGGCTACCTGGCTGGCGGCTTGCGGCTATACGTCCATTGTATTCATTTTTCTGAACCAGTAGGTTGGCACGTGCCACATGCACGTGTTATAAAAATAACATAAATTTAAAAAATCTTAAATTTTTAAAAAATAAGTATGTAAAATAATATATACTTTTGTTAGATCTCATATTAAAATTATTCAATAGCATCTCATATTAAAAATTATATATTCATACATCGAAAGCTTGGGCCTTCGGCGGAAACAGAAGGAAATTTTTGTATAATTAAATGTTAAACAATCAGCAACATATATAAAAGAAAATATTCACGATACATGTATCCATGAGCAACTCGGCACCGCAGCCAGCTTTTTGATGATGGGGAGGCCAAGAAGGTTGCTCTCCTCGTCGCCGGTGTCGTGGATCAACGACGCCACGCACTCAACGGCACCGGACACCGTCACAACGCGGAGCACGTTCCGCTTATACCTGGCGAGCTTGGACACGACGAGCGTCGTGGCCACCCTTGCGCCGCGCTCGACGCCGACGCCCTTGCAAAGAAATATGAACTCTGAATAGATGATGAGAATGAAGGGAGAGATTGTGTGCTTTGAGAATAAGGAGGGGCGCCTTATATAGGGGGCAGGAGGGCTAAGGAGATGAACCTGGACGCCCACGACTATGGTAAGTAATCGATTCCCTGATTGACTCCCACAACTATGGTAAGTAATCAAGTTTTAAAAGGAAGGAGACACCCGATTGCGTAGATGTCATTCCTTTTTTTGAAAGGAAACCTTGACTGGTACACAACACATATATGGACGCTAGCCATCTATAAAAGGAAAGAAGGGAATTCAAATTCCTTGATGCACACGGCCATATAAAGAAAGGAAAGCGGCGAATTTCAAAAGGAAGGTGTAGGCGCCCTGATTGCATAGGAAGGTGGAGGAAAGGAAAAGGGTGTTTTTTTGGAAGGAAACCAGCGTATCTTTTTGCATACGAATACAATGAATAGAAAGGAAAGGAAAGCGGCGCCTTGATTGCGTTACCATACAAAGAACACGATCAAAAGGAAAGGAAGGCAGGCCAAAGGAAGGTGGAGGAAAGGAAAGGGGTGTTTTTTGGAAGGAAACCAGCGTATCTTTTTCATACGAATACAATGAATAGAAAGGAAAGGAAAGCGGCGCCTTGATTGTATTACCATACAAGGAACGCGATCAAAAGGAAAGAAAGGCAGACGAATTTTCAAAGGAAGGTGGAGGAAAGGAAAGGGGTGTTTTTTGGAAGGAAACCAGCGCATCTTTTTGCATACAAATATAAAGAATAGAAAGAAAAGTAAAGCGGCGCCTTGATTGCATTACCATACAAAGAACGCGATCAAAGAAAATGAAAGGAAGGCAGGCGAATTTTCAAAGGAAGGTTTTTTTTAAGGAAACCAGCGTATCTTTTTTCATACGAATACAACGAACAGAAAGGAAAGAAAAGCGGCGCCTTGATTGCATTACCATACAAAGAACGCGATCAAAAGGAAAGGAAGGCAACGGGTATAAAAAATGTCAAGATGAGAAAGAATTGGGGGGCGGGATGGCGCCGAGACGCAAAAGAACGGGGGGTGACGACCAAACGCGTCTACCTCCCCCCGTCGTTCGGGGCCACCGTTTGACCCTGATTCATGGGTCCTTTGTGAGGGGTAGGGAGGTAGACTTTTGGGTGAGAAACGGTTTCAATTGTGACACTCTTTATAGTACATATTATTAGCTGCACAAAATTGACTCCACTCCAACGACGTAATGCTGGCAAAGAAAGAAAACAGAGCACGTATTTTGTAATTTTGTTATACTTCAGTTGAATTTTTGTGTCCGGTTGAGCCAAGTAGTTAATCTCGCTAGTATCTTTTCTATATAATAGAAAAAGCATCCGGATTCACCCTCTTTCATGAAGAAGGATCAGACCTTAATTATTACACATAGTAGCACAAGAGCTACGCTCACAAGATGAAGTCTGCAAATAAGTAACTAAAACTTTAAACACCAAATTCGTAAACTAAAGGACCATCCATTCAAAGTGAAGAAACGCAAGGCAGCCATCTCCAGCGAACGACATGCCATGATTAAAGTCTCCTGATCGTTCTCACTTCGCTGCAACTTGGTCCAAAACCTGAGCCAGTATGTACCTGAATAGTATCTCGCTAGTATCTATCTCTTGACACATGACATGACTGTAATGCTGAGACACATGTTTAATTTGGCAGCTAGCTTCAGCGTGTACATTGCCCATTTGCCCTATCGCTTCTTCCATAGTTTAATAACGTGTTGCCGACGATGTTAACGTCGGCATGTTTTAGCTGCATGTGCGGGCGCAGAACTGCAGATGGAACGACTTTTTTTTTAGCTGCATGTACCTCGGATGGAACGAATTGGAAGTGGTTGACCGGATGCAAAGCTGGCGATCGAGATCCAGATGAACATGACGCTGGCCATGCCCAATCACTACTATTAGGCTACTCCCAAATCCCCACTGGAAGATATTATATCATATTTGTTGTTTTATATTGGTCGTTTCTATCAAAGTGTCTTAATTATTTTTCTTAATCTATATAAAATTTTAGGCACATTTTAGTGTCTTTTTAAAAGAATGATTTATGTCTCATCTAATTGCATGGAATAATTTTGTTTCAAGTAACCTAAGTCGATCATATTACCATAGCAATCTTGTACCTTGAAGACCCATAAAAGGGACCCAAATCATTTACATAATTTTCTAGTACTAAATCCGTTTCAAATTATAGGTCGTTTTGTCTTTTCTAGGTTCATAGATTTTATTATGTATCTAGATATACCGTTTATCTAGGTGCATAACAAAGATGATGAACCTAGAAAAGCCAAAATGACCTATAATTTAGAACAAATGTAGTATTAAATATCAAGTACGTCTAATGGTAATCTATATCTTCTGGATATTAATTAACAGCGACAGTCAATGGTAATTAAGATGTGATTAATATGTGGTAACTGGTTATATCCAACTATGATTTGGCATATATATTACAGTTTAAAATGTACGCCATTTTAGTTTCGCAAAAAAAAGACTCTTAAGGTGTATGTCTTTCCATAACTCTTTAAATTCATTTTCAATTAAGGTGATTGGTCCAAGGGATGTAAGGGCTACTTTCGGGTAACCTTTTTCTAGAAGAACTTTCTAACAAAATCTGTCCAAAAGGGATAATAATTTTTTTAACAAGTTGCAATGAGAATCTAAGAAAGGAGAGGCCAGCGAACCTCTAAGATTTCGTTCCATCTGATGCACCAGCATATTGTAAATTAGAATAAAGGCAACAGTGAGGTTTCTGCTTTTCAATAGGCCAGAAACGATTTATGCTGGCATGAGCTTTTTACCGTGCTGGCGGGCCAAGTTGGCAGCCGCCAGCACAAAGGCATCAGCCCCCCTGTAGCTAGCACCCGCCACCTGTCACATAAGAACCCGCCACCATAAATATCCATTTGTGGTGGCGAGATAAGCACCCGCCACCACAAGTGGATTAACAAATGCTTTTCAATTTATATAGATTATAATAATATCTAAACATTGTTTGTAAACAATATAAATTGGTATGAGATCATTTTATGAGTGCACAATATGAGCATAAAAAATGCAACACATAAACTTTATAAGTAGTTGCACAACTCATACATTTGATATAACTCAAGTCAAGTTTAGTACAGAGTAACATGTGAACTAATTAATCCATAAACATTATGATTTCTATTCAAATCTAATTTTTAGATGTACTATATGACATGTATGTTTTTATGTACAAGTTTCAGACATGTTTGAATTCATTTAGTAGTTTTTAAAAAATAATTAATTTTTTCTTAACTTTTAGTGAAAATAAATTCAAATAATATCTAAATGTGGTCAAACACTATATAAATTGGTACAGAGTCATTTTATGAGTGCACAAACTTGACATAAAAGTTTCAATGTGTTGTAAGAAAATTAGATTATATATTGTTCATAAATGTATACTTCACCTACAACAGTTCATATAACTTAAGTGAGGCTTTAGATTTGTGAACTAACTTAGAAAAAAGAATTATCATATAAATCTCAGTATAGTTTTTACATCCATAAAACTATATATATATTCGTTTACAGAAGTGTTAATAACTTTTAAATTGATTTACTTACATTAAAAATTTAAAAAGAAAAAAATATAGGTAGATCTGTACTAGCGGGCTATAATATCGCCCGCCACCACAGATGCATCCCCTGCTAACGTAAAGATCCAAAAATTTTGTAACCAAGCGTGGGCAATGAAAAATTTGACGCTCGTGACCCCTCTCTTCTCTCTCACCCCTTTAATTCTCCCCTCCACGCATCTGTCTCTCATCATCTCCTTCTCTCCCCTTGTCCACTCCTCTCCTCCATCAGGCATTATCCTCTCCTCTCCTCCACCAGGCGTGGGCACCAGGAGCAGCGGCGCGTGGCCGGCAAGGGCAGGCGTCGTCGCGTGAGGCGGGGGTGTCACACCCTGAAATTCTCCAATTTCAGGATGTGAATTTAAGTAAAATTAATACAATGATTTTCTCTCAATTTTAAAATTTTTGTAACATTTATTTATTTAAAGATAATTTAGCGTAGAAATAAAAACAATTGTTTGCTTTTCTAAAAATTAAATAAGTTGTTCTATGCGTGTTGCATTCATGCCAATGCATCTTTGTGTTTTATGAGTGCAAAGGTTTCGAAAACGCGTTTATGCAACATTTAGGTTCCTCCGAGAATTTTCTGGACTTTTCTAGAATTTATTCTCATTTTTCTAAAGATAAGTATATTTATTAGAAGGCTCTAAAATCCTTTACATGAGCTCTAGATATTTTATCTGGAGTCCTCGTGCCCCAATCTATCCTTACAATTTTTCCTATAATTTTTGAGAGTTTCTGGATATTTTTCGTGCTTTAAAAACTACTTCTGAGTTATTTTGGAATTGTTTTTCTCTCGAAATATAATCAGAAAAAAAGGAAACCCTAACGGGCCGAGCCATCCCGGGCTCCCGGCCCGACCCGCCAGGGCCTGCATCGCGGCCCGCGCGTGGCCCGGCGTGCCGCTGCTGCCTCAGGCTAGCGCCGCCAGCTTGCCTTAGCGTGCGCGCCACAGGCATCCTCGTGCACCGCGCCTATTTAAGGCGAGACCCCGAGGCCCCGCGTCCCCTGCTGCCTCGCCGCCCTGTGCGCGTCGCCTCCTCCTGCGCAGCACCGCCGCTGCACTAGCCGGCCGAGCCGGGCGCCCGCCGCCGGTCTCCGCCGCGTTCGTCGGTCGCGGGGCGAAGCCGACGCCACCACGAGATCCGCAGCGTCGAGCCGAAGCTCCGCCGCCTGTCCCCGTTGTCTCCCCGTCGCCGGAAGACTGCCGCCGCAAGGGAACCCGAGTCGCCGCCCTCCCCGCCGTCCATTGCCGATTCCGGCTGCTCTTGTCGTCCTCCTCCGCCATTGAGCACGCCTATGAGATCCCCTCGATCTCCTCTCCGTTTTCCCCAACACCCCGGCGGCATGGCTCGCCGGAGCGCCGGCGATTGGAGCCGCCAGAGCCGCCGCCGACCATGTTCAGAGGAAGAAGAAGCCCCTCAAGCTCTTGCGTTTAGCCCCCTGGCATAATTTGTTATTTTGGTCAATTAATTCTTTTGTGTCTTGCAACTCTTCTAGAAAACCCCTTACAAACATTAGATCCTTTCAATCTGAACACAGCCTTGTTCTTTTGCAGATCTAACCCCGGAGATTCTCCGATTCACAGTGACTATTCACTGAGTCTTGCGGATCTTCTCTGCTAGTCCCTGTTGGCTACGGTTATTCGCATTCAAGTCCCTGCAGCCTTGTTTTAGGTATAAATCTCACGTTTTAAATCTGTTTTGATCCGTTCTTGTTTCGTTGGACTTGTAATCACTTAAATTACGTGTTAGTAATGTTGTTCATGATATTTATGTTTTTCTTAATTATTTTAAAATATTAATTTGATTAATTGCTTATAGACATGTTTTACAATTAAAATCTATATAGCTTTATACCACATGCTTTCATAATAAAGTTTAATTTGATTAATGATTATTTAATTACCTTTTCTGGATAAAATTTAATTAGGCAATATCTTGGCTTATTAATTTGGTTAATGCTTGCTTTATATGCCTTTTCTAAATAAAACATGATTAGGCCTTTACCTCGTCTACTCATAAATAAATGTAAGCTTGATTAACATCAACATGAATGTGTTCTCTAAATAAAGTTTGTTTAGTCCCACACATGTATGATCTCATTCGATTCGATTAGATGTTTCATATTCAAATTCTTTCTATAAAGTTAATTGTTAATTGGTATAATATATACCTAAACAATTGCAAATAAAATATGGCTAACTACAACTTTTCAATTACAAATATAATTGGAGTTAATTCTAATATAAGTATGTTTTGATAATTAAAATAAATGAAACACCTAGCTCTTGTTTTGTTAATTGAAATCTTTTGATAGTTTATTTATATAATCGCAGTTCTGTTTCCAGCGTTCCCTGCGTCTTTGCATGTGTAGCAACGAGCTCCTTCGTTTCTTTAAAAGATTTTATTTTGATTGGTGTACTGTTCTTAGTTGTTCTTGTTTGCTTGCTCTAGATGTACGTTTGTGCCTTTGATTGCCACGAGTAGAAGGAACACGGTTTGAGAGTTTGAAGAGCAAGAGTTGAAGGATATTCTGAGCAACTATTCTCTGGAATTAAGGCAAGTGTGTCCTTGTTATTTTGTCCTAATAACTATATTTAATCACCATTGTATATGCTTGCATTTAATTTGATGGGTCCTGTTAAGGAGTGCCTAGTCTTTTATGATAATTCCTTGTCTGCCTGGGTTTATCTTTATGTTGAGTAGCTATGCTAGTTGCTATACTTGGGTTATGGTGGTTCTAATAAACAACAATGATAAACATGCTCCACTTTATGCTATACCTACGGTTAATACAAGATCATATGATTTAATCGGAACATGGAGAACCACCCGGGAAAACAGTACAACCATAAGACTAATGGGCTCTGGTCTTGGCTAATTAATTAGAAACTCTAGTTTGGGATAGTCTTACCTGGACTGGGCAAGAGGGGAGGCGTTGACGGTGTATAGCCCGGCTCTCTTGGGAAGTCGCCTTTGCTAAGGTGTGCCCATTAGAGAGGGTTATGCCTGCTTCGTCCTAAAACCTTAGCGGACTATCACTTTTTAGAGAATCTTTGTAAAGACCTCATAGCGTCCCTATGTAGTCATACCTCGGTAGTGTGATATGCGCCTGTGTGGTGCAGCGTGGTTGGGTTTAAAGTTTTATTAAACTTTTACGCGACTTATGGTGAAAGTGTACAATCTTTGCAGAGTGTAAAACTGTTATAACAGCCGCGTGCTCACAGCCGGCCGGACACACGCGGGCAGCGTGAGGCTGACAGCGAGTGGAGCCACGCGGGCGGCGGGAAGGACCGGCGTGGGCGAAGGCGTTGCTCATGGTGGCTAGATACGGCGACGCGAGCAAGGAGCTGCGCTCGAAGAGAAGTCCTGCATGCTAGCGTTTTCGTTCCCATGGCTGTAGTTCGCCAATTCTCTGCACTATCTGTTTGTTTTTTTACACTTTTGGGAAACAAGATTTGGAGAACCTGCTGCTTGTGTTCTGATTCACTTAGTTTTCTTTTACATGTTGATGAATGATTTGGGATCTACCCTGGCTGCAATGTGTAAGATGGCATTATGATGAATAAATTGGGATGAGCACGACCGGAGGGGCCTGTTTTTCTGATGCTGCGACAGGCATCACAGACCGTAGTGCTGGCGGGCCTTGTAACGCAGCTGCCAGCGTCAATCCAATCTGTGCTGGCGGGTGTGTTAAGCGGTCCGTCAGCACATATAGCCATTTGTGTTGGCAGACGATTGCTGACGAGCAGCTCACCCGCCAGCACATATATGATTTGACCGTCACATCAAATCGTTTGTGGCCTAGTGTTTTTTTAGAAATATATATGAAGTAATTAGAAATATTTGTAGACAAACAAATGCAAATATTAAAGACATCACACATGTAAACCATAGATATATGAAAACCACTACAAAACAATTTGTAGGGTCGATCCAAATAGTATTTATGGTGAAAGCAACAATTAAACCGTACATATGGCTTCCCACACGTATGTAAACAAACTATACATCACATACATTGTAATAGACATATGTAGAAATGTAGATTAGCGCTCTTCCTATATATTCGTATAGATTTTTAGTAGCCTTACTCAGGTGTAGTGCAAAACGACGAGAGGAAGCACATAACATAATAGACGAAAAGTTACTGTGTTCTTTTGCAGAATTTTCACGATGTCAACCACTCGAAGTTGTCACTCGCCTTCTTCCTAGCTGGGTGCATACCGATGATGATAAGAGTCTTCGAGATCGAGAAGCTTAGCACCATATCATCAGGGGCGACGCCAAGTTCAAAGGGCCGGGTGCACAGGCACCCACAAAATTTTCAAAATCCATAAGAAATCATCAATTTTCACTCTATTCAATTGAACATTTTGCATATGTTACAAGGCAGTGCACCCCTCACCGTTTGTCTCTAGCTTCGCCCCTGCATATCATAGCTAGCTTTCACCAAAGGAAACTAGTAAGGTGGCCCACACAAAATTGCGCGGGTAGCTAGTTTGGTATGCCAATATTTGGGTAATTAATTTCTCCATGGCACTCCAACACTTATCTTCATGGTTTTTGTAATTCCCTTTAAATTGTTATATACTATGTCATCATCTTTTAGCTATAAATTGCATTGCCTCTCCATGATGGTCCCACCGTACCACTATGGGTCTCTTCTTCCTCATCATAGCATCTCTATGTTGCTTTTAAGCAAGATTTTTCTTAAAGTAGCTAGTATCTCAAAACACCATTATCATTGATACCTACACCTGTCACTCCACCTCTGCGGCATTTTATTCTTCACCAAATACAGGCATTTAGCTATATATGTCTATCCATCCATCCATCCCTATATCTATCATCCATCCATCTATCTCATATCATGTCAGTATCCGACTATCCGTGCAAGTGGATATGGTTGCCATTACATCTCTCAAGTTTTTCATCTATATGACATCATCGACTTCGACATCTCTTCTCACTTGTATGTGATGACATCTTTTATACATTGGTCATCTCACTCCCACTGCCCTCCATGTTCCTCTCGAACTTTTAAATCAAGACCTTGTGGCCAGTGTTGCTATCCTCAAGTTGCCGCACCACAGGATCAATTGCTCTATTAACGAATACAACTGCTATCCAATAGACACACTCTTCATCTCCTGTTGTCCCATATCCATCAATTATCAGCAACAACTATGATCGCTTGGTATATTTTAGAGGACAATGAGTCATTGGGCCATAGTGGGTGCAAATTTTGCTTAATAGTCTAGGTCTAATTGCTAGCCCTACTCTACAACTACAGTTGTGATGAATGTCGGCATCTCTCTCTCTCTCTCTCTCTCTCTCTCTCTCTCTCTCTCTCTCTCTCTCTCTCTCTCTCTCTCCCTCCCTCCCTCCCTCCCTCCCTCCCTCCCTCAGTGTATTCCTTGGTGTGTGCGCACGTCAATGGAGTTCCCTTCAATAATGAAGGTTGTTGTAATTGGAATCGCGAAAGGTTGTCTTCGGCCTCATCATTGGAAGATACCATATTTCCATTGAAGTTGCTTGGATTTGTTCTGAGTGATCTGCTCCTCAGATGCCCTTATAGCCAAATAGCTACTTCATTGTTGCCAATACCGACAACATCAGGGCCTTCTTTCATGATCATTTGTTTGTAGATTCAATCATTCATTCTCTGTCCTTCCAATATGTCACCTAAATGATTGTTTGTAGTCCTCAATATTCAATGAAGCTAGCCTGTATTAGTATTGCAAGCTATTGTTGCCAACATACGCACCATGTCTCTTATGCCGTCCGACGCATATGTCTTGTCTTCTATTTTGTGGCCTTGATCGGCTGATTGGAGTCCAAGGTTGAGTTTGGTCTTATTGCAAAAGCTACATATATTGGCATAAAACCAGATTATTTTGGTACAGTAAAGAAATTCAATGGTGTACATTCATTTTCTTTTCATTGGATTAGTGTGGTAATTTTGTGGTCCTCACGGCGAATGTGGTGGATTATTAGTAGAGAAATAAAATAGCCTAAATTTTCATGGGATGTTAATAGGTGGACAAAGTAAATTGGTGAGAGTAGTAAAATAGTTCTTTCTAAAAATAACAATAAATTATTATTTTTAATGGATCAGCCAGAGAGCCCCCTACCTATATTTTTATATATGTGTGTAAAGGAAGGATATGTAAAATAGGTTTATAGGAGCTCTTGGCCGGAGCAGGAAAGTTCTACTCACCCAAAGGTTAATTCTATCCTTCATAAACTGGCTTAACACTCAAGGTTACCACTTTCACCTCTTACCAAAATGATCTCCAGTGCTTGCATATTTATGTTTTATTTTGCTGAAAAATAAAGTGTACGTGATGTTGAAATTAAATAATATATTATTAGTACAAAAAAAGACATACACGCAATAATGCAAAAGGTCTTACACAAAAGAAATTAAAAATATTTATGATTGCTTTTAGGTTCTCTTCTTTATCTACACAGAATATATTTTCAAATACATGTTTTTCCAACCCCTACCATATCATTTTAGGGCTGGTTTGGGAACCAGCTTCCCCGTTGCGTTCCTTCCCGAAAAAGAGCGCCCGACCTAGGCACGTCGGGTGGCTTTCCCTGGGAAGTCGCCACCAGGATGGAGACTACCAAACCATTCCTTAATGTAAGATGAACCCAAAGATTTCTATTTTCATCCTATACCATATCATATTTGGTAGAAAATTTACGTTATTTTAATTTCAAATTTATATTATCAAGTGGTATTTGATATTGACTGTTTAGATTAAGCTAGACTATTAGATTTTTATAAAAATTCAATTTTGCGTTGGACTCACTTGACGATATGATAGCACACTCGTGTTTAACTTGCGCTGATCTCTCAGGATAACTCATATACTTGGTAGAAAGGCAGAGACATCTCTTAGCGTCTAGCGATTAGGACTGCCGCACTGTGGCACCTCAAGCTTATCACAACGCTGGGCAACGACCCAATTTTGATGTCATCCAACATAAGAGCTGGAACGGTCGGGCTTCGATATGCAACAGGCATTTTGATTTTGCCGTCATGGATGGCTTATGTCCTTTGGTACTTCAATTTATGAAGCGACATAAATGTCAGCAAG
The DNA here is from genome assembly GCA_015476505.1 of Urochloa ruziziensis. Classification (NCBI taxonomy): domain Eukaryota; kingdom Viridiplantae; phylum Streptophyta; class Magnoliopsida; order Poales; family Poaceae; genus Urochloa; species Urochloa ruziziensis. Next base: position 13,381,827 of record CM027126.1, on the reverse strand, counting down.
AGCATCGATTTGTGCTAGTGAGGTTTAATTTGGATTTTTATTGTTGCCATGCTTAGAACTCTATATATCTACTATACCTATATAGGAGATCCCTACTACAGGATTTCTCTCAATTCTCCTTAAGCCACGTTATCCATCCGGCGTCCAACGAATTGATTTGCATGTCATCAGTGCACGTTTTGTGGTCTTTCACTCGAAGCCATACATATTCCAAGTTACTCATCTAATTAACCATGATTTATAATAATGACTTGAAACGCATTCATCCGTTTTCAGAATGTTTACAGGCGCCTATTCACATGCCCGAAATGTTGGTAGCATCTGCCGTCTTTTGATCTTTCAGATCGACCTCCACCAGGGCACTGTTTTTGCTTTATAAATAGTAGAACATATGAGTCTTGTGGTCGTTGTTGCAATCCACACACAAACACTACTGTCAGTCTGTACCGCAAGCGATTGATTGTCCTGAGAGATGGCCCCCAACCAGTCCCAACGCCAACAGTGCTACTCTAAGCATGAAGCTGCTGGTGGACACCAAGGCTGGGCGCGTGCTGTATGCCGAGGCCTGAGGCGAGCAAGGACGTGACGTCTTCGACTTCCTCTTCTCCCTCCTCACCCTACCCATCGGCACGGTCATCAAGATCCTAAGCAAGGACGGCTGCATGGTCGGCTCCATCGGCGACCTCTATGTGAGCGTAGAGAAGCTGGATGACACCTACATCCGCTCCGCTGACGCCAAGGGCTGCGTTGCTCGCTCCTGCCAGAGGTTACGAGGGCGGCAAGCTGCTCCAGCTTCTAGAGGCAGTGGAGCCCTCGACTGAATTTTACAGGTGCAACTACGACCACTATACTCAGCGCCTGACATACATCTCGAAGTGGCACGCGTTGTCAGTATAGTAGCTGCGGCGGCACGATGACCTTGAAGATGAACATTGTCCCTGTGGATTCGAGCCGTGCATCCGGTGGAGATAAGGCAACGACGGCAGTTCAATCCGGTTATGCAGGCAAAGGGTTCGTGCAGGGCGATTTTTCTCAACATGCAAGCTACCATACCATATAACTCATACGGCTCTCAGGGTAACTTCTACAAGTGCACTATTTTTTATGAGTAACTAAACAATCACAGTGATTTATAATTTATCAAAAACTCTTTCAAATCCCGCAGCAACGCGCGGGGAATCAGCTAGTTATTTGGTTTGCGCTGCCGAGGTTCTACTCAGCCTTTGATTTTTGTAATACAGGGTGTTGGTTCAACCTCTGTACCTCTATTGACACGCCAATGCTTCAATTTGCACTGGCAAGCATCAGCCACCAATGGACACATGGTTTAACCTAGCCAAATTCAACTCCTATCAGTATATATGGCTATATTAAAAAAGGTAGATTACACGCCTTTGTTAGCTACAATATGTATCGGATTGGACTTCAAGTATGAGAGGTCTATCTATACTATAAGGATCCAACAAAATTAAAACTTTTTCCACCATCAAAAACTCTCTGTACCCTTCACAAAGGATCCACCTGGTAGCTCGAAAATTGATTGGACCAATGTTTCCGTTGTCAAAACCAGTGTTTCCGATGGAGAAACGAAAAAAAATTTCACCTCCGCACGGCCTTACCCACCCTCCGGTACCCACATAGTCTTTCCAACTATGGACTCCGCGATATCCTTCCCTAACACGTGTTTCTCATCGAGATGTTCCTGATCGGAGCGGGTCCTTCCTGATTTTGAAGATCTCCCTCGGCCAACTACGCTAGGACACCATCGTCGCCTTCGTGGTGCAGTGGCCATAGTTAGAGGTGGTGGCCGAGATTGCTGATGGGTAGCAAGCCGCCGTGCCCACCTGGCCATGGCCACCGCCACTCTGGTTGTGATTTCAGCCGGATGCGACGGCGGCGTGAAGGCCGGGCTGCGAGCTTTCCACCAGTCGAGGACGATGGCGGTTCGGGGATTATGCACCCCTGCTCGCGCTGCCGCATCCTGCCACCGGCCAGTGCCCGCGCCGGCCGCCACCCCTAACCTCCGCCCGCGCCGGTGTACTACGTCCCCATGCCCGCGCCGGCTGACACGGCGTCCAAACCTCACCTCCGCCAGTGCCGTCGCATCCTGCTCCTGGCGGAAGAGGATTATCGTCGATGGAATTTCAGGTACAGTACTGACGAACTCCACCCTTTTCATTTGAAATCATGAATCAGTAATTAGTTCGAGTTCCAATTTTCTGGGCTTTGGCTCCATGCAGATCGGGATCCCATTGGATCTGTGATCTGCTTTTCCTGCTGATTGATTTGAGCACACCATTGTCCTATCTGATCCATCCTACTCTGATTCTCATTCTTACAGAGCTCCTATAGGCGGTCGGTGTCATTAGCCCGCTCTCGATGCACGTATTGTCGCCGGTGCCATCCAAGCGCGAGAAAATGAATGTCGAATCCGGTAATGACCACCAATAGGGGAGCATTAGTGGAGGGGTGGGAAGAATTTCAGGTACGTTCACGAGAAAATTCCGTCCTATCATGTTTGTTGCTTTGACGTGAAAGCAATCTGCAGAAATCAAATCATGATTCTGAAGGTGCAAAGTAGTTCTCTTTTTTGCAAGATTTGAAACCATATCCCAATTACCTTTTCGGAACTTGATAAACAAAAAGTCTTTTGTGCTCAGTTTGGTCTCCAATTTTGATCGACTACAATCGTGAACTTATTGTTTCACGTGATTTGGAAATCCTTATGCCCATCATCGATGATTTTAAATTCTCCTGTGTACCATGTCTTGAAGTAATTTTAGTGAAAATGCTGAAAACTTGGGAATTAGGAAGGGGAAATCACTGAGTAGCGAAGTGCTCAATTAGCATTTTTATCTGATTTAGAGATGCCGACGGGTCGACGACGCTTACTCCCTGTGGTAGGAGTGCTGCTCCATTTGGTAACCTCAGATCAGACAGTATGGTCTTGGTGTGTTTCTCAGTTCATATTTACCTCGTTTTATACTGTTATACAATCTCATAGACTTTTGATTGACATTTTGCAGCGCAAGCTATTCTTCTCTTTCAAGTCTAGAATATATGAGCTTTTCATTCCAGCTATTATTGTTGGTAAATACTAACGGATTTATGCTTATGTTAGGGTCTTTTGCTGGCCTTGGCTTTCTTTCATGGTATCTAGCTGGTGAAATCAATGTCTTTGATCGGAGAGGGCATATTGCAAAACTCTGCATTGTCCTTTCCCCTCTGCTTCTTGCTGCCTTAGTGGCAGTTTCTCGAGTTGATGATTATTGGCATCATTGGCAAGATGTATGTACTGGTGGCTTGCTGGGTAGGTCTTAACTATTAAGTAACACTAACACCCTCTCTTTCCTCAACATTCACTGCAAATAAATGGAAATGTTATGTACATACTATGCTTGAAAGATTAACATACTGTTAAAACTGCGCAGGGTTGACGATTGCTTCCATTTGCTACCTGCAGTTTTTTCCACTACCATCTGATGAAAATGGTATGCTTCTAACTCTATCCTGAATAAATTGTGCTTCCAATGTTCGGTACATCTTTTCTGAAATTGTAGATGTCATGGAGTTTTATCTGCTCAAAAATAGTTTTGTAAATTTCGTGTCAAAAGAAGTGGGATAGTGTAGATATTTTCTTTGCTCATAGTTTTGTTTCCTTGCATTTACTAGGTTCTTGCTGATCAGCATAAAGCTTGAAGAAAGCTCAGATGACCCTATTGACATGCCAATCAGCAATCACAGGTATCACTGTTACCAAAGTATACGAATTTCCTAATTTTTCTTTTGGATGGATTTATTACCTAAGTAGCAGCCTTTTATTGTCTGTGAGTCTAATCTCACTGTTTCATGCCTAGACAATGCTTACTAAGCATTGATGCTTAATTGCTTATGCATTGCTATTCTGAACCTGTTCTTTTCTAAATAATTTCTGAACTCTGCAGAAAAAGTGCTTACTTATGGTGTCTTTAGGCGTCTAAAATAGTGCATTCCAAATAGCCTCTTGAAGTGCGAGTCCTGCAGGCATTCAATATCAGGTTAGTTTTCTTCACTGGTTATAAAAGAATTATGAGCTATGTTCTGATCTGCTACAAAAGAATTATCAACTCCATGTGCGTTTTATGCTTTATTTTGGTTTGTACTACAAGTCCATATGCATCGAGTGAAGATTTCTTGAATTTTGTTTGTGGACATTTTTTGTGTGGGCCAAATTGATTGTAAAACTGGTTTTCTAATTCTTTCAGTGCAATGGGAGTAGCTTTAGGATGTCAATAAGCAAGTTACTATGAATTGAACCATGAAACGTAAGGTATATATTTTTTTTCTTTACATTCAGATTTCACTATTTTTTACTATAGGTTCTCCCATCCCAAACGGCCAAGTAGTACCCTATTAATAACCAGCATCCTATAAATAAACCATGTCGCCAGTTCATTTCTGAATGTTTTTGGAAGAACCCATTGAATTCTGAATGCTATAATATCTGCAATATTTTTAGTACCTCTGATCATCTAAAAAACTTTGTGCATCATTGGTAAAGCAAAAAATATAGGTTCTGAATGCTTAACCTCTGCAAATATTTTCTAAAATTGGTAATTGCTTTTTTTTTGTAGCGTTCTGCACTTACTGTTGCCACAGGGTTCAGATTTAGGCTTCCACCGAATACAGAGAACTGTGGGCAGCTTGAACTTTCTTGGAGACAGGATGTTAATTACATGAACTAAGATGTGACTGATCTGAACTTTTTAGACTAACTAATGCTCTGAAACATGTGTCCTGCAATATATATGCAAGCTGAAAGTAGTAGAAGACCATCATCAAATATATTGAGAACTCACTGGAATGACAAAGTTACATTTTGTCACCGAACAGAAGAATCATAAACGCGCAATGTATGCTCGTGAGAAGATCATGTAGAAAAGCAACAATTTGTTGATGATTTTATCACTAGCATGTGTTCTTTAATATATATCTATTTTATTTCTAAGCTTTTATGTATCCCTAGCATGCAAATTTCTCAGTGTCCAATGTGACTATGTGAGTGTCTTACATATAATTCAATCTTATGTCCCACAGCAACGTGTGCGTGGCATTTAAGTCTGATGTGCGACATCAGTATCGTACACTATCTTGACAAAAGAAGTAAACGTGTTAAGAGGATTTTCACGTAACTTAATAATTTTTTAAAAACATGTGCCTGTGGCACGTGACCTTCTGCTAGTTTTTTATTAGGATGTTTGAAAATAGTTATTTTTTGTATTGGATATGGACTCCTTAGATTAGCCTAGACTGTTAGATCTTCATAAAATCCGATGGTCTATATTCTTCTCTTTTTTAGATTAACGTGGAATTTTTTAGGCCCTCTCGGTGAATCTGGTGGCTTCTTTTGCTTCTGTTTTAATAAGATAATCGATGAGGAAGTAGAGAATGAGTTCGTGGGGATTTCGCATATGTATCGTATAAAGAAGATGGCAATCCTCTGCCGATTGATTGGCATCGTGATTATTTTCGTGAAAAGAAACATGAATACGCACACGCGTGTATGTAAATAAGTCCCATATCATACATTGTTCGTTTAATTAGTAAAAGAAGGCTACTAACTTAAATAGAAGAATAGCCTTCTGAATTAGTTCGTCTGAAAGTATGTTTGTCATTCAGTACGTGTTGAATTTTTCTTGATTCTAGGTGACCGAAGGATACCCACGTGACTTTTTTTTTTTTGAGAACAGAGAGCTTCATTCAATTAACACAATGCAGGTTACAATCATTGACAGCTGCTTCCGTTAACCAAGGGGGAAAGCAGTTGTGCCAGTTCTGCACCGGAGAGTCGATAGACACCTCCTTTGCACATCTATCAGCTAAAGAGTTTGCCTCTCTTCTAACAAATTTAGCTTCAAAGGAAACAAAAGACCTGCATAGCTCTCTAATATCACGCCAAATACCTGCGATAATCGATCTATCTTCTGTCGATGACTTGATCGCATTCACCAGAACCAAGCTGTCTGACTCTAGTAGTAGTATCACTCTTGGAAGCCCCAGCTGCAGCGCTAACAGGAGGCCATCATGTGCCGCCTTTGCTTCTGCTACCAGTACCTCATGCACTGGCCCATACCATCGAGCTTGCGCCGCCAGGACCCTACCCTGATGGTCACGGAGTACTGCAGCACCAGCCCCATGACCATATGTAGCTTCAAAACTTCCATCTGAGTTTATCTTCGCCCAGCCTTCAGCAGGAGGCTTCCAATTCACCTTCTGTCGCAATGGCGTAGTTGTACCATGTAGCCCCATGCACATGAGTTCCTCCACAATACCTGCCACATGCTTCACAGCAGCAGTAGGGTTCCAGCTAGTCCTTCCATGCTCCCTCCCGTTGCGACTCGACCACAAGGACCAGCAGCCGCACACAAACAACGCCGCCTCTTCCTTCGTACAAAACGAGTCTTGCAGCATGTCTGTTGCCCATGTCATCGGGTGCAAACGTGGGAGTTTCTTCCCCGTGATATTCTTTACTATCCTCCAGAAGTGTTTTGCCCATGGGCATTCCATCAGAACATGGAACAAGGTTTCTGAGAGATTTCCACAAGCTTCACAGTGACTTTTCTCCTGAATATGGCGTCTATTCAGCTCAGCATTTGAGGAAAGAAAACCATTAATCACTCTCCACCAAAATATGCGCACTTTCGGTGGAATCTTCAATTTGGAGATCACGAGCCACCACTTCCCAGTGGCAGACGCTTGCCCCCTGCCTTCCTTTTCTCTGTTACTTCTAGTCTGCTCCTCCTTCAGAAGACGATATGCTGACCGCACTGAGAACAAACCGTTTCTTTCATGCGCCCAAGCCCACATATCTTCTTCCATGTTAGTACTTGGTTGGATCTTGAGTATCTCCTCAGCATCCATAGCAATAAAATTCTGCCTGATCAGCTGCTCGTTCCACGACCGTGTATCATCCTCAAACAGGTCCTGAACCGTGTTCCCGCTGGCCGCCGGTAGTTTAACTCTAGGTTTGAAAGTTTTGATCCCAGGGATCCAATTGTCCTCCCAGATATTCACTGAGTCTCCCGGCCCTATTCTCCCAATCAGCCCTTTTTCTAAGGCTTTGCGACCAAACAAGATAGCCCTCCACGTTTCCGAGCTCTTCTTCTTCCTGGTAGCCCCCAAGAAATCAGACCTTGGGTAGTACTTCCCCTTTAATACTCTCGCACATAGTGAGTTTGGTCGTAACATCAACCTCCAACCTTGTTTAGCAAGCATAGCCTGGTTGAACAGCACCATGTCCCTGAACCCCATACCTCCTTCTTTCTTGGAATCAGTAAGTTTGTCCCATCTCAATCAGTGAATCTTGTGATTGTCCACGGAACTGCCTCACCAGTAGTTAGAAATATATGTAGTCATTCTTTTGCATGTCTTAGTTGGTAGCTTAAAGCAGCTCATCGGGTAGGTTGGCACCGCTTGCGCATTAGCCTTTATCAAGACTTCTCGGCCTGCACAACTAAGTAGCCTCTCCCCCCAGCCACAAATGAAATTCCTCATCCTGTTCAGGATATATTCAAACACATCCTCCGAGACTCCCCCAATGGATGTTGGTAATCCTAAATACTTCTCTCCCAGAGCTTCCACATCAACACCCAAACTATTGTGAACCAGCACTCTATCATCTTGCTCACAATTGTCACTAAAGAAGATTGCCGATTTATGCTTATTCACTAGCTGGCCCGAGCCACAATGGTAATCATTCAGTATGCTCTTTTTGTAGCCTGTGTGAAAATCAGACAGTCATCCGCGAATAGGAGATGGCTAATCCACGGAGCATGGGTGCCAACTCTTAACTCCTTTTGCAATATGTCCTGGGCCAATTCCTTTTAGCACGCATGATAAACCCTCACCGCATAGCAGGAAGAGATATGGGGAAATAGGGTCTCCCTGCTGGATTCCTCGGGCGGGTTTAAAAACTGGAGAGAATTGGCCATTGACTCTTATCGAGAAGGATACCGATGCTACACACTTCATAACCAGATCCCTCCATCTTCCAGAGAAGCCTAACGCCATCATAATCGCCTCCAAGTATCCCCATTCCACTCTATCATAAGCCTTTGCCATATCCAGCTTAATAGCACACGCATCAGACTTCCCCTTCTTGTTCCTGAGGTAATGTATGCACTCATAGGCAATCAACACATTATCAGTAATCAATCGCCCAGGTATAAAGGCGCTTTGCTCCTCAGATATAATATCATCCAGGATCACTCTCAATCTGTTAGCCATTGCCTTTGAGCAGATCTTGTACAACACATTGCACAAAGAAATAGGTCTAAATTGAGATAAATCCTGTGGATTAGCCACCTTCGGGATCAGCACAAGGAGAGTGTGATTTAAAACCTCCGACGTCTCCCCTCCATTAAGAAAACCAAGAACCGCCGATGTAACACTCTCTTTAAGAACCTCCCAGTGCCTCTGAAAGAAACCCGCATTGAAACCATCTACCCCGGGCGCCTTGGATGGATGCATCATGAACAAAGCTTTTTCTACCTCCTCTGGCGTGAAAAGCCCATCAAGCAGTTCGCTCATTTCATTCGTTACCTTCTGGGGTACATGGCAGCATATGAGTTCCGGCTCCAAGTTACCTTGAGCTTGAAATAAATTCTGATAGAAAGCACTTGCCATTTGCTCCATCTCCTTCTGGTCCAGTGCCTCAGTTCCATCCTCACGCCTTAACGCACGAATGCGATTCGTACGTCCCCTTGCTCGGGCTTTAGCTTGGAAAAAACCTGTGTTGCGGTCACCTTCTCGCAACCACCCAACCCGGGATCGCTGCTTTTCCATAGCTTCTTCTCTGGCCAGTACCTCCGATAGCTGGTCAACCAATTCACATTCCCGATTTGTTGGTCCCCTGTAAAGCGTGCGGCTTCTCTCTGCTTCAATCGCTGTTCGCACCTTCTTCATTTGTTTCCTGACCGAGCCGAAAACATTGTGTTCCCACCCCTTCAGTGCCCCTTGCATGGACATTAAGGAAGCATTCAGTCCAGCCAGATCGGTCACTCCCGGTTCCCACTGTTGTTTTACAAACTCCTTATACCCTTCATGCTTGGACCACATGTCCTCACACCGGAATGGCTTGGCTTGCCTGCTATTCTCCTGCCCACAATTAGCAGGCCTCGTCGGTTTAACAGACACCAGGACACCACAATGGTCTGACTTCACCAATTGGATATGTTGCACTGTTGTATCCCCAAGCACATCCAAAAACCGACCATCTCCAAAAGCCCTATCCAACCGGGCTTTGACATTCCTGTCCCCTCCTGTTTATTGTCCCATGTGTATGGGAGGCCTTTAAAACCAAGGTCGGTGAAACCACAATCCGCTATCATGTCCTGGAAAGCATTTATCAGCCATGCCTCCCTTTCATTCACTCCAAAGTGCTCCTCTCCATGTAGCACCTCATTGAAATCTCCTGCACATAGCCATGGAGTTGCTGACTGTGCACGAAGAAAACGTAAGAGGTATCAGCTTTCCTTCCGTAGCTCCCTCCTCGGCTCACCATAGAAGCCAGTCAACCTCCATTGCTGAATCTCCACCCCGTCACACGACAAAAGAACATCCATGTGTGATTTAGACATACTCTGTTGTGCTACGGTAACATCACCCCGCCAGAACAAAGCCAAACCTCCACTGAGCCCAGTCGCACTAATAGCACCGCTATTAGCAAAACCGAGGTGAAACCTCAATGCCATCGCTCGCTCCTTGCTCAACCGGGTCTCCGACAGGAACACCACCGCGGGCCTATACTGCTCCACCACCTCGCGGAGCTCTTGAACTGCCTCGGGCTGCCCGCAGCCCCGGTAGTTCACACACAGAAGATTCATTGTGCCCGGCGGGAGTCGCAGCTCGCGACCCGCGCCAATTCTGCACGATTTTTGGCTGTAGTCTTCTGCTTCTTCTGCATCTCCACCTCCTCCGCAACTTGGTGAGAAGCATTCCCAAGTTGGGTAATCCGGTCGTGACCAGTCCCGCTGGCACCAAGGCCATTTTAGTGGTTGGCAGGTTCAGGTCAGGAGCCGCACCTCCCTTCCCCTCGGATTTCCTCTTGCGTGGCCCAGGAGCACGTCTTCCCTCCGGTCTTTCCTGGAACAGGGGTTTTGCTGCCGCTGGTTTCCCCTCCTCCATCTTACTCTTGCCAGTACCGTCAGTAGGTTTAAGCGGCGAGGTAATCTCCTCATCCTCACCATCCTCCCGGTGTACGCTCCTGCCACTTCCAGTCGTACGATGTTCAGCAGACAGGTTTGCAGATCCCCGCGACTGTTTTGATTTAGTCGACGTTGTACTCCCGAAGGTCTCTGATGCTGCCTCTGAGAAACTTTGCCATTTCTTCCTCTTCGGGTCAGGAACCCTAAGCTTCTCAACATCATAAGGAAGCTTTCCTTCCTCATTGCGAATAAGAGGCTTATCGCATTCAAGTTGGGAGTGGCCCAACACACCACACGACATACATAAGAAGGGGAGCTTCTCATATTGGACGTCAAACCACTCCGGGTTTCCGTCTTTCTTCGTCTTCAGTAGCACACCCCTCCATATGGGTTTAGCAATTTCAATTCCGATCCGAGCACGAAGAAACGGGCCGCTTGCCTTCCCATCCTTATCGACCTCCATCTTCTTCACCTCACCAATCAGCCCCAATGCCCTCGCACCTCGTTGCTGGTTCATCCACCCCAAAGGGAGGTCTAGGATACGAACCCATATATCCATACGATCAAACTTAATCTCGGATGGCTTGGGGTTCTCATCATACTCACGTAGCAGGACTGCATGTTTCCCTACCACCCATGGCGAGCCGTTTAACGCCCGCTCCATATCCTGCTTGAACGCGAACTCCGCCATAAGCAGGTTATCACCCTTCGCACCAATCGATCTTATTTTCAAATCAGATGGATTCCCCCACCCCGGTTTCATCGCAACGTGGATCGCCGTCGTGTGCACAGCCGTCGGCGACAGTACTTTGCCCAGTAGTGCCCATTCCACCGATGGGGTGATCCCCTCCAACTCCTTGTCGCTGAACGATAGCACCTCCTCCTCCTCAGCAGTCAGGTTGAGGTTCTTCATCATGTCCACAACCGAGGTCTCCGGATGATCCGAACTTCCAGCTCCGTTCCCGGCCATGGCAACCCAAAAAACGGAGCAGACAACAGAATTGTGAACCGTGCGCAGAAAGCAACACGCACAAAAACGATCCCAAAAACTAGGGTTCCTAAGCGGCGCACCCTTAGCGGGAATTGGTGGGCGGCGGCGCCGGGTGGCTAACCGTCGATCTGCGGTGGCCGCCGCCGACTGGGAGTCGGTGGGCGGGGCGTGGGCATACCCACGTGACTTGATAAATTCCCAATTTAGACACATTTAACTGTCACAAGTGTCAACCCACCATGGCACCATTGACCACCAGCTGCCTGCCGTTCTCTATCGAGTCTTTTTTGTTTCCTCCTTTTTCTGAGGCCGAGGTTTCCACATGTCTCCTCTGTTGGTCGCGTTCCAACCGTTTTACCCGCCATTTTCCTCTCCTCTCCCTTCATCCACCCGCGGAGAGGAGAGATGCAGCCTCACGAATGCCACCGAATCCTGACCTACCAAAAGCTGCTATCAACCCAAGGCCAAGGAAAATCTGGTGACCACGCCGCATGGCTCGGCTCCTACGGCTGCTGGCCGTCGCGGCCGCGCTGCTGCTCGCGGCGGCGTCCCCGGCCGCCATGGCCGGCGGCCCGGTGGAGGTCGGCGTGAACTGGGGCTCGCAGCTGTCGCACCCGCTGCTGCCGTCGTCGGTGGTGAAGATGCTCAAGGCGAACGGCATCTCCAGGGTCAAGATGTTCGACGCCGATCCGTGGCCCGTCGGCGCCCTCGTCGACTCCGGCATCGAGGTCATGCTCGGCATCCCCAACGACATGCTCGAGACCATGAACAGCTACGGAAACGCGAAGGATTGGGTCAGCGAGAACGTCACCTCCTACGGCGACAAGCTCAAGCTCAAGTACTACATTTCCCCCTCCCATCGACCGCGTGATCAATGAAGCTCTTGCGAAGCCATTAATCCATGGCCTCGAATAATTAAATCGACAAATCGGATAACATTTGATCGAACAGGTACGTGGCGGTGGGAAACGAGCCGTTCCTCAAGGCGTACAACGGGTCATTCATGAAGACGACATTCCCGGCGCTCAAAAACGTGCAGAAGGCACTGGACGAGGCCGGCGTCGGCGACAAGGTGAAGGCCGTCGTCCCGCTCAACGCCGACGTGTACGTCTCCCCCGACGACAAGCCATCCTCGGGCGCGTTCCGTCCCGACATCAACGACCTGATGACGGACATGGTGAAGTTCCTGCACGACCACGGCGCGCCCTTCGTGGTGAACATCTACCCTTTCCTCAGCCTGTACCAGAGCGACGACTTCCCCTTCGAGTTCGCCTTCTTCGACGGCGGCCGGAACATCCAGGACAAGGGCGGAATCAGCTACACCAACGTGTTCGACGCCAACTACGACACGCTCGTGAACGCGCTGAAAAAAGCCGGCGTGCCCCAACCTCAAGGTCATAGTCGGAGAAGCCGGCTGGCCAACCGACGGCAACAAGAACGCGAACCTGAAGCTAGCTCGGAGATTCTACGACGGGCTGCTGGAGAAGCTCTCCAAGGACGAAGGCACACCGGTCAGGCCGGGGAAGATGGAGGTGTACCTGTTCGGGCTCTTCGACGAGGACATGAAGAGCATCGCGCCGGGGAATTTCGAGCGGCACTGGGGCATCTTCACCTACGATGGCAAGCCCAAGTTCCCGATGGACCTGACCGGGAAGGGACACGACAAGATGCTCTCGCCGGTGCCGGACGTCGAGTACCTGCCGCACCAGTGGTGCGTGTTCGACGACGGCGCCAAGGACAAGTCGAAGCTGCCAGGGAACATCCAGTACGCGTGCGCCAGTGGGGATTGCACGGCGCTGGGTTACGGGTGCTCGTGCAACGGGCTGGACGAGAAGAGCAACATCTCGTACGCGTTCAACATGTACTTCCAGATGCAGGACCAGGACGTGCGCGCTTGTGACTTCGACGGGCTCGCCAAGATCACAGACAAGAACGCGTCCACGCGCGGGTGCCTGTTCCCGGTCCAGGTCCTCAGCGCCGGCGGCCGCGCGGCGCCGGGGCTCGGGTGGGCGGCGGCGGCGTTCCTGGCCTTGGCGGTGATGTTGTTCGTGTAGAGTGGTGTTCGTGATGACTTCCTGACTTCCTGTAGAAATTCCGTTTATGTACGTGAAAGTCTAATCTACCCCCTGGTGTTGTGATCCTCTTTCGTCTTCTATATACCTCCTGTTGCGATGGGTCTTTTCGTGTTATATGATAGAATGCGGAGTACACTCAACTAGTGAGTTATGTTAGCATACTACCACTGATTTTTCTGATGCAAACCAAACATTTAGCCCATGACTTAGCTTTGTATATATTAAGAATGCCAATAGTAATGTGTCTAAGCATATATATAGATGAGTAGTTTGAGATCTCCTTTTAACAAAAAGAGGTAGGTAATTTAGATGCATATTTAGAGGTTAACTTATATTTTTCTCATAATGACGGGTGGGTAATTTATGCTATTTTGGGGGGTTAAATTTAATATTGGCCTATTTTTATTATGATGGGTGTAAGCAATATTTAGAAACAAAATATATATTCCATAAATTATGATAAAAGTACAAAATTGATGCCATAATGTTTCTAATTTTTGTGAGAATTTTTATAATTTATCTTTTCTTCGTCTCGTAACAAAGATTAATGTGGAGGCTAAAAAAAAGAAAAGAAGCTCCAGTTAGTAATTATAGTTTGATGATATGTCTTAATTTAGCACTCTAATTCATAGTTGGTCTTGGCTGTAATGTCATTCGTATAGAGAGTGCCGTTTCGTGACTTCTTCGTCATGCCAAAATTCTGTTTATGTACATGAATCATGAAAGGCTCTAAATCTCCTGTTGATGTGGTGCCTTTTCTGTCCTATGATGGAATATGGAAAGAACTCAACTCGTGAGTCATGTTAGCACTACTATTAGTATTGATTGACTAGCACATATCCTCCCATCATTCCCATTCGTCATTGATAGTAGGCCAATGCATAGTAAGATTGTCTCTCCCATCATGTCTCATCCCATAGTTGCAAAAACTAGGAACTTGGATTATTGGAGACATGGACAACCTATCTAGTAACAATATGCTTGAAAACTTATTTATGCATGTCAAGTAAGTTCAAGAATGAGTTGTTATTGACGCTCATTGTGCCACACTTTTACTACCATTTTATTGGCATTATTAGACTTATTCTTATACTAACCTTCTACTTGGCGCCTGAAATAACCTCATATTCGCATATGTGTTATATTTTAGAATATGTTACAAAATCATAGAAAATATGGCATAAACATAGTGTTTTTATACAAGTTATATTTGAGCCTAGACTTTAAATATTGGAAAACACAATCAGAAACATTGAACTGCAGACCTGCAAGAGCAGCAGAACTTGCATGGGTCATATCTCCTTGCATGTCTTGCAATCTAATTGATGAATTGAAAGGCTAATTCACTAATCACCTCGGGTGCAATGGTAGACTACTGCCTAAGCATGAGCATTTTAGCAGTCTGGTGGATCATAGCAGCACAAATCATGACGACAAAGGACAGAAATGTAACATCCTTTTCTCTTCCTAAATTTATGTAATTCTAGCAGTCTGGTGGATCATAGCAGTATGCATCCTACATGATGACAAAGGACAAAAGATATTCATGTTTTGTTTCTAAATTTATGTAATTCTATCAGAAATTTTAAATGAGTGAAACAAAGCAGCATCAACAACTACTTAAATCTAACAATCTAATATACATAAGAGTATGCAATCTCCAGACCACAAAGTATATGTGCTTAGTACACTTAGCAAATTTTATGAGTTGGTGAATTCATGTATTTTCTAATTTCGAGTCCCTCTTCACATGGGTCAAGATACATGCCAAGTCCCAGAATTTGTAACAAGGTAGGTTCCTATCAATAATATGTTGACGTTAGTGTTCTTCTATAGGTATATAATGACCGGTTACGTTCTAATTGTTCTAAGAAGAAAACAAAATAATTAACCTGCACTCTCACATGACCATTTTGAAAACATATACCCTAGCATTTTAGGTGTCAATAGTAATAATTTTGTGCATAAAATATTTTATCAAGAAACATCTTTAAATGTACTAATCTTATATGATCTTTACAATCTTGAACAACTGTATACTGATTTTATTAATAATTTTGTGTGACGTGGCAACAAGAAGGCTATGTTAAGGTAATTTTCATTTTTAGAAACATATTGTAAATATTTTCTTTCAAATATGGGGAACATTCAAATAAAAAGACTTCCCATGAGAAAATATTTTCTTTCAAATATGAGAAAATATTTCACCATAGTTTTTGATGAGTAGCCAACATTCTTAGTTTATCTCTCTCGAGCAGTGGACGGTTTTGCTAGCACAATAATTTGCATATTTTACCAACAACATAATTCTTAACAAAGTAATTATACTATATCCTTATCCATTGTTAGTATAATTAATCATAATAAGGAATTTAGGTGTCAGACCATTTTAAGCTTGATTTTTTTCCCTTTTCTCCATCCGTGCAAATTAGGAAAAAGAAAGATGGAAGAAAAGAGTTGAAAATTTTTTTTGGTGTGGCTGGTAGAGCCTAAAACCCGGGTGTTGTATAGTTAGCTTTCACTATAAGAGCATCTCCAAGAGTCTCTCTAAAAATCACTCTCTAAATCATCATTTAAAGAGTCATTTGCATAAAAACCGTTTTCTATATCTTCATGTTTTCCAACAGCTTCTCTATATCTTGCATGCACTCTAAAGAGCTTATTCTCTTTTCTATATTTTGCTAGCGAGAAATCCCGAATAGAGAGTGACTATGTTTGAATAACCAGATAAAGAGGCTATTGGAATGTACCTTTTTAATCAAAATCTCTAAAATTAGCAATCAAGAAGGATTTAGAGAGTCTCTTGGAGTTGCTCTAAAAATTGTTTATCTCTTTACCGACAGTTTTCTATGAGTAGCCAACAATCTTAGTTTTTCCATTATTTTTCTCTTTGAGTAACTCGCAGTTTTCCTAGCACAATTTGTATGTCTTTCTTAACAATCTATCTACTATACTATAAAGGACGACGAAATTTTCGTACCAGGGTTACTCTTACCCTCCAACACCGTCGGATTTTATGATAGACGATCGGACGCTCTAGATTAATCTGAAGAGTCCAAGTTGACTACGTTACTCCTACACCGTCGGATTTTATGATGATCGAACGCTCTAGATTAATCTAAAGAGTCCATGTTGACTACATCATTAATTTAGTATTTTTTAAAACACGTGCCTGTGGCACGTGGTCTTCTGCTAGTACTATAAAAGAACGACGAAATTAATGATCAAATCTTACATCTTACTCATACAATGCCTACACTGTCGGATTTTATAATGATTGAACGCTCTAAGTCTATACTATAAAGCACGACGAAGTTTTTGTTTCGTCCGTCGTCTTTCGTTTCGTCCGTCGTCATCTATATTCCATACCGTCAGATTTTATGAGTCCAATGCTCTAAATTAATCTAAAGAGTCCATATTCACTACATCTCACCTTTGAGCCTACACCGTCGGATTTTATGATAATCGAATGCTCTAGATTAATTTAAAGAGTCCACATAGATTACACATCTAAATTAGTATTTTTCATAAAACACGTGCCTACGGCACGCCCTTCTGGTAGTTAATCAAAAGATCGCCCCTTACACCGTTTTTTTACCCTGTTGTTTTGTACACACCCGTATGAACTACACAAATACACCCTCGCGATTGACTTTGCAACCGTAAACGGCCAGGACTCCATCCCGATTAGTTAACTTTGGTAGGTTCGTCGATCCAGAAAACTATAAAAACGATCTACTAGCTTTCGTATTTTAGTAGTCCGATTCCTACTTGTACAAAACGTCGAAACTCAACCTTGTTCGTTTCCTCCACAAGTCCACAAGACCACAAAAAGGATCGACCATCGACCAGCAGACCTTGCGACCAACGTCGAGCGTTCTGGGAACCGTGACCAGCGTCACTCGAAAGATCCTCTCGCGTCAACCCTTCTCAAGCCTGCAAGGACGACCACCACGGCCAGGGATTACAACAAGGCTGATCCCCAATGTCACCGGCAGCAGAGCGTCGCCCAACATCACCAAGCTACGACGATGCTTCACCTTGCACCAATTAGCGATGCACATATTCAGTGAAGATGGACTTGCTCTTGTTTCTCTTAATATGAAAATTAATGAAGTTGCAAGATTTCAGTTAAACCTACAATACATGTAGAGTTCAGTTGTACTGATGTTTTTTCAATTGCGATGAATTTTCTCTGTTGGTTCAGATGAGCGAGGAGTCCACCCTGTCGGATATCATCGATCACATAAAAAATTTGCAATAATTTCATTTTGTTGGAAAGATCATATCATGCAGGAGAAAAAATAGTTATAATTATAGATTTTTAATAAATATATATACTTTTTATTTAGTAAATTTTTAAAAACACGCACCTTATTCTAGTTTTACCAAATCACCAACAACATAATCTTTACCAAAATCATTTTCCATAATAAAATATGCAGTTATCCAAATATACTAAAGGCTACGAAACTATAAGGATTGTCAGTAGGCTCAGGGGACCCTTTTCCAAATGAGCGGCCCGGCCCTAGCCCAGCACTAGCCCGATCTAGCCCGGTCCAACGCGGCCCGATGTTTCTTAGTGGCGGGTCGGGCCGTGCCGACCCAGCGGCCCAGGCCCGACACTAAGGTCTGGTGGGTACGGTGACCCGATGGGATGTGGCCGGGCCATCGGGCCTGGCTGGCCCGACTGCAACGGGGCGACGCATCCCGCGGCGGCGGCAGCCGCCGGCACGGAGGAGGAAGGGAGGCCGACGCAGATCCCAAGATCCGGCAGCGGAGGGGGCCCGCGCGGCCGGAGCAAGGGCGCCGCGCATCGCCCGTCGCCCGGCGGCGAAGAGGGGGCCGGCGCCCAGAGCTCGTGTCCCCGGCGGGCGGCGCCTGCTGCGCTTGGAGCCCGAAGCTCGCATCCCGGCGGGCGGCGGCTGCGGCACCCGGAGCTCGCATCCTCCGCGGACAGCGGCTGCGGGCCTGCGGCGCCTGTCGGCCAGAGCAGGGGGCGGCGGAGCAGAGGGGGCGCCGGGTGAGGGAGCAGGGGGCCGCCGGGGTGAGGAAGCAGGGGGCGACGGGTGTGAGGAGGTGTGGTGAGGAAGGGAGCGGCTGAGGGAGGAAGCTGAGTGAGAGAGAGAGAGGGGCGGCCGGCAAGGATGGGGTGAAAGGGGTTAGGGTTAGGGTTGTTATATATATATATATATATATATATATATATGGAAGTTGCTGGTTAGGTCGGGCCGTGCCTCGGGCCGGCACTATGGGCCGGGGTGGCGGCCCAGGCACTATTGAGCCATCGGGCCAGGCCGGCACTAAGCAGTATTCATCGGGCCTCGGGCCGAGCTAGGGCCATGCTTTTTAGGGCCGTCGATCGGGCCTAGCCCATTTGGAAAAACTATAGGGGACCCTGGCGCCTACCCGAGCTCCTGCGCCGTAACCACAAGAGTTAAGCTATCAAATCTTTGGTCCGCCACTGGTAGTGTGTTCCCATGCATCCGAGTCAAGGTAGTGTAACAGAAGCTAGTACTTACACAGTTACACGTGAGAAGTTTAATTATTGCTCTCTCTCTCGCCTCTCGCCACCTGCCGTTGAAATGACCGGAGCAAGACATTAGCAAGACCAGGGGGACCTTGCGAAGAAGGCGTGCATGCCGTATTGCCACAATTAGGGAGAGCGTCTCCTAGAGGGGAGGGAGGCCTTCCTTTCATCCACACTGCTGATTCCTCGGACGCCATGCATATATCCTTCTAGGGCGGCAAGCCATTGCCATTCTTTCAACAATTCATCCCGTTCAACCAGCTAGGCACTAACAATATCATTTGTTCTTCCCCGATCATCAGCTAGCTCCCGCTGCGCTGATAGGTCGATTTGCTGCTCGCGTTATTGTCTCCCACCACTCACGATGAACGACCTCTTCTCGTCGAGCTCGTTCAAGAAGTATGCGGACGCGAGCCCGGCGACGTCGGGCGCCGGCGGCGACATGGAGGCCGGCGGCGAGAGCGTCGTCAACCTGGACAAGTTCTTCGAGGACGTGGAGGCGGTGAAGGAGGACATGAAAGGGCTGGAGGGCATGTACAAGGGCCTCCAGTCCACCAACGAGGAGACCAAGACCGCCCACGACGCCCGCACCGTCAAGTCCCTCCGCGCCCGCATGGACAAGGACGTCGAGCAGGTCCTCCGCCGCGCCAAGGCCGTCAAGAGCAAGCTCGAGGAGCTCGACCGCTCCAACGCCACCTCCCGCAAGGTCCCCGGCTGCGGCCCCGGCTCCTCCACCGACCGCACCCGCACCTCCGTCGTCGCCGGCCTCGGCAAGAAGCTCAAGGACCTCATGGACGACTTCCAGGTAAAGTTAATTTTATTCATGTGTTATTACTACAGAAATCGTTTGGAGAAACACCTAAATTTTTTTTTTCCAGAAACGTGCATAGCACATTTTTCATTAAGCAGAAGAGAATTGTTTGATTGCAAGACAGCCTAGAAGAAAGATTTTTTTTCTACGACTAGCCGTGGAAATGTCAATGCATTTTTTTAATGGGGGTGCGCAACCAATGCAGGGGCTGAGGGCGAGGATGGCGGCGGAGTACAAGGAGACGGTGGCGCGGCGGTACTACACGGTGACGGGGGAGAAAGCGGAGGACAGCACGATCGAGGCGCTGATATCGTCGGGGGAGAGCGAGTCGTTCATGCAGAAGGCGATCCAGGAGCAAGGGCGCGGGCAGGTGATGGACACCATCTCGGAGATCCAGGAGCGGCACGACGCCGTCAAGGACATCGAGCGCAGCCTCATGGACCTGCACCAGGTGTTCCTCGACATGGCCGCGCTCGTCGAGGCGCAGGGGCACCAGCTCAACGACATCGAGAGCCACGTCGCGCACGCCAGCTCCTTCGTGCGCAGGGGGACCGTCGAGCTCGAGACGGCCCGGGAGTACCAGAAGAACAGCCGCAAGTGGCTCTGCTTCGCCATCCTCGCCGGCATCCTGCTCATCGCCGTCCTAGTCCTGCCGGTGCTCGTCAACCTCCGCATCTTGACGCTCCCGACCAGAAGATGATTCACTCGATCGTCTCTGCATTCTCTGCAGTGCTGGAGATTCTCCCTTTTCTTGTTCTGGTCTTCTCTTTATATACCTATGCTTCGTTCGTTTAACCAAGGATTTCCGGGGTTTTTTTTTTCATATCAGGCATGTACCATTCTGTCTGTTGTTTCTTGGTAGCAGAATGTAGCAGTTGATTTTCAGAAGCATGCATGCATGGGGGCGTGTCAAGCTGTGAATTATACAGTCATTGTAACAGTTTCAGTAATTCGAAATCGAAGCCAATAGATGTGGATGATCAGCTCTAAGTTTGTGTTGCGTCAAGGTATTTTGAATGTGGATTTTAATAGGAAATTAGGAGTGATTGCTATGTTTTCAGAGAAAAATTTCCTAAGAAAAATGTATATTACCTGACCAAGTGAATCTCTAAGTTGTACCCAATGCAACAAACAGTTGCCGTTCTTTACCCCAAAAAAAAAACAATTGCCGTTGTTCACTTTATCAATCAATTCATTCCGAGGCCCACCAGTCATGTACTTGATGGCATTATTTAACTGCAATATGTACAAGGTTAAAGGATACAGAATGTTTAACAGAAATGTGGAAAATATCCACGTTTGACTGCTGCTACACAAAATTGTATACTCACTGGTCCTGATATACGAAAACTTGAAAATACACTCACCAGAATAACTATCAAGAGCCTTCCATCAAATGCACCAGTGGTCTAGTGGTAGAATAGTACCCTGCCACGGTACAGACCCGGGTTCGATTCCCGGCTGGTGCAACTAGTTTTTTAATTTCTGTCGTCATGAATCTTTGCTCCCGGCCTATCAGCTATCGAAGGGTTAAGACAGCCCAGAACTGGCAGCTCTACCAAATACTACCAAATACGAAGTAGTAAATTGTACGGCTTCAAATTTAAATGATATCTTGACATCCTATTCACTACTATTTTCGTGAGGTTACCAGCTTTGCCTAAATGAACCCTCTTGACAAGTTTCAACACTTAGTAGCTACGTTTCTCCTACACCAAAGAACTTTAAAAGACACTTTCTTCCCTTCAACAATCTATAGTTTCGTCTCTCCAGGGTACAGTGCAGGTTTAAATTTCCTCTTCAAAATAACTTTTCTATATTCTGGTTCTACGCAAAGAAGGCATTTAGAGAAAACTTACCCGTAAGTCCTTGTTCAGTGGCTCAGTGTACACGCCTCCTGATGCAACTGTGATGACACGACCATCTGGTGCTGCTTTCTCCAATACTGGCATCACTAGCTCTGCTAAAGTGTATGTTGCTGCAACATTAACAGCAAAACTGAGCTCCAACCTGTTCCAAAAATGGAAAAGACAAAAATGAGCTTAGCTTAGATTTGGAATCGAAGCCGATAGGTGCGGATGATCAACTATAATTTTGTCATGCGTAAAGGTATTTGGAATGTGGATTTCCATAGGAATTTAGGAGTAATTGCTATGTTTTTCGGAGAAAAAAATCCTAAGAAAAATGTATATTCATCTATTACTTGACCAAGAGAATCTGTAAGTTATACCCAACAAACAGCTGCCGTTCTTATCAAAAAACAAAAACAATAGTCGTTGTTCAGTTTATCGATCAATTCATACAGAGGCCCGCCAGTCATATACTTGATGGCAATATTTAACTGAATTATGCACAAGGTTAAAGGGTACAGGATGTTTGACGAAATGTGGGAAATATCCACGTTTGACTGCTGCTGATATACGAAAACTTTACAATACCAATCACTAAAAGAATCATCAAGAGTTCATCATCAAACGCACCAGTGGTCTAGTGGTAGAATAGTACCCTGCCACGGTACAGACCCGGGTTCGATTCCCGGCTGGTGCAATTTTTTTTTATTTCTGTCGTCATGAACCTTCCTGACCTTCAAGGCCTATCGTTGTTGCTACTTGCTATTGCTACACTAGATGCTTTGCCAAGCGGCTCATCCTAATGCAGGGAGGCCACAGATGGACCTAATGCTATCGACAATGGAGTTTATCTGTGAGTGTGATGCTGCAGTCCCTGCAAACTTCAAATGTTTTGGCGCCTCGGCTCGGTCGAAGTAGAAAGCTCCTGAGGACAACTTCTCCTTAGGTTGCAACGCCAACCAAAGCACTGTATCAGCTCCCTCGTCATTTGATCTCAGGTTTCCAGACAGCCTGAAATGAATATCGAGCCAAGAATCATATTATCACACCATCAGCATATTTATCTCATGAAGCATAAACAGTTCGATGTGAGCAACCAGGAGAGAAAATCCTACTTCTCTGATAATCCTGGCAGGCTCTTGGCCACTCCAGGTGTATCAGCCCATCCAGGGTGCATGGAGTAGAAACCAACCCCATTGTTGTATTTCTCAGCCCACCATTCAGTGAGTGCGACCTGAAAGAAGTTAAATGACCATATTGATTCCTTGATCCCACAAAGACGTGGCATGATAGAATGCATGATTCAATATGAACGAACCTGAACTCTTTTGTTTCGAGCATATTGTCGTGTCCCATCGAAGTTTTCTTCACTGAACTGCAGATTTTAACAGATGAGAAGGATGACTGACATTATCACATTGCAGGAAGAGAGAAGGACCTCTTTCCACTGCTAGACCATTTTAAGCAACAAATAAAAAGTGACATGCTCCACAATTTCAGCCCTTGCAGGCATTGGATGAGGAAAAGGTTGGGTTTTGTGCTAAGCTGTTACAGCTTGTAGAGTTAGTTCACTTAGTGATAAAAAAGAATATAACAATCCAGAATCTGACAGCTCCGCTAAATATTATATTGTACAACTGCAAATGTAATGGTGTCTTAATTAGCAGCTATTCACTACTTTTCCTGGATTTACCATCTTCTACTCAAAAGAACTCTCTTGACAAGTTTCATCGCATAGCTACATTTCTCCTAGACTTCAAACTTCAAAAGGCAAGGGCCTTGCTCCCATTAGTATTCTGTAATATCTTCTCCAGTGTACAGGTTTATATTTCCTCTTCAAACTAGCTTTTTCATATTCCGCTTCTATGCAAAAGAAGGCATTTAGCAAAAAACAACTTTACCTGTAAGTCCTTGTTCAGTGGCTCAGTGTACATGCCTCCTGATGCAACTGTGATGACACGAGCATCTGGTGCTGCTTTCTCTAGTAAAGGCATCACTAGCTCTGTTAAAGTGTATGTTGCCGCTACGTTGACAGCAAAATTGAGCTCCAACCTGTTTCAAAAAAAAAAAAAAGAATAGAGAAGAGCTTATATTTTCAATGATAAATTATCAGGACAAATTATTCGTAGGACATATAAATGTATAGGCAGATTCAAAATTGCCAAGGGAAACAACAAAGGCGCATAATATCACTTACCCTTCTGCTGTAGTCTCACGCTTGTGCTCTAGTAAGCCAGCATTGTTTACCTAGATGACAAACTATCTAGTTATAGTTTTATTTCATCATGTGGTTGATCCAAGTTTAACAAAATTGACAGAATTAACATAAAAACAGAAAACCATGAGGAAAGAATAAAAAGCTGAAGTTTGTTAGAAACAATAATACTCACGAGGACATGTAGCTGTTTATCCATTGATGTGAACTTTGTTGCGAATGATTTGACTTCATTGATAGATGAAAGGTCACATATCTGTCACATGATAGTTTCAAGAGTTATTTTCTCATAACTCATGAAAAGTTAAATCTTCCAAACATGTTGGAGAATCAGTAAGCACCATACCTCCAGATGAACATTTTCATTGCCAGTTTTGGATCTTATCTGATTGAGAGCAGCCTCTCCTCTCTCCTTGTTACGACAGAGCATATAGACAGTAGCACCACTAGGAGAACAAACCACATATTCGGATCAGCAAATTTGACCCATTTCACTATCATCACACTAAAACAAGGAGTAGATCCATACTGTGAAGCCAAACCCTCAGCTGTAGCAAAACCTATGCCAGAATTTGCTCCAGTCACCAGGCAGTTTTTCCCATCCAATCGGATCTGCATATCTTCCTCTCTGAACTTCTTGGCATGTTCCCTGTGACATAAAAAAAAAGCATGTCAGTCTGATCATGACAAAGAAAGAAATGTATTGTGCTGTCAAATGTTATGAAACTTGATAAGGATGGGTTGTGTGCAAAACTCTTGCAGAGAATTACTAGTGCAGAATTGTGAACCCCATAACCTTGCAGGCAGCCTTTGCCCCCTCATTTTTTAGGAGCAAAATTTTCTGATTCCACAGCATTAAACTAAGTCAGAATCCCTTCAGTTACGGTTGGGGTTTCTCTTCTGGTAGAATTAAACTAAGCAGCCAGTGCTACAGAGAAATTTGGAACACAGACGCTCAGCTTAGCTATCGTGTGCTAAATTTAATTTGAGGAACAATCAACTCCAACAATACCGGAATTGCAAGAAACTATCATTCCACAGCATTAAAGCAACAAACGCAGTCGCACAAAATTTGCACAAAGCTGCAGGAAAGAGAGGAGGATGCGCGGGAGGCGATTGAGGAGCGGGATCAGGCTTACAGGAAACCGGATTTGGTGAACTGGGTGAAGCCGTAGACCCCAAACGCCGCCGTCCTCCATGCCTGCACGCACAACCCCGAAAACACAATCCACGCGAATCACCGACGCGTACGAGCAACCCGAGCAAAATCCATGCCTGCTCCCGCATTGTGTGTAGGACTAACAACGATTGGAGGCATAATAATTTTACCTTCTGGATAAACATCTTCGTGTTCCCTCTCCCGCTCTCGCTCCCTTCCGCCCCCTCTTCTTCTTCCGCGCCAAGAAACGTTGCTTCGTCTGCCCCCCGGCGAAGCGCCTTGTAGCAGTCCGCAGCTTCCTTCCTTCGTTCTGGCGCCTTCTCGAAGCGAGGACGCAGGAGGGTCAAGAACCTGCCTCGGTGGCCGATCCTGCACCGCGCGAGATTGCAGAGTCACGCCGTCGCCTCCGTTCTCCGTCTCCGGCCGTGGAGCTACCGCTGATGCAGCACTCCGATGGGCCGGGCACTGTTTCGGACAGCCTCGCTCACTTTCCCAGAGATTGATTGATCTTGGGTCTCATTTTAGTTGGGCCAGAGCAACTGGAGCTTCCGGAGGTTTTTGGTGTGGGCCTTGTAGGTGTGTTGGAGGATTTCCTGTGCGCAGCCCACCCACATCTTGATCTGGGCCTCTGCGCACGGCAGATTGGTTCGAATGTGCTGCTGTTGTTGTTGCCGCCGTTCGTCAGTCTGCTTGCAAAGTGCAAACGTGTCAAGTGAAGCTCTGTCCCCCTCCTCTCTGTCAGTCAGTCAGTCAGGTCGACAGTGCTCGGCCATGATCTTCAAGATAATTAGCAGCCATAATAATCATGTAGTTAACCAACATATCCAAGCTAGAGTAGTAGTGCTTTACCGCGATCAAGATTCAAGGTTACAAGACTGTATAGCTAGTGCTGCCGGTGCTTAGCTAGTCAGCACGTACTCCACCCTCATCAGTAACTACAGCAAGCATTCACACACCTTTGACCATATGCGTCTTAACCTCCTAGCTTTTGAAAAGAAAAAAAAACATCGTGGATGGCGGATCCCTGCCCCTGCTCCCAATCCCAGCGATGCGTTCGCGACTTCGATGCACATACACTTCAGCAAAACAGAACGCATCTCACGCAATGCTTTGCATTGGTATCCCAAGCTGACGGTACGATCTGAGGCAGCCGCAGCAACAGTAGGGTTTGGGGCTCCATGCCCGGCCGGCCGGACGACGGTGGTGGCGCAGCACAGCGCCCACCCATAACTACTAGCGGTACTAGCTCTGTCCGACCTGCAAATGAAATAGTAACCCATTGCATCCCAAAGCGCACAAAAAGCCAAGTAGATACAGATGCTTGCTCGATGCCCATCTGATCACAGAGCCCCATGCAAAGCTTAACTGCTTAAGCTTAAGCTGGAATACCTATGGCTACGAGCTTACTGTAAGCATTTTTAGCAGTAAAACTCACAGGTCACACACTCACACTAATACTGCTCATCTCGTCCTGCAGCTGCTGTAGGGCTAGCTGCAGCGAGCTGCTGGGTCTCTCGTTCTCGGTCTTCTCCAAATGATGCCCTCAAGTACTCTCACCAATCCTTTCTTTATCGTGCTGTTTGGGTAGGTGGACAGATAATTGGGCGTCATCGGTTCCTTAAAAGAAAATTAGCCGCCACGTCGATGCGGCGGTGCTGCTGGCATCGGGAAGCAGGGCGAGAGGGGGTACGAACGAGTGGAATTGATTATGCATGCCCCTCTGCGATTAGGGCCGCGGATAATTATTGTTAGCGCCGTTCGAGCCGCGCCCTGTCTCCATCAGTCCATCTCCATGCTCTCATGCCGCGTTGCTGCAAAGCCCGTGTCTCGTTATAGCGGCACGTACGGCTCGGTGCTGACTTGGTGGGGGAATCTCTTGTGCCGTAAGCGAGCTACTGCATACTAACGTGTGGTCGTACTCGATCGTTTTTTCGGTACCAACCGGCCGGGCAGGTCGCTCGAGAGGCTTTACTGCTTTAAAGCATCTTCAAGAGGGTTGGTAAATTTAGATTGGCTAAAATCAATTTTAGGTATAGGAGAGAGAAGATTTAGGTATAAAATCAGTTTTAGTTATAGGAGAGAGAAGATTTAGATATTGATTTTGTACTCCTCTCCAACAGATTTGATAAAACTGGATACCTATATTTCGTTCGAGGACTACTTTGTGAACACAATCTTCATTGAAGGTCCAATCTGCAAAATGACACACCTTCTTCTTCTCCTCGCTGACCACCAACATCGCATTCTCTTCTCCCCTCCCAGTCGCCTCCTCCTCCTCCAGCGGCGCGGCCGCTCCTCCGCCGCTCAACCTCGCCGCGTCGCAGCTCCTTCCCTCCTCAACCGGCGCCGCCACTCCTTCCCTCCCCAGCCGCCGCCTCCTCGGTCGGACGCGTCGTGCCGCTCCTCACCCGCGCCAAGGCAGGGGGCTCACCGCTCCTCGAGCCGGGCCGCCGCTCTCCCAAAGCTGCTCCTCCATCTGCATGGCCCACGCCCCATCCGCACTGCCCGCCACTCCTCCCCTCCACCGCACATGCCCCACTGCGCCTCCTCCTCATGGATCCGACGCCGGTGACACGCGTGGCGCGAGATCCGGCGGTCGAGCGCCCGCACCATGCCAACGGCTTCGCGCGCGCCCAGATCCCGCGGCTCGACGGCCTCGACTCAAACCTCCTCGCACTCCGCCGCCCCCAAGCTGCACTGCTCCTCCGTCCGCGTCGCGTCGCTCCTCCACCCACGCCGGCACCGCTCCTCCGCCCACGCAGGCGCCACTTCTCCGCTCATAGACGGCGCCACCGCTCCTCCGCCCGCGCCAGCTCCACTCCTCCGCTCGCCGTCAGCCGGAGGCAAGGACAGCGCCGGCGGCGCAAGGGCAGAGGGGGCGAAGGTGGAGCAGAAAGCTCCGGCTAGGAGCGGTTGGCTCTCCCGCGCTGTGTGCAGCAAGTTTAGCAATCCAGACTTGGATTGGTATATTTACCAATCCAAGATAGAAGTTTAGATAATTTGCTAAAAATTTTAGGTATAGCAATCCATATAGCAAATCTGTTGGAGCTCGTTTTTGGCAATTTTTAGCAATCCTGGCAGCTTTTAGGTATAGCAATCCATTATACCAAATCTGTCGGAGATGCTCTTAGCACCGTCGTAGCCATGGACTACTGCCAAAGGTCCTCTAGCCTACTTGGTTAGAGGGGCTTCGTTTCCGTCGTTTCCGATTGTTTTCGATCATTTTCATCCCTAGTCACACCAGCAGACCCAGGTTCGATTCCTCGTTGGAGCAAATTTATAAAGCTGGTTTTAAAAAAATCCCCTCGCCGGCTTGCCGGGGTTCGGGGATTTTTCTAGACCCGGGAGAGGTTTCTTCCGCTTAATGAAAAACAGTGGGGTTCTTCACCCCATCGGGTCTAGTTTTTCATAGCCATGGACTACTGCTTTGCATTGTTTGGGGATCGAGGTGCCGACTAGCGGCCCCCGCGTGTTGTTCTTGAATCGTGAGCTCTTACTCGATCCGGGCTGGAAACTTGGATACTCTCCTTTGTGCTAGGGTGATGGATTTTCTTATTGAAGTTTATATACGCGACTCGCCATACCAAGCTGTTGAAGTTTATATACACGACCCACATATCAAACTGATGCAAAATCGGCTATTTTTTAAGTCATATTTTTAATCTTTAACTATGACAAAAGTCCATTTTTAAAGTCACAACTATAAAATCTGAGTGGTTTTGCATTTTCTAGAAATTCAGAAGTATTTTTGTTTAATAAAAAGTTTATAAGTATTTTATTTAAAATTAGAAAGTATTGAATTGGTACAATAAACTCCCAAAAATGTATCATGACTGTTGATGCTCTATTTGGAATTATTTGAATTATTTATTCATGTTCCTTAAATTTTATTATGAGCAATAAATACTAGAAATAGTAAAAGGTAATATGTAAATAATAACTCCAACTAAAGTATACCAAGAAATAAGCCTATTTTTAAGAAAAAATTTGGTACCAATTTCACATTTTTATGATTTGGACTAAATCAGTTATTATTTTTATTAAACTATTTTTTATATTTTAAAAAAAATGCAAAACCACCTAAAGGTCCAAATTTACTCGGTTTTGACAGTTGGATCGCCCTTCAATCCGCTTTTGAAGTCATAGATTCAAAATAGAATTTTGCCATAATTGGAGGTTTAAAATATGATTTTTTAAAAAATGTCAACTATTTTTGTGATTGCGATGAGTATAAATTCTACATGTAATTGGTAATTTTACCTCATATCATTCGTCATCCCCTTACATGCTAGGCATGGACACTAGTGGGAGCTTTTAAAAATACACCATTTGCATTTTACCTTTTCTTTCTAATCTAGCATTTTAATTGCTCACAAATAGATTTGACTATGCGACATGGTTCTTGCCAAGCCTTTGGAGCCTTCGATGTGTCTCTGGTCATTCCATTTTGATTTCACACCAGTGTCCAAAACAATGCATTATCACTTAAGGGTAGTGCCAATGCATTTGATTTCGAACTATCATATACTTGATTGAAATCATAGTTATCCATGTTACACAAAAAGGTACTAGATCCATTGTTGGGCACCTAGGCCCATGTCGAATACCAAACAAAGCCATGATGGAGTCAATGCTGATTTGGATATCTAAAAACTCACAAAATTAGAAACACATGTTGTTCTTTTCGTACCCAAAGCCTAGGTCTAGGCCAAGCTCGGTAAGGTTATTGATTTTGATTGTCATGCAAAGGTAGGCCTCTTGATCTTATGAACGCAAACTAATCACCCCTATCTTTGTGTGTTTTCTTTTGTTTCTTGAAAAAAAAAATCAAACTTTGTATGGTTTCATCGTTGTAAATGATCGACAAATTATATGTGCGCTTGGTTTATTAAAGTTATGACAATGTATTCGTATTCAATGCCCCTCTAAGATAAAGTTAATTCTATAGAAATTGATGGTAACATTTTGAGGAACAATTAATAACCAAATTCTACTAGGAAGGTTTTTTCCTAGCTACCAAAACACATTACATATTAATGGATAAAGAGGGTAAATAGGAAAGATATTATATTCATCAAAAATATTCTTATCCACGTATTTATTCAATGTTGTTGGTTTGAGGCAATGGATCTTCTTCCCAAAGCTGGTTTTTGCCTTGTCCATGGTTAATTACTCCAACTACCTCTCTCTGTTTTTTTGACCGAAGTCGGTAGGGGAAGCCCCAACCTATTTTTTTATCTATCTATATATATAACATATATAGATGATCCCTACTAACTATTTCTCTTAACATGCATGCTATCAACTTTATTTAAAAACCCACTACATCAGACATCACGTCACAATCCACTTGAATCATCTATTTATGTCTTCCATCGATTTTCTGTGACTAATAACATCTATGCGTGCAACTTATTAGTCTTTGTGTATCACGCTATAAAATTCACACAGTAGACATACACGGAGGATTAATCATTTAAGAGTCGTTATCTCTCAACAAAATGAACATGTTTTCATGTATAATGTCATTTGCAAAAGAATGTTGTCATGCAATCACCTTAGTATTTCTACTTTCAAATTAACTTAAAATTTTGTTTAAAATCTCCCGCAGCAACGTGCGAGGTATCACCTAGTTTTTTTTTTATTTCAGACCCAGCTAATTTGCTCCCACAGGGAGTCGAACCTGAGTTGTTGGATGCTACTCAGGTGTACTAACCACTAGACTGGAGACCCTTTCACACTATCTCTCTCAATTTAAATACAAACTTTTGCAAATATATTATTTCAAATAGCAAGAGTTATAACTAAATATGTTTCATGATGAGTCTATTAAAATCAAGTTTATGTTAATCCCTCTCGTCACAAATAAGCCAAGGTTGTCTTAAGTCGATCATTCCAAACTTTAATTTGATTGTATATTATAAATTTTACATTTTGAGTTTGAATATTTGAAAACGTTATACAATAGCACATTTATTGAATACGTAAATTTATAAAGGTATACCTTTGCTAATTTGCATTTTATAACTTTCGTTGTTATTTGTGACCGGAAGGATTACCGGTGTGTGAGTTTTCCAATATTGATGGTTAAATCCAAAATCTTATCATTTTGAAGTGAATGCAGTATATGAGAGATTAAATTGTGAACTTATAAGAAAAGGCAGGGGTGTGTACTAATTAAAACTAATTAAAGAAGTTGTAAGACCTGCCTACGGAAGATCGTTGTTTATCGCTTTGTTCGCTTGGCTTATCAGATCATCTTAACGTATTATTCTCCTCATAAAATATTATTGAATCAACCTAACGGATTATTCTCCTCTCAGACTTACTAGCAGTATGCTAGTGATACAAGTAAACAACTGGGAATTTAGTTGGAGTCGGAGACTCGGAGTAATGGGAACACTACCAACTGTGAATCGACTAACAACCTTTGAAATCGACCGTTAACGCCCGGAGTGTGGGCTACAGCTCGAGCGACCCCATGCCAAATGCACGAGATGGCCGGGGGGACAGCGACCACGCCGCCGCAGTGAAAACCCCGCATGGAACCGAGTGCCGGCGACGCCGATCGAGCTCGAACCACCACCGTGCATCTCTTTCCCCGGGCAGGGCGCAGGAGCAAGCAAGCTGACAGGGAAGGTGGTGGCGGTCACTGAGACTTTTTACTGCGCGACGTACTCTACCCAACACCCGCGGCGTGCCGACTGCACGCCGAGTGCGTGTGTGCCGACGACCGGCACATGACACGCGGGCCTCACGTGCGCCTCCGGATTTCCCAAGGATTTTCTTTTCGCCGTACGACCGCGCGCAGATGTTTATGCCCCAGCTCAGAAGCTCTCGTGCACGGACGGTAGGGCCGGGCGGTTGGGGGAGAGGCGAGGCCGCCGGACGACTGGCCGAGCGATCACCGACAGCCAGCCCCCCGCCTGGTACTCCAAGTATCACCCACGCGCACGCCCACATCCCCATCTATCCGGTTTCGGGTCTTGATCAGGTATTCAGGTTGCAGTTGGACAGGGGCTATCGAGCTGTTTTGGATGAGTGTCCCGTAAGGCTCGGATCGTTTATGGCGGACACTGTAGATGCAATGCAATCATGCATTTCTTTTTCTTTTTCTTTTTTTTTGGTAAGGGATGCAATCGTACATGCATTTGCTCTATCTAATACACATGCCGGCCTAACTATAGTGATTATGGTAACACTTCGTTGTTGTGTATGGCTCTTTTGATAATAAGGATCCTATGGTGTGTATTTGGTTTGCCTGAGCAAATGGTCTGGAATGATCCTATATCCAAGAACTGGAACTAATTTTAACGCTTTGGTTTGTGTCGCGGAATAAATCCATACGGGGCGCCCTTGCTAGGGCGCCAAGTCAAGCTCGCATTTTAGCTAGACCAATATGTCCGACAAAATAAAAATCAACTAGCAAGATGGCCCGCGCAATTTGCACGGGTAGCTAGTTTTTCATAAATGTTATATTTTTAAAATAAAATTTTAATTTTTCTATAGTCATATCATTATATTTGTTTTGTCCAAAGGGCCCGAGCCAATGTATTGTTTTATTTTCATCTCATATTATGTTATGTATTTTTTAATATAAAAATAAAAAGAAGAGGCAACGGTTGATATTATTTTTTGAAGGGAAACGACAGAGGAGGCGTCTATCCCTATTTTTAGATGTAATGAAACTTGAAAGGAATATTTACATGTTATAGTGTGGTTGATATATAAATATATTTTTAGATATTTACTTAAAATATATAAATATATAATTTTTTACATGAGTTTATATTTTTTACCTTTTGACTTGTCTAAAATTCTATATGAGATTTTAAAACATAGTACATGATTAATTATTTTAGAAGATTTATAGATAAGTGGTTCCATGTGTACCGGGAGAAGGTATAATCTTCTTTCTTTTCATGGTTCTCCAAGCTCCTGTTGTTGCTCTCATGTATCAGGCCACGCCCTTTTTCCTATCTGGATATGCGGGGTCGTCAACAAATTCATTGTTGGAGATAAGGTAGTATAGCCTTTTGCTTTGTACTCATCGCCTCTCTTATGCTTCTACTCCCAAAGAGCTCTGTACGCTATACCACAATTATCAAAGATGCATCCCTAATGGTGCATATTATTCTTTCTCATCAACCAACCTACATCTTGGTTTGGACGGTTGTGCATATTGTTAATAGTATGATAGAAAGCAGAAGCATGTATCATTGCACTATTCTCCAAAATAACATCATAGTAAAATTGTAAAAAATGTTGTTTCATGATATTTTTACCTTGAGTTGTGAAATGCCTTGGTATTTGTCTTTGACTTTATCATTCTCAATCCACATGTTGGGTATAAGCTATCTGGCAAGTTCTTCAATTATACAGGTGCTAATTATTGTGTGCTTTGAGCACATTTTGCCATCAAAGTGTATGAATTTGATGGACAATACTTTGTTTATGCTACTACTATATCTCTATATTGTACTGCTCTCTAATGGTAGTTGAATGATCAGAATCCTGCGAGGCTACATCGATTATAGCGTACCAGTGTATGTGTATAAAGAATAATAAACTCCGATAGTGCTAAGAAACACCAACATAGCTTCACATTCTCCTAGCCAGTGCATGTGCAAGCACCGTCAAAGCTAACAGAAAATGGAAGGAAATGTATGTGCTTCGTTTCTCCTCCATCTACTGTCCTCTTATGCCAGGATTTTCACTATAAGTGTGTATATGTTACAATTAATGTAGTGTATAATTTCAATCTAACTGAAGAAACTATTGTCACCTACTCTCATCCCCAACTGACAATCTTGGCTTTAAGCTGACATTATGGGTTTGCAAGTTACTTTAATATGCAATTTGCTAGTTGCTTCCTATATCACACTTTCTTCGTCACATTTTGCTTGCAATCAATCCCATGTTGAAGTGTACCAAGATAATAGATGGTGATGAAGATGAAGAAAAGGAAAGATAGTAGCCGGTGATTTCCGCATCGTCAACATGGAAAGTAATCTAATTAGGAGATAATATTTTTATATATTGCTTGGTGTTTCCTATGTCAGGTTGCATTGTATGTTTTGTGTTTGCTACCAGGGAGGCATTGATGTTGATGAGGATAAAAATGGGAAGATAACAACCGATGATATCAAAATTAAACCACCTCTCTTCTTAATATAGAAAAATAATATTTACAAAATTTTATTATGTATTGTTAGACACTTTTTCCTATGCATGTTGCGTAGACGCGTAGTTATGTGCTTGTGATCAAGAAGGTTTTGATGCCTATGCCAAGATAATAACCAGTTATAAGAATAAAGAAATAGGAAGATAATAGTCGTTAATATCACATCCACCTCTCTTCTTAATATGAAAATTAATTTTATTAGAAAATAATACTTACATAATTGCTAGTCACTTTTGGGTTTTATTAGATGCTAAAATTGTAATTATGTAACTACTATTTTTAGAATATAATTTTGTGCCAATAATTATTCTTTCTCAGCTGGTAAGGTTTCTTGTGGTGGAACCTGCCCAGCCGGATTCGAGTCCTCGACTCGACGCAGGTTCTTGTATTTTCCAAGATTTAGTATAGGATTTAACCGGTGCTATTTATTTCAGTGATAGGCGACGTACCCGTCGACAGTGAGGCATTTGTGCTGACTTCACCAATCTCGAGACCAGCCGGCTCAATCGGTATTGTGTTTGTATCCATATGGGCAAGTGTGTATGTGTGTGTGTGAGAGAGAGAATGTATATGCTGTATTTTGCAAGATAAAAATCTTTGTGTGGCAACCAGAAAGAATTAGATTCATTCTCTTTAAAAAAATTCATATTTTTCTTTGTGTGTTGAGAAATTGTTTCGTTAATATTCCCTCTTGCTCGAGCATTGATCATCCGAAGAAAGTACTGTGGGTATTGATCAATATTTTTTTGTGAAAAGGGCTATTGCTTAATTTTGGTAAAAGTAAAGAGAGTAACCGTATAAGCTTAATTCTAATTCCAAATCGACGCGTCATTATTACTTAGAAAAGTGAAAGGGCCTCTAGCCTACTGGTTAGAACACCTGAGTAGCACACAGCAGACCCTGGTTCGACTCCCTGTGGGAGCGAATTAATGGGTTGGAATAAAAAATATGCAAAAAAAATGGGTAGGGGTTTCCCCTGCCGACTTTATCAAAAAATATTACTTAGAAAAGAATTAGATTCATTCTCTTCAATTGTTTCCTCATGTTCCTTTGCGCGTTGAGGAATTATTTAGTTAAATATTCCCTTCTAAATTTTATTTCAGCAGTATCGTTTTTTTATCTTTGATTTGCTCGAGTACTAATCATCCCATGTGTTCTGTGAAAATACCATGGATAATCATTGTTTTTTAGAAAAGGACTATTGACTAATTTTGGTTGGTAAAAGTAAAGAGAAAAAACGTATATAAGTCCGAACGTGTATGAAAGCAATTATAGTCCTTATGTGATAAGTATTGTTTTTTTTTATTTTTGCCGTCAAAACAGTCCGTCTGTATTTATTTAGTCATCTTTTTCTAATAGGCTATTTCAATTAATTCGGACCTTTTATTTAACATGGACTTTTTTATATAATCAAATCTGCTTAGTTGAAAGCCCAAAATTAGATACGTACTAATAATTAGCTGGTCAAATTTCTCTTAAACAAACATAAAACTTAGGGAATCAACCGATCTCTCACAAGAAAAAAAAATAGTAGTGGAGTGGTTCTCAACCATGTATTCTCTAATATTTCACCACCGCACATTTCCTTACTCCTTTAGTCGCCACTGATCAATTTGTACAGCTATAAACGGGTCGGATCTCATGGGGGCACCATGCGAGTACAGCCCGGCCCATTTTATCTGACAATCCCAGTGATGATCCCATGTCCCAAGATAATGTCTCGTGCGGGCACAGTCAAAAAAGGATAAGAACAACCTTAAATAAAGTCATTTCAAACTAAAATATTTCTGTCAGATGCATAACAGACCGGTCTACGAGCCTGGCCCTGTCACATTACTTGTTTTTTCAGCGTCTATTCGGTCCAACTATTTTTCATCATGCTCTTTTTCTGAATGTACTTGCCCACACCTTCAGCACGCTATTATGATTGTTGGAACATAATTATATTACTATTCCTGTTAGCCCCATATGATTACAGTCTTACTCAATAATAATATAGGACCCATGTTGTTTGAGTAGTTTGATCTCGAAAACCAATTTGGAATGCAAAAAAAAAAACGAGCATCTAATTAACAGACAGAATACTACTAGTATCTTCGTTTAGTAATTATTTTCTCAGCCATATCTGAGACATTTACGTTACGTTAAGCACTTCCGATGAAGTCACTCCTTACGGAAGAAGTTTTGACGGTGATTATGACTCGTTTTCACACAAAGCTGTGAAGCATTTCAGCAGAGAACAGCAACATGTTAAGTTACTCCAAACCACTGCAATTTGCCCTTTGTTTAACCCAATTCCCCAAACCCACCCACCTCCAACCCCTTGGAAACACCACCC
Source organism: Urochloa ruziziensis (assembly GCA_015476505.1). Classification (NCBI taxonomy): domain Eukaryota; kingdom Viridiplantae; phylum Streptophyta; class Magnoliopsida; order Poales; family Poaceae; genus Urochloa; species Urochloa ruziziensis. Next base: position 13,345,490 of record CM027126.1, on the reverse strand, counting down.
CCATACAATTATCACCCTCCCATCTTTTTCACCCTGTTCTTCACGGCAAGGTAAAAAAAAAAACCAACCAAAGGCACCCACACTCCACATTCAAGAAAAGAACACACACACACAGGGTCACAGAGATTAAAAATAACCAAAGGTGCAGTAAATACAACCAAAGGCATCCACCACGCCACACCACCTCTCTGCCTTTAGACCGAAGCCCAATGGGGCCATGAGAGAGACGGGTTAAAATTTTAATCCCCGTTTAAGAATCCCAAAACTTGGAAATGGGCGCTTGCTTAGCTGCTTGCATTTGCACTGCCCCCCTCTCTCTCATTAAGCGCTTTTACTTTAAACACGGTGCCCCATGCGACGAGGAGGAGAAAGATTGCAGGCTGCTCGCTTGCCTAGCTCCCAATATCATCAAATGCTCGGGCTTCCCAAGGATTCTGACCCGAGGCTGCTTGGAAATGTCCGAAATACCCCTGAGGTTCTTGAGGGGAGTCTGTTCACTTTGTTGGGCGTGGCCTAGGGTTTTGAGGGTAGAAACGGGTGTCGAGGGAAGTGGCGTTTTGGGATTTGCACGGCTGGGGATTAGCGCGACGGGGGGATAAGCGAGAGCGAGCGGCTTTAAGTTATTGGTCGGACGGCATGGGCTGCGTGTCGCCGCGATCCCTATATATGGGCTTCGGCTTGGCTGTTGGGCCCGTTTAGCCAGAAGCCCATCCCGCCCAATGCCTAATTTTAGTTTTATTTTTAATGCGAGTGTGGAGAGAGAAAAGGGAAAATGATACTACTTTTTTTTAGAACTATACAACTTTTTTCTTCTTATTATTATATTTTTCACATTGTACTGTCATTTGGACTGAATGAGCATGTTCTTTTCTCTGTACAAAGTGGTTCCTGCTAATCAGAGCTGCCTTTTGATTATCCTGGGTCCTGCTTGAGGTTATACAAAAATTCGAGCATCAAATGCCATGGTCCTTTGGTCAAATATCTGGCTTCGAATAAGTGGCGCCTTTTGTACTACCAGCACATTTTGCACTGACAAGCATCAAACGCTTCTTGTATGCTGCTTAACAGATACGACCCCTATTTCCCGGACGAGCCGCAACTTTGTACCACTACCCCTATACTACCACCCAAATGTTCAAATAAAACAAGAAACATTATCAATCAGTATAAACTCTCCACTACTAAAAGGGGGTACTCCATGTTTTGATGTGATCTAACGTTGGCCACCAATAATAATATAACTCGTGAACTGCGCTAGTGATTAGCTGTTGTGATGGAGAAATGCCCTTGTTCAAGGCCAAAGCTTCTCTCTCTTCTCTCACCCGGCCTAAAAAGAGCAGAACAATTATCAAAAAAGAAATAAAAATAAGGAGCAGAACAGGAGCCATTTCTAGAGAGGCTGGCAAGTGGGCCCTGCCGTGGGGAACTCGGAGCAAGGGGGTGCAGCCCCATGTCACGTGGCGCAACCTCGGTATGCACGAGCTGGATATCATCCCGGACAACACCATCCCACAAGCCTCCGGTTTGGCCTTGTCACTAGTGCGGTTTTCACGTGTTTGTCCCGGTGATCTTCACACTTTCTCCCTCCGTAATCTCTGGTAAAAAAAAAGAATACTATTCCAACCTGTATTTTTCTTTGCTGATGCAGTAGTGAGTTGCATTTCCAGGTCATTTCATTGTGAAACGGATGCATGAGATGCTGCAACAATCCAGCTGTGCTCTGCATTGGCCAGCAATGCCTACAGTTTCCGGTTACCACACACTCAAAAAATGCGAAAATCACTCTACTCTGTGTGCTCACGATAAGGATACACAAAAAAAAATTGCCTACTACTACGCAGGGGGAGGAGATTAGGGTGAAAAGGGTACACAAACGGAGCCAAGCAACAAGTGACCAACGCTTCAAATAAACAAGTAAACTCTCACTCAGCAACAGTGACACTCCAAGCTGTGTAGCCCCCCGACCCACCTTGAGAGGACCTGTCACATAGCCCCTCATTAAATACTGCTCCGTCTCCCGAGAACCCCAGATAAGACCAAAACGACCGGGGTTTAACCCACCCCAAATCAAGGGTTTAATGCAAAGCGAGGCAGCAATTACCCCTAGCAGTTCTCCTTCTCTTCTCCCCTCCTGCAATCCATCTCCTTGCTGAGCACACCACTGGACGAGAGAGGAAGAGGGGGAGACGGAGCCGGAGAGAAACGCCAGTCACCGCCTCCATATGCCTCTAGGGTGCGGCACAAGCAACGCCACCTGAAAGCGAGCCAAGCGACCTCCTCCACCTCGCCACTGCCCCTCTCGCGCGGTCTCGCCATCATCCTCCTCACGCCGCGATCCCAACCCCCACATGCCTCGGCGACCACTTCGTCCAGCCCCCCTTACTCGGTGACTCGCCGCCTCTCCTCCCGCCCATGCCGTGAGCTCGCCGTCCCCGCCGGCCGCTCGCTCTCTCGGTTGGAGGGAAAAAAAAAACAAAGTCGTCGCCTTTTCCGGTTCCCGCGGCGCGTTCTTGATCGAGGCGTCGTCCGTTGATAAGAAGCTACAATAATGGCGGACCACAGGCGGGCCCAGCTGTTCCCCTTGGTGGCCGTCGTCATCGCCGCCGCGGCGCTCTCGGCGGCGCTCCCATCGGCGGCGCTGTCGCCGGACGGCAAGGCTCTTCTATCTCTCCTCCCGGGCGGTGCGCCGTCGCCGGTGCTGCCATCATGGGACCCAAAATCCTCCACCCCCTGCTCATGGCAAGGCGTGACCTGCTCCCCATCGAGCCGCGTGGTATCCCTCTCGCTCCCCAACACCTTCCTCAACCTCACCTCCCTCCCGCCCACCCTCGCCGCGCTCTCCTCGCTGCAGCTCCTCAACCTCTCCACCTGCAACATCTCCGGCACAATCCCGCCGTCTTACGGCACCTCCCTCTCGTCCCTCCGCGTCCTCGACCTCTCCTCGAACGCGCTCGCCGGCGACATCCCCGGCGAGCTCGGCGCGCTGCCGGCGCTCCAGTTCCTCCTCCTCAACTCCAACCGCCTCACGGGCGGCATCCCGCGGTCGCTGGCGAGGCTCTCGAACCTCCAGACGCTCTGCGTCCAGGACAACCTCCTCAACGGCAGCATCCCCGGCGAGCTCGGCGCGCTCGCCGCCCTCCAGCAGCTCCGCGTCGGCGGCAACCCGGGGCTGTCCGGCCCAATCCCGCCGGAGCTAGGCGCGCTCGCGAACCTCACCGTCTTCGGCGCCGCCGCCACCGCGCTCTCCGGCAACATCCCGCCGGAGCTCGGCGGGCTTGCCAGCCTCCAGACGCTGGCGCTCTACGACACCGCCGTGTCGGGCCCCATCCCGGCGGCGCTGGGGGATCTTGCGGAGCTCCGGAACCTGTACCTTCACATGAACAAGCTCACCGGTGACATCCCGCCGGAGCTCGGCAGGTTACAGAAGCTCACCAGCCTGCTCCTATGGGGGAACGCGCTGTCCGGGCGCATCCCGCCGGAGCTCTCCAACTGCTCGGCGCTCGTGGTGCTCGACCTCTCCGGGAACCGGCTCTCCGGCGAGGTGCCGGCGGCGCTGGGGCGGCTCGGCGCGCTCGAGCAGCTGCATTTATCTGATAACCAGCTCGCCGGCCGCATCCCGCCGGAGCTCAGCAACCTCAGCAGCCTCACCGCGCTTCAGCTCGACAAGAACGGATTCTCCGGCGGGATCCCGCCGGAGCTCGGCGAGCTCAAGGCGCTGCAGGTGCTTTTCCTCTGGGGCAACGCGCTCTCCGGCGCCATCCCGGCGGCTTTGGGGAACTGCACGGAGCTCTACGCGCTCGACCTCTCCAGGAACCGGCTCACTGGCGGCGTCCCTGACGAGGTCTTCGCGCTGCAGAAGCTCAGCAAGCTGCTGCTCCTCGGCAACGAGCTCTCCGGCCGGTTGCCGGCGAGCGTCGCCAACTGCGTGTCGCTGGTAGCGGCTCCGGCTCGGCGAGAACCGCCTCTCCGGCGAGATACCCAGGGAGATCGGGAAGCTGCAGAACCTCGTGTTCCTGGACCTCTACTCCAACAGGTTCACGGGGACGCTGCCGGCGGAGCTCGCTAACGTCACGGTGCTCGAGCTTCTTGACGTGCACAACAACAGCTTCACCGGCGCCATCCCGCCGCAGTTCGGGGAGCTCATGAACCTGGAGCAGCTCGATCTCAGCATGAACAACCTTACTGGAGAGATGCCGGCAAGCTTTGGAAACTTCAGCTACCTGAACAAGCTCATCCTCAGCAGCAACAACCTGTCCGGGCCGTTGCCCAAGTCGATTCGGAACCTGCAGAAGCTCACCATGCTGGACCTCAGCAACAACAGCTTCTCGGGGCCGATACCGCCGGAGATTGGCGAGCTATCCAGCCTGGGGATCAGCCTGGACCTCAGCTCCAACAGGTTCGTCGGCGAGCTGCCGGAGGAGATGTCCGGCTTGACGCAGCTCCAGTCGCTCAACCTTGCCAGCAACGGCCTCTACGGCAGCATCTCGGTCCTGGGCGCGCTCACCAGCCTGACATCGCTCAACATCTCCTACAACAACTTCTCCGGCGCGATCCCGGTGACGCCGTTCTTTAAGACACTGTCGTCCAACTCCTACATTGGCAATGCCAACCTCTGCGAGTCCTACGATGGCCACACCTGCGCGTCGGAGATGGTTCGCAGGTCAGCCCTCAGGACGGTCAAGACCGTGATCCTCGTCTGTGCCGTTCTGGGATCGGTCACGCTGCTGCTCGTCGTGGTTTGGATGCTGATCAACAGAAACAGGAAGCTCGCTGGAGAGAAGTCGATGAGCTTGTCGGGTGCTGGAGGCGATGATTTCTCCAACCCCTGGACATTCACGCCATTCCAGAAGCTCAACTTTAGCATTGACAGCATCTTGGCATGCCTAAGGGACGAGAACGTGATCGGCAAAGGTTGCTCTGGTGTGGTGTATAGAGCTGAGATGCCCAACGGGGAGATCATAGCGGTGAAAAAACTCTGGAAGGCCGGCAAGGATGAGCCGATCGATGCCTTTGCAGCTGAGATTCAGATTCTAGGCCACATCAGGCACCGAAACATCGTGAAGCTGCTGGGGTACTGCTCCAACAGGTCTGTTAAACTCCTGCTCTACAACTACATCCCCAATGGCAACCTGCTGCAGCTCCTGAAGGAGAACAGGAGCCTGGACTGGGACACCCGGTACAAGATCGCCGTGGGGACAGCTCAGGGTTTGGCATACCTGCACCATGACTGCGTCCCGGCGATCCTCCACCGGGACGTCAAGTGTAACAACATATTGCTCGATTCAAAATATGAAGCCTACCTGGCTGATTTTGGACTGGCCAAGCTGATGAACACCCCCAACTATCATCATGCCATGTCGCGCATCGCTGGTTCCTACGGATACATTGCTCCAGGCAAGTAATTTTTATTTTACAGCTACTGAGTACTACTAATCTACATTTCACTGTTCTTGCATTGTTTCCTCAGACCTAGGCGTTGAGACCTTAGTGTAGAATAGCAGCAACACCAATTAATGCCACAGCTCAGTGAGTCTTTCGGGAAATGCTGCCGCTAAGCAAGAATCTTTGACCCTTAGTTGCTTCTAGCAATCTTAACCTTGTTTTGCATCCATGACCATGACTGCCATTACTTGTAGCTTAAGCTGGTAACAGTGATCACTCTGACTGTACACTAAATGAAGGTGTCCCTTGTCCAGGTTGTACATACCGCCTGTTCCTCACATCGCAAGCATCATTGTCCATTGGAATAGATATTGTTTCATCTTAACATAGGACAATGTAGAGAGGTTGCTTGATTATTCTTAACATTTTGTCTCGCATATATTTCAGAGTACGCATACACGAGCAACATCACAGAGAAGAGCGACGTGTACAGCTACGGCGTGGTGCTGCTGGAGATCCTGAGCGGGCGGAGCGCAATCGAGCCGGTGGTGGGTGAGGCTAGTCTGCATATCGTGGAGTGGGCGAAGAAGAAGATGGGCAGCTACGAGCCGGCAGTGAACATCCTTGACCCGAAGCTGCGTGGCATGCCCGACCAGCTGGTGCAGGAGATGCTGCAGACGTTGGGCGTGGCCATCTTCTGCGTGAACGCAGCGCCCGCAGAGCGGCCGACGATGAAGGAGGTGGTGGCATTGCTCAAGGAGGTGAAGAGCCCGCCCGAGGAGTGGGCCAAGACGTCGCAACAGCCCCTCATCAAGCCAGGAAGCCAGCAAGGGTGACTTACATCTTTTGGATGGTTTCACTGTCACATCGTTGGAGAAGAAGAGCTAGCATTCGTTGTAGCGAGGTTCAGTGACAATATACATGCAGATTGCAGGTAGTACTGTAGAAGAAGTGGAGACAAGACAAAGGGGGAATGGAGTAGGTTTTTGATAATTCAGGGCTAGCTTAGCTTTGGTTAGGCGATTCTTGTACAGCTTGTTCGAAATGGTGTCGCAGCCCGGTTTGCGGTGACTTGAAATGGGGAATTTTCTGGGTTGTTGGATGCTCTTGCAATACATCACCTGTGTGTTAGCTTCTTTTTTTTCTCTTTCTTTTTTCCCCTTTTGTTCTTGGCATGTGCAGAATGCTGCCACCGGAAGTAGTAGCTAGCTTTTCATCAGATGCTTATTGAATCACAAATTTCACCGCAATGTAGAACATGAGAAGCTTTCCTACTTTGGGGGTGTTTAGTTCTCCATCAAAATTTTACACATCAATGGTAGCACACATGCATGACATATTAAATGGAGTCGAAAAAAAAACGCATTTCACTGATTGTACGTAAATTGTGAAACGAATCTTTTGAGCCTAATTAGGCCGTGATTAGAGTCTTAATAGATTCGTCTCGTGATTTAGGGATGAGTTCTGTAATTAGTTTATGTTTAATACTTTAAATGTGTGTCGATATAATCCAAAATCTCTACCGTAAACTACTAAACACCCCCTTTGTACTAAGCACGCACAACTCACCATTTGAAACTCAAGCCTAAGCAGCAGTATGTACAATGCTTCCACTAACATGCACCGTCCAATTTCACTTCATCACTCATGCCTCCTCCACCATTGTATACATGTGTGATCGCGTCGCGGCCTCAATCATTGTTGTGTGAAAAAGTTCAGTCATTCAAAATCTCTGTCGTTTCTGAACGAGCATATGAGATGAGGCAGCTGGCTGTACCAAAATTACAGGTACTAAAGAAACTGAACCAGATTAGGCTACTCATCTCATTATCTCAATGGGCCAAGCCTACATACTAGTGTGGTTAGGTGAACGTGTTGCTTCACATGGCATTTCTCAGGTGATGGAACGGGACACCATTGGCCGGGCGATTCGGAAGTATGGGCTGTGGGCCAGGCGGGCTCAGGACCACTAGGCTGCTCACGGCTCTCTTCCGCGCATGCCTGTCCGACATTGCGACCGTGCGCGTAGCAACCAACAACATGTCTTCCCCGGCCCATTTTCTTTCTACTCGCCTCCTTGCTGCCACGATCTCAAGCAAAAGTTTCGACATGTAAAGGTTGGAGAAATTCTTCAAGAGGATGAATAAGATTGGACAATTTCTTCCAGAGGAGGATGAAGCCAAAACTATCTTTCATAATCTAACAATTTTTTTTACAACACCTGATTGTGCCTAAAAGTTATTTCTAATTCCACTTGTATTAACGGCAACACATTTTGTGTCTGGATTAGCACAAGGTTTTCCATTTGGATCATGTGCTTGTATCATATGAATGAAGCTACAGCTTCATTTGCTTCCTATTTTCGTGCAAGGAACGGAAGATTAAGTAGCTAGTTGTGACGTTTACCGGCGAAGGCAGAAGGGTGAAGTGAGAATGTCATTGAAATCGATCGTCCTCAACTACTCTGTCCCTCTATCTGCTAGAGGGCCCAACTACTCCAAGTCTTGCTATTTTTTGGTTTCTTTTGTTTGTGAACTTTCAGAAAAAGAAAGTCCCTGGCGACCGTGTCCTCATCGATGATCCACCACATGAACAATTCTTCGCCCTTTGAACAACCCATCTTCAAACCTGGAACTATTTTTCGTTCTTCGATTAGAACAAATCTTTCCTAAATTCATTTTCTTTTGCATTCATTTGGAACATCTTTTTCTAGAAATCGGAGATGCGCGCACATATGTAGATTGCTGCAGCCGTTTTTTTTTTCAAGGACGGCTCTGGATGTTGTAGCTGGGCCGTAAGACCGTTTTATGGGCTGGGGATCGCTTTATTGGGCCATGCTGCGATCGGGTGCGCAACCAACAAGCAGCAGCCCACGCGCAAGGCGCAATGACCAATCCTCTTTTTCCACCGAGGAGTCCGAGTCGAACCCGCGCCGCCGACTCCTGATACGCCCCGCCGCGCCGCCTGGTTGACGCAGGACACCCTCCTATAATAGACTCAACACAGTAACGCATCGTCGTTAAACAAAAAAACCGAAAACAAACCCAGAATAAGAAGAAGAAATCCCGTAGAGGATCGATCGGCGACGGGATCGGCGACAATGGCGACGACGCCGCCGGCCTCAGCTGCGGTCGCGACGGAGACGACCCTCCCCGCGGCTGCGGCGGCAGAGGGCGCATCATCAGCCGCATTACCCCCCTCAATCGCGTCGCTGTACGTCGGCGATCTGGCTGACACCGTGGACGAGCCGGTGCTCATCGAGGTCTTCAGCCAGGTCGCGCCTGTCGCGACCGCGCGCGTCTGCCGCGACAACCTTAGCCGCGCCTCGCTCGGCTATGGCTACGTCAACTTCCACTCGCGTCAGGACGGTAATAAGCATCTCCATATATTTCCATCGCCATCGAGAATAAGTAGCCTCTGGTTGTTTAAGTTAAATTAGGGTTGTATATATGTGGTGATGTATCATATATGTAGGGACTTTTGACATGATGGCATTGTATGCTATATATTAATCGTAGTTTGGCAATCCATCGTTAATATTCTTCTCATCAAGGTTTCTTGTGATGATTAACCACCTGTCAGTTGCAATGTTTGTGTTTATGTAATAATATACATTCTCGATCATTAGTTAAATTGAGTACTCAAGCTTTTTTAGGGTTTTATAGGCTGTGTGGGTTTTGATTAGACATTTTTCAAACCTTTTCTTTTGCATATTGCTCAAACTTACATACAAATTGTGTACCCGGTAGTAGTTGAAAGTTTGTGATGCTTGCTGTTTACACATATGGTATATGGTTATTGAGTTTCATGCATATGTCTAGGCGTGCAGCTAGTTCATGGATAATAAGCTAGTCGTATGTACATGACCATGTAGTGACAATTTCGTTAGGGAATATCATACTGATTAATATGTTGGACTATTTATGCATATGAGTTAGCTAACCACACTACTGGACTATTTATTTAATTCCAACATTGAGGGCAGAATAAGATTCATCAGTATATCTGTCTAATTTTGAGCTTAAGCTATATTGTGTATTGTCATAACTTTGTATTTGATGCTTTCAGCTGTCCGTGCACTTGAAGCTTTGAATTTTGCTCCTTTGAATGGGAAAAGCATTAGGCTTATGTTCTCGAATAGGGACCCAAGCGCGCGGAAGAGTGGACGTGCTAATGTGTTTGTTAAAAATCTTGAACCTAGCATTGATAGTAAGAGTTTGTATGACATATTTTCATCCTTTGGCACGATCCTATCATGCAAAGTTGCAACTGATCCATCCACTGGCCAGTCAAAAGGATATGGTTTCGTACAGTATGAGAGTGAGGAGGCTGCTCAAGACGCAATAAACGGTCTTAATGGCATGCTGGCAGATGGAAAAAAAATGTTTGTGGGCCTACACATGCGTCGCCAGAATAGAGAAGGCGAGTTCACAAATGTCTATATAAAGAACTTGCCTGCTGAATTTACCGATGATGATCTGCAGCAAGAGTTTGCGCCATTTGGTGAAATTACTAGTGCTGTCATTATGAGACAGTCTGATGGTGCCTCCAAATGTTTTGGTTTTGTAAATTTTACGAAACCAGAATATGCCGCAGAAGCAATCCAAAAACTCAATGGCAAGTCTATAGATGGTAAGGTCTTGTATGTTGGAAGGGCACAGAAAAAGGCAGAAAGACAAGCTGAATTGAGAGCAAAATTTCAGCAAGGAAGAGATGTCAAAATTGAGAAACCTCAAGGGGTTAATTTGTACTTGAAGAATCTTGATGATAGTATCAATGATGAGAAGCTGAAGAGTTTGTTTGAAGAATTTGGTGAGATAACATCATGCAAGGTAATTTTATCTATGGTTGTTTTGGTTTTCTTTTTCATTGAAGGGACAAAAGAACCACATGTTCACTACATACATCATGTTTGTGCTTTGACAATTTTTTAGGTCATGGTGGATTCAAGAGGAAGGAGCAAGGGTTCAGGTTTCGTGTCGTTTACCACTACTGAAGCTAGCCACAGTGCTGTAAGTTTACATCTGATTCTTCCTCTTTAATCATGTGTCAGAGTAGTTTCCAATGTTTCATGTTTCTGATAGCATACTTCTAATTAATGTAATAACGTGACAGATCAATGGAATGAATGGTAAGATGGTTGGAAAGAAACCACTTTATGTTGGGTTACATCAACCTAAGGACCAAAGAAGAGCAATGCTAACGGTAAAGTGATATGTGCTGACCTTTTGTTTTTTGCATATTCCATTACTCATTTTTGTTTGAAATGCTATTAATCTATGGGTGTGCAATGATGTTGAACTCTTTTTTTTCTAGGCTCATTTTGCTCAACGTAGCCTAGCAATGGCAGCTGTTCCATACGCTGCACCTCAGCAGGTTTATTTTGGTCACCCTGCACCTGGGCAAATCCCACCGCAGGCTGCTGTCTTTGGATTTCCACAACACTTGGTCCCAGCAGTGGGGCATGGCACTCCAGTTATAATGCCACACAACATGCAGAGGTCAGTGCATCCTGGCCAGAGGATTGGTGGTCGTCATGGAGCAATATCACAGCAAATGTATCAGCAACAGCAGGTAATATTTGTTTGATGAATTCATGAATTCATCATTTTGTATGTGCTTTAATTCTCAGAACTTGCCATGGCACCCTGCATTTCATACGTTTCTTGTGCTAATACTGTTGGCATCTCGTGCTCAGATGATGATCCACCCAAGCGCTAACCGGGGCGTCAGGTACATGCCAAATGCCAGGAATGGGGCTTACCCTGCAATGCTGCCTCAGAGCTTCCCAAGTGTCATGCCGTTTCCGCAACAGGATAGCAGCAGCCTTGCTAGTGATCTAGCTTCTGCAAGCTCGGTAGAGCAAAAGCAGGTAACCATGGTTTCCTTCACCGTTCTCCTCTCGGACGTATTCACAAACTTCCAAGTGCAACGGACATGTTGAGTTTTTGGATAGACTTGGCATGTCGAACTGTCGACATTGAGGCATGTTTGTATTGCTGAACAGCAACTGTAGAGTTTAGACTGACCTTTCCTTTTTCTTGTGCAGATGCTGGGCAACAAGCTGTTCCCGCTAATTGAACAGCTCGAGCCTGAAAAGGCCACCAAGGTGACAGGGATGCTGCTCGAGATGGACAAGGTGGAGATCCTACACCTGCTGGAGTCTCCAGACGCTCTCCGGGCCAAAGTCCTTGAAGCCATGGCGGTTCTTCAGCGATCTGAAGCTGGAGGCTCTGCCGATCCTGCGGTTGTCACGCCAAATGTGGACGCTTGAGCGTTTGCTGAACTTGCGTAACAATAAAGAAGCATTTGCCTAGGATTTTAGAGAATTCTTCAGTGAGTGCCCATGCAGTGCGGAATTGTGCGCTGTCATCTACCGTTTGCTTATTTGCTTGATGGTTGGGATGTGTTAAATGTTTAACTGAACCTTAGTATTCGGTGTCTTGGTGTTTATTTATTTCAGGTTACACATGTTTGGATGCTTAATTCTCTGTCGAATTAGCAAATTATAGTGCATTTTCTCCTAATGTTCTTTTATATTATACAAATTAAACCGCTATGATACACCATACCTTTCATTGACGCCGGCCCCACTGAACAATCAAAATGGCTAAAGCTCGCTCTGCTGATTTTATTTTTCAATGGTTAGGTTTTCCTTGCTAAACCGCGAAAATTGTAAGTTAATGTTAATATGTTCAGTTTGAGGAAATGAAATATTGCTACGATTGAAGCGTTGATAGAGGTGAACAGGCAGCATCGATAGAGGTGAGGGCACTGGGCACCCTTTACCAGTTTACCAACCGAGCAAGCAATCGTTCCCAGCAATTCCCATTTTACTATGAACATGTACTCTTATGGCATCGATGCATAGAGCGAATTTTACATCTAACTGAAAAAGATACCTGAAAAAAAAATCCACTTCTATACATAGACAACCGAGGATCTCTCTTCCACAAACAAAACCAGAGGCAGATTGATGGTGCATATAACTTCATTGCTATCATTGGATCGAAACAAAAAGCATTTCACACTTCTCTCTCTTCTCTTCATGCCTGCGATTGGACGCTCAAGCCTAAGCTCTCGCTGCTCGCCCACCCATCCTGCACTTGCATGGAGTACTGCAGATTCCAGAGGACATCGTCAATGGAAGGCCGGTCGCTCGGTGCACCCGCCGTGCAGTTGAGGGCTATCTCGGCGACCGTGCACAGGGACTCCACTGCGAAAGTACCTTGGATGGCCGGGTCTGCTATGTCTTTCAGTCTATCTGGGTCTTCAGTCAGGGACTCGCCTAGCTGAGGATCATAAAAAACAACCTTTTAGATATCTTGTTGATAGGTCTATAATAGACTCATTGTTGTGATGAGAAAATGGAGGCTGCGCTTAACCTGAGCTTTCAGGGACTCCAGTTCACTTTGAGAATCTGTCGGTTTGCCTGTGATCACTTCCAGGAGAATTAGGCCGAACTGGTAGATGTCTTGCTTGTCCCCATGTTCCATATTATGAGCACTGGGTAGCAGAGAGAATCATGTCAGTTGATTCAATTCAAGACAATTGTACTGCTAATCAAATGTTCATTCGTTTAGAAAACTGATTGGCAACCTAACAACTGCAGTCACTGGAGTCCTATTTATTCAAACAACTGATAACTACTACATATAGTTTGGAGACGTCGCTTTCTTTCCAGAAGGTAACAAGGACAACGTACCTGCCAGTATCATTATCTTCATGGACAGAAAATGGGATCTCTGAGAAGATCTGCAAGATAAGAACAGTTACAACTTGGCTATCAGACAGGCAAATGAGCAACTTCACCAATCATTTGAACTCACCTTGCCATTCTTGCTAGTTGATATCATTGGGAGATTAAAGTCACTGATTTTCGATGTGAGGGTCTTGTCCAGCAGGATATTTTCTATGTTGATATCATTCTTTACGATGCCTGGAGCGGTCACATTGTGCAAAAACTGGATCCCTCTCGCAATACCAATAGCAGCAGAAACCCGCTGTGGCCATTTCAGCATTTCACGTTTTCTCCACTCTGTAAAAGCAATCAAACCATAAGTTAGGAGTAATGCAGATATTCAGTTTATAACCGCATGCATGGAATTGTTCACTGTAATTACCAGTAAGATGACTTCGTAGAGATCCATTCGTTACACATTCAGAAATTAGGTATACTGAGCTGGCAATATTAGGATTCTCCTGATCACTGACAATGCAATGACCAATGATGCAGACCAAATGACGGTGCCGAAGTTTAGAAATAATCTCCAAGTACTGGACAAGGCTCTGGGGAGAGTACTTTGGATTCAGCCTCAGGCATCTAACCAAGACTCTTGAACCATCTTGAAGCTGACCATTATAAATCTAGGAAAGCGAGACACATAACAGAACAAAAGTTAGTCTTTAAATATTTATAGCATAAAGCTGTACTACTCTGGTAGGGGTGTGAAGTAAGGCCAACATTAATTGCTGATAGAAAATATCAAAATATGCATAATACCCAGAATAAAACAGAAAAACAGCAATAGATCTCTTTTTTTTAAGTAAAGCAATGGATATACTAGCACAGGATATGCCAAAGCATAAACAAATGCAACTGAATTTGAACCTCAGTTCAATTAGACACTGATAAATAATAGTAAATATCAGAAAAATATCCAATTTGATCCCATTTGAATATGTGGTCTGTACTGTTAATTAAAGGTGAAAAATCTCCAAAAGCAAGCTTGCAAAATGTATTGAAGTAGTATTGTCTAATAACCACCCCCAAAGCCTCTTTTTATCAAATGCCTAAAGCGGCCAAAATACAACAAACATAACGGGACAATAATTGGCAGTACACAGTTGTACTCTGCCATGAGTGGAGATACTATACAGTGGACCATTCCACAAGTTTGTAGCCTAGTACCCTAGCAGAACTAAACATTGTCTTAAATAATGCATTAGGTGAAAAATAAGTTATATATAAATTCACATGACCTGTCGACTCGCACTTCTGAAATAAAAATTCTGTGGCGCGCAAGCAGTAAATCCTTTACGATGAACAGTGGAACATTTATTTGTATATTCATTGCCTTTCCATGCCGCAGGAATCCTTTACTGCATACCTGTGCAAGAGGACTAGTCTTGGTCAGGTTGGAGGAACTGAAGTTGTTGGTTGCTTCTTGGAGCTCTTCCAGTGTATACACACGGTACGCTGGCACTTCCAGTGTATTCACCCGAGCAGCTTGCGATGCATGCCCTGTCAAAATTGGGACCAAATTAGAAAGTGAAATAAAAGCTCCAGAAATATTTAGCATCGGTTAGTTTAGTTTCCTTGTCAGTAAGGCATAGTTCACTGTTTTTTCTTTTCCTTTGTCGGTTGATTGACTTTGAAGCCTTTTACTTTCTTAAAGTCTACTATGAAGTAAGGAATAAAGATCCATACCATGTTTCAAAAGCTCAGAGTCTAAGTAAGATCCACATGGCAATGTTGCAATAAGCAAGATTTCCCCAGTCATTGACTAAAGTGAGTAGACTTTATCCACAATTTAAAAAAAACAAATGGAGGAAAGGATGAGGGAAAGCAACTACACGTTCAAATTTACTAGTGGTTCGATTCTATAATGTTCCTTTGTACCTAGAACACTCATGCATTTGGAGTTACTTGCCCATAATCTTGTGCATGATCCCCCTTTATTTTAAATTTCAATGTACTATGAGCTAATAATCGAAGAGCACAAACAAAAAAAACGAAATGATGAAATCGGTTCAATTATGCAAAATGAATTTCTCCTCTTACTCTTGTCAGCAGGAGTAATAATCTTCTGCGTCGCCTTAGCCGGAGCCGCCTTCTTGGCCGGCGTCGACGCCGTCGGCGACTTCGGCAGGAGGCTCACCTCCGGGTGCTGCCTCCTGGCCCTCCTGAGCACCACCACCATCACCAGCGCAATCAGCAGCGCGCCGCCCACGACGCTGCCGGCAATCGCGAGCACCATCCCGATCTCCCCGCCCTTCCCCTTCCCTCCACCTCCGTTCCCCTGCGGCGGCGGCAGCACGGCGGCCAGCGCCCCAGGGCTGCAGTAAGAGCTGGCCCTCTGTTGCTTCGCGTCGGCGAAGCAGTTCCCCGCGACGAGCACCGTCCGCGCCGACGAGTTGCCCCTTAAGCACGCGGGGCGCGCTCCCGTGAGCATGTTCGCCGAGACATCCACGAACGCCAGCGCCGCCGCGCACGCCGTCGTCGCGGGAAGCTGCCCGGCGAGCCGGTTTTTGGAGAGGTCGACGTACCGCAGCGCGGGGAGCGCGAAGATGGCGGAAGGGACCCACCCGCGGAGCTTGTTCCCGGACACGTCGAGGTACTGGAGCTGGCCGAGCGCGCCGACGACCCGCGCCGGAATCTCGCCGGAGAAGTTGTTGCCCGCGAGTACCAGCCGCGCCACCGCGTTCCCGACCTCCGGGAACGCGGGGCCGAGGCGGTTGTGGGAGAGGTCGAGCTCCTGGAGGAACTGGAGCCCGGCGAGGGACGGGACCGTGCCGTTGAGCGCGTTCCGGGAGAGCACGAGGCTCTGGAGCGAGTAGAGCCGGGCGAGGTCGCCGGGGAGCGCGCCGTAGAAGTAGTTGCTGCTGAGGTTGAGTTGCTGGAGCGCTTGGAGGCGGCGGAGCTTGGCGCCGGGTAGCGGGCCCCACGCGCCGAGCCCGACCAGCGAGAGCCGCGCGAGGGCCGGGAGCCTGGAGAGCGTGGTGAAGAGCGCGTCGGAGGAGAAGGATGCCGGGAGAGCGCCGCGCCAGGAGGGGAGCGCGGCAGGGTCGCGTTCGCCGCGGATTGAGAGGGAGGTGACCTGGCCGCCCTCGCAGGCGACGGAGAGGGACGGGGTGGGAGGGAGCGCGCAGGGGTCGGGCGCCGTGCGGAGAGCCTCGAGCGCCGGCGGGTAGAACAGCAGGCGGCGCACCCGGAGGAGCGCCTTCGCCTGCGACGACAACAGCGGCTGCGCGGACGCGGGGGTGGCAATGCTCGCGCAGAGGAGGAGAGGGAGGAGGAGGAGGGCGGCGAGGTTCGCGGATTTAGGGGATGGCGATGGCGATTGCGATTGCGCCATCGCGTCGTGGCAGTGGTGACGGGCTGTGGACGGGGGTTGCCGCCGGCAATGGCGAGGGTAGAGGGAGAGTAGGGGTGTCAGTGGGAGGAGGGAGGGAAGCGTGGGAGGCAGGTGGTGGAGGTGGCCATGGACGAGACCACCGAGCGAGAGTGCTTTCCAGCCGAACTCGCGGTGGGGACACTCCCACTATGAACGCGGGCAGCAGCCTTCCACTGTGGTTTTTGGTTTGCCTAATTGCCTCACGACCCGTCGCGTGGAGCTACATCTCACTGACGCGTGGGGCCGTCTGTCGGGCGGGCTGCGGGTGGCAGTGAGTTGGCGGAGCGGGCCCGCGGAACACGTGGCGGAGGAGGGTGGCTGCGTGGTATGGTACGGCGGCGCAGATCCCGTATGGGTAATGGCGTGGGTGATCTGACAGCGGAAGCGAATGAAGTGGTGTGTCAATGGGCTGTGGGGCTTATGGGGTATCCCGGGCCCACAGGTCGGGGCCTGGTGGCTGTTGCGTTTAATGTACTCGGAGTTAAAACCGGCCTGGCGCAGATGCTACAGGATACGTACTACTTTAAAAATTCTACCGACTCCTCCGATTGTCTTGTCGATTAGCGTATGACTTGCCACTTTGGCCGGGAACAAGTTGTTTAGTAAAGACGGCAAAGAAAGAAAAAAAGGGAGCGTTTTAAACTCCTAATCACACATTTGTATTGCATTTCGACCCTGACAGTTTTACATCACAGTACATTTTCCTATAAATTGGAGCAACATTTTCCTCCGTTTTTTTTTTCTTTTACCGGATGGGAAGCGGTGAGAAACAAGGTGCTGGGAAACGGGGGAGGGGGGAGTGTTCTTTGCGACGCCGAGGCCCGCTGAGCTGCTGAAAGCGATGCGCGTGGTTAAAGCGATACTAGGCGCCAAAGACGGGTGCGGAGCACAAGGCCCGGACCACCGGAGGAAGGGCGCCGCGTATCGGGGACGGGGACGGCCCCCCGGCCGGCGGCCCGGTCGCTCGGGCGCGCGCGCGCGCTTGGCCGTGCGCCCCGTGCGAGTGAGATCACGGCGGAACCCCCGCATTCCCGCAAGAAGAGCGCGAGGCGAGAGTTGGTTCGATTCGACCGCAAGTCACAGACCGACGGCGTGGTCGCGCACCGTGTCGACCTCGGCCACCGTGCCCCCCGCCACGCCACACCGGCCACCGGCACCGGCACCGGCACGGACGGCCCCCACGATCGACTACTCGACGACTGGTCCATGATCGATGAGACGATGGCTCCACTCTGGCACACTCGCTTTGCTTCGACTTGGACATGGAACCGGTGCCGTGCACGGTGGCAATAGCTTCCACGCGACGGGTCAAAATGATAAAAATCGATCGAGTACTGGGCACTGCTGCTCGCCTGCCCCTGCTGCTCTGGATGGATTGCCGTTGCCTCTCTTTTTCCTGGCACAGCTACAGTGCGTGCTGTGCTGGGGTCAAACTCTGGCCGGCCTGGCACGTTGTTTCGTCTTTTATTCCTTGGTCCAGTCTGTGCCCGACTCACCGTTTGGGCGACGACGACTGTGATTACCGCGAGGAAGACGATGCGGGGGTTGAGTGCGTTCGGTGAGCAAAGGAGTCGGGGCCTCGGGGCAGGCGCGCATGTGTGTTCGTTTTGCTTCGAGGATGGTGATGACTAGACCTGGGATTGGATTAGGCCTAATCCAAATCCGATTGGACTTTTAGCACTTGGACTTCCCTGGACTTGGACCTAGCTGGACATGGACATCCTTTTGCATATGATCCAATAAACGTTGGATTATGTTGGACAAAATGAACCAGACAGAGGAAACTCGTCGCCGTCATCTCCCCCGCCGCCGTCACGTTCCCCACTCTACTTTGCATTGCTCAGCTCTGTGCTCGACGTGGACGGACGGAGGCAGCGCCGGCCAAGCAGAAAGCGAAAGGCGGTCGCCGAGGCATCGTCGTTCGTGCCGGCGCCTCAGGTGGGACCACCACCGCCGGCGGCGGCTGCATCCAGATTGCCTTCAGCACATCCGTCGGAAAGAGAGCGAAGCCGTTGGTGAGCGACAGCGGGTCGTCGAGCATCAACTTCTACGGCAGGGGCGGCGCCGCCGCCGGTGCCGTCGTCGGCGGCGGCGGCGCGGACAACCCCATGCCGTATGAGCCGGACACGGAGGCGCTGGCGCAGGTGGAGACGCGCCCGATGTCGCTGGAATCCGAGGACGCTGCATGGCCGCGAATGGATCACGCCTGGTTACAGCAAATGGCCAAATGGGAGATCGGACGTCAACCCATCGCTAGTTCGCTACCGTATCTGTACGCTCGCACCATTTTCTATTCAGCACCGTGCACGTATGGGGCCAGCATTTGCCAGGAGAATCTCTGCGACCGTGCCTTTAAACAATGGGAAACACATTCTGAATTTGCCTCAGGGATTACGGGATTATTAAACAACGCGCTTCCAGCATCTCTGAAGTTTTTCAGAGTATGTGGCCGCATTGATTTATTGAAGAACGTTTAACAATACTGCGGCCGGACATGGCAGCAGGGGCCACAGCTCGATGATTGTTGGGATTGGTCCCGGAGAGCGCAGAGTAGAGTGGTGCATGGATAACGAGCTGGCACACTACTTCTATTACTAGCAATACGAGTATATCTAAACCTTTTGTTCAGTAATATAAATTTAACACCACTTGGTTTATTTTCCATGCTCATCATGTAGCAAAGTACGAACACGTAACTATAATTGATGCCACTAACGAAATTTCACATTCTTTGTTTTTGAAAGAAACAATGTATGTCACCATGGAAGAAAACATAACTCATTCAATAGTGGGTCTCTTGTTGTTACGTCCACTAGCACGATGAAAATATCAGGCATAATTTGGATCACTGTCGCAATTGCTGGCCGGTCAGAAAAGTTACCTAGTGGATTGTATTGTCATTACTTTAAAACCCCACATTCCCCTGCCGCAATTTTATCATGCATGCTAATTTGCGGTCGGCCGCACAAGAGGGCCTGTGCGCTCGCACTACAGGACAAACCTGACGGGCCCACCATGCAGCCCCCTCCCTCCATTCGCACTGCGCACTGCTCACTTCGCGTCGTGGCCCCGTATGGGTACGGCTCTGGCACCTCATCCGATGGGCTTAAAAAAAGATTGCCTATAAAAATTTTTGCAACAAAAATTTATCCAGATCGAGGAAAAGAATTGTCAAAAAAATGTAACAAACATTTGTCCAGAGAGAAAAAAGTTTCGCAACAAAAATAAAATGTAAAAACTTTTTCTGCAAAAAAATTGTCCAACAAAAGTTTTGAAAAAACATTTTGCATCAAAATTTTGAGCAAACTTTTTACAGAAAAAATGTGAAAAATGTTTGACTAAAAGTTTTGCAACAAAATTTGGAGCAAAAGATGAAAAAAATAGAATTTTTTTGCAACAAACTTTTCTAAAAAAAAGAAAAACAGTGCTTGGCTGCCCGACATTGGCCTCTCCGTCGGGGCTCGCTGAGCCGCCGCAGCCACGCCGACGCCCACCGGGGCCAGCGCCGCTCCGGGCACGCTGAGGCAGCGTCAACTCCCCCGACGACGAAGCTGGTCGGGGGTGTCGCACCCGCAACCCCGTCGCCATACACGAACGGCCGCACGGGACACCTCGGGGCCAGCCAAGCAGAGCGTGGGGGCGCCAGCGCAGCGCAGGGCAGGGCCCAGGGCACAGCCGGCGGCAGAACGGCGCGGGGCAGCAGCTGGCAAGTCTCCATCACGCGGCGCCGGCTTCCTCCCAGTAGCTGCTCTGCTGCTGGAGTGGATAAGCACGAGGAAAAGGACGGGAGGAGGAAACGAGAGAGTATGGATGGACCGAGTAGGCGGGCCCACACACGTGGGGTGGATAAGAGCCGAGCGCTAGCTCTGCCGCGTGCGGCCACGAGTAAAGTTGGGATCGCGCAATTTTATCAACTCAGGCCAGTCTCAGTGAGAAGTTTCGTTGCACAGTTACCTAGAGTGACACATCATCTAAAAATGGTTGGAATTATGATGAAACACTCTATCTCAATGCATAATTTCATCTAATGTTGTTTTCAAGGTTTCATGCAAGACACAACCTATCTAGGTATCTACAAGAGGGTTTCATCACCATAAAACTTATTTCACCTATCTATTCATTAATACACTGTCACATCATCAAAATTGCTGATATGACAGTCTATTTAATATCTATAAAACCCAATGAGGACTGGACAGAGCGCAAGCGCCAATAACAGGAAACATGAGGCGAGAACGTGACCGGTTTAGCTCATTATACGGTCTAAACGGCCAATTAAACGGGTTAAATGGCCATTAAACGGGCTAAACTGACCATTAAACGGACATAATTAAGCATTGTGTATAGGGTTTACACGGTGTTTAGAACAACGAACGTGACAGCCACTGGAACCGGCAAGGACGAACGCCGCGCAGCAAGTCTTGCAACACGTAAACTTGGCAGCCGAGTGCGATGCAGACCCAGTGCCGGCCCTGGGGCAGGGCGGACGGGGCGGCCGCCCCGGGCCCCCAAAAGTTAGGGGCCCCCAGTTTAGCTTGTACTAGGGTAATAAACAGCTGATTAGGTAGGCTGATAATCCCCAAAATACATATTAAAACAGCCCAGCCCATTAGTTCTTACTACGTGACCATGTGCGCAAGCATGCATCCGCTCAGCGAACTGACCTGGAGGCTGGAGGATCGATCTATCTGAGTCGAGCAAAGAAAGGCTCGCTCCGTGAATTCTTCAATCAAACATAATTACCTTCCTTGCCTAATTTCTTCTTCTCTCCTCTCCTCTTCTTCCTCGCATATGACAGGAAACGCACTCCATCTCTATCCTTTTTTTCCCTTGACCGTGAGGCAATAATTAATAATAGCCTCCTGGTCTGTGTCGAAGGGGTAGAAAGAAGTCCAGCCTGTAGCTGTTGCCATTGCAAATTCATGGTAACAATGATACTTGCTTTATCGGTTAATTCAATATTGCTAGCCCACAGTATCTAAAACATTGGAAACGAGTAACTTGGCATGGAAACATATTACGTTGTTTATGGGGGCTCCTGTATGCCTACCAGAAGATGGTTAAAAGGTTTAACTATAAACCTCATCAAGACTTAGATTAAATCTAGGACGACGGTATATTCAACACTTCAACTGAAAAAACGTTGAACTGACATTTTTATAAAAAGAATTGAGCCAACTTTTTTTTAAAAAATTGGTCCAACAAAAATGCTAGACAATAAAAAATGTTGAACTAATGTTTTTTAGACAAAATAGTTCAACAAAAATGCTAGCCTGAGTTTTCATAAAAAATGTTATATAAAAATGTTGAGCCAATATTTTTTAAAATTTAACTGACATAATCCATCACAGAAATCTCAAACACTGAAAAAGTCGTACAAGAAAAAAACTTTTAGAAGGTATATAAACATTTTCATGTTCATGTGCCAATGTATGTAGGGCCTCCAATTCTGATCCCGCCCCGGGCCCCCAAAATGTCAGGACCGGCCCTGTGCAGACCCCGAATTCTGTGCGTCCTTGTGGTCTACGTGTCGGCGGTGACACGAACGGACGAACCATTTGATGCCCGCCGTGCCCTTTCGTGCCGTGGAGTGGAGCCCGCGGCCGCAGCAGAAAAGACGAGGGGATAGAGGCCCGGCACGGCACGCGCTGGGCTCCAGATCTCACGTGCACAGTGAGAGAGCTCGCTGCACCTGCACGTAGCATGATGCGTTTGCCCATGGGTGCCCCGATGCACGCCCATGGCTGCCTGCCTGCCTTTAGTGTTGGTACGGCGTCGTCTGGGCTTCATCTGCATGGCATGTTCCTCTCGTCTGCGTCCGTCCGAGCTCACCATAATTCGGTTCCCCAACCACTGGATGCCACTATGCCACTGCACTCCAGCAAACGGGGCGTCACGAGCGCGGCAAGAGAGGCTCCAAATCTCGCTCTCGCCCCCTCGTGCTGCCGCCGAATCATTCGGATCCATCGACGTAACGCTGATGCTGATGTTCAGCTGTGAGCGGCGGTATCAGGACAGTTCCAATCCACTCTATTAAAAAACTATAGCCTGCGATGCAGATTTTGTATCTTGAAATCTATCCAATCCCATGACCTACTTGTCTCTCTCACAGATGGTCTTGATTTGTGTGAAGACTTGGCTTATTAGTTAGACTTGGTTTCTTCATTTTTCCCCCTCTCTCTTCAATAATGTTCTGCCACATCAACATTTTGCTTACATGACTGCATAATTAATGACTTTAGACTGTACGGTAGAGTCTGCATTGAGACTGACATCAGGATCTATAGAAATCGAGCTGCATTTACTTAATGAGACCAATACCTTTCTGCAATAATCAATCATGCCGGCCGGATGCTGTGTGCATCTATGGGTGGCTCAACAAGCGCAATGCAAAACCCAACCCGGCCATCGGCGAAACACACAGAGGATGCGCCAGTGTGCAAGTCGCCAAGTCCACATCCAAGGCTTTCAAAAAAAAATGTCCACATCCACAACCATGTCAGATCCAAATTACTGTTAATATATTAGCACTGTAGAAGGAAAATGCTTTACCCAAGAACATTTTTTTTTCTTTTTGTTCAACAGATTTAGTGTTCACTTGAAAACCTGACCTTGTTCCAATGCCCAGCTGATATTCTTCAGGGATCGGCGGCCTGCTCTAGTGCTCTCCACCCACCTAACTCCCCTTGTTCGCTTCCGCGGCATCGCTCGGTGCCGCATCTGTCTCCATGCGGCCCAAACGTCATTTTGCGCGGCGGAAGGGCACCTTTTCTCGTTGGCATCTCCTTATGCTTCATTGGATTTTTGCAGCTCCTGTGAACACCCATCACGCACACCGCCCTTTCGGTTTCACCAGTCCATTCTCCGGTAGGTGTACACCCCTCTCGCTTGGATCGTGATCGTGACGTCGCAACTGATCAGGGTGTGTGCGTTTGGCCTCGCATGAGGTGGTGCTGATGGCCACAGCCCACAGGCCAGAGAAGATAGCCTCGTTTCCAGCATCTTGTGCCGTTGACACACCTCATTCTTCACGTCAGAATCTCCAGCCACCACGGAGACCAATTTGAACGCATACGGATGAGAACAAATGCTAGATCAAGCGCTAATAATCAGGATCTGTTTAGGACTGGGAGAATCCATCTTCCCTCCTTATGGAGTTGGACTGCCAAATGAGGCAATGTGCCCGCAG
Source organism: Urochloa ruziziensis (assembly GCA_015476505.1). Lineage (NCBI taxonomy): Eukaryota > Viridiplantae > Streptophyta > Magnoliopsida > Poales > Poaceae > Urochloa > Urochloa ruziziensis. Next base: position 13,321,802 of record CM027126.1, on the reverse strand, counting down.
TGCACATGGCGAAACGCGTCTCGTTAACGTAATCAGAACCAACATCTTGCGTGCTCTGCTCTGGATTCTGTGGAAGATCCAAGAAAACCCACATGATCACACAGTAACAAGGCTACAAGCTCCAGTCCTAACCCCAGTACAGCATGGAACGTGGACGCACGTGCATGGAATTCAAGCATGCAGTTGAGGAATCGTATACCCTGAACGAGCAGTTTAAACGCATGGACAGGACACAAACACCAGGGAGGATTTTCGGCCGGGGAAGAAAGGATCACACGAATAAATAAACTCGACTATATTCAGATGCACGACTAGTACATGCAAAGCAGCAAGCTTTAATAAAGGAATACAAGCAATCAACCACCAATCAAAAGCATAACGCTCTCTCCAAGACACGGTTCGGCAATCACAGAGACAAGCTCCGGTAACATATTAACAACGGAAACCGAAACAAGCAACCACACGCTAATACTTCATCTTCAGCGATAAAAAGGGATTGAATCTGAAGTTGGTCGGTCTGTTCTAGGCTTCTTGGGAATTCCAGCATCCATGGGCATTTCAGTATCCCCCTACAACCCAAACGGAATCAATTAGCTACTGCAAAATTAAAGACTGCTGCTGCCTAAAAGATTATCTCACTAAGTTAGCAAAGCAAACAGACAGCCATATTTACCATGTTCTCTTTATCCTCCTGTGTAATCTCCATCACCACATCAGCTGTAAAGAAAAGAGACAGTTAGCAAACGCAGTAATATGCACATATGGCACACTTGCATCACACAAAGACATTTACCAGGATCTTGATCTGGACGGACAGCCAAAGCCTCACTATCTCCATTGTTCACTTCCTGTTGACCCTTGGCCTGTTTCTTGGCTTTCTTGCCCGTGGTCTTGGCAACTGCTTCTTTTGCAGTGGTGTTTTTGGCTGGATTCCTGTTATAGGAGCCTCTGACCCTTGCATCAGGCTTAGCCTTGTGAATGTTCTCTTTCTTTCCAGCTTCCTTACTTTCAGTTGCCTCAGAGTTCAGTGACCTTGGCTTCAGGTTACCATTGGGTGACACATTGGTGGCAGAACGAGCAGCCTTGTCAGACTTTTTTGCTTGCTGTGAGGGCTCTGCAGAGATCTTCAGCTTCTCAAAATCCTCCGCAATGTCATAAACCTGAAGAATGTCCTTTACTGGGTCCTCCAATTCTGTTGTTAGGCCATGCCGGGCAACATAGGACTTGAGTTCTTCCCTCATCCGGTCCAGAGGCTGTAAAAAAAGTACACACCATTCTTTCTAATATTATCTATATAACAAATTCAACTGATAAAAACAATGAAGTAAAGAAGAGATACTCACCTCACATTCTGATTCAAGGGCAAGCTTAAAGAAGCCCAGGGCAACTGAGTGCTTGGAAGCAGCCTCTGCCAGCCTGATCTGTGTCATCCAATACGAGATCGAAGAGAGTGTGCTGAACTTGCGCCTTGCAGTGGACATGGACACTTCTGATGTTGGAGTATCAAACCTCCCCTGGCTGTCTGATCTCCTTGACCGGATCCCAGACACTGGAGTAACAGTTCCAGAAGGAGTTGGCCTTGGGCTAGCTCCTGGCTTAGTTTGTATTGAGTGCCTCCGTGGAGGTTTGGCTGATTTATCCTTCATAGAAAGGTCAAGACACATGCTCTTGCTGACATCTGAAGGTGGCTTTGCCCTGTATAAGGAATCAGATGAAAAATGCTATGTTAGAGCAATGCTAGTATATATATATATAATGTTAAGATAGAAGTTGAGACGTGCCAAGCAAAAATTCTAGACAATTGTAGGTAGATTGACATAACACCAACCAAGCAATCCAATGCTTAGTTTTGAAGCGATGTACTGAACATCTAATCTATTGAAGGCTGACCGATGGTCTTCCCAGAAACTGTTTCAAATATTGATGGCTCAGCATAGTTAATGCTCCAGAACCAATCAGTGTGGGACTACCAGGACCTACAATACCTTAAAAGTTGTACTGCATAAAAAAGAAGACCCACAACAAAACAGCACAATATTACCATTTCAAGCTCCTAGACATTCACTGTTAGTGCAGACCGTTGAGCTCACAAATAGGCAAACTAACAATCTGGCAAGTAGAACTGCAAGACCACATTTGGCCAACCTCAATTAGCAAGCTGCATCTACATGAATAGACATTTCTCTTTGGAACTGTTTTTAATTCTTTTCAGTAACCAGTCAGAGTGACCACCAGGCTTGCTTTACTGCTGATATATTACCAAAATTTTCTTCCCCCATAACATTCCTGAACAGGATCACGCCTACAATCTTTCACATGTCAACAAATGCACAATTACCACTATATATAGTAACATGATGGCTACCAAGATCCTCTGTTGCTTTCTGAAAATTAAGCGGGTGCGGAAAAACCATTTGCAGAGTTTTCTGCCACAATATTACCATTTCCAAATTAGCTCCTAGATATTCACTAGTAGAACAGAGCCTTGAGCTCACAAATAGGGCAAAACAACAGTACAGCAAGTAGGTTGTTTTGGCCAATCTCAATTAGGCTGCCGAAACTACAGGAATAACCTGTCTCCTTTTAACTGTTTCAATTTATTTAAGTAACCAGTCAGCCGTAGCCACCCGGCTTGCTTTATTGCTGATGTTACCAAAGTAGATGTTTCTCCATAATGACATTCCCGACAGGAATCACATCTACATCCTTTCACATGTCAACGAATGCATCATTACTGCTAAAAATAGTCTCATGCTGTCTAATGATCACCCATCTGCTTTCTGAAAATTAAGTAGGTGTGGCAAAACCATTTGCAAGCTTTCAGCCACTACTCGAGCACTACTGAACAGAGGGTTGTGAGGTAAGTGTAGTGTAAAAATTATATCCCGGCATTTTTTTGGCTATTGTTTCCAGTCGTGAGCGAAACTGAAATTAAAGTGTCATCTAAACACATCTCAGTAACCGTTGCACGCAACAGAGTGGTTACCTTCCCAAAATAGGCATGTCCTGGTCCTGCACAACAGAACTGCTACAAGTTCGAAACTAGTATACATCACCAGATTTAAACCACACAGAAGAATCACGGATTCAATTTTCTGACTGCCAAACGTGAAAAAAAAAACAGCAGTAAGGTGAAAAAGGCACCTTCGCGGAGCGGTGACGGTGGGAGGCGCATCCGCCGCCGGGGGCGCCGCCGCCTTCCCCCTGCTCGCCGACCGCAGCGGGTAGCGCAGCTTCGACGCCCTCGCCGCAGACCCTATTACTACACAGAAGACGAAACAAAATCGTCATCGATCGACACATATCCATTTCGCCTCAAAATCCACTGGAGAGAATCTCCCGTACCAGTACCGCCGCCAGCCGACTGATCTCCGGAAGTTGCCATCGAACAGAAACCCCGCAGCGCGCTCGCGCCCGACCACCACGGGAGACGAGGAGAGAGGCGACGCGAGAGCGAGATGGAACCTTCGAGAGAGAGGTTTGGGTTTGTTTCCCGTATTTCGGTCGTGGGGAGAAAAGACGAGCGTATAAATAACGGCGCCCTGAGCCGCGCACAGCTGGTTCGCGTACCCGCGGGGCCCACGCGGACTGGCTGTCACGCCGGCGTGCGGGCCCCTTTGGTTTAAGCGCGCCTGTCAGTGAGCTGGGGTAGCACGGGCTCCGTGGACTTGCCCGTTCGAGGGGGGGACTGGGAGCGGGGGGATGTGTGGGCCCCGCCCGCCCACCACCCCGCGGCGCCGTTTGAATCGCGAGGCGCGGGGCGGGAAAAGACGGGAGGGCCGCGCCGGCCGTTGGCGAGCGAGGGCGCCGCGTCGGCGGCCGAGTTTGGAGTTTGGAAATTCGAATTTCGGTGGAGTCAGGATCAGGACCAGGAGAGTGTGTGTGTCAGTGGTGTGCACGTAAATGGCGTTTATTAGGAGCGGGTGGGCCGCAGGGAAAGGTTGTTGGCGTTGGCGGACACGAGGGTTTAAGGGCCCGCCGTGGGCCCGATTTCATTACCTGGTACAGCGGCCAGGTGTGTCATCTGGTTGGAGTTGGACCAACGAATGATGGTGCTAACTGGGTATTTGTAATGGGCCTTGAGCCCATGGTATACTCGGCCTTTTTCTCTTACAATCAAGTTCGGTATAGCTGAGCAGTCCTTTGGTCCGTGATTGTACTTGTGGCGAGATTCCTTTTCAGCAGACCTTGTTGTTCCACGCGTGTCCGCTTGGGGAAGATTTGACAAGGTCCAAGGTAGTTATCCAAATGTGTGGCAAGAAACTTTCGTTTTGTTCGCTTGACAAAACTGGGCTGAAAAGTCTATTGATTCAGCTGATTCTGAGTTGATTCAATAGTATTCTGTGAAGGAAATAATCCGCTGGGTAGGGGTAATAAGCCAAACGAACAAAGCGTTCATCGAGTTCGCCATCAACATTAGATGTACTACTTCATCAAATTTGCCATAATCTTTTTTAAGCTGGCCAGTATTCCCAGCAGCTGTAACCAAACATTTCAAGTAAATTAGGCGGCATTTCACAACTACATATCAGCCATATTATAAAGCAATATTATAAACGTATACAATGCCGTGCAGATTTTGGATAACGTGAAGGAAAAAGTATGAGATGAGAAAATAAGGTCATTGTTTCAGCAACTGCACTTCCATAAGGAAAAAGTATGAGATGAGAAAATAAGTTGCCAGCATGTATGAGGGCCCGATGATAGCTCACAAGAATGTATCGATCACTACTCCTGGAACGAAGATTCCTCGGAGTTTCCCGTGTTCCGATATTTGATGCTCCCACCATGTGAGGAGATTTGCTCCGGATTACGGGCAACATGGCGCGAGCGCGGCAGGGGTGCACCCTACGCTGCTCTGCTCGCTGTTTGAATCATCTGATGCGCACACGTTAATTATGAAAATTCCAGAGCTCAGGTCAAAGGGACGATAACCCTGCGCCGTTATACTGTTTGTATATATTTGTGTCTTGCGAGTCAGAGTGGACAAAACAAAGCCGCGGTATCATGCGGTCATCGTCTTGACTTTTTTGTAGAGACGCCAAAACAGAATCCCGTTCACACATGCACGCTCGATCGGTTGCTTCGCCCCAAAGCTTGTCTTGATCGCCATCAACGCCACTATATAACAATTGGTGATCACCAATCAACGCCTTGACGAATGACGAGTCAACGCCGGGGTCACTAGCTGGAGCTTCATCTCCGTCTCTCGAACGAGTTAGGCCCTATTTGGTTCCATTTTTCAATTTTTTTGTTAAGCGAAAAATACCATTTAGAAGTAGTAAACATGGTCTAATAATAAAATCTAATGAAGCTAGTTAGAGGGTAATCAAACCATTATTAGTGGATGGTTACTATAGCATCACTGCTATAAATTATGGAATTAAGTAGTCTCATTAAATTCGTCCCGCGAAATACACTCCATCCATACAATGAGTTCTTTTTTCGTCCATATTTAGCACTCCATACATATTAAAATCCCAGTTTGCAAACTTTTTATTTTAAAGGAACGAGTATCTCCAAGAGTCTCTCTAAAAATCACTCTCTAAATCATCATTTAAAGTGTCATTTGCATAAAAATCGTTTTCTATATCTTTATGTTTTCCAACAGCTTATCTATATCTTACATGCACTCTAGAGAGCTATTCTCTTTTCTATATTTTGCTAGCGAGAAATCCGGAATAGAGAGTGACTATGTTTGAATAACCAAATGGAGAGGCTGTTGAAAGATAACTTTTTAATCAAAATCTCTAAAATTAGCAATCAAGAAGGATTTAGAGAGTCTCTTGAAGTTGCTGCCCTAAACTACAGCAACTAGCTATATGAGCGTTGCGCACGTGAACCTGTAGCAAAAAAATAAAGTAGTGCTTGAAAAACTCCAGAAATCAACGAACCGCGTACACCGAGCGTAACTGGGAATTTCCGGATAAGTACGGTCAGAGTCAAGGGTCAGGATGTAATGACGTTGACGAATACCAAATCATGCTATAGTTTAACCAATTGAGCCAAGGTGCTGTCTATTTCTCGTTGCGCGTTATGGCATTTCACTGTGGGCGAGCGCGTGAGGATCTTCAATTTTTTTCTTCTTTTTTTGAAAGGAACGTGAGGATCTTCAATTCGACTAGCTTTCAAGTGGACCGCTTCAATTATACTGTAAAATATAAAAGAACTAATGAAGTTTTAACCCAAATGAAGAGAGGTTTGAATCTCAAGGAATTAATGGCATCTGAAACTCAAGCAGAGATTGAAACTGAATTTAAACTGTCAACAAGGAATATTCAGCATATATGCAATCCTAGACTTATTGAAGCCTTGGTGGGGTATTTGCCACTAACACCAATAGGATGTTGCAAATAATGCTATTACCGTTGTGGCAGAGTGTAGAAATCTCAATGCAAAATCCAAACACGAAAATTTTGGCTACTAAAAAAAAAGACAACACCAAGACTTGTTTGAAGTGCGGGGATTTTCCGCATTTGACACGATCTTATAGTTGGCAAATTATGTAGCCCAACCAATAATCCTCCACCAGGTAAGGTAGAAGAGCAGAAGAGTTGACCAATTTTTTCTAAAGTACTCCCATGTTCCTCTGTGGCGGGAAGCAGCGTCTCCTCTGACTGCAGTTGCCAGTTGGCTATATAAATTCCCCCTTTTCCGATCTTTTTAACGGCTAATCACAGTTGCTGCCTTTTTCTGCTTCCTCTTCCTTCTTTCCATTGAGTCCACGGAGAAAGAAACAAACAGGCAAACAGCAGCGAAAAATCAAGAACTGCCGCCGCGCCATGGAACCGCCCTCGGCCGCGGCGGCGGCGGCTGGGCCGAGGCCGCCGAGCTTCGCGTCGCAGACCAATGCCCTCCTGCGCAAGAATCTCATCTTCCAGGTCCGATCCCCAACCGTTCTGGCATTCTCCTTCCCTGTCCGTTCTCCTTTGAGGTTGCTCCATAGGGGTAGCCTTTTCATGTGCAACCGCGAAATGGACATACAATCTTCAATTTTTATTATCTTGCTGCTAAGGAGGAGACTTTGTTGGATTGCAGTTATTGGGGAATGTTCTTCTACTCATGTTATCACCGTTACGCTATGGATAGCATATTTTGTTTTGCCTAAATTCGGTCTTGCAGGACGTCGTATGTTAAATTGCCTTTCCCCTTTCCACAAAGTACTTGCTATTTTTCCTCTTCAATGGGAAAAAGACTTTTAGGGCAAATGGGGAAAAACAACTTTATGTGTTGCACCTCTATAAATGGAAGGTTTGAGGTCCACAAGGGCTGAGGGATTTGTTGGTCGATCGTCCTTTTGCTGGCTGAGGGCTTGGGTGGGAGTATGTGTATATTTAGGTCCTATCACTTCAAGAAGGAGAGAAAACGAACTGATTTTCCTGCAAACTCGGAAGTGATTTTGCCTAATTCGTGACAAACCAAAGTAGGCCTCCGTGTTGATCGGGTCCGAAATGGGTAGAATTTGGGGATTGACACTGTGATGCTGTGTTCCTCTAGACGTTTAACATCAATAGTTGCTGTAAAGGTCACCTGTTCTGTAAATTCTACCTGCTGATGGTTTTTACTTTTCATCTTTAATCTTATTAGTTATAACAGGCCAAGTGATGCTTCCAGGTTTCTTAAAGGCAAAGTAGAATGTTCAAATTGCATTTGCCATATTTCTCTAATTATATACCGGTTTTATGAGTTTTAAACTAACAGGTGATGGTCCATGTTTCACCACCCTGCAGAAACGTAATAGGAAGGGAACCATTCGGTTAATCATAGTTCCCATATATCTCTGTCTCATAATCAGCATTCTTCAAAGAGTCATCAACAATTTTCTGGATAAGCCAAAATTCAGGTGCGGTTGCCAGTGTGTTGATGTCAACGGCACGGGCCCTTGCCAAAATGTGTGTGGAGTTCAGTACTCTACACCGGAACAGGCACCCAGTTGCCCCATACCAAATCCGCCAAAATGGCCTGCTCTTGTGCAAGTACCTCTCCCAGAGTATCGTGCCGTGCAGGACTCCTCCAGTTTGTTCGCTGGCCTCCCTGACGCATCATGTAGAAAGACTCAATCCTGCCCAGCCAGTATACCCTTCACTGGAGCAAACAGAACTCTATCTAATAGTAAGTAATTTGTACCATCTGCTTTTTATTCACCGCAAATCTGGTTAATGTTGGCTCTACAAGTAAGAAGTACCATTTTTTGTTTGGAAGATGCTTTCTTTCAGGTAACCAAGGAACTAAGGAAGTAATCTTTCTGTCACTTATGTGAAAAATACTCTTGTAAGGTTTAGTTTATTGGCAATGTTCCTCAAACAGTCAACTTTACCCCTTTGTTTGACAGGTATCATGCAGAACCTGTTCACAAGCTCACCACTCTCAAATCTTTCTGATTACACAAGCATATCTAGTCTTCTGCTTGTAAGTTGAAATCGCTGCACTAGTACTTCTATGAATGCTTGTTTTGTGAGTTTCTATGCTTTTTTTTTTCAAGCATGAAAATAAAGCAAAACTTTCTTTTGACATATAAATAAATTCCAGGGTACTGATTTACCAGGATTTACTACGGCATTTGTTGAACCTGCTTTTGCCTCAGATCGACCCATATATGTTCTTGAACAGCAGTGCAAGTCCAGAGATTCAGTTGCAGTCCCAATTACCATAGGTTCCGTTAATGCCAAGAAAGGTATTGTATTCCTTCCTTGCTTTTTAGTAGAACAGTGGCCTCTTGAGAAAAAAAGTGAGCGAACGTCTTTCACATGGGCCTTCCTGGTTGGCAGAGTCTGAGCCCCTCTGAGGAATCATATTGATTGGTTGTTTCACTTTCCTATATATATGTGTGTGTGTGAAGAAAAGGCAAACAAATCTTGAAAATTCATTATCATGACAGCCACCACATTTTTCTAGAATTTGTCTTATCATAATAATCATTGACTTTCTGTATTCCCGCATTAGTTCAGTCCTCTTATTGTCATCCTTGTGTTTCTTATCTTGTTGGGGGTGTTTGGTTGAAAAGCATTTCATTTTGAACCTCATAAACTCATACTTATGAATAGCAGAGATAAAATGTGTCCAAGGTTTACCCTTGTGGCGGAACAGCTCAAGAACAATTAACGATGAGGCATTCCAGGGGTACCGGAAAGGGAAAACTGCAGAAGGGATAAATGAAATTGCGATGGGTATGTCACCTCCCGTAACCTACGCTGATATGCAATTGTTTATATGTGGGCATTTATAAGCACAAGTAATTCTAACTACTGCTGGTACTGCAGCCTATGATTTTCAAGACTCAAATGAGAAGCACTTTAACATGCTTGCTTTGTATAACTCGACTTATCAGAATGTCTCTTTTATTCCGATGCCATTTGGACTTCTGCGCATTTCGCGCTCAATGAATGCGGTGCGTGTCATTTACTTCACTGATATAATTTTTTTTCACATAATTCTTTTCTATCAACCCACTGAAAATGTTGCTTTTCCGTGCTACTCTGTAAAATGCTATCCATTTCACAGCATGATCCATGAAAAAAAAGGCAACCATAAATCCAGAAGTCACAATTTGTTATTCAAATAAGGGTTAGCTGATGAACATGCATAGCTACGTATCTTTTCAATATTTTGTGCCGAATTAGCTATAACTTTCATTTAAAATATTGAATGATGAAACTGATTTCATTATTGATAAAATAATTTCACCTTTTCTTCTAAAAGATACATCATTACTCTTTACTTTGTAATATTACCCATTTGAATCTATACACCCATTTCTCCTCAAATAACATATTATCTTGACATGTATTCAGGTATCGAATGCTTATCTCCAACTTTTACAAGGTTCAGGCATACAAATGTTGCTCGACTTCACCAAAGAAATGCCTAAGCAAGCCACTCGTCTGACATTTGATTTTTCTGCTGTGGTCGGTCCACTCTTTTTCGAATGGGTTGTTGTCTTGCTTTTTCCGGTATGATGTTATTGGAGTTCTTTTTTTTTCTGTTGACATACAATATTATGTTTACACAGAATACCAATTTGGTGTAATGCGCATCCTGGAAATATTGAAACTCTTAAACTCTAATTCAGGTTATGCTGACATACCTTGTATACGAGAAGCAACACAAACTCCGAACAATGATGAAAATGTATGGGCTTGGGGATGGCCCTTACTGGATTATATACTATATGTATTTCCTTATTTTCTCCACAGTATATATGATTGTATTTGTTATTTTCGGATCCGTCATAGGTAGGATATCCAACAATGATCATCTCAACAAAATAGTACTTTGCTTGAGGCTGTTTATTTAATTCACTTATTACTTTGCAGGTGTGAACTTTTTCAAGATAAACGATTACGGTATCCAGTTTGTTTTCTTTTTCAGCTTCATTAATCTGCAGATTGTATTGGCCTTCCTAGCTTCATCATTCTTTTCGAAAGTTAACACCGCTCAGGGTAAACAGAACTGCAACATTCTTTTTCTGTGCTCATAACAATTTCTTCAGTCCTGGAAGATATGTGATGTTTCTGCTATATTGTTTCTACCAGCAATTGCGTACCTGTACATATTTGGGTCAGGGTTGATCGCAGGAAATCTTATTCGCAATTTTATTGAAGGTGGAAAATTCCCAAGTAAGTTTAGAAACACATAGCTGTATTGTTGTCATCAGAATATCATATTAGAGCTTTTACTCACGCATATAAGAAAATAGGCGATGTCTTTCCCGCTCCTTGTCCTCAATTTCTTAGGCGTAGTTCTTTGATGAACCAGTTTGAAGTTATAGCCCCTGTGCTATTGCAGGACATTGGATTACAGTTCTCGAGATAATACCTGCATTTTCTTTATATCGAGGACTATATGAGCTTGGCCAATATGCTATTACAGCTTCAGAAACAGGAAGCAATGGCATGCGATGGAGTGATTTGAATGACCACACGAATGGAATGAGAGATGTGTTAATCATTATTATTTTAGAATGGTTGGTTTTGCTTCCTATTGCATATTACTTCGACCATGCTGCTTCAGTTGGAAACACATCTAGTCCCCTTTCTATAATCAAACGACTCCTGAAGAAGGACCGCACTTCGAGAAGGATAACTGTTAATGAAATAGCTGATAAGGATGTTCATGTAGAAATGGAGAAGCTAGACATTATCAAAGAAGTAAGTTTCTTATTTCATAGTTCTTTGTTTCCCTTTTTCTTGCACGCAGTCAATTTCCCACCTATCAGCATTGTTTAAGTGTACCTATAGTGAATTCTTTTAATCTCTACCACTACATATGTTTTTCTGGAAAAAAATTAGCCTGCAACTTTATTCATTTTATATGTGAACAAATCTGCATCTCAGATGTCACTGTACTATGTTATTTGTGCTGACAAATTACCATGCTATGGTTACTGCAGAGGGAGACTGTTGATCAAGTGCTACAGCAACAAACTAGTGGCTATGCTGTCGTCTGTGATGATCTAAAAAAAGTATATCATGGAAAGGATGGTAACCCTGATAAGTTTGCCGTTCAGGGTGTATCGCTTGCTTTGCCATATGGAGAGTGTCTTGGTATTCTTGGTCCTAATGGAGCTGGCAAAAGTTCTTTTATTAGCATGGTTTGTCATCAGATCCCTCTACATGATACAGTATCTAAGCTACATATAGATTAATTTATAGTGCTTTCTGTCCAGCCCTTTATTTTCGTTTGAAACATGTTAGAATTTTATTCATACTACTGCAATTTTCCTTTCTGTCTTCTATATTTTCTGAGTCGCACATTGCTGGGAAATGTAGCCATGCTCTGTCGAACCACAATCTCCTTTTTCAAATTCACGAATCACAATGTAGGCTATCGAATGTATTGTTTGTTTTTTTCCCCGAAGCATATCAAGGTATTGATCTATTCTTCTTCTGCCCATCAGCTGATTGGATTTGTAAAGCCAACATCGGGAAATGCATTTGTACGGGGTTTCAGCATAGAGAATGACATGGAAAAAATATACAGCAGCATGGGGGTTTGCCCACAGAATGAGTAGGATATGCATCTCTTTATTGCTCATATGTTCTGAGTAATATTTTTATCTGGGACAAAAAAAATCAATTTGAACACTGTTGTCTTTATTTGGAATGCAGCATGCTTTGGGAGACGCTAACTGGCAGGGAACATCTCCAGTTTTATGGCCGGCTGAAGGGCCTTAGTGGTTCATCCTTGGATCTCGTATGTGGTCACATTTTCAAATGTATAATGTATTGCAGTTGCTTACTGCATAATTTCATAATGCAATAGCATAACCTTTTACATGAAACTTATCTAGTCTTATTTGGATGCCTTTGAATCACTTTTTGTTTAAATTTTCCTATTAGATTATAGAAAACAGCTATGCACTTCTTTTTTGGAGCTTCAGCCTTGAGAAGAAAACTTACCATAATGACTATGTTTGCAGGCCGTTGATGAGTCTTTAAGGAGTGTAAATTTGCTTCATGGGGGTGCTCCTGATAAGCAAGTCAAGAAGTACAGCGGTGGCATGAAGAGGCGCCTTAGTGTTGCCATCTCACTGATTGGGGATGCTAAAGTATTGCTTTCTACAGAATCTGACATTTTCATAGGTCCACAAGTACGTAGTTGCCGCTGACACTTTGCAATTGCACCTCAGGTCGTGTACATGGATGAGCCTAGCACTGGATTAGACCCAGCTTCAAGGAAGAGTCTCTGGAGCGCTGTGAAGCAAGCAAAGCAGGATAGAGCAATCATTCTCACAAGTAAATGTTCAGACTAGAAAACTTTAATCAGTCACTAGCTTGCACTAGGCCATAATTTCCTCTCCTATTATTATATCAACCACTGATTTTTGCTCTTACTTTTGTGCATCTTCGCAGCGCATTCCATGGAAGAAGCTGAAACTCTTTGTGATAGACTGTGTATCATGGTCGATGGAAGCCTGCACTGCATAGGCACGCCCAAAGAGGTATTAATTTTTTTCACACCACAAGACTTATACTTCTTGATGATCGACTGCGACATTTCCGTTTAAAAGAAGATTAACACAAAGAATCGATGGTGTGGCAGCTCATAGCTAGATATGGAGGGTACTATGTGCTGACAATGACGACACCACCCGAGTTTGAACAAGAGGTCGAGAATCTGGTGCGCGAGCTCTCACCAAGCGCCAGGAAGGTGTACAATCTGTCAGGGACGCAGAAGTACGAGCTGCCAAAGCATGAAGTGAGGATAGCTGATGTGTTCATGGCCGTGGAGAGCTTCAAGAAGAGGGTAGAGGTCCAGGCCTGGGGCCTCGCCGACACCACCATGGAGGACGTGTTCGTCAAGGTCGCCAAAGGGGCGCAGCTCAGCGAAGAACTCTCATAGACTGATGCAGCGGTGCAAAGGGCCCGCTGGTGATGTTTTGCTGTACAGAATGCATACTTTCTTCTAGCTGGTAGTTTGTTTTCCTTGCTTTTGTCAGCAAGGATTGTTTGTGTCAAATTGTATGTTTTTTTGTCATTCTTTTTTGCGGCGACAGGCTTGTGGAAGCCCGAGTGTTCCCAATGTTCAATAAGGCGCTAGGCGCTCTCTAGGCGGTGACCCATCGCCTAGAGCCTAGGCGCGCCTACACGGGACTAGGCGGTTCAAGGCGTTTTGCTAGGCGTTGTCGTATACGTATGTATTACCTTGTCATACACCTTCTATACCTCTAAGAGAAAAGAAAAACAGCCCAACAGTCTGAATGACCCACGTCGCCACCTTATCCCACCTCTGGCTCTCCCCTCCCAGTCCAATCTTATCCATTCGTCCCTTCCCTCTCCCTTTGCTCTCTCTCTCCGCCGCCGGTCCTGCCTCCTTGGCTGCATGCCGGCGCCGGCGCAGCCCCTGCCTCCTTCGCCGGCGACCCCTTTCTCCTCCTCTTGCTCCGTGCACTTGTCCATGCATCCTCGCTGTTTCCTTCCTCTGCCCCCACCCGTTCCTTACTCCGCCGCCTCTTCCACCTCTGCTGCCGGCGCTCGCCCTTGCCTCCGTCTCCGTGCAGCCGCCCCTGCCTTCTCCACCGCCCGTCCCTGCCCCGGCCGCCGTCCTAGCCTCCGCTGTCACCAAGCACCGCCTAGGGACCGCCTACCCCCTAGGCTCCGCGGTATCCCGCCGCCCAGCGCATAAGCGCGATTAGGCAGCCGCGGAATTCCGCCTTCTTGAACATTGAGTGTTCCTTAGTTTCTATGTTATCAGTTACTTTAAGCGTTTTAAGTTCCTAGTTTTTTTTACATAATCAAACCTATGTAAAATCATACTCTCTATCCTCTCTAAAATGACATAAGTATCACGCGTGTATTTATCATTACATTGTAAATTTGCATCATCCTGTGACATACTGATAATTTGCATTCCTAGTTTTTGTTTACTGCGAAGGCTGCAAATAGAGCCCGAAAAGTTTTGACCTGGGCCACTATTGTTTATTAATATATAAAGAAAAAAGGTTGTATTTTTTATTCCTTAAATATCGCCGAAGCGTTACTCTCATCCATCATATTTCAATTGGTGTAAATCTGTTCCTTAACTAACTGAAATGATATGCTAATCATCCCAATCCATCCTAAAATTAGTATAATGCCATATGAGAATGTAACATGACTAAGCATTGTCAGAGCATCTCCAAAAGTCTCTCTAAAACTCACTCTCTAAATCATCATTTAGAGCCATTTGTATAAAAATCGTTTTCTATATCTTTCTGTTTTCTAACAGCTTTTCTATAGAGATATTCTTTTTTCTATGTTTAGATAGCGAGAAATCTAAAATAGAGAGTGACTATGTTTGAGTAACTAAATAGAGAGGTTGTTGAAAGGTACATTTTTAATCAAAATCCCATTAGAAAGAATTTAGAAAGTTTTTTTTGGAGTTGCTCCTAGTCAAGTTGTATGTTCAACCCCTAGCCCATCGAGAGCATTCGTGGCAAAATGTAATTTAGCCCATTTAAATTACCGGACGGGCCTCGAGCTATGTCCACATTGGAGTCTAGCAAGATGCCCGGCCTCTTCACGCCGCATAGGGCCCGTGCCGGTACTCTTCCTTCTCTCATCCCAAAAATTTCCCAATCTCCCCCAAATCCGGTTGCCAGGGGCCCCCTCCTCTCCGTCTCGCCGCTGCGAGAGACTCCTCACCCAACTACCTCGGCTCCTCGACCACGCCTCCTCATCACGCTTCCGCCGCCGCCGCCGTCCCCGCCCCGCTGCAGAAGCCGAGGCGGGCGCCACCTCCTCCCTCGCCGCCGGCCGCCGCAGCGGCGATCAGAGATCCGTGCCGCTTCTGCCTATTCATCCGATTGGTACGTCCGGACCTGCTTCTCCTTTCCCCAATCCGATTTACCAATCGAGGTGTAGGCTGCTCGATCCGGATGCCGAGCGCGCGGATGCGTTGGTAGGGTAGGAGCCGTCGCGTGCCAGTGTCAGATCGCCCTCGCTGATGCGCTGGTAGCTGCGCGCGCGCGCGCTCTAGGGTTCGATCCCCGCAGAGTAGGAAGGCGGCTACCTGTCGCTCGAACCTGTCTCCCCGCCGGCAAGCATCGGGTGGTTCCCTTGCCGGCGTGACGTAGCTTTCTGCAGGGTTTTGTTCTGGACGGTGCGTGGATTGCTAATCTGCGGCCTGGCTACCAGCCTGCCTGTGTGGGTTCCTTGCGTGCTTTTTTTGGGGGTAGGGTATAGCCGAAGAAGGGAACCTAGTCGAGTCCTTCATGTTGCGATAAACCTTGCACTTGGTTGGGGTGAAGCTCTGCATTGTGTTTTTAGTAAGGCAGCTCAGCGAACCACATGCTTGATGTTTCATTGACTTGTGTGTCCTTGGCATATGCACAGAGGTATTGTGATTATGTTTAGGGCTTACCCCTTTATGGTTCCTTCAGAGCATACCAAATGTTTATGAATGAGAACTGTTTGTCGTTTTGTGCCCATGACATGTGGCGGCGTCTCATGGGACGTGAGATGTAACATACTTTCACTTGCTATGTTGATGCCAGCCCTTTTGTTTTGCATTATTCAATGCGCTATGTTAAGCTTGAAGTATTTGCAGTTATGAGAAAAAATTAAGTTGCGACAGAGTTACTAAGGCTTTCAAATTTCAATCAGCAATGATTCTTTTTTGGAAGGTTTTGCATGGAGTGGGCCTTGTGTTGTAAAGCGAATCTAGTTTTATGTTACTGTGTACTGCTGTCAGAGTGCTTATACTGCTAATCATGGATTTATCTGGAATTTATTTCTGTTATGACCTATTCATTTAGCCATCTTAGGAATTAGTTGGTTTTATCACTGTTATTAAAGGTGTTGCTTAGGTGACAAGGCTCTCCCAAAGTGCCCAAAGTCTTGGGCATCACTGGCGCCTTGCCAAAAGCAGTTATTATTATTTTTTTGGGTGGGGGTGCACTGAGAACAGAAGAATGGGAAGAAATTAAGGAAGGGTAACCAACCACAGCCATTCTTGCCGGCGCCGGTGTGTAGTGGTGGCGGCTATGGTTGATCTAAGGGTTGGCTGCTAGGCACAGGGGGGGCAACAGGGAGGATCAGTGGCGGTCTGCTAGTGTAAGACTGGATAGAGTGGCGGCAGTGGTGGTGCTGCATTGCATTGGGTGGTCTGCGCGCTGCATCAACGAAAATCTAGAGCACATCTACTGTTGGGGAAGGAGGCATAGTTCTTGGGTTAGTGCGATTTGAAAACTTATCTGCTGTTTAATTGCAGATACATATATCTATATGCCTATATCCTATCCGCTGACATTAGCGACCGACTTAAGTTCAGTCGTCTTCCATAGTTCCATGCATAGTTAATCTTTTTTCAAGTATATTATGTGTAATTCTCAGTGGTTGAATCTATGCTATAATTGTTCATTTCAACGGCGTAGTGATCTGCTAGCAGTTTGACTTCATATGAGCTTCTTTTAAATGTTTTTCTTGCTGGTAATTTTCTTAATTAACGAATTGGTCATGTGATTTATGGGTCACATGTGCAGGCTAGTTTGAACTTTGAAAAGCTGTGCTAAGTTGGATGCACTACTATGGAGATCGACAGCCTAAGAGAAGGATTTGACCGAGTTGCTGAGAAACGTGCATTATCTTCTGCTAAAGCTCTGGAAGCTGTTGATCATATAGTGAACGAAATTGAGCAGGCAATTGTCAAGCTGCAGATGATGAATACTGATTCTACTGGGAATGTTGACCATATAGCCATCCTTGCAGAACTGAAAGCTAAGCTGAATGATATGGCACCACTAAACCAACTTGAAGGCAGCCAAAAGGAGCTTAATGTTGCCCTGAGCAAGTATCTCAAGCTCCTTGAGAAGTCTTTCAATCCAGATATATCAAAAGCATACAGAAATGTGGATTTTGAGGTTCATACAGTAAACAATATCATAGCAAATCATTTCTACCGCCAAGGCCTCTTTGATCTTGGTGACATGTTCGTTTGTGAGTGTGGGGAGTCAGGTGGAGCATCCTTGAAGTTACCATTTCAGGAGATGTATGGTATTCTTGAAGCAATGAAAGCGAGAAACCTTGAGCCTGCCCTCAGTTGGGCCGCCAATCACCATGACCAGCTGCTGCAGAATGGCTCCATGCTTGAGTTCAAGCTTTATCAGCTTCAGTTTGTTGAGATACTATCTAAAGGAAGTAGGGCTGGGTCCAAGGATGAGGCTCTTCAATATGCTAGGACTCACTTGGCTCCCTTTGCATCTGTGCACAAGGACGAATTCCAGAAGCTAATGGCTTGCCTTCTCTGGGCTGGCCGGTTGGATCAATCCCCATATTCTGAGCTAATGTCATCAGCGCACTGGGATAAGCTAGCTGAGGAGCTTACCCATCAATTCTGCAGCCTTCTGGGCCAGTCTAGGGAGAGCGCACTGAGTGTTGCAGTATCAGCTGGTTTTCAGGGACTACCAACTCTGCTGAAGCTGACGCAAGTCATGGCTGCAAAGAAGCAGGAGTGGCAAGTGATGAAACAGCTCCCTGTCCCCATAGACATCGGGCCGGAGTTCCAGTACCATTCTGTTTTTGTGTGCCCAGTGCTTAGGGAGCAATCCACTGATGACAACCCACCGATGCGGATGCCCTGTGGGCATGTTGTCTCCAAGCAGTCCATCATGAAGCTGTCGAAGAGCAGCTCCAGGCCTTTCAAGTGCCCCTACTGTCCCTCGGAGGCCGTCGCTTCTCATTGCAAGCAGCTATATTTCTAGATGTCGATCTTCTCCAGCTACGCAAACCTGTTGATACATGCTTTCCCTCCTGTTCGCTGTTACACTGGCCCAATAACTTATCTGTACTCTGTAATATACGTGTGTTCGGTTAAACCTGTAGTGTCGTCTGGATTTTAATCTGTACAGTCTCAAGTTGCAGTATGTTCATCTGGTGGTTCAAGGGATTTAATAATGTTGCTGCACATTGCTGGGCAAGCGAAGTGGACAATCTGGGAGTAATTCGTGGTGATACAACAATGTACTGTTGTTGACTTCGCGAGCTACTGTTAGATGGAACCATGGCTTTTCAAACACCGTGTTGTGTTGATTGGGGTGAGCCAAATTTTGGCTAGCCAATGCCAATAATAGCAGATAATCAAGTAAAGATTTGGCTTGCCAGAGTTCATCGCTCATTCTGTCAGAAAAGAATTTGTTATAATCCACTGAAGAACGTACAGTAGTAATTTTTTTGGGTTAGGTTTCTATGTGGGACATTCCTTAGGGTTTGACACTCGGCAGGATAACGTTGCCGCGCCGCATGCGTCGGCGTGGCGGGCCTGCCAACGTGGCGCGCATGCGTCGGCGCGGCGGGCCTACCAACGTGGCGCGGCGAGACGACGTGGAGGCCCCTTGCCGCACCACTGCATGTAGGCGGCAAAGGAGCCTCGTGGCACCCCACGCCAGGCGCGGCATGAGACTCCGCGTCCTATTTATCCACTTTAAATCATCTAAATAAAATAACGTTTGATTTTCGAATAACACGAAACTTTACGTGCAGAATATTTAAGATCTAAACGATCCATTTTAGTAACAAGCACAAGTCTACGTGCTATATATTTTAAAATATATAATTTCAAATTAGCCTATATATTATGCCTATATTTCTCTTCGGGCAAAAGTTAAACTTACTCATTTTAGCTTATCTTAATAAAATAGTATTTAAATTTTAAATGTCTCGAAATTTGGCATGTACAATCTATGAGGTGTAAATATTCCGTTTTAATAGCACCCACAAGGTCAAGTGCTACATATTTTGAAATTTATAATTTTAAAGTAGACTATATATTATCCATTTGTCCCTTTTAAATAGTTAAAGTGTTGAAACGTAATATTATCTACCTGCTACGGTAGGGTACGGAGAGATCAGGTGGTTCCTCTGTGCTGTTGAACATGGACAGGCAAAGCTGGAAACCGGAACAGATCAATGTCTGTACTTTGTTTGATGCGATGTTTGCCAACGGTTTCTGCCATAGCGTGAGATGTCCAGTGTGTTCATCGAGCATTGGTATATCAGCAGCAGAGTTAAACAGTCTGCAAAGCTCTAGGCCAAATCACTTAAACATGTTGCTTGTCACTTGCCATTGCCGATGAATTTACATTCCAAGGCTCCAAGCCATCATCCCATTGCCAGCTTGGTGCGGTTCAATCGAATGGCCATTTCATCCTTCTGAAGTTCTATTACTACGGAGTAGTTGTTTACTTTCCTGTTGCCTACCAGTACCAAAGGCCAGAGCTTGCTCTGCTTACTCATGTAAAGACCTGACCGAAGTCTCAATGCACAGTTCCTGTTCCCTTTAGTACTTGAGTTTTGAGTCCATTTACATACAGCATACATGATTGCCAAAAATAAAAATCCTGAGGCCTCCCGACCACCCGTTATGCTCATCATTTGGTGTTCTGTGCCTTGTCAGATTAGTACATGGGCAGTTCGTCGGAGGTACGACCATGGGCCTACAAGGACGCATGGATAATCTCTAAAGCAGTAGTACCAAGCGTGAAGACTACGAGTAGAGTACTGCAAGGACTCTCCTCGTTATGGAAACCAGTCGTATGACTTGTAAACTACTCGGATTGACTTGTAAAGCACTCTACGAGTTGTATTAGGTTAGGATTCTACTCGGAACCGACCTTATAACCCTGCCCTCCGTGTATATAAGGCTGGGCAGGGACCCCCTCGAAAGAACACGTCTCATTGAATACAAACCACCATACAGGGACGTAGGGTATTACGCTATCTCGGCGGCCCGAACCTGTCTAAAATCCTGAGTCTCTTGGCCTTTGCGTTCCTGATCTCGGCGAAACCCCACCTAAACTCTACTACCTCGGGGTATCCCTCGGTAGGACACAGTTTACATGCTTCTGCTCTTATGATGTCTAGTTGTGAATTGTGATGATGTGAAGGCAAGTTTCAATGTAGTGACCATCAGGCCATCTGGTAGTGTAAAATAGACTCCGACTAAAAAGGGATATGAAGGTGAACATACTTAACTGCCATTACATTACAGGCCCATATCCCTTCTGTCACCTAAATGGTTCTACGCGAGCTTCCTAATCGGCTGGAAAACTTACTGAAGAGCATTTAGATGCATGAGTTTAGATTCATCACGCAATTGTTTCTAGGAGATGATTACTTAGCTGAAACTGAGTCCTTTTTAATGCAGAGTCAGAGACCTTTTGAACCATTCTTCGTCTCTGAATTCAGAATTGTGTTATTAAAAGTGAATGTCCTTTGTGAAGTTTAGATATTTCTTTACAAGACGGTCCACTTGCTGACAATCTTCCCACTGATATATTTCCTCAAATCTGTATCACTTGGTTTCAACATTTAGAATTCTGACATGGATACTGGTGAACTGTCAGTGTATGGGCATTGGGACTAAATACAAAAACACTTTATTTTTGTCAGTGCGTGCCATCATATTCAGAATTAAGGATGTCGAATTACTTATTATATTGCTGTACTACTATCTGCTCTAGATGTGCTGTAACCACCACTACTACACCAAACGTTCTTCAGTCGGTAGTTTGAAAAGAAAAGAAAAGGACAGATTTAACATTGAACAAGTGAACAGGCAGGAAACACATTGCCAACTCTTCATCATTTTTCTACTTGCACGCCAAAATTACCAACACTGCGAGCAAACATGTACCTTTTGTGTAATTCATCTAGAATAGGATGTGCAATATGTCTACAAAGTTATTGGTAATAGTTTCTCATAGTATTTTACGTACTACATTAGTGTGGATATGTACTTGCACTTGTAAATACTGCTGGTATGACAAGAGCATAAGGTCGTGATTCCCCTTTTTTCCTGAATACTATTCTGCATATTCAAAAGAAAGAAGTGACTAGTGGCCTGAAACGGTGAAAACCAGCTGATTTTGATCAAAGTTTTCTGTTTAGCAACTAATCATCTCAAAACTCAACAAGACTTGGCTGGTTAGCCCCGCATACTCTGTGGAACAGACAAGTGCTTCACATATACTAGCTGCACATTATTTTGCTTCTTGCCTAATTGGCCTGCTCAGTCACTGGTAGCACGTGTGATATCTCGTCTGCATCTCTCGTGCCTGTGATACCAGTGAATGCAAATGGCATTGGAGATGATGAAACTATCCAATCAGTACAGGCAACCGACTTATTTTTACACTCTGCTCAGTCAGTTTGTACTCACAGGGAGCAGCATGCTCTCACTGACGTTGCTTTAGAATGATTGTTTCATCGTCATGGAATATGTAGCACGTAGAGCGGTTAAGTTTCAACACTTAAACTATTTAAAAACTATTTAAAAAGAGACAAATAGATAATACATAGTCTACTTTAAAATTATAAATTTCAAAATATGTAGCACTTGACCTTGTGGGTGCTATTAGAACGGAATATTTACACCTCATACATTGTAAATGCCAAATTGCTAGACATTTAAATTTAAATACTATTTTATTAAGATAAGCTAAAGTGAGTAAGTTTAACTTGTGCCCGAAGTGAAATATAGGTATAATATATATGCTACTTTGAAATTATATATTTCAAAATATATAACACTTAGACTTGTGCTTGTTACTAAAATGGATCGTTTAGATCTTAAATATTGTGCACACAAAGTTTCGTTGTATTCGAACATCAAACGTTATTTTATTTAGATGATTTAAAGTGGATAAATAGGATGCGGAGTCTCCTGACGCGCCAGGTGTGGGGGCGCGACGAGGCTGCTTTGCCGCGGTGGCGCGGCAAGGGGCCTCCACGTCGTCTCGCCGCGCCACGTTGGCAGGCCCGCCGCGCCGACGCATGCGGCGCGACAGCGCGGTCAAAAGGGTCAGATCTAAAATTATTGTTCTGCAGGGGTTAGTATTAAAATAAAATTATAAAAAAGGTTAAAATAAAAAAAAATTCCCCACTGAAAACAATGCCACCACTGAACTGCTCCATCAAATTTGTTGAAGAGGTGTTTGGATTCCAGCATGAAACAGAAACAAAATTGAATGGTTTGTTCTGGATAGCGGCGAAATTTGGATTGGACGGCCCGGTTCAAAGCTGGCACGCCTTGAGCTGCCCGAGCATTAAGCAAAGCAACCGTTCGATCACGATAGGATGGACTCAATTCTGCAGCTCCTCTTCTTTGAACCAGCGGGGACCGCGCCTTTCGCGGGATCTATGTTAATGGAGAAATTTCTAAATGGGTCAAGATTTGACACCCCTATTACGCTTAATGCATACGAATTGGGTGTAGTGTTTTTGACATTAATGGCGCGGCGAGCAACAGCGGCGCGGCGCTTCAGTCCTCCGACCCCCCCCCCCCCCCCCCCCCCCCCCCCCCCCCCCCCCTCAGAGATCCACGCCGCCCGCAGCCCAAGCAGAGCTCTGCCGGTGGGAGGGTTGTGTGACTACCAGGTACGCGCACGCACGCGTAGATTTTAGCGGCTGCCATTGGGGACGGCCGTTTCTCCGTTTGGATTAACGCGAATTCTGTGTACGCATTCTGTTTCCCAATCGTGTGATCCAAAATCGTCTTCCAGAAACAAGTTTTAAATCCGACTCCGATAGTGCTGATTCAAATCCTCGCACATGGATTTAGGCTATGAGCAACATTACTTAGTGCACTAATGATTTGTGCTGTAGTTACCACAGCTACCTGTGGTCTTTCTGCAAACTAAGGTAATATATGTAAAGGATACATAATGCAAAATGTGTACAAGCAAAGCATGAAGTATCAGTCGCACATTAGTATCTATTATGCAAACTAAGGTAATAATATGTAAAGGATACATAATGCGAAATGTGTACAAACAAAGCATGAAGTATCAGTTGCACATTAGTATCTACTATGCTGTAGCATCTGTAGCTAGCTTCAGTTCCACCAATTTGTTTGATTCGCCATGCAAGTTTGATAACGCCTGCTTGATTTTAAGGATCTCAGTGCAAACTTGTCCCATTCCAGGTCGCTCTTTAGGTGATGTCATGGAGCAAGAGAGTCCTATTCTTACCAACGAAGTGATACAGGCCTTCACGGTTTCAGTTGCATTGACTTCGTCTTGTAGCATTGCTGGATCAATGATCTCATGAATCTTCTTTGGAAATGCTCTATCCACGAAGCCATGGAGGTTTGTACCATCACTGAATTTTTCATCAGTGGGACTAGTCCCTGTTATCATTTCTAATAGGAGCACTCCGAAGCTATAGACATCACCCCTAGTTGATATCTCCTCACTCATGCCATACTCTGCATTCACATTTACAAAACAATGAAATTAGATACAAACCTTACAAGTCTTCAATGAACAAAGATAACCAGCACTTTATCAACAAGCTTATCTCACCTGGTGGAATGTATCCAATGGATCCTTTTAGGCAAGCCAAACTTGCTGAACAATCTTGATATGCGTTTCTGCTGCACAGAAATCTCGCTAGGCCAAAGTCGCTGACATATGCAGCCATGTCAAGATCCAAAAGAATATTGCTTGGCTTAAGGTCGCAATGTATTAATGGAGATGAACATTGATTATGAAGATAATCCATAGCAGATGCCACATCCAAGGCTATATTAATTCTTTGAATCAGAGTCAGAATCTTTTGTTTACCATAGGCATGGTCCTTTGGATGAAGCCACATTTCTAGGCTCCCATTTGGCATGTATTGGAACACCAGGGCCTTGAATTCTGCCCCGGTGTAATCCACTGAAGAGCATACAGTAAGGATTTTTACTAGATTTCGATGACGAATATTTCTTAGGGCTTCACACTCTGCCACAAAGCTCCTTTGTGCCCCACATATGCCAAGGTTAATGATCTTGATGGCAACTTGATCTTCCTGAATATCTATATTACCCTTATAAACCATTCCAAATGATCCCGAGCCAACTAAATTTTCAGAAGAGAACCTATCTGTTGCTTTTACAATGTCTTTATATGTTATACTCATGTGTTCACTGAATATCAGCATATTTGGCTTTGCTTTCATTATATTCCTGTAATGAATGATTGCCAGGCAGGAAAAAATGATCATAGTAACAGCAACAATTGGTATTGTTATCTCTAGAACCAGCATCACGAACCTGTGTTTCCTTTTCCTTTCAATGGATGCTGAACAAACAGGCATGCGTCCTGTCGAAACACTTGTGCACAAATGACTGTTGCCTTCAATGGACACTGCATCAGCATTGTCGAAAATTCCGCCTGTTGGAATTACCCCATCAAAGCTGTTGAAGGATAAATTTAGATGCCGTAGAAAATGTAAGGATGCAAGGAACTGTGGGATCTCTCCAGACAGATTGTTTTGAGCAATATCCATCTCCTTGATGCTTTCCAAGTTCATAAAAGATTGTGGAATGCTTCCTACAAAGTAGTTTCTTTGCATCTGAAGATGCTCCAGAAGCACGCACTTGCCGAGAGTGGAAGGGATTTCACCAGACAGCCTGTTGTTTGAGATACTAAGTTTATTCAGATTAATGAGATTTCCAACTTCTTCTGGTATTGCCCCGGACAAGTAATTGTGTGACAAGTCCAACTCTTCAGAAAGTGAAGAAATTTTGAAGATTTTACTTGGCATACTCCCTTCTAGTGAGTTGTGAGCAAGGTTGAGTATTTTGAGTTGGGTGCAATGTCCTATAGTTGAAGGTATTTCTCCTATCAAGTTGTTCCAATCCAATTTCAGATCGTTCAGTTGAGCAAGGTTGCCGATAGTATCAGGGATTTGACCAGTAAGGTTGTTTCGTGCCAAGGCTAAAACAACCAACCTGTGCAAATTTCCAATTGTAGATGGTATACTTCCAGTGAAAAGGTTATAGTCCATAAATAGTGTAGTGAGGTTCACCAGATTGCCGATCTCTGGTGGTATAGGACCAGAGATCTTGTTATTTCTTAGCCACAAGTCCTTCATATTACTTGAAAGATTGCCTATCGAATTTGGCAAATTCCCATGCAGATCATTCCCCTCCAAAATCAGCATTTCCAATTTGGAGCAGTTTGATAGTGAAGAGATGAAGTCCCAGTTGCCTGCTTCTAGCATGTTGTTTGACAGATCAAGTTCCTCCAAATTTGGCAATGATCCAAATAATGGAATGAACCCAGTCAGCATGTTGTTTTGTAGGTAAAGCCACCTAAGGTTGTAGGCATTGAGAAGAGAAGCTGGAATCGGGCCTTCGAATTTGTTTGTTGAGAGGACTAAGCCCTGAATGTTTGGGAGCATGTAACCAATGTCAGAGGGCAATCTTCCAATGAGAGAATTATTTGCCATGGCAATCCTTCTTAGGGATGACATGTTGAAGAGAGTGACTGGAACTACCCCAGACAAGCTGTTTACATTCAGGTTCACTATTTCTAGTGTTCGGACATTTCCTAAGCTCTCTGGAATGCTCCCAACTAATTTATTCTGATTAAGACGGAGAGTAAGCAGGGATGAAAGGTTCCCTATCGATGAAGGTATTCTTCCTGAGAGATGGTTTTCCCCTAAATCGAGATGTTTAACTGGTGGAGAAGGTGGCAATAACTGGTGGTATAGAACCAATAAATTGGTTCTGTTGCAGGCATATAACTTCAAGTGAAGAGGTGTTGAACAGAGCCATTGGGAGTTCTCCACTAAGGTTATTATTCATGAGCCTAAGCACTTGAAGAGATGAACTGGCCACCAAGGACTCTGGGATACCTCCTGTAAGTGCATTGCTCCCTAGATCAACAAATCTGAGCAAATGGCTACTGCCCAAAGATGATGGTATGAAACCGTTAAGTTGATTTCTAGCGAGGACCAAAATTTGCAGCTCAGGAAGATTCCCTAAAGCAGATGGGATGCTCCCTTGGAGCTTGTTATTTCTAAGGTTGATCTCTTGAAGATGCATGCATTGACTTAGGCTTGATGGGATATGACCATGGAGGGAATTGTTCCACAAACCAAGAATTTGAAGTTGGGAACATGAAGAGAGTTCAGCTGGGATCTTACCTGCCAAAGAATTCATGCTTAGGTTGAGGTCTTTCAGTTGGCTGAGCAGTCCAAGCTCTGAGGGTATGCCACCATGGAAGCTATTGTTTGACAGTTGGAGCTTTGTAAGAAAGGTGAGATTAGCAATGCAAGGTGGTATGAAGCCTGTGATGCCCTCTGATGCCAAGTTTAGCTCAATGACACGATGGGGAGCCTCTGTGCTGCAAATGACCCCATGCCAGCTGCAGAATTGCAATGATGCATTGCTCCATGAGGTGAAAACTTCAGCTGGACCAGAGACCTGGGACTTGAAGCAAATAAGAGCTTGTCGGTCGCTTTCAGTTTCATCGTAGATGGCTAGAGCCTAAGCTGCAAAAGTTAGTGAAGAAACAAGAGGAGCCAAACTACACCTACAGAGTAGACACTCATGCAAGTCATTGCTCTTGGTTACAGGTAGGAAGATGTTGACAGGAATTTATCATGTATGTTGAAACACCTCCACTTCACCACTTGTAAATGGCACAGGTTTCTAGTCCCCAAGATATGTGGGGGGCTAGGAAGATGTTGACTGAATGGGCACATCTAGATTTCAGTTGAAAGTCCAACAAAATCATTGGAACTTGCATGTAAAACATGGAGCAGCAAATTGTCGGCTGCAGATCCAATTGGAAATAATATTGGCTGCACATGGTGAGTACAGACGACAGCCTTGAAAGGAATCTCTCCCTGTCAGTGGATGGATAAGGGTGTTTAGATGGGAGGTGAAATTTTTTTGAGGTCACGTCAAAGGAAATTTACCATTTAGGAGTAGTAAACGTAAACTATTGTTAAAACTAATTACAGATCTAGCCAGTAAATCGCGAGACAAATCTAATTAGAGGGTAATTAATTAAGAATTAGAGGACGGTTACTGTAGCATTACTGTTGCAAATCGTGGATTAAGTAGGCTCGTTAGACTCGTCTCGCGACATACACTCCATCCATGTAATGGATTATTTTTTCGTCTACATTTAGTACTTCATGAATGTAAGATTCTCTTTGATGTGATGGGTGGAAAAAATTTCAGGGGGCATCTAAACACGGCAGCCCTTGTTTAGTTTCAAAACAGAATCTTTTGCACCCATCACATCAAAGGAGAATATTAGATGCATAGAGTATTAAATGTAGACGAAAAATGTGAAAAGTTATATGGATAGGCTGTAAATTGCAAGACGAATCTAATGAGGCTACTTAATCCATGATTTGCAACAGTAATGCTACAGTACCACCCGCTAATTATGGATTAATTATCCTCTAATTAGCATCGTTAGATTCGTCTCGAGATTTCCAACCTATCCATATAACTTTCCACCTCTTTTGTCTACATTTACTACTTATAAATTGATAAAATCAAAACCCGAAATCTTTTTCGGTGAAAAGATTTCGGGAACTAAACACGGCAGAACCTGAATTAGACCTCCTTATCTCGTTACATGGATTTGGTTGTCAGATGCTGTTGCCAGTGGTGATTGACAGGGCAATAAGGTGGCTGAAAGTACAGGGCTGCCACCTCTTTGTTAGTCTAAACAATATGCTATTGAACTGTGCGTCTTGTTTTGCTTGCGGACTAGCGAGCTGCTACTCCAGGTAGCTAAGCCTCGGTAGGCATGTGGATATTGCAGCCTTAAAAAACCACTATAAGGTAAATTGCTATGGTACTCCCAAATAACTATAGACCGTCCATTTGGCAGATCTGAATAGCTAATTACCTCTTAGGAGGTACTACTAATACATTAAATATTTATTTATATAATTTAAATTTCGAAAATAGGATAAATATCTTCCTATTAGATCTAAATTCCATGTATGATCCTATCAGATGACACAATATGTAACGTGACAATTTATTTGGTTGTAACAATATACTATATATTAGAATGATACAATATGTAGCGTGATATTTTTCCTCACTTGACATGGGTGTGTTGTATTTTGTTTCATTTTTTTAACATGATATGGATGAATTAAAAGGGCGGCCTTTTGTGCAGTGGTAGAGCTTCACCGCCTGTGACTGGAAGGTCCAGGGTTCAAGCCCCAGCCTCTGCACATTTATGTGCAGGAAAGGCTGTGCGCTAAACAATCTGCCCCCAGACTCCGCATAGTGCGGGAGCCTACGACACTGGGTACGCCCTTTTTTAACATGATATGGATGAATTGTGACCTGATATTTTTCCAGCTTGTATCATAGACTGGTTTCATTTTTTTTGAAATAAGTGATAATTACGTCCGGCACTATTCTGGCAGTTTGTTGAATGAATAGAAAACAAACTGCATGTATACATGCAAAACAGTCCTAGATCTATGGAAGTACATGCATATGGTGGTAATCACCGGCAGTTTCTTTTTATTTTTGGAATTAATTATTTTTTTCCCTCAGAATATTCAAGGGTTCAGATTTATTTGAAGTATTACCTCCTAGGAGGTGTACTGCAGTTTAAATGAGATGCTGAAGCATAAATCCAAAGATAAAACAAAGTTAAAAATTGCCATACACTAAATTTTCAAACTATGCCTTTCTAGCCACACGCCCACACCAACATGGGTTATTCTTAATCATGATCCATATATTAGCCAATTTGTATGAAATCTGTGAACTTTTCTGATGGAGATGTAG
Organism: Urochloa ruziziensis; assembly: GCA_015476505.1. Classification (NCBI taxonomy): domain Eukaryota; kingdom Viridiplantae; phylum Streptophyta; class Magnoliopsida; order Poales; family Poaceae; genus Urochloa; species Urochloa ruziziensis. The sequence goes on along the minus strand of CM027126.1, from coordinate 13,292,780 downwards.
TGTAGCAAAACCACATACTCCTAGTTAACTATTTGTCTCATTATTCTGAGCGTGCATTCATAAAAAACCGAGATGCCACCAAGTCACTAGCCAGCTACCCTGCTAGTGCTAGGGCTGCATTGATCTTGCTGGGAGCAGAGCAGTTGAAACACATGTTGGAGAAAACTGGTTTAATTTATAGGGAAAAAACTGACACCTAATTCTGGGCCAGTGAGGCATGTTGACCGAATTAGGCACCAATCCGGTCTGTGGTCGTATTTGTGGTGAGATTCTTCCTGCCACATGGGTATCACATGTCAATAACTCGAAAAAAGTGTAGAGGTTTCTTTTTGCTAGCCAAAGTGCAGTGCCCGGTCTGTGGTCGTAGTTGTGGTGAGATTCTTGCTGCCACATGGGTATCACATGTCAATAACTCGAAAAAAGTGTAGAGGTTTCTTTTTGCTAGCCAAAGTGCAGTGCCCATTTTGACCGTTTAAGCTTTATTTTGACAAGCTTAGTACTCCGTATATGGCTCAAATAGGCTATAGGCTCAGATCTTGAAACCAACCTTTCAAGATCCTTGGAGAGTTGGAGTGTCTGTCTTCTGGGCAAGTAGTAGCTTGGCGACATCTGATATCTGACCATTAGTAATAAGTACCTTTAGAAACAACTAGCTTTAGAGGCAGTCATCACTCATCAGGTTGCGCTCTCATACAGGCTATAGCCAATGGGACTTTGTGGCAGCTCCCCTGCAAACCTGCCAGCCTCACCGGCCATCAAACCCTCAGCTACTCCAGGCAGTGATCCTCTAGCCATCAGGCCTGCAGGCGATTCAGGTGGGGATCCAGTGGCTGATGAGCTTCAGGTCGCTCCATCAAGTGCTGATCTTTCTGACGCTCAAAAAGGTAAGGCAGGAAATAGTATCAGTAAGTGCTGCTTACGTGCCTTGCAACTGCGATCTTATTATAGCATCTGGAATCACCTGCTTCTCGAAGACGACTGATCCAAGATCAAGACATTTTGAGCAAGCTTCGTTCTTGGAACATGAATCTCACATCTGAGAGTCCAGTTTTCACTAGCTATAGAAATCCCCGCTTAATTGAATAATGCTGTTTTCTTTTTGATACACTGAATTTTTTCTAATGTGATTTCTGCTAATTAGCTACTTCTTGTTGTTGCAGTTACCATAATTGCTCGAGGTCGTCCTACTCACAAGGTTCGTAACTTTTAACTCAAGGTCACACATATGCGCGTCATGGAGTATCGTCAGGCATGCAGGGAATCCACAAGAGGCCTGCCCGTACATAATTGCATAAAAGAACCATTCTACAATCGGCTACATGTTGGGAGGCTATTGAACTGTACTGCTTTGGTTCCATTATCAAATAATCTTTCATTTTGACCAAAAAAAGAAAAAAATGGATAGTATCATTAGAAACATGTAGGCAAGGAAACAAATCCTGAATTCAGGACTGAGCGTTGAGGCATGGGACTATGGGAGTCCTGTATACTGAGCCTGAGCGAGAAAATTGCAAATTTGGGACTCCAAACATCGTGCTTCGCAGTTTTGCCATTTCTAACATCGACTTCGTAAAAATGGGTCTCGAAACGTTAGCCATTTGATTTTCATGCCATTAGATATATTTTACGCCTTTTATAAATATTTTCTTGCATTTTTAAACCTGGAATGACTGTTTTGTCCTTGCCTTTTCCTTTTCTAATGTGCATCTATGGGCGGATGATCTGGTCGCTGTGCATGCGTCCATTCTGGTGGGTTGGCCGGGCGCCGCCCTTGCATGCAGGCAGGCTGTCCGCCACCGCCGCTGGCTGGCTGGCAGCCGGCGCCGACGAGTTGCTAGCTGGCCGCGCCGCCGCAGGCCCGCAACCAAGGTCTCGTGCGGTATAGAAGCTGGGGAACGGGAACGTGGCCACATTCCTCGTTCTGAGAACATCGTTTCGGAGCGGGAACGTTCCCGTTCCGGGAACAATTTAGTGTAAAAATCATTCATAAGTGTCGATCCTCGTTCCGGGAACGTCGTTCCCGTTCCTATCGTTCCGGGAACATGGCTTCTAGCATGAACTCTGCAACAAGCAGCCTCTCGCCACTCTTGCAAGTCGCAACAGCAGCCAATCAGATTAGCCATACTCAACCATTCAATCAGACGCTAGAGACGCAAGACAAACACAAGAACGATTCATCACAATTCTCATGAAGCAAGCTACACGCACCAGGAACTAGCGGGAGTCCGGCCAGGCGGAGCGGCCGAAACGCTTGATGGCGACGGTGTGACCGGAGCTGAAGAGCGTACCGAGGTAGACGACGTTGGGCACCTTCTCGCCGTGCTCTGACACGATGCGATCCGGAGCAAAGCGGTCGGTGGCCGCCCGTAGCTCGTCGGCGGCGCCATTCTCTACGCAGGGAATCAACACAGGTGCCGTACGTCGGATCAGAAATTCAGGACCAACACGGGTGTCATCGGATCAGGACCAAGGATATGAGCAGATACAGTCACATAGCAACACGCCTCAGAATCAAGACTTCGCATTGCTGTCCATGATCGGCGCGGCAAGAACCTTGGCACGTGTGGCTGTCAGGGCCGAGCAGCGCGGCTTGGGCATCGGTGTGCCGAGCGGCGGCCCCTGGCCCTGGCCGGCGGGGGCATGCGCCGTGGTCTGGCCTGTCGGGGGCGGGCGCCGCGCCATGGCCAGCGGGGGCAAGCGGCGTGGCATGGCCGTCCATGGCCGATCTCTCAGTGGAGACGGCGGCAATAATGGATCACGATTATGCATGACAAAAGGCTAAGGGGGCAAAACAGTACATTCAACCTCCAAATACAGGAAAAAGTGTAAGAAATGAGGAAAAATACACCCAATGGCATAAAAACCAAGTGACCAACGTTTCAAGGCCTATTTTTACGAAGTCGATGTTAGAAATGGCAAAACTGCGAAGCACGATGTTTGGAGTCCTAAGTTTGCAATTTTCTCGAGCTGAGCACCGACCTGTAGGCAGGGCAATGTTTCTATCTTTTCCCCTTACCTTACTTCGAAATTTCCAACAAGGAACTGTACATGTTCACTTGCGGTGCCTAGTTTGCTTTTGAGCAAGGGGAGTAGAAATTAACTTTATTGCATTTGAGCGCAATCTCAAGTTACATTGGCCCGCTAGAAGATCGGACAAGATGAGGAAATCAAACTGGCTCTAAATTGCTCCGCATTATTTTATATGGCTATTCAAGATGTTCCACGATTGTTGGAAATTTGTTGCTTTAGGCCTGATTCGGTTCCACCGGATTGAATCCGGACCAGGAATGATGATTATAGTAAAAAAAATTATAATAGTTACAATAAAAGATCGAGATTTATTTCGGGTGGGGAACCAATTTACTTATGGTAGAGACAATAAACGATCCGGATTGGTTCCCCACCTCTTGACTAGTAGATTGATTCCCGGTCTCTTGTTGTCTCTGTCATGAGTAAGGCCCCGTTTGGTTAAGATGGAGGCCAGGAACGGTTCTTAAGCATAAATATGAAGAAAACCATGTTAGATATAATAAGAGGCCATGCTCTATTCTGGGTTCGGAACTAATTTATTCATGGTTGATACAACAAGAAACCGGGAATCAATCCTCTAGTCTAGTCAAGAGGTGGGGGAACCAATCCGGGTGTTTTGTTGTGTCTATCGTTAGTAAATTAGTACAAATTAGTTTCTCGACCTGGAATAAATTGTCGGTGTTTTATTGGCAGTCCTACCGAGGGGTATCCCTAGGTAGTAGAGTTTCGGTGGAGTGACAGTAGAATCAGGAACTCGACGATTACGTGACACGAGATTTATACAGGTTCGGGCCGCCAATTAGGCGTAATACCCCACCTCCTGTTGCTGATCTTGTATTACGTAGGGTGAATATTAGTACGAGCTTGTCTTCTTGATCGATGATCAGAGAGACTAGTCGAGATTCTTTATATTCTATGAGAGATTGGGTTGTAATTGAGATTGTTTTGAGAGGGGTCCCTGCCCAACCTTATATACTAGTTGGCAGGGTTACAAGCGTGGATTCCTAGTCTAATTCGAGTAGTAACTCGGGCAAGCCTCGCTATGCGAGTGCTTTCCTTATGTCGACTAGTTTCCATATTCTGTAGAGTCCTGTGCTGCCTTGCACCACGGTCTCTACTCGTTGCCATATGCTCCTTTGGAGTTATTCCTGCGTTCATATGGGCCTTGGGCCTCTATGTCCGACAAGCCCCCGAGTGCTTGATAGCCGAGTTCTTTCCTTGTCGTGAGAGTGCTTGGCCTATAGAGTCGAGTACTTTTCGTCCTTTTTGAAGGTCTTCGAGTGCTTCCTTGGAATGCAGTCTTCTGGTCTTCTAAGGACGAGGCTGTGAGGTGGTCAAGCCCTCGAGCGCTTCATAGCCGAGTCATATGAAATAGCCCCTGAGCTTTAGGTTGAATCGATGATTCGAGCTGAAGGTCCTAAAAAAATCTTGAATCTTTGGTGAAAATTTAAAAAAACTTAACATAAATGATCCATGATCCCTGTAGCCCTCGAGTCTTGAACCACTCTTTGGAGTCTAAAAAGGATCAAAGGTGGTCGTGGTTTTAGAATAGACAATGGTAGAGCTTGAATTTTGTAAAAAAAGATTTTTACAAGAAAGTTTTATTTTCAGGACGTCTCCTGGAAATAAAAGATTCTATTAAAAGATTCTTTTTCTAAAAAACTGGGTGGAACCTCTTGTTTATTTTTAAAGAAAGGGGTAACTGTCTGTGCCCCCTAGTGGTTATAAAAGGACGGGCCCTTAGGGTTTTACTTTTACCCCGAGCCTTTCTTCCAGTCGACGAAAAATCTTAGGAACCATCTGCCCGCCGCCGCCGTTTGCTCTTGAGCTTGACCTAGCATTTGAGAGTAGATTCGACTCGTGGTCTCTTTGGAGATGGCGCCTCCGAAGAAATAGACTGGAGATTCCACTTCTTCCAAGCGCAAGGGGGATGATCTCGACTCGAGCCGCCCGAAGGTGCAGAAGAGTGAGGATAGATCTGTTGGGATTTCGGCGGCTTCCGAGGCTCATCTGGAGGGCCTTGTTCAAAGAGGCCTTCTTGGATCAAAAGCGGTTGTTGGCTGGGAAGCGTTGGGGCGGACGACCTCTTCCTTGCGAATCTTGAGGGCAAGGTTATTTCTTTTTCCCTCTTTGCTGAGCGGGGGGTTGGCTTTCCAGTCTGTGACTTCTTTCGCAAGATCCTGAATTACTTTGACTTGGAGTTATAGAATCTGAATCCTAATGGGATTTTTCACATTGCCAACTTTGTCCACTTCTGTGAGGCGTTCCTGGGAATCAAGCCCCACTTTGAGCTCTTTAGGGACATCTTCCATGGTAAACCTTATCCTTCAGGAGATTCGACTTGGGGAGTTGGTGGAGCTGGATTCCACCTGCGGCAAGGCGCTAAGGTGAAATACTTTGATTATCATCAGAAGGATAACAATTATGGTTGGCAAGATCATTTGTGGTATGTCCCTGCTGAGACGAGTGGTCTTCCTCAAAGTATGGGTAAGGTCCCCGTCAAGAATATCTGCTGGAACAAGCCTACTAATGAGAAGGATCATCCTCATTTGAAAGAGTTGTATGAGCGGATTTCTAAGCTGAAAGAAGCCGGAGTGACGGCTGGTTCTGTCGCGTATAGTTGGATTGAGCGGCGAGTACAGCCGCTGGCCCGCAAGGAGGGATAGGGCTTTGAGTACAAAGGAGTGGGTGATCCTTTCCGTATGAGTCCCGAGATCTTGTCTGAGGAGGAGGTGATGCTGCGTGTACAGTCTATGCTTCCCAGGGTTACTAAGAAACCCTTTGTTCCTCAGCCTTTTGAAGATGGGCATCCTCACAAGCCGGTAATTTTTGCTATATTTCCTTTGTCGCGTATTTTCCTGGCCCTGCTTGATCTCCTTCTTTTTCCTTAGGAGGATGTGGAGAAATTCTATTCTTGGCCTTCAGTGCCAGATGTTTCCGAGCAGGGCTCTGTTGAGTTGACTGCTATTGCACCCGTGCCCAAGCGTCGATGAAGAAGTTCGTCGAGAGGGAAAAAAGTTGTGTTGAGTGCTTCCCCAGCGGTGGATCCTAGGTACTGTTCTCGACTTTTTCACTTGTCGTGAGTGCTTTTCCTTTGTTCTCGACTGCTTCTTTGCCTCGACGGCCTCTTGATTGTTCCTTTTGCTCACTAGTGCCACTGGGGGAGGACAAAATGTTGGAGCCCCCGAGAGTGGTTTTGACACGGAGTCAGACCCGCTTCTGGTGGCTAATGCTGAAAAGGAAGTCGTGGTTGACCAGTCGGTCGCTGCTTCCTCGGGTTCTTCTGGGCCAGGTGCCAAGAGGGCGAAGCCTTTGGTATTTCGTTCGCCTAAATTTGCTAGCGAATCTTTCAAGAGGTATTTTCCTTTCTTTGTAAAGTTATTATCCGCTACTGCTTTTTATCTGACGAGTTGCTTTATGTCTTCTATCAGGAAGATAGAGACAAGTGCTCGTCAAGAAAGTGTGCCGCCACCAGAGAAGACTATTGCGGTTCCTCCTTTTACAGAGGTTGCTAAGGAGCCAGTTGTATCTTTGGGAGAGGAGTTGTTTCCGCCGTCGTCAGATGCGGGTGTAATCCCTCCTTCTGAAGTGACTCCTCCTTCTGAAGCGACTCGTGATGAAGAGCCTGTGGGTGACAGACAACCCGAGGCGGCGCTACTTGCTGCTGCTTCTGAGGTATTTGTCTCTTCTCCTTTGTCCCCCTCTCTGTGTCTTGTTTTGTGACTTTGTCGGCTCTTTCAGACTGAGGGTCGAGCGCTTCACGTTGCTTTGCTTGGGACGTCGACTGGTTTGGCGTCGGCGTCGATCCCTCTGTCGCGGCCAACGAGTGCTGGTGGTGGATCGAGTAGTTTGGTCACCGGCTTCAAGGTCCCAGAGAAGTATATTGAAGATCCTCTGCTTGGAAAGGAAAGAGTAGAATTGTCGCTAGCGAAAGGCAAGTCGATGTTGGACTATGCCCATGAGTGTATCGACTATCTGAAGGTACTCTACTGCTAGTCTTTGTTTCTTCTTTTGCTTTGGGATCTGTTGATTTACTCTCCATTCCCTTTTAAGATGTTGCCGCAAGCTCTCAGGAGAAATCAGATCTTCTGCGGAAGGCTGAGGCCGAGTTGGAGAAGCATCGATCTCAAAAGCTTCATCTTTTGTCGAAGATTGACTCCATTACCGTTGACAAGCTGAGCGAGTCTCATGCTTTTGCATTGAAGCGGGAGAAACTTGAGCAGGCGATCCTTAAACTTCAAACCAAGAACAAGGCTCTTATTGCCTCAAAGACTGGTGAGTTTCCTATTTTAGGCTGCTTTTGGTAGTATCCAGACTTGACTTTTGTCTTCTACTACTTTTTTTAGCTTGTCCAAACAAGTGGAGGCGCTTGAGAAGGATAATACCCTTATGAAGTCTCTTGTTTATGCTGCAAATGAAAAGCTTGAGAAGTTCGATGATCTCCAGAAGAAGAATGACCGTCTTAGTTTGGACTATCTTGATCGGCTGACTGAGTGTGGAATCCTTCAGACGAAGCTTAAGAATGCTTATGCTGAGGCGCTGCAGAGCCTTGCCACGATAAAGGATCTTGATGAGAGATATCAGGCTTTGGAGAAGGCTGTAACGTCCGTTGCTGATTCTATTGATCGCGAGTCTGTTGCAGGGAGTTCTCGTTCTCTTATCGAGAGGTTGGAGGAGGCTCCTTTGAAGTTTGTTGCGTATGTGCGAGAGACTTGTTGCTTCCTCTCGAATCAGATGCTTGCTATTATGCGGTCTCTTCATCCTGGTGCTTAACTGAACGCCGTTCCTGGAGGCAAGGCGCAGGATTGTTCTGAAGATGACTTCAAACAGCTTCTGATAGAGACTAGGCCGTTGGCGGAAGAAGTTGTTGAGAAGCTCCGGCTCTTTGAATGATAAAGGTGAAGAGTAGTTTTACTACTGTCCGCCATGTGTAGAGCAGAGGGACTTGTCAATCGATATGGAAAACATTGTAGATAGCCTTTGATGAGACCTGCCATCGTTCTATCTTTCTTTGTTTCCATTTGTGACTTGTTGTGCCTTATAGGCAGTTTTAGTTTATTTCGAGTTGCGTTTCTCAATTGGGCTTTTTCCTTTGCTTGAAAGGAAAGCACTCGGAAACCTTATTTTTCTACTTGAGAGTCCGTAGCTTAACTTGCGTTTGTAGACTCTTTGGTAGTTTTGGATAGGTCGAGCCTGTTCAGGGGGTTTTCCTTTCGCTTGGACCTGTTTTCTTGAAACAAGTGCTCGAAGGTCCTGAATTATTGGTGCTGCTGTAAGGCCAGCGTACCTCATCGAAGATCTTCTCGCTTGAACGAATCCATACTTGTGGGAAAGTACTCGGAAGCCTCGGATAATTTTTGTAAACATTCTGAGTTTACGTGAAAGGCCAAGCCTTTTTCGAGTTTTTGTGTTTCTCGTTTGGGCATTTCTTTTCTTGAAAGAAGCACTCGGAAATATCGAAATATGTTTTTAGGACTTAGACTCTTTCGCTTGTACTTGCTTTCTTGAAGACAAGTACTCGAAGAATCTTGAAAACAACTGATGCTTGTTAGCATGTAGGGACTTCTCGCTTGATCCTTCCCCGTACTTTCGGAGTAGGTACTCGGAAGCTCTAGGATAGACATGTTATCCTTTATTTTTGCCTTGGACTGAAAAATCAGATGAAGATATTACTTTGTTCTTGAATATGTAATATTTACAATATATCTCTTTTGTCCTTTTAGACGTAGAAACGCTGCAGATGTTCTATATTCCAAGAGTTCGGTTCTTCGGCTCCTTCTTGTGTTTGAAGTCTATATGACCCTGGGCCTATGACCTTGGATATGATGAACGGTCCTTCCCATCTAGACATCAGCTTCTGTAGTTCTGCGGTCTTTTGGATGCGTCGCAAAACTAGATCGCCAATGTTGAAGGCTCTTTTTTGAACGTTTCTGTCGTGATAACGTCGTACTCCTTGAATGTAACGGGCTGACCGTAGAAGAGCTGCGCAGCGTTCTTCCTCGACTAGATCGATTTCTAGTTGTCTTGTTGTGTCTGCCAGTCCTTCTTCGTATGCTTCCACTCGAGAAGAGTTGAACATGATGTCTACCGGTAGGATTGCTTCTGACCTGTAGACCAAATAGTATGGAGTTTGTCCTGTGGGTTTGCAAGGCTGAGTTCTAAGCCCCCAGACTACATGAGGTAGTTCGTAGATCCACTTCCCTCCATGTTTTTTGTTGTGTTCGAATAGTCTTTTCTTGAGTCCATCTAGGATTAGCCCATTGGCACGCTCGACTTGACCGTTGGACTTTGGTGCGCCACTCATGCTTGCTTTACTTCAATTCCGCTTCTGTCGCAGAAGTCCAAAAATTCATGGCTGTTGAAGTTGGATCCTAGATCTGTAATGATGCCGTGAGGCATGCCAAATCTGTGCATGAGTTCGATGATGAACTCGGCTGCTTTTCCGCCTGTGATGGTGGTGATAGGTTTGACTTCAATCCATTTTTTGAACTTGTCGATGGCCACCAGTACGTGCGTGAACCCTCCTGGAGCGGTTGTTAGTTTGCCCACCATATCTAGCCCCCAGCAAGCGAAAGGCCATGAAGGAGGTATTGCAATGAGGTTATGAGCAAGAACATGTTGCTGTCTTCCAAAGAATTGACAACCTTGGCATTTGCGAACTAAGTCTTCTGCGTTTGCTAGAGCTGATGGCCAATAGGAGGCTGCTCTGAAGTCTTTTCCAACCAGGGTTCTTGATGCAGCGTGATTCCCGCAAACTTCTAAGTGTATTTCTTCCAGGATTTCTCTTCCTTCTTGTCAGGTGACACACTTCATTGCTACCCCAGAATATAATCCTCGTCGGTATAGTTCATCTCCAATTAATAGGTAATTCTTGGATCTTTGGACGAGTTGTTCTGATTGGGTTTTGTTGGCTGGAACCGTCTTGTTTTTGATGTACTCGACGAAGGGCGTCTGCCAATCTTCTTCTATGACCATGACTACTCGATCTGAAGTATGTTCAGGATCTTTGCCTTTTGCCTTGTGGTCTGTGGTTCTTTTGTAGAGTTCTTGGACGAATACTCCAGCGGGTACTTGTGCTCGAGTAGATCCTAGCTTGGATAATACGTTGGCGGCGACATTGTCGTCCTGTGCTACCCAATGGTACTCGAGTCCACTGAATTTGTTCTCTAATTTATGCACTTCTTCGCAATATGCATCCATATTTTCTTTGTTGCGATCCCACTCTTTGTTGACCTGGTTGATCACCACCGAGGAGTCGCCATAGACTAGTAGACGCTTGATTCCGAGTGATATTGCGAGGCGTAGACCGTGTAGCAGTGCTTTGTATTCCGCCTCATTGTTTGATACTTCCCAGAATATTTGTAGGACGTACTTGAGTTGTTCACCCTTTGGTGATATGAACAAGACGCCCGCGCCGGCTCCTTCGAGCTTAAGGGATCCGTCGAAGTACATGATCCAATGCTCGGGCTTGCCAGCTGGTGTCGGAGCTTGATTTTCATACCACTCTGCTATGAAGTCGATTAGTGCTTGAGACTTGATGGCTTTCTTTGCTTTGAACTCGATGTTGAGTGCTCCTAGTTCCACTGCCCATTTGGAAATTCGACCAGTGGAGTCTGGATTGTGTAGGATTTCTCCGAGCGCATAATCCGTGATGACCAAGATTTTGTGTGCGTTGAAGTAATGTTGTAGCTTTCTTGACGTAATGAGCAAGGCGTAAAGTAGTTTTTGAATTGTGGGGTAACGAGCTTTGGACTCTGAGAGTACTTCGCTGACGAAGTACACCGGCCTCTGCACAGGAAATGCACTGGTGGTCCTCAGGTCTTTCCACAACTAGTGCGGTGCTCACCACATTTATGGTAGCTGAGATGTATAAGAGTAGAGTTTCTTCTTCTTGGGGTGCTGTTATGATCGGTGGAACTTGTAGGTGTTTCTTCAGATCTTGGATCGCTGCATCGGCTTCTTCTGTCCACTGAAAGCCTTCTTGTTTCTTCAGTAGTTTGAAGAAAGGAAGCCCCCTCTCTCCTAGGCGAGAGATAAATCTGTTTAATGCCGCCATGCATCCTATAAGCTTTTGGACGTCCTTGACTGTCCTAGGAGCTTTCATACTTGTGATGGCATTGATCTTTTCTGGATTTGCTTCGATTTCTCGATAGGTTACGATGAAACCGAGTAGTTTTCCCCATGGGACACCAAATACGCATTTGGTGGGATTGAGTCTTCATCTGTACTTTCGAAATGAATTGAAAGTTTCTTCTAGATCTGCGATGAAGTTGTCCGGGTTTCTTGTTATAACGACCACATCATCTACGATGCTTCGACACTGCGATGCAATTGGTCTTTGAAGCAGAGTTGGATGGCTCATTGATAAGTTGCACCGTTCTTTAGTCCAAAGGACATAGTAGTGTATGCATATACGCCATATGGAGTGATGAACGCAGTCTTAATTTGATCTTCTTCCTTCAGAGTGATCTGATGATATCCAGAGTAGCAATCTAGGAAGCATAGTAAGACTGAGCCTGCCGTAGAATCGACAACTTGGTCGATCCTTGGAAGTCCGAATGGATCTTTGGGGCAATGCTTGTTTAGATCCGTGTAGTCGACGCACATCCTCCACTCGTTATTCTTTTTGCGTACTAAGACTGGATTGGCTAACCACTCGGGGTAGAAAACTTCTTTTATGAAGCCGGCTGCAAGTATTGCAATTTCAATCTTGATAGCCTCTCTCTTGGCTTGGACGAATCACCGTAGTCGTTGTTTCTTTGGTGTAGATTTTGAATCCACATTTAAGGTATGCTCGATCAGTTCCCTTGGCACCCCTGGCATATCTGCTGGTTGCCAAGCAAAAATGTCTCGGTTAGCCTGAAGGAAACTGACGAGCACGCTTTCCTATTTGGGATCTAGTCTTGCTCCTATTGTAGTTGTCTTGGATGGTTCTCCTTCCTGCAACTCAATTTGCTTGGTTTCGACCTTCCTAGGGCGTTGTCACCTTTAAAGGACCACACTCTTGAGTTGGAATCTTCAAGCTTGGTCTTCTTCAGTTTTTGTGCTACCGCGAATACTTCATCCATTGAACTAGGGAACTTGAGTAGTTGAAGCGAGTTCGACTGCTTCCCTGTCGCAATCGTATGACCTCCTGAGATCTCATGAAGTGATAGAACACCATGAGGTCCAGACATCTTGAGAATGAGGTATACGTAATGAGGTACTGCCATGAACTTTGTCATGGCTTGGTCATCCTAAGATAGCATGATATGAGGTCTCAAAGTCTGCTACTTCGAAGGTGATGAATTCTGTTCTGTAGTTTTCTCGAGTCCCAAAAGTGACTGGCAAAACAACTTGCCCAAGGGGTAAGGCTGCATTGCCATGGAACTATTCCAGTAGAAGGGAGATTTTGTGGTAGTGAGCATATGAGAAATTTCTAGTCCCATTTTCTTTACGGTGCTTGCGAACAGGACGTTGAGGCCAGCACCACCGTCGATGAGTACTTTTGTTAGCTTTGAACCTGCTACTATTGGATCTAGGACGAGCGGTAATCGGCCTACGTCGGCGTAGCTTGTCCACTGCTCTTCTCTTGTAAAAGTAATCGGAATTTCCGAGTACTTTAGATATTGTGGAACGGCTCGTTCGATGGACATGATCTCCCTTATCGTGAGTTTATTTACTATTTTTGATGGGAAACCGTGCTCTCCGCCCATGATGACCATGACAGTCTTGTCTGCGTTCTGGAACTTGTCCTCCTCGATCTTGTCTTCTTCGTCCGCCTTGTTCTTGCCCTTTTGTCCTTTACGTTTGTCGTTGACAGGTAGTCCAAAGGCTTTTCTAAGGCTATAGCAATCCCAGACTTGTGCTTTTGATTTGGATGCCACGGGCATTGTTGTTGCTGTAAGGCTTTCTCAAGTCTCTGTTCTTTTTTGGCTGACCATGTGCGTTCTGCTCAAGTGCCGCGATGATATCGTCTAGCTTTCTCTTTCTTGGTACGCCCGGGAAATCACATTGATTTTTGTGATCGTTGTTTTTCTTGTTGTAGCCTCGTCTGCTTCTAAACTTTGCGATTTCCCTTTCTTATTGGTCCGTCCATTCTTTGATCATTGTCCTCAGAGCTTGAATTGTTTTTGGCCGTTGATGACCAAAATCCGAGTGGACAATTCTGCTGAATATTCCTGCTTGGAACAGGTCTATGACGTCGCGCTCTGATATGTCTACGACTGTGTTCTTTATGTTAAAGAAACATCGTATGTATTCTCTGAGTGATTCGTCCTACTTCTGTCTGCACATGGATAGCTCATGACGAGTGCCTGGGCAATCGTACATCCCTTGGAAGTTGGCGATGGATACTTGTTTGAGTTGTTCCCAGGAGTGTATTGAGTTTCGAGGCAGGTTCTCGAACCACGTCAGGGGAGAAGCTTCCAAGGCCAGAGGGAAGTGTCGACATTTGATCGCGTTGTTGCCTCCTGTACATTCGATTGCAGTCGAGAAAGATCTTAACCAAGATTCTGGAGAGCGTTTACCGTCATATTGGTCGAAACCGACTGGTTTGAAGTTAGGAGGATAGATGGCCATCCTAATGTCCTTTGTTAGCATTGGGTAGCCATCATCGTCGTCGTCTTGTTCCTTCTCCAGTTGTTGGGAATTGATGATAGAGCGGACGTCGCGCTGCTTATCCAGATACTGACAAAGATCATGTTGCCCTTGTGCAGCTCCGTTGTTTCTTCCTTGAAATTGGCTCCCCGCCGGTCGGCTAGGAGCGCGGCTAGGTGTGGCATTCTTGCTTTTTGCATTGAATGTCCTCATTTTGCTGTTGACCACCTGGCTCTTGACTGGAGCATTGATTTTGTTTTCTTGAGGAATAGTGACTGCTGCATCGAGTTGTTTGGTCATAGTTTTAACTTGTTCAAGAGCTTTTTCAACCGCCGCTGTCTTTGGTAAGGAACGTAGCTGGAACTGGAGCTCCATGGCGTTGGCCAAAGGAGAGACATATTGACCTCCTTCGACTGGTTTCTTGTCGACAGTTGCTAGTCGACGACTTCATGCGTCGAGTCGTCGTTGAGCTCTTTTTGCGTTCTTGATCTCCCTAGATGCTTTGTGTGCTTCTGATTCCCCTTCTTATCCTTCTGAGTCTGCGGATATTTGCTTCTCGAGTTCGTTGGCATAACGCTCGTTGTCATCGACTGGATTAGCCATGAACAGCTCGCGTTTGGGATCAAAACTGGCGCTAGAGCTTGTAGTAGCTATTTCCGTATCACCTTCCGCTTCCAACGCAAGAGGCACGCCGGACTGATATGGCAGATCGGATGTTAGGATCAGGATCTGTCGACCTAGAGTTGTTTTGCCAGTTTTACTCCTTTCTTTGAAAGGAACTCGGACTGGTCTTCGACTTGGGTTTGGGTTGGGTGGGTGCTCGATCTACTCGTCGAAATTGAGTCGGACTCGGAGTGAATTTCCTAAGTTGAGTTTGAGAGAGATCTTGATTCGAGCGCTTCCCCCTTGATGATATTGGACAACTGGATTTCGTCGAAATTTTCGACGAGCTCCTCTATGCTTGGCAATGTCAGTCATGACTGAAGTGAATCGCCATCCTCGATCATCCTCTTGGGCTTCGTTCTGAGAGCAGCGCCTTCCCGGAACATCTTGTTTTATCTTGAAGTCGTCGAATTCTTCACGGGATTCTTGACGATCACCCCTACCTGGCGCGCCAGATGTCGGTGTCCTACCGAGGGGTATCCCTAGGTAATAGAGTTTCGATGGAGTGACAGTAGAATCAGGAACTCGACAATTACGTGACACGAGATTTATACAGGTTCGGGCTGCCAATTAGGCGTAATACCCTACGTCATGTTGCTGATCTTCTTGATCGATGATCAGAGAGACTAGTCGAGATTCTTTATATTCTATGAGAGATTGGGTTGTAATTGAGATTGTTTTGAGAGGGGTCCCTGCCCAGCCTAATATGCTAGTTGGCAGGGTTACAAGGGTGGATTCCTAGTCTAATTCGAGTAGTAACCCGGGCAAGCCTCGCTATGCGAGTGCTTTCCTTATGTCGACTAGTTTTATATTCTATAGAGTCCTGTGCTACCTTGCACCACAGACTCTACTCGTTGCCATATACTCCTTTAGAGTTATTCCTGCGTCCATATGGGCCTTGCGCCTCTATGTCCGACATAAATCCCGGCGTTTTATTGTATCTATTATGAATTTCTTCTTATATCGATGTCTAGGGACCATTCCGGCCGTGAATGAATCCTAAGCAACCGAATGGGCGCTAAATTGGTTTTTCACTCGGAATAAATCCCGATCTCTTATTCTAACTATATAAATTTCTTACTATATGGATCTCGATCTCTGGTGGAACCAATTCCTCACAACCGAAGGAGCCCTTAGTTAATTCTCTTATTGGCAATGCATTTCTTGTATTATGTTATATTAAGTTTATCAACTCTGTTTCAATTGGTATTCGCGTACGTTGAAGGATTTTAAAATTCTTGGTTTGATATATGCCGAGAAAATATAACTACTTGCCTACCTGTACTGACACGGGCTAATTAGCCGCGCTTTGCGGGTATGCGGGGTGGGTTTGCCCAGCGGATTGCGGCAAAATCCGCCCAGCTTGCATCCTAGACGTCAATTGTTTCACTTAATAAATATCATTAAGTAATTTGTCAATGGATTGCCTAGCTTAATGAGTGTATGATTACGTTTAAGAAACAAGAGTGTATGATTAATCCTGCTTGTCGGGATTAGTCGGACGCACTGCTTGCACGTACCTTAATGTGAACCCTACCTAGACCCCTCCCAAAAATCCGTATCAACTCAAAATCTCAGAAAACATGGTGGGCAGTTGCATCAGACTATGGTGAACCTTTTCCGACATAATTCAGCCATGGTCTCAAGGAAAATCAGAGCATTTTAGCAAACATGAAGAAGAGCAAAGAAAAACAACAAAGCACAAGAAAAAAAATATGAATTTCGAAGAGCCAGTGACTGCGGTATGAGGGACTTGACTTGACCCTAGGCCTTTGGCAATTGGCACTGTTCTCACGTTCTCTCCTCTCTCTCTCTCTCTCTTAACAGCAGGAGCACCACTGTTCTCAGTTCTCACATGTCGTAGCATTAAACCATCATCATCAAAATTGAAAACCTCAACTTGAAGGGTAACAAAATCTGCCCAAAACCAGGCAGGACAACGATGCGGCCCACTTTTCCTTTTTTTTTTTGAAGCGTAAGGGGGAAGCTCACCCAGCATTTCATTGAAACCACCACAAGCCAAACGACTGGTGGCATAGTTTATATAGGTGTAGCAGGTCCACAGATTACAGAAGAAAGTTGCAAGCACAGTGTAACAAGTACAATGAGAAAAATAAAGGACACAATAGACACACAGAAAGAGTGCATTATACCGATCATAAATGGGAGTCACAACCGAACAACTTGCTTGCCAGGTTCACAAGAGCCAAAGTGTAACTGTACCACCCGTCGCAGCTATGCCGCGCTGTGTGCCACCCTCCAACGATTTGGGAGAGCTCGCCCAACAGAATGGGGGCTAAGGCTGGGGGGAAACGACTTGACCAGAATGTTACTGGAAATGACGACCTCCCTTCGAGAGTTGGCAGAGACACCAATGGAGGCACATCCAGGCGCTGCATACCGCCATCCAACACCATTCGAGGGGAGAAAGCCTCAAAGGAGGGAGGGTCAACAAAAGGTGAACTTCACCATCCGACATTTGATTCGGTATCAGTGTCAATAAGAAGAGTGCCGACGAAGTAAAGGTGCCAGCTGTGAACACTTATGGAGTCATGGTAGAATCTAAGTAAGGAGGCACGAAGTGAAGCTCAAACTTCGCGGAGACACCAGGCCGTGCAAGGTGCATAAACACCCCTACGCACCAAGCACAACACTTTTGTTGCACGACATCAAGAGTCCAAGGTGTCGACTCTGTCGAAACTCGGTACCACTCAGTGTCAAGGTGAGACATATAGGAACGACCACCATGGATGTACCTCAACCATTCTAAATTAGGAGTAGATCGATTCATGTGACCACCGCGCCAACCGAATGGAGAAGGGCATAGATACTGTGGCGGTGCAGCCCCAAACTTCCGAGCAAAGGGCCTGATCTGGGCCTCCACTCGAATCGGACGAAGGGGAGGGCCGTGGCCACGGACGCGGATCCAATGCCTTTGCTTCTTAAAGGCCCGGCGTACCTTTGCTTCATCTGTGCCTCCCATCCTTCCTAAGCTCTGAGTTTTCTTTATTTTTCTCAAAGTTCAGAGTCTTTTTTATCTCGCGAATCATTGATCTTTGGAGCAAACTTCCTATATAATGCTTGTAGCTGGTTGTGACAGATTTCACTTTGGTTAAAGATTTGTGGCAAATTGGAGTTTGGTTTGAACGAATTTCATCAAAGAAAGGACTGATTTTTTGTGCACTTTAGACTTGCACCTTAGCAGCACCAGCAGCTTGCCTGCTTGTTTCCAAATTCCACCGCCGTGCATGCAGCTAGCCCAGCAGACTAGCAAATCGAGCAGGTCACTAGCTAGGTGACCCCGCTAGAGCCTCATTTAAACGCCCGCGACGGATGAGGGTCCTCGCTTCCTCGGCTTGCAGTAAACGGTGTTTTCGGCGAGCTTCGATTTGGCATTAGATCGAGGGCTCGTGGCGTGGTGTTCATTGCTACGCAGCCTTTCTTCTTCTCCTTCGCGGCGGCGCTACTTTCTAATTTTTTCTCCGCGGCGCGCGGCGGCGGCGCAGCGCCGAGTCAGTCCGCCTGGGCTGGTGCTCTGAATGAGCCAGGATCGTTGGATCTTTGTTGGGCACAGAGGATGAAGCGAAAGTTGCGCCGTTAATATATGGTATGCGTGTTAATCTGGGCAGCGTATCCTATGAAAACAAGATTGGTGTGCAAACTATGAAAACTCAAATCAGGGACGCGGGATCTTCATCTAATGCCTCAACAGAAAGGTGGAAAATTTTAACAAATAAACCCTCCCACCATTAATTTGCTCATCATTTTTTTCTTAAACCCCCTCTCCTAATTGCCGACGCCTAGACTCCTTCCCGTGGGCGCGCCAGGCGAAACGATACCGCCTGGATCGATCTTCCAGGATCGATGCTGAGGACGCCGGCTGGAGCCTCCCGTTTGATGTCCGAGTCAAGATCGATGCAGAGATTGATTCCTCCCCGTTCCAAAAGCATAGCAGTGTTGATTCTGTTATTTGTACAGGCCCTCCTCTTTGCTTTAACACTAATGCAGAGGTAGCAGCCCGAGAGACCAGCTCTAACAATTTTGGATTTTGAGATTGATGAAAGTGGCAGTATTTCACGAGAACTCGATATTCCTGAAGTGGTTAACTCGATGGGTTGGAGCAGTCCGCTGATCAAACGCCGCCTGGGGATCTTGACTCGGACATCAGAAGTCAATCGCTGGCGTCCAGGAGGCGTCGATCCTGGGAGATCGACCCAGGCGGCCTCGTTTCGCCTGGCGTGCCCGGGGCAAGGAGTCCAGC
Organism: Urochloa ruziziensis; assembly: GCA_015476505.1. Taxonomy (NCBI): domain Eukaryota; kingdom Viridiplantae; phylum Streptophyta; class Magnoliopsida; order Poales; family Poaceae; genus Urochloa; species Urochloa ruziziensis. Next base: position 13,274,248 of record CM027126.1, on the reverse strand, counting down.
CGTCGGCAATTAGGAGAGGGTTTTAAGAAAAATGATTAGTAATGTGGGAGGATTTATTTGTTAAATTTTGTCACCTCTCTGTTAGGCCATCGGATGGAGATCTCGCGTCCTTGATTGGAGTTTTCATAGTTTTCACACGAAACTAGTTTCCACAGGATAAGCTGCCGTCCTGATACGTGATGTGAGTTCTCATAGTTCTCACGGGAATTGAGTTCTCATAGATATGTTCCCTAAATGTTTTGTGTGCTAAATCTCTAATCGTACACTATCCAAACAATAAGAAAAATGATACCAGCTGTGCATTTACTAGGTCTAGGCTGCAAATGGCTGAAAAATATTTTGAGGCACGCACCAATCCGATTTTCGTTGGCTTCGCATGCGGCCTACTGCTGGAGTCTCTGTTCGGTTCACGTCGCCGTCGCCATCTTCCCCCCTTCCCCGACCGCTCTTTTTCCTCCGGATTCATGTGTCCCGGCCGTGGCGGGCGGGTCAGCAGCGGCGGCCACAGTGAAAGTGGCTTCCAAGTTTCAATGCCCCGTGCGGCTGTGCCGTGCCGCCTCACGGGGGCGCGCACGGAGGCTTGCGGCGTTGTCGACACAGCGGGCTGCGGGGGCTCAGCTTCCGCCGCTACCTGGTACGTGCACCTACGCTTGACATTGTGGTTGATGATACTGGGGAATCTGGGGAGGGGGTTTCTCCGAGCGGATCGCGACCAAATACTCTTGGAGCCGCCTCGGGCACCGTACACAAGTGAGATGACATGATCCCCAAATGCCAAATGGGGCTAAACTTACTGCAGGTGCAGACAGATTTGAAGCCAGGCATACTGTAAAATGTAGTACAACGGATGCATGAAGGAAGATTAGTACATTAGTGTGCCCAATGCAGTGCTCTCTACCATTATAAACTTGTATCTCATCAATTCGTTTCAGTTATCATTCATGCTTGAGAACTTTTCCTTGACTGTAAGGATCTCAGAGTGAACTCGTCCCATTTCAGGTCGCTCCTTCGGCAATTTCATGGAGCAGGAAAGTCCTATTCGTACCAGTGGAACGATGCAATTCTTCACGACCTCTGCTGCATCAATTTCGTCTTGTAGTATCGTGGGATCAACGATCTCATCGATCTTTTCTGGAAACGCTCTTTCCACAAAGCTGTGCAGGTCTGTACCATCACTGAATTTTTCATCGGTCGGACGACTCCCTGTTATCATTTCTAGCAGAAGCACTCCAAAGCTATAAACATCGCCCTTAGTTGATATCGCTTTGTTCATGCCATACTCTACACCATTTACAGACACAAAAAGAATACGATCCTTACAAATTTATAAAAAGAAAACAGAAACAAAGCTAACTATTTATAGATATAAGCTTATCTGACCTGGTGGGATGTATCCGATGGATCCTTTGAGGCAAGCCAAAGTTGACGTACAATCTTGTTGTGCATTTGTGGCGTATAGAAATCTTGCTAGGCCAAAGTCACTGACATATGCAGTCAAGTTCAGGTCCAAAAGAACATTGCTTGGCTTCAAGTCGCAGTGTATCAATGGAGTTGCAGATTGATTATGAAGATAATCCAGAGCAGATGCTACTTCCAAAGATATGTTGATTCTTTGGCTTAAAGTCAGAATATCTCTTTGACGATCATGGGCCCTTGGATGTAGCCATGAATCCAGGTTACCATTTGGCATGTATTGGAACACTAGGGCCTTAAAGGCTGACCCTGTATAATCCACTGAAGAGCATAAAGTAATTATTTTAACTAGATTTCGATGGCGGAGGTTTCTCAGGGCTTCACATTCTGCAACAAAGCTCCTCTCTGCCCCATGTATGCTGAGTTTAAAAATCTTTATGGCAACCTGATCTACAAGATTATGTAGATTACCCTTATAAACCACTCCGAATGACCCTGAGCCAATTAAATTAGAAGAAGAGAACCTTTCCGTTGCATTTGCAATTTCTCTATATGTAATCATGTTAATGCTCTTATTCAGTTTTGGCAAATTTGACTTTACTTGCATTATCTTCCTCCAGTGAATTGCAGTTAGACAGGAAAAAATCATTATAACTGCAGCAACGATTGATATTACTATCTCCAGTACCAGTGCCAAGATCTTGTGTTTCTTTTGCTTACTGGTTAATGCTGAACAAGGGGGCATACCTCTTATGGGAACACTAGTACACAAATGCTCGTTCCCTTCTATTGACACTGCTCCAGCATTGTCGAAAATTCCGCCTCTCGGTACTGCTCCATTGAAGTTGTTGAAGGATAGATTGAGATGTTGCAGAGAACTCAAGGATGCGAGGAACTTCGGGATATCTCCAGACAAATTGTTTACAGAAATATCCATATCCTTGATGCTTACCAAGTTCGCCAAAGATTGTGGAATGCTTCCAGCAAAGTAGTTGTTTTGCATCTCAAGGTGCTCCAGAACCACACACCTGCCAAGATTGGATGGGATATTGCCAGACAACAAGTTATTTGAGATGCTAAGTCTTTTAAGGTTGATGAGGTTGCCAACTTCCTCTGGTATTCGCCCAGACAGGTTATTGTGTGACAAGTAAAACTCGACTGTAGTAATTTTGAATATTTTACTTGGTATACTCCCATCTAGTGAGTTCTGAGTAAGGTTCAATATTTGGAGTTGGGTACAGTTCCCTATAGTTGGCGGTATCCTTCCACTCAAGTTGTTCCCATCCAGTTTCAGTTCAGTTAGCTGAACAAGGTTGCCAATAGCATCAGGGATTTGGCCTGAGAGCTTGTTGTGTCCCAAATATAAAGCGCCCAAGTCGCGCAAATTTCCAATTCTTTGTGGTATATTACCAATGAAAAGATTGTAATCCATGAACAACTCATTAAGGTTCCTCAGGTTACCTATCTCTGGTGGTATAGGCCCAGAAATGCTGTTATTCCTTAGCCACAGCATCTCAATACTTTTGGAAAGATTACCAAAAGAACTTGGCAATTTCCCTTGGAGATTGTTCCCATCTAACAACAGCCTCTTCAGTTTGGAGCAATTTGAGAGCGAAGACATAAAGGCCCAGTCGCCTGCATCTAGCATGTTGTTGCCCAGATCAAGTACCTCTAAGTTTAACAGTGACCCAAATAACGGAATGAACCCACCAAAGCTGTTGTTACCTAGCTCAAGCAGTTGTAGACTGGATGCATTGAGAAGAGAAGTTGGGATTGGGCCTTCAAACTTGTTTACAGTGAGGACTATGCCCTGAATACTTGGAAGCATGAAGCCAATGTTCAAAGGCAACCGTCCAATAAGATAGTTCTCTGCCATATAAATATATGTCAGGGAGGACATGTTGAAGAGAGATTTTGGAACTGGCCCTGACAATTCGTTTTCATTGAAGTCTAATATTTGTAATGTTGAAATATTTGCTAAGCACTCTGGTATGCTCCCAACTAGTTTATTTTGGTTAAGATAAATGGAAACTAGGGAGGAAAGCTTCCCTATCGAGGAAGGTATTGCTCCTGAGAGATGATTCTCTCCTAAATCAAGATGTTTAACAGGGGGAGAGAATGCAGTAACAGGTGGTATAGCACCAACAAGTTGGTTCTGCTGTAAGGATATAACTACAAGTGACGAGGTGTTGAAGAGAGCCTTCGGGAGTTCTCCACTAAGATTATTTTTCATGAGCTTGAGTATTTGGAGAGATGAACAGTTTGCGATGGACTCTGGGATGTCACCTACTGAGAGCATTGCTCCCAAGATCAACATAAGTGAGCGAAAGGCTGCTACCCAGTGCTGGTGGTATGTTGCCTCTAAGATAATTCCTGGAAAGGTCTAATATTTGCAGCTCATGAAGATTCCCAAAAGCATATGGGATGCTCCCTTGGAGCTTGTTGTTGCTAAGGTTGATCTCTTGAAGGTGCCTGCATTGACTTAGGGCAGGTGGGATCTGACCTTGGAGGGAATTGTTCCACAAACCTACGATCCGAAGCTGGGAGCATGAGGAGAGGTCAGCTGGGATATTACCTTCCAAGGAGTTGATGCTGAGGTTGAGGTAGCTGAGTTGGCGCAGGAGGCGGAACTCTGACGGTATGCCACCATGGAAGCTATTGTTTGATAGTTGGAGCTTTGCAAGAGAGGTGAGGTTGGTGATGCAAGGTGGTATGAGGCCTGTGATACCTTCTGATGGAAGGTTTAGCTCTATGACACGACGGGGATACAGTGCACTGCAAGTGACACCATGCCAGTTGCAGAATTCCAATGATGCATTGCTCCATGAGACGAAAACATGCACTGGACTAGAGATCTGGGACTTGAAGCAAAGGAGAGCTTGTCGATCATTTTCAGTTTCATTGGAGGTGGCTAACAAATTGCAAAAGGTGGTGGAGATAGAAAGAAGCCAAATAAGAGCTAAGACACTTAGGAACGCCATTTTGCTATTTGATAGAGCTCGATGTGAAGTTATCCTTTCCCTAGCAAGGCGTGTGTTACGTACACTAAACTGCACCATTCTACTCTAGAGGGCACTCGGTTTTGTAGCCACTCAATACACGGGGAATTGACGAGATGGCTGACTGGATGCTTTTGGGATTTATTAATTTCAAAGTCAGTCAATCTAAACGTATGCTACCTGCTCACTAGATTTGGTTCACTACTGTCTGAATTGTTTTGCAGTAGTTGTTGTAGTCTTCAAATTGTTCAGAAGTTATTGTAGTCTACTTGCAAAATATGAATACAAAAATTTGTAAGGAAGGTGTCTTGCTTTTTTTTAAGAAAAGGGAATATATATTAATACTGTTGCATCAATCAATGCATATAGCCGTTCAATATTACACGCTTATACCATCGATAAGTTAAGGAATTACGAAAATAAAATGCTAGAAGTTCCGACTATAAATGAAAGGAAGGTGCCTTGCTAATGAGTTTGTTGGCAGATTGTGATGCCTTGTGACTTCGCTGTGCAAGTGCAGCTTCGCTAGCCCGCAGTCAATGAAAACATTTGGTACCTGCGCACTAAGTTTTCTTCTGCTTGAATTATTCAGAATTATTTGGCAACTCTAATTGTTTTTTAGAACACGTAGAAGAGCTGCGTATCTTTGTATTATAACACGGGCCAACTGCACACACACAGAGAACACATATTATAACTTTTGGAATGTTGAGTAATCAAGTATAGTAGTTGGGAAGATTGAGTGCTCTAAGCATTCTGGTACTCCGGCTGAAACAGAAGAAGGGAGAAATGGTACACATGGAGAGGCGGGGCAAAAGCCCCTATCAATACCAGTGATACTCTGTTTGCCTCTGATCATCTAGAGAAGGGAAATATTTGTGTGCTTGGTTCCCAGAATCCGGCCTGATACACTTGACAGAGCTTCATTGGCTTAAAGATGAGCAGCCTCTTTACGTTGTCGGCAAACAAAGGACACTGAAAACTCCAAAAAAGCAGTCCAGACTTGGACCGAAAATGCAGTCTTGACAGTTTGATGAGATGCCACCAAGTACCAACTATACACTGACTCGGCTGACGCAGAAGAATCAGCAATGACTACAACTCGTTCTTTTTCTTTCTTTATATAGAAACCAGGACGCAGTGAGGCACAACGACTCCAAGTCCAATCCCACGCGTGCGCGTCCACTACACACGCTAAGACATATTTGCATTTTGCAGAGGGTACTCTAATATACAAACATGCTCAAGGATACAAATCAATGACCGAAAATCTTTATTCGCTAACCACCAATCACATCACAGATCCAGCCTAGATATACACATATTGAAGCAAGTTTCAATACGGAGATGACACTATACTGTTCATAGAAAATGATATGGATCAAGCAAAAAATCTAAAATTGTGCTAAATACCTTTGAAAAATTATCGCCATAAAAGTGAGTTGTTTTGTTTTGAAAATACAAAGGAGAGAATGAGAGACTTTGTCCAGATTTTTGGATGCAAGGAGGGTACCTTCCCCTCCAAATACTTGGGGATTCCTATGAACACTCACAGGATTAGAACACAAAGGTTGAGGGATGGTAGAAGAAAGATTTCAGAAAAAGTTAAGTAGTTGGAAGGGTAAACTTCTGTCAGTAGGAGGGAGATTGGTTTTAATAAACTCGGTTCTCTCAAGTGTACCTATGTTCATGACGTCGTTTTTTAGAATACCTAAAGGTGTTTTAAAGAGGCTATATTATTATAGATCGATGTTCTTTTGGCAATGTGATGAACATAAAAAGAGTATAGGCTTGCAAAATGGAGCATTTTACGTCATCCTAAGAGCCTAGGAGGGTTAGGCATCCTTGACCTTGACATTCGGAATATTTTCCTTTTGAACAAATGGGTGCTTAAACTGATGAATGAGGATGGTATGTGGCAGAAGTCATTAAAGAATAAATATTTAAATACGAAATCTTTAACACATGTAAAAAAAAGTAGGAGACTTGGTTTTGGCCGGGTTTGATGGAAACTAAGGACCAATTTTTGTCTACAGGATGCTTCAAGATTAAGTGGCAATCAGACCCGTTTTTGGGAAGACGTTTGGATAGGAAGTGAAACTTTGATGAAAACTTACCTGTCACTGTACAATATTTCTAGAAAGAGGAATGTGAATGTAGCGAGTGTTTTAAATTTAATATGTCCTTTAGAAGGGCTTAAACTTGGAGAAATGACTGAAGCTAGTGGAAAGTATAATCACTTTCAAGCTAAATGCTAACGATGATGTGTTTGTATGGAACAACAATAAAAAAGGGAAAGTTTTCAATTCAATCCATGTATAAGGATTTAATGGAGGGTAGGATACCTCAAAAGTGTGTTTTTTGGAAGATAAAAATACGATGTAAGATTAAAATCTTTCTTCGGTATTTGCAAAAGAGGTCATACTGATTAAGAGCATCTCCAAGAGTCTCTCTAAAACTCACTCTTTAAATCATCATTTAGAGAGTCATTTACATAAAAATCATTTTCTATATCTTTTTGTTTTCCAACAGCTCTTCTATATCTTGCATGCACTCTAGAGAGCTATTCTCTTTTCTATATTTTGCTAGCGAAAAATCCGGAATAGAGAGTGACTATGTTTGAATAACCAAATGGATCGGAGAGACTGTTGGAAGGTACATTTTTAATCAAAATCTTTAAAACTAGCAAATAAAAAGGATTTAGAGAGTCTTTTGGAGTTGCTCTAAGGACAACCTTGCTAAAAGACAATGGAAGGGGAGTACTAAATGCTGCTTCTGTAATAGAGAAGAGAATAAAAACATCTCTTTTTGATTGCCATATGGCAAGGTTTGTTTGGGGTGTAGCTCACGTTACCTTTGGTATTAGGCCGCCATTTGATTTCAATAACATGTGTGGTACTTGCCTTAGTAATTGGTCAGGAAAGAGTAGAAAGCTAATTATTATTGGAGTGACGACTCGTAGTTGGACTATTTTGCTAAGCCGAAACAATGTGGTTTTCAAGGGAGTTAGTCCTAATTCTTTTATGCAGGTCATCTTCAGAGGGACGTATTGGATAAGGAGTTGGACGACACTATCTAAAGAAGAAGAAAGGATGAATTTGAAGAAGATCTGTCATGGGTTGGAAGTCACTACGATGGAGATCTTCAACAAGTTTGGGTGGGCTTCCAGAAGCAGAATTCAAGCCTAGAGTTTTGGAATGCATTTGCTTCGGTGTCCTTATATATTTGATTTAGAGTTTAAACTCTTGTCGTTCGGTGTAAACTGTTGGGTGCAGCCTTCAGCGCTATGTGTATCACTCTTTTAGTGTTGGAGGTCGGTTACTCCTTAATCTAAACAAAATAAACTCCACCTTAGACGCAATATGCATGCGAGAGTCCCCTCATTTTTGGGGAGTCCCTAACGCTTGCCATGGCCGGGCGGCAGCGGCATCGTCGGGGCGTGCTGCACGCCCTGCACGAGCTAACCAAGGAAGAGGACAAGGAAACGAGAGAGACTGACTGTTGAGCTCCACGGCCTAACACTGTCAAATTGCCATCCATCCAATCCTCTTCCTCTTCAACACGCCCCCTCCCCCCCCCCCCCCCCCCAAAAAAAACTAAAAACTGGGTCGAACCCAACCTTCCAACCAAAGAAGTAGTAGGTTCGCTCCAATCTAAAAAACCGGGTTGGCTCGTACCCATTCCACATGGCTCCAAAACCAAATACATGGGTATGGTCTGAGTTCACTTCCAGTTGTGACAAGGGTTACGACACGCGGGGGGGGGGGGGGGGGGGGGGGGGGGGGGGACATGGGGATCATCTTTGGCATGAAAAGATCTCCGGTTGGAGCTCTCAGCTCTGTTCCTCGCTCCTCCTTTGTTCACAAGAAAGAAACATCGCCAAAATACGATCATATTGACCTCCTCCGATCCTTGTCGATCATATGTTAGTCTACTAGCACATAGGCATGAAACAAGGTCAGACAAATGTCCACTTCACCATTCTGAACATGCACAACTAAGACTGAGACTAAGAGTAAGACTACGTACATCACTGCGACCATGTACTGTGTACAGAGATAGCGAGATTCCACGAGCCTCCGTGTATTGACCGTATACCCATTGACTCGATCAGCAGGTTAGGTATGACTCGAGCACTCGACTGAAGTATTCTACTCCCTGGGCGTTGGCACGAACGCAGGCCTTCATCTAAACAACAGTCATAAATACCCTTGCATTGCAAATCAAACGGCGTGGAGCGAGACAGCCATCAGTCATCGCCATTGAGCTTGAGCTTGTTCATTCAGTTGGTGCCGTACCTGGAGCAAAATATGGTACCTGAAAATAGCTCTGACGCTGGTGCCGTCCCACCTCCCGCGCCGGCCACCAAGCCTACACCCACCTCAGGCGGTGATCCTCAGCAGCCTGTGGATGGTCAACAGGTAGCACCAGAAGGTTAGCCACGGATAAATTCTCAGCAGGAAACATTTCTGGCAGTTACTACGATCGACACAAACTTAAAAGGAATCCTTGTTGTGTTCCTTATTTTCTTTTTAGTACCTTCCACTTTCCATTGATACACGCTATTTGTTTCTCTGGCTGTTACGTTGCATGCAGATAAGACAGCTAATATGAATAATGGAAACTGGTTTCTCCGGCTTTGGGATCTCATCATCAATAGTCGTATTACCCGTACCGGTGGTCCTCTTGGTGATCGTACTACAAATCGCCCAATCAATGGTCATTGTAGATCTCCTCCTTGTCCTCCTCCAAAACTCGGCAACGGGCATGGTGCTCCTGAGAGATAGATTATTGTGTTTTTGAGCTGTGGGACTTGGATGAATTAAGATGAAGAAAAGAGATTGAGATCCATAGAGTCCACTGCAAGAAAAACCACCTTCAGTACCGGTCCGTAAGGCCGGTTTAGTACCGGTTCTGGAACCGGTACTAAACTTTCGAGACTAAATTGACAGTCGTTTAGTACCGGTTCCAGAACCGGTACTAAATCGCTCACTTTAGTACCGGCTGGTGTTACTAGCCGGTACTAAAGTGCCTGCCTAGCCCCGCGCCGCGGGCAAGGAGTTTAGTACCGGCCGGTAACTGAACTGTTTTTTTCTCTTTTGTTTAATTTTATTTATAATCCGTATTCCGTATCATATCCGTTCTAACGCGTATTCGTATCTTTCTAATACGTATTCGTATCGTATCCGTTCTAATTCGATTGCTTATAAAGTAATATTACGTTACAATCATATATAATCTACATATACTTAGTTAGCTTACTAAAAAGTATTACATATATATACAACGTTTCAAGTGTTTCGATTAAAGAAAATCTAATTAAGCTAATCTTTATTCTTCTTTTGGAACTCCTCTTCCTCCTCATCATTGTCTCGATCAGGATCCATTGCACCAATGCTTATTCTCTGATCCGCATAAAATCCACCATTCGGATTCACGACCTCATCGAGCAGGAATCCCATAAGTTGTTCTTGAACTGCCTTGACTCGTTTCGGTTCAATGAGGTCTTCTGACATGTGCATAATCTGTCAAGAAAATTCTTCGTTAGTCTTAGTAAACATATTTGCATAATAAAAATTTAATAAAATGGTCGAAAGTTTACGTATGTTAAATTCTCTTTCCGTCATTTGCTTTGGACCTACAAAACCGTGGATGAACTCGCATACGTAGTATCCACACAGGTTGTTTCCCTGTTCTTGTCTCATACACTATATATATGTATATGAACAATCGGTTATGTAATACTCTCTGGACGTTTGATTAAATGAAATAAGACTAATATGAAAATTTGAACGTACCGGAAAGTTAGGCCTCCATACAAGCTCGTCCGTATCTGATACTCCAACTTGGTGCTTAACAAAACGTTTCCACGCTTTGTTAAGAATATCAACGAGGCTTTGATAATCTGTCATCGACTTTCTCAAAGAGTCGAACACCATAATCCGACTTCGATTAATCTCGAGTACAAGGAGGATCCAGTGGAACCTGTACATATAAAGATGTAATTAATGTGTTGAATTTAGAACTGTAACATGAATGAATATAGAAATAGAAAATATGTTCAAGACTAACCCGAAGAGGTACGGTAAAAGTATGAATGAACATGTATGTTGCGCCATCAAGGTATTGAAGATATTTGTTGTCGTCCGATTGGGATATTTTGCAATATTTTCCATGTGTAAGATATCCGGATCCAAGAAGCCAATGCCATAATATCTCTTCTTCCGGCAATGTTGATACTCCATCCTACATGATACACAATAACATACAGTTATATAGGCTTGACAACTAGATATAAACATGTCATTAAATACTTACATAATCCATGCACTCATGAGGGACTTGGAAAGGGCATCTCGATGGTATAAAAAATGGATATCTCCGAAATCAATCCACATATCACATGGCTGTCGATAGGGTAAATTTCTGAGCCGTGCCGCGAACATGACCAATCCATTTCCAGATTCTCGCATGTACCAATCATGGAACTTATACATTCTGGTCCCTAGGTGTGGTAGCAGCTCAGGCCATACAAGTATTTGCCCCAATTCGAACGGTTTTCGATTGCATCCCTCGTGCAGGGAGTATGATCTTCACCTCGCAGTTGAGCTTTTGTGAGGTTGGTTTGCTCCATTACCTCAATCAATTGTTGTTCTTCCTCTGATAGCACAACAAGCGGAGGAATCGATTGCTTGGATTGCTGTCCCAGCTGTGTAATGCCTTTCGACGCACTGGTTTTGGACTGAGAGCTTTTCAATGACGATGCACTTTTTCTATTATCGACTTTCTTGTACGACTTCATGATTGTGCGGTCGTAGTCCGAAACCTTTTCCTTCACCACATGTGTGGACTGTTTAATACAATGTCTTACGGCTGCCGGGTCAACCGGTTCCTTCGGCTTTGGCTTTCTCTTGTCCTTACACTTTTGAAAAAAATCATCAACTTCTTGGCTGACGCCCGCGTGAGGTTCCTCAGCTGTTTCCCCGTAAGGGAGCTTCGGGGCGGAGGCTTGTCTTTCTTCTGCTTCTGCCGCTTAGGAGCCGGCGGCATTGGAGCCTTGGCGTACCTCTTCTTCGGTTGAGGCTGAGGTGGACTCATGCTAGGGTCCCTTGTACCAGTTGGTGAGGGCGGTTCCATGTTGTTGTGAGGACCCTGTGGAGATGGTGGATCCATGCAAGGGTCCCTTGTAGCCGATGCTGCAGCCGAATCTGTTAGTTTCTGGCTTCAATCTGATGTCTCCCTTTGGCCAACAGATCCATGTATGCAACCCATCTCGCAGTTCCTCTCCACCCTCACCTGTAGGAATCGGGATCGCAAGGTCTTCAGCCCAAACACCAGCCACTCGGTCAACCAAGACTCTAGCGTACCCTTCGGGAATCGGCACATTGTGAAGTGTCTCACTGTCTCGCCCGGGACCGGAAATTTAGCAACACCTTCAGCACATACCTTGAACTTCTTCCCGACAAGATAAAGAAGCTCACAGTCTGTCCTCGTAGTGATGTCATCCACGGGGTATCTTTTATCGGTGCCTTCAGCGGCCTTAGGTTGAAGAAATGCTGCTAGGACGCTGAGATGCGGGGCTGATCTCCAAATTCTCGCCGCCTGCTGCAGGAGCACTAGGTTGTCCCTGCTGTTGGCTAAGTACTTCTGCCAGGCAATGATTGACTCGTTCATTTATTTCTGCGGCTGTTCTATTTTCAACCTGAGCTAGCCTGTCTGCAAGTTCACGCATTTCATCTTGGATGGCTTTCTTGCTTCTGGAACAACTTCGGTACGTATCTCGATCCTGGCTGAATCCATGTTTCCATGGTACTACGCCCATTCCTCGAGTCCGACCAGTGTGTTCGGATTGCCAAGAGCGTAAGTCAGCTCATCCTTCTCTCGATCAGGCTTGAAAGATCCATCTTCCACTTTCTTCAGTGCTTCGTCTAGCCTGTCGATCACAGCGGCTATGGCATCGGTAGTGATAAACGCACCATTTTCCATGTTTAGTCTGCCTCCATGAGCATAGAAGTACCACCTCACTCGTAACGACCACGAGAGTGTCTACAATACGATTCCTCTTTGAATCAATCCATCTTCCATCTTCTTCCATTTTGAAATCGCCTTCTCATAACCTCCTGGTCCTAGATGGTAGAACTGATTTTTTTCAAGGCATTTTCTGTGTTAGTTTTAACTCACTTCAGGTAGTCTGCCGACAACTGATTTTGCAAAAAATCATCCCGAAATGGCCTTTGGTTCTGGTACTGCTTCTCAAAATCTGGTGCGAGATTCTTCTTGATGAAATTGGCTTTCAACTTCTTTTTAAATGACTGAAACTGGTTAGCCATCTTCTTCATCGTGCAATCCTTGACTTTCCCTAATTTGTCTTCCATAACATTTCCTTCTCTAACTCCGGCACTATTTGTCGAACTTGAATATTTGGATCACTGTTTTTAGATATCCTCCAAAGCTCGTACTTGATGGGGATGCTTTCCCTAACAAGATAGCCACATTGATTCACATAAGTCGTCTTAATCTCAGGCGGTTCCGTTGGTTCACTATCATCTTTCACTGCTGTGACCAGGGTATGCCCGGTCATCTTTTTCTTGCAGCCCCGCTTCTGTTTTGGAGGCCACGATCCAAATGCCTAAAAATAATTAAACTATTAATTAATACAAAATTAATTAATACAAAGTTAATCACCAGATGCCCGGTCAAAATCCTTATGTATACCTCGGTCTCATTGTTTTCGTCAAGACCAGTTTCTTTGTCATCCTCATCATCTCCATCACCCCCATCGCCTCCATGTCCAGATAAATCAAAAAATTGGCTGCCATCAAACTCTACGGCGTTTGTACCCTCTCGAATCATATTATGAAGTAACTCCTCCTCCTCGCTACGTCTAGGCATTGTTCTAGTACAATAGAATATATTTTGTAACACAATATGAATATTTTGCAACACAATATGAATATTTTGTAACTCAATATAAATATTTTCTAGTAGATATGAATTTTTTTCTATGTAACATAGACTATGAATATTTTTTCTAACACAATATGAATATTTTTGTAACTTAATATGAATATTTTCTAGTACAATATGAATATTTTCTACTACATATGAATTTTTTTCTATATAACAATAGACTATGAATATTTTTCTAACACTATATGAATATTTTTCTAACACAATATGAATATTTTCTAACTCAATATAAATATTTTATAACACGATATGAATTTTTTCTAAGACAATATGAATATTTTTGTAACTCAATATGAATTTTTTTCGATGTAACAATAGACCATGAATATTTTTCTAACACAATATGAATTTTTTTTCTATGTAACAATAGACTATGAATATTTTTCTAACACGATATGAATTTTTTCTAACACAATATGAATATTTTTGTAACTCAATATGAATATTTTCTAGTACATATGAATTTTTTCTATGTGACAATAGACTATGAATATTTTTCTAACACAATATGAATATTTTTCTAACTCAATATAAATATTTTGTAACTCAATATGATTTTTTTTCTAAACAATATGAATTTTTTTCTAGCTCAATTAAATAACATTTTTTAAAATGCTGACGTCAGCACCCATACGGGCTGACGTCAGCATCAAACGTACGTAGGCCCGTAGGGGACGGCGCGGCGTAGGACGACGCTGGCGTGGAGGGCGATGACGACGACGAGGCGGCGCCGACGCAGGACGAGGAGCGGAACGGGCGCGGCGCGGCAGCCGACGGGCAGCGGGCGTCGCGGACGGGCGGCGGACGACGAGGGAGAGGCGCTGGCGCGGGACAAGGTCGAGGGATGCGCGCTGGCCGGTGATGGCAGGGCGGCGGCGCGGAGAAGGGGGCGGCCGTGCGGAGACAGCGGGGCAACGTCGGGGGTGTCGCGGACGGGCGGCGGACGACGGGGAGGTGCGGGACGACGGTGGCATGCGCGGAGGGGGCGCGACGACGCGTAGATTTTCGTGAAATTGGCTAAGTCTTGGGGGAAGGAAGAAGGGTGGGGTTTTATATCCCTGGCAGTTTAGTACCGGGCCTTGTGGTAGTTTAGTATCGGTTTGTAACAAAGCCCGGTACTAAACTGCCACCATCAGGCAGTCCCCTCCTTACACTTGGGTCACATCTTTGGCTAAGACAAATGGTTCCTCCTTACATCCAATCTTTTTGAGGTCCACCGTTGTCATCCCATATCGGTCTATCATTACGCCGGCGTGGCTCACCCATTGGCAGCGAAACAGGGCAACTTTTATAGGTCCATCATCAAGTTCCGTATTTCCTCTATGATGTCATTATAGATGTCCTTTATTCCATCATTGTCTATTGGATCTATACGGATACCACTATTTTGGTTAGTGCTCTTTTGATCTTGAGATCTTGTGTAGAATGTATACCATTTATCTCGTAGCCTTGGTATTGCAAGATTGTGATTGATGGACCCCTTGCCAGCCATTGAAGTTCTTGATCAATCGTGCCGTCACCGATGAATTTTCGTCTCAGGCAATCTCTGAAAGTTACTATGTGATGACGGGTAATCCATGCTTCATTCTTGTTTGGGTTTTCAGATTGTATAATATCCTTATGCTCCTGTATATATGGAGCAACCAAGGTCGAGCTTTGTAGAACCGTGTAGTTTGCTTGGCAAATTTCAATTTGAGGGAGGTTCATAATAGCTTCTCGTCCAAGTGTTCCCTTTCTGTAGAGTCATCCCTCATGGTGTGACACGGGGAGTCCTACCGGCTCAAGATCATCAATAAAGTCTACACAACATTCAATGACCTCCTCTGTTCGATAGCCTTTAGCGATGCATCCTTCTGATTGAGAACGGTTACAACATACTTCTTTAGGACTGCCATGTACCTCTCGAAAGGGAACATATTATGCAGGAATACTGGCCCCAAAATAGTTATCTCTTTAACTAGGTGAACCAGGAGATGTGTCATAATATTAAAGAATGAAGGTGGGAATATCATCTCGAAGTTTACAAGGCATTGGACTACGTCTTGCTGTAGCCTTATTAAATGACTTGGATTAATCACCTTTTGTGAAATTTCATTGAGGAACGCGCACAGCTTCACGATTGCCAACCTTACATTATCTGGTAGAATACCCCTCAAGATAATAAGAAGTAATTGTGTCATCAGGACATGGCAGTCATGAGACTTCAAGTTCGTGATTTTTTTCTTTCATTTTTATTATTCCTTTTATATTTGAGGAATATCTGGTGGGCACCTTGATACTGTTCAAGCAATCCAACATGCTTTCCTTCTCCTGTTTGCTGAGAGTGTAGCTGATAGGCTTTAAGTATCGCTGGTCTTTTCCTTCCTTTTTAGGATGTAGGTCTTTTCGTTGTTCCAACGCTTTAAGGTCACGCCTTGCTTCCACTATATCTTTCCCTTTTCCATAAATATCCATGAAGCCTAGCAAGTTCACATGAAGATTCTTCGTCAGGTGCATCACATCAATTGCATTGCGAACCTCCAACATCTCCCAATAAGGTAGCTCCCATAATATACTCTTTTTCTTCCACATG
The DNA here is from genome assembly GCA_015476505.1 of Urochloa ruziziensis. Classification (NCBI taxonomy): domain Eukaryota; kingdom Viridiplantae; phylum Streptophyta; class Magnoliopsida; order Poales; family Poaceae; genus Urochloa; species Urochloa ruziziensis. Next base: position 13,258,294 of record CM027126.1, on the reverse strand, counting down.
GGTGCATATCCGTCCTTGTCATTTTGAACGACTTGGCTACCAGGAACCTTTCTGAATACTACCTGCACATCCTTTACCATCGAAAACACACACTTTCCAATTACAGAACAAAGGCTTAGATCGATTACCAGACTTGCCTCTAAAATGCTTTCCTTCATGTCTTAATGGGTGCTTGGGTGGTAAAACCCGACGATGACCCATATACACGCACTTTCGACAGTGCTTTAAATAAATGCAGTCCGTTTCATCATAACAGTGGGTGCAGGCCGAGTATCCCTTGTTTGACTGTCCCGAAAGGTTTCCAAGTGCAGGCCAATCATTATGGTCACAAAAAGTAATACTCGGAGGATGAAAGTTTCCTGTTTGTACTCATCCCACACACTTACACCTTCGTCCTTCCACAACAGTAAAAGTTCATCAACCAAAGGTCTTAGGAAGACGTCGATGTCGTTTCCAAGTTGTTTCGGACCTGCGATGAGAGCTGGCATCATGATGAACTTTCGCTTCATGCACAACCAAGGAGGAAGATTGAATATACATAGGGTAACGGGCCAAGTACTATGACTGCTACTCATATCGCTGAATGGATTCATTCCGCTGTACTTAAACCAAACCGTATGTTCCTTACATCTCCATCAAATTGTGGAAATTGTTTGTCAATGTTTCTCCACTGGGACCCATCTGCAGGATGTCTCAACATCTCATCTCGCTTACGATCTTCTTTGTGCCACCCCATCAACTTTGCGTTCTCTTTACTTCTGAACAAACGCTTCAATCGTGGAATCACAGGAAAATACCATATCACATTTGCAGGAATTTTCTTCTTAGCTGGCTGCCCGTCAACTTCACCAGAATCGTCTTGCCTGATCTTGTACTGCAACGCACCATAAACAAGATAAGCTTCTAACTTCTCATATTCAGCGCCGCGATACAGGATACAATCATTAGGACATGCATGTATCTTCTCTACCTCTAATCCAAGGGGGCACATAATCTTTTTGGCTTCGTATGTGGTCGACGGCAACACATTAGCCTCAGGAAGCATGTTTTTTACAATTTATAGTAGCTCACCAAATCCTTTGTTGCTGACGCCATTAGTTGCTTTCCATTTTAGCATCTCCAGCGTGCTACCCAATTTCTTCAGGTCCGGCTTGCAGCCTGAGTATAATTTCGTTTTGTGATCCTCCAGCATCTTTTTAAACTTTTTTGACTCTCTAGCAGTTTCACTGTCTTTCTGTGCATCAAGCAAAACCTGACCTAACTCATCGGGTGCCTCCTTCTCCTCCACGACATTTGCATCAACCCCTTCCATTGGGTCATCATCGTGGTCAAAGGCACCAGCTTCATGTAAGTATGCAAAGTCTGGGATGTTGTTATCGTCGTCTTCTTCATCGTCTCCCATCAAAACACCAAGTTCACCGTGCTTTGTCCAAACATTATAGCGTTTTCAGTTAGGTGAACGTGTAGAGCACCCCTTTTCTGGAACTGTATCACATTACGGCAAATAGGACATGGACAACACATGAGACCATTCGTGGACCTGGTGGCTTCAGCCGCATTGAGAAAAACTTCTAGGCCAATAATCCAGGCCATGGCATTCCTACCGCTGTACATCCATTGACGGTCCATTTTGAATCCTATCATAAAAATAATTAACAAATAAATATATATGAATCAATATTAGGAATAATTGAAAAGTTGGAAAAACCAATTACACAACATTAGAATCAAAACGTCCAAAAAATCCATTACACAATATTAAATATATTTAAAAGGTTCAAAATATCCATTACACATTTCTACGAACCAATATTAAATATATTTAAAAGACCGAAATGTTGCAAAAACATTTCTATGAACCTAAGTTGGACTAAGTTGGGTATGATGAACTTCCACATTTCTAGGGTATGAACTCACTACTAAATGGAGATGATGAACTTCCACATTTTAGAAAAAAGATAGTGACAAAAAATTAGCTAAATATTCTTACTAAAAACATTCTCATTATCTAGGGTATGAACTCGCTACTAAAAGCTACCATCTAATTAAAGTCATGATTCTATTTAGCTCAAATCAATGCACGAATAAAAAATCCTTCTCATTCATAAATTTTGAAATTTCCCTAAGTATGAAGCATCAAACTAAGCACAAGTACCGTCAAATAACATAGAATGAAGTAGCTAACCGTTTGGCGCGCTTATATCGGAGAAATCCACAAAATATGCAAAAATCGGGCAACAACTCCCCTTCTATGGCGCCATGAAAGAGAGAGAGCAAGCTCTCTGAAAGAAATGAGCTCGGGCTCGGGGAGGAAGAAGCTGGGTCGGGATTTATACGGAGAATTTAGTACCGGCTGGTAACATCAGCCGGTACTAAACGGAGACAATTAGTACCGGTTGGTGTTACCAACCGGTACTAAAGTGTTGTGGCTTCGGAGGCCCGCCACTAGCGGCAGTTTAGTACCGGCTAGTGTTACCAGCCGGTACTAAACTGCCACTAGTCGTTGCGGCCCGTCCCCCGAAGCGCACTTTAGTACCGGTTATAAAGTGCTCCCCGGGGCACTGTGCTTAACATCGGTACTAAATTCACCATTTAGTACCGGTTATAACACAACCGGTACTAACGTACCACGGACCAAAGGTCGTAGTGGTCACGTATACTTATACGTATACACATGCAGGTCTTTGTTTTTTACTCTATTGTTAGGCGTGTGACGATATATAGCTCAGCTCATTTCTATGTGGAGTATGTGGCGGGCCACAGACCGCGGTTGGTATGGCCGTGGCTGGGCATGTCCTGTGTGTACGTCTGCGTGTGAATTTGCACACAACAAGAATGTCGAATGATCGTCAAGCCGCATATCCTCTTGTATACCTAGATTATTCTCACCCTGTCGTGACCCTTTTGCTATCAGAAAATTTAATCTACCCGAGGAGAAACGACTTGGAAAAATTTATCGTATGTAGTGTAGCGCGCGAGCTCCTCTTTACACTGTCCGACTGGTACCAATCAGTCAACAGTACGGTATACCTACCTCAACCATCTAGTCCCTTCGTCCTGAAATACAAAACATCGAAGCATTCAAAATTTATCCTCAAATATTATAAGGTATTCAATTCTTGCCGGTGAAGCGAATTCCATTGTGCGATCCCACCTCCCCACCTCCCACCCACCCCCACGCCCTCCCTCCCTCCCTCCCCCCCCCCCCTCCCCCCGCCGCCCTCCCCCTCTCCTCTAGCCCCCTCGCCTGCCGCCGGAGGGCCTCGCCGGCAACCTGGATGGCCCTAGGAAGGTGGCGGCGGGGCCATTTCCGCCTCCTTCGGCCGCTCTGGGCCGGCTTTTCGGAGGTGGCGCGCACCTCGTCGGCGGCGAGATGGCGCGGCTCAGGCTGCACTCGACGCAGATCCGGCCCCTCCAGCACCGGATCTGCTGCCTCCGAGGTTCGAGCTGCAAGCGGGCGGGCGCGACGACGGGGACCATGCGCGGGAACCCTAGCTGCCGCCGGCGGCACCGCCCGCTCCCCTCTGCCACCTAATGCACGCCGTCGCCGCTGCCCCCATCTCCCTCACCCCCGTCACCTCGCAGCCGCTGGTCTCCTGCGCCACCTCGTCGGCGCCGCCGTTCCCTGCACCACCTCGCAGGCGCCACTGTCCTCTCCTCCCCTCCGCCACCTAGCCGCCGCTGCCGCCCAGTCCTCCCCCTCGCCACCGCCGCCCAGTCCTCCCCCTCCTCTCCGCACAGACCCGACCGACGGCTCTCTCCCCTCCACCTCCACACCATCTCCACCACCCTGGCCACCGTAAGCCCCTCTGGTTCTCCCTCCCCTTTGCCCTGTCCGGGCGCCAACCGAGGATGCTGGCCCTCAGGTGCCTCGAGCAGTGATCGCTGGTGTTCTGTGTTGGAAGGTTGGATTGCATAGCGAAAGCTTTAAGGCTGCTAGTCAGATCCGCTAGTGGTGACGCCCGTGGGCGCCACTCTCCTCCTTGGAGGTGCCGGCTTGATGCAATATCCCCTCTCTGACACCGGTGGTGCTCCTCACCTCGTCCGCTCTTCTCCCTTCTTTGTCCACGAATGTCTTTGCTCCGCTCTGCTCTGATTGTGGCAGCCAGGATCCGGAGAACTCAGTTTCTGAGCCTCTTACTTCATCTTCATCCGGTCTACTAGGTTGTTGGTAGCTGCATTCGTCGGTGACCCTCCCTCCTCTGGGGCTTCCTTCCCCCATAGGGCGTTGGGGGGAGCTTGACATTTCAGCAAATTGAGAAGTCGACCCTATTCTGGCTTGGTGCAGGCAGCTCGTCGTGGGCACCATGGTGTTGTCTCTTGGCAACCGTCAATTGACCTGGTGTTTTGTGTTTGAATATGTGCTGGCCTTTATGATCTCTTCCTCCGTCTGAAGCCGGGTTAGCGAGGATAAGGAGGACTCATTCTTTTCAAGATGATACTCCCCCTTCAACTCTCACCTCTCCTCGAAGGGCGTCGGAGACTCGGAGGGCATCAAGAAGAGTGGCAACCAGACGATCAGGGTGGGTATTTGCCCCGCCTTGGTTAGATGATGATGGGAGTCGAAGCTCATGAATGGTCAGTGCAGGTTTCGGCAAGTAAGTCGCTTGAAGATTGGGCAACTCGGTGATCGGCATTATACTCTTAGGGTGACTCGTGGAGATGTGCTAGACTTTTCCTTCTATGCTGTTTGTAATTTTCTGTGTTTCGGCCTTGCCGACTTCATGTTGTTCTCCTCGGACTTCTGAGATGATCTGTAAGTTTTTGTAACTGCCCCTGCTCGCGGTCTTTCGATCAATGAAAGCAAGTAGGTGGGGATCCTCCCCCGAAATTGTTCGAAAAAATATTATAAGGTATTCAAGGCATATTTGTACAATTATGGCTCGTTTAATATTTATCAGAGTTAGAAGATTAGTTGGACTTATTGGAGGATTAGTTGAAGTGGGCTTCTTGTTTACTGCCATCGAAATAACCGGCCCTTATGCAAAATTAGAGAGCGTACGGACCATTTCCGGTTTCACTAATAGGTGCCCAGTAAAGTGCAGAAGGTGGTAAATATAGAAAGGTGCCAAACAAGTTTACGACAAAACAACAAGGGAGAAGACACCTTGCGAGGGTACGTTTTCAATTTCATTTAGCACAATTTTTAGTCTCCTTCGATATCAACCAAATTTGCAAAATTTGATATTCTCTTTAGATTAAATGTTTGATTGATGAATTTAATAAATATTTAAAGATGTTATTTAAATTTGTACACGAATTGTATTTAGAACTTGCTCATAGAACAATGGTTTTGCATCTATAGCCTGCTAGAGAAATCCCCAATTCGAGGTCCAAACACACGGATCAGTTCTTTTTAAATTTCCATAAAGGGGTAGACTTCAAATGCTAGTGGAAGGGAAAAAAAAATTTCAGTTCTACTATCCTCACCAAAATTCATCTTTTCCGCTTAAACCCTGAACAAAACTTAGGCTCGATTTACGCTCCAAACTATTTTTATTTATGTAATAATCAACTCTATGTTTGCTTCCATGTCCAAATGACATGACGATTCTATTGCCGCTCTCCTTCTACATCACTGTTTGTTGATACTTACTGATGTTACCAGGATTCTCATCCTTAGCAACAATTGCGCTTGAATCCGCTAGGGCACAGATATACCATTGTAGCATTCCACTCATGAGTATTCCCAAGGGTATTGTATTTTCCAAGATGAGGCGGTAGGTCAAAGAATACTATTGCAATCATGAATACAGTAGTAGCATGGATTAAGTCATTCACACAGGACATGCGTAATATATATGATAATAGGGTAGTGTTAACACATATGGGATCATCTCAAGATATACAAATACAATCTAAGCCTATGCACCCAAGCATACACGGGGATATAGCCTCCCTCGCCACTTACGCATGGCGAAGTGACTACTCATTCACAAACTCCTACAGCGATAGCCGAATGTGGGAGAATGTGGGAGATTTCAGAGGGTCCAACAGAGCTATCGCCATTTGTGCCTACCCTGGCTAAACCGTGGGGCACGCTCATATCCACATGGTGATTCTGATCCAAGCCTCATGCTTGCATTGTTCACAACACATTGGCCATCCCAGACTATTATGACTATGATCAGTGCCACCATATAAATGGTCATTGGACCGATGCCATGACATAGATCATGAAGACTATATAGCATAAGAAATCATACTTTAATTGAACTAGAGCAAAGTCTAACATGTATGAGGGCGCAAGAGCCTATACTAACGAAGCAAGGGTATATGACTAACTCATGATCATATGAGCCTAACAATTTATGATAGCAACAACACAAGCACAACTCATTCATATCATGACCAAGATAAACAACATACAAAGAAGATATATCTCTGAAGTAGAATAAAATCATCCTAGAAGTAGAAGATAAAAGAGTCATACCCTAGATCCAAGAAGACTTGGAACTTGAATAGAGAGTTTCTCCTTTCTTTATGTGCTAAATTACCTGCAACCAATATTTTCGAAGGACATGTGGAACTATATTATTTGAAGGGAATTATGTGTGTAATAAATATCAACCCTTCTGTTTATTTGAGAATATTGACAACTAGTTTTGGTACTGTTGGCGCTCTTAAATGACACGCTTTTACCCCATTTAACTTTGATATTTGAATGAATTTAATATCTAAACTATTGATCATACTTTATAACTAGTACGTTTTCGTATATGCATGTGTTTTTGGAGGATTTTGGTCTATGCAAGATAAATAATTAATTCGGAGCAAATATTGGCTAAATTCGAGATAAGCGAAAGATGAAGTCCAGAAGCCCGGATGAAGCAGGGCTACTAGGCCCAAGCGCCAAGACTATGGATTTGAAGCCACTCATGCCCGGATTCAACCCACCAACCCCTAAGAATGCTTAAGGACTAAGCAAATGAAGATAAGATCAAGTGACTTCGAGAAGAAGGCAATTCAAATGGAAAGTTTATCAAGAAGCTATTTTTATATTGAAGCAATCGGCGTCCAGGGCCCACATGCATTGAAAGGAAGACTCCAGAAGCATCAAGAAATCATGGGGAAAAAGTTGAGCATGAGGCGGGCCAAGAATGGGCCTGGCCGGCCGGCCTAGTCCCCCTCTGGCCGGCCGGCCTAAGCCATTTTTGCGCCGCCTCACCTTCCCCTTTGACCTAGGGTTTCACAGGGTTGTGAATAGTTCACCTTTCGATCGGCACGTCATCATTCGCAGCAGAAGCCGAGAAACTTGAGGGACAACCATCTACGGAGAGCCGAGGGCTGTGCAGTTGTCTAGAGGCTAGCTCAGGCTAGGCTCTAGCCGGCAGGATCACCCTGCGAGGAAGATCACGCCGGAGTTGTGGAGCTAAGAGTCACAAGAAGGTATGGCCACGATTGAGATCTTGTGATGTACAATCATTCATGGTGAACTAATAGATGTGTTCTAATTCTTTTGCGATGCTTTCACCTCCTTGTATGATTTCATTATTCCTCGAGTTTGCTTATTCCAATCTATGGCGCGCATAGATTGATAGGGTGTTCTCGTAGTCATGGTGGCTAGAGGTGCATACCCGACCTATCGAGTAGTATGACACGTGTTTACGTTCATGCCCTTGCTTTCACTATGCCAATAAGGAGCACTGTGACAGGGCGTGGCTCATGTAGGGTGTTGGGTCTAGGGTTCCATGGGCCCCCTAGGAGTCCAGACAAAATGGTGAGCAATGAACAAAACCAGAAGCCAAAGGGTCCTTGTATTCATCCAAAGTGCCAACTCTTTTACACGCGGTGGAAGGCGCCTTTTATACCCCCACCGCTCCGCCTTGGAAGGACGGTTATGCCCCCAGTTTACATTACAACTTCACAGGCACGCAGGCCTATCTTCGTACATTTGCCACCGGGTTCAACCACCCCGGCAAATCCAACTTGTACACCTCCAGCGCTGCCGTGTCTGGTCAGCCTACCTAAGGCGCCTTCTCGAAAACCCGCCTCTGATGCCGTCCGCCTCACGCCTCTAGCGGGCGGCCCTGGCGGGACGCTCGGTCTTCGTCTCGCCCGTTCGCCGCAGCCCGGGCCGCTCGCCGGGCTTCGCTAGGGCATTGGGCAGAGCCCTGCTCCCGGGCTGTGGCCGTCCCGGGGCTTCGATACCTGAGACAGAAACAGGGTTAGTGGTCCGCGGCCCTGGTGGCTTGTCGGGCTTCGCTGGGGGCTTGGTCTGAGCCATGCCCCCGGGTTGCGGCCGTCCTGGGGCTTCGCTGCCTGAAAGGAAGAACCGGGTTAGCCGCCGCGAAGCCGCCGTGAGGGGCTCCACGCCTCTCGTGGAGAGTGTTCTTAGGGCATCGCCTGGTCCGCCGGAGGGGGCTCGAGGTGGGTTTCGTTTTGGCGGTCCCCAACAGTAGCCCCTCGCGTGCCGGGCTTCGACTTCGGCGCCCACGGCCCTCGAACCCTTTGACCGCCCAAAAATGCCACCCCGAGCGCCGGAGGAAGGGACCGGCTCCGGAGATGTCCCTCTGAGACTGTTGGCTGTGGGGCGCCTTGGGCGGAGCCGACCGATGCTACACGGAATGGACACGCGTCACGCGCCGATTGGCCGCCTGTTCGTATTTCGAGGCGCTTTTGTCGGATGCCCGGGGTGGCCCTATATAAGGGGGGAGGGCACGATGAAATATACTTTTCACCGCGCCGCACCCTCTCGTTTGCCCTAATTCACGCCGCCTCGAGATTCGCGCTCGCTGCATCCTACGTTCCTCCTTGTTCAGGTTTGTTGGATTCCCCTCCTTTAGGGGCTTCGCTTTATGGCTTAGGCTATGCCCCTTGTGGTAAGGGTCCTTTGTCCCTTCTCGACCTTAGTGCGGGTTTTTGTTTTCAGGCTGACTCGGACAAAGCAGACTGCCCGGTTGATCGATTTGGCCATGGCGAGCCCTGCGCGCGATGATGTACTGGCCGGGGAGGGGGCTGATGTTGAGGTTCAAGCGGAGGTTCAGGCTGAGGTTGTGCTTAGCCTGGCTGTGGGGGAGCCGGCCGTGGCCTCCGCCGGGGAGGGAAGCGATGGCCCGTCGGGTGACGAGTCGGAGGCTGCTGGTCGCGCGCGGAAGTTGAAGCCGCGCCCGACCGTTTACTTTGGGCTCTCCTGTGTTGGGGAGTCCACGATCAGGTTCTACGAGGAGAAGGGCTTCTTCCCAGCGGGGTGGGGTCGCGCGCCTGGAGGCGAGTCAGAGCCGACTCCCCGTCCCGGAGAAGCCGTGGTGTTCTGGGACTTCTTCAACGCGGGGCTCCGATTTCCGTGTCAACCTCAGTTGGTGGATATCTTGAGGCGGTACCAGGTACAACTTCACCACCTGACTCCGACTTCCTTCATTCAGCTCAGCAAGTTCTTCTGGGCTATGAAGACCTTCGGAGCGGAGCCCGATGTGGACGCATTTGTGCGGGTGTACGAGCTGCACACTCAATACAAGAAGGTGACGCTTGCTGACGGCGTCACATACACCAATCAGTTCAGGTTCGGCACCTTCATCCCGCGCAGGGAGCTGGACCCCAGTGTAACGAAGGTGGAGCTGTCCAAGGCTCAGAAGGGGAAGCTGGACGACGAGTGGCTCCAGTACTGGTTCTACGTGGGAGCTCCGGCGGGAGGGTCAGTCCAGGCCGACGAACCGGAGCCCCCGGCGTTTCCGCTTGCAGGGGGCGTCTCCGTTTCTCTGAAGGTGAAATGCCTTCCGTATTACGACAGCACCTCCGGGTTCAAGGAATGCATGACTCGTTTCACGCAAGCCACCCTGCTACTCGGAGGTCGAGATGTGGTGGACGAGTTCGTGACGGCGGGGATCTGGCCCCTGAAGTCGTCGTGGGGGCCGTCGTCCTTTGAGTTCCGGGATTTTGGGGGCTTCAAGGATGTGCCCTTTCCCCTGTTCCAACTGGTCCGGGCTGTACGGTTCCCCGGTCTATCGGATGGCCAGATAGTGGAGAAGGTCGACCGCGACGTCGTCGACCTGCTTGGCTATGTTACTGCCGCGGAGGTGGACTCCCGGGCGGCGATCGTCAAGCATGACCAGAGGCTGAACCGGTGCCTCGCAGAGCTGGGGGTGGAGGCTCAGCACCAGGGGTAGGAGAAGCTGGAGGCGGACAACCTTCGGGAGGAGGTTAGTTGCTTGGAGACCCTGAGAGGGCTGCTTAAGGAGTCGAATTTCGAGCTTGCTATGCAAAATACTCACCTGAAGGTTGCTTGCACGGAGATGGTTAACGAGATAGCGAAGCTAAAGGCGAAGCTGCGCAAGAGCGAGGAGGTTGTCGCTGGGCTCCGCGACTTGGTGGAGGCCGAGACGAGTCTCCGAGCCAAGGCCGAGGAAGATAGGAAGGGAGCCGCAGCGTCGCTGGAGGAGCGGGCCCAGCAAGTTGTGGGTCTTGAAGCCCAAGTAGCGGAGAAGACACGGGACATCAATGGGCTCTGCTCTGAGGTGGCCGGACAGGCCAAGCAGATTGAGAGGCTTCGGGAACAGCTGGCCGATGCGAAGCGGGGCTCGGCTGACCGCGAGACCGAGCTCCTGGCTCAGTGTCGCAAGGCGGAGTGCGCTTACGCGGTGGCCCTTGAGGAGTTCAGCTCCTGCCCCACTCCGTCCCCCGTATCGGCAAACAGCCTGGCCTACCTGAAGTGGCTCGAGGCTGAGTTCCAGTCGCTCCCGCTGGTCTTCGAGGGTACCAGCGACTATGCCGCGGCCTTGACTGCGGAGACCGTGGGGGAGGCACTGGAGAACGCCGGATGTGACCACCTCCCCAAGGTGGGCACAAAATCGATGGCCTTCTGCAGGGCCACCTTTGCGCGTTCTTCCGAAGTCGTAAAGGACCTGCGCCGAGCCTGCATCCGAGGCTGGTGGAACACCGACGGGCGGCTCCTGGCGCGTGCGACGGTGCGTGCTCGGCTGGCGGAGGTACGTGCTTAGCTCTGGTCTGGTCCAAGCAGTGTTTTATGAGTGGCATCGCCTGAGCGGCGTGCTGAGTTGTCGTTTTCTCGTGCGCAGCTGAGGGCTAAAGCGGAGCTCGAAGAGGGCGAGGTGGAGGCGGGAGACGAAGCAGAGGCCTCCGACGAGGAGAGCTCGGAGGACGGAGGGGAGGAGGCCCTGGGCTCCGCTGAGCGGGAGTCGGAGCCTTGTCCAAGGGCTCCGAGCCGGGATCCGGGCCCGAGCTCTGTGGGAGATGCGAGGGTCTGAGCTTTTCTCTTTTGGGCATGTTAAGCCCTCATTTCGCTTGTAAACTTTTGCCATGGCGATGTATTTAATTGGAAAGGCACGTGGGTGCGCAGGTTGCGCCAGATGACTTTGATGATGATGTTATGCCTCTGCGTATGAAGAGGGATGAAATTATTGTTAGCGGCTACGCACTTTGGTACTTTGAGCGCTGCTACCCGTACTGGGAGTTTCACCACTTTTGGGAATACGTTCAAGACCACTATGATTGCGGTAGCCGTTGTGGTAGTCTAGTGTTTGATGGCTGGAGTGGGCCTCGTCGACAGCACTCCCCGGCTCCGGGGGAGGCTAGCGTGAAGATGGAGCACGAGGACTTCGCGGGCTGCGAGCTTTTTGCCTATGCCTGTGACGCGCCCGTGGGAGCTGCGCGGTTGCGTGGTCACGTTGTAGAGTTGTTTTGAGTCTTGTGCTCTTGTAACCATTTTGAAGTATTTTAAGTGACTGACTTGCGTTCGCGTCTCTTAGATCTTGGGGCGCCGGGCCTCGGTGGCAGCCCTTGTCGTTTTAGCAAAAAACGCCACCCCCCGCCTGGCTGTCAGCGAGGCCTGGGCTTCGTCGGGCAGGCTGAGCGCGGTGTCGCGCTGGGGCTTCGACTTTTTGGAAAAACGCCACCCCCCGCCTAAGCCCCGGGGGGACGCCCGCACGTGTCCTTGCAGCGATTTCCACGCGAGGCTTGAAAGGGGGCTTAAGAGTGAGCGACGGTTGGAGTTCGCTCGCGAGCGCATTGTGGCGGGGGCCACGGGTGCGCTGCGGCGAGATCACGAGTGTGCCGTGGCGGGGTCACGGGCGTGCCGTGGCTGAGTCATGGGCGTACAGTGGCGGAGTCACGGGCGTGCCGTGGCGGGGTCACGGGCGCACAGTGGCGGAGTCACGGGCGCACAGTGGCGCTTGCTCGCCTATAAAAAGGGGAGGGGAGGGCTGTGTGGTTCCGGGCATTGTTCTTGCGCTATGATGATGGTAGAGTCTTCCTTGAGGGTATCCGTTCCCGGCCGCCCTCCTGACGCTCGGGGTTCTTGAAGTTTTGGAGGCCATGAGGATGCTCGCGAGGTGACGGCACAAGTCGGCCTTGCGACCGTGGCGGGAATGTTAGCGCAGGTCTGTGTGTGCACCGTCGGTGAGGCGGTGTGAAGTGTTTGTACTTTTTTATGCTCGTGTACGAGCTTAGATTTTTTGCCTGAATGGCTGGCTTTGTAAGAGTTGTCCTTAATATTGATCCTTCCGACACGATTAGTGTCATTTGCTTTTGGCCGATCCGTGCTTGCAGGGTGACTTTGTGGTGAGCGGGGTATAAGGGGTGGCTCTGCGTGAAGCGAGGAGCTCCCTTGCCCGCCTTAGCGGGGCTGCGAGGAAAAGGTGGCTCAGGTGGCTCCGCGCGCTTTTGGCGGAGCCCCTTGCCCGCCTTAGCGGGAGTTCGTGAGGAAGGTGGCTCCGCGTGCTTTTGGCGGAGCCCCTTGCCCGCCTTAGCGGGAGTTCGAGAGAAAGGTAGCTCCCGCGCGCTTTTTGGCGGAGCCCCTTGCCCGCCTTAACGGGTCTTCGAGAGAAAGGTGGCTCCCGCGCCTTTGGCGGAGCCCCTGGCCCGCCCTAGCGGGAGTTCGTGAGAAAGTTGGCTCCGCGCACTTTTGGCGGAGCCCCTTGCCCGCCTTAGCGGGACTTCGAGAGAAAGGGGCTCCGCGCGCTTTTGGCGGAGCCCCTTGCCCGCCTTAGCGGTTCGACAGAAAGAGGTGGCTCCGCGCGCTTTTGGCGGAGCCCCTTGCCCGCCTTAGCGGGTCTTCGAGAGAAAGGTGGCTCCGCGCGCCTTTGGCGGAGCCCCTGGCCCGCCCTAGCGGGAGTTCGTGAGAAAGGTGGCTCCGCGCAGCTTTTGGCGGAGCCCCTTGCCCGCCTTAGCGGGACTTCGAGAGAAAGGGGGCTCCGCGCGCTTTTGGCGGAGCCCCTTGCCCGCCTTAGCGGGACTTCGAGAGAAAGGCGGCTCCGCGCGCTTTTCGCGGAGCCCCTTGCTCGCCTTAGCGGGACTTCGAGAGAAAGGCGGCTCCGCGCGCTTTTCGCGGAGCCCCTTGCCCGCCTTAGCGGGACTTCGAGAGAAAGGTGGCTCCGCGCGCTTTTGGCGGAGCCCCTTGCCCGCCTTAGCGGGACTTCGGGAGAAAGGTGGCTCCTGCGCGCTTTTGGCGGAGCCCCTTGCCCGCCTTAGCGGGACTTCAGTTGGGGGGAGGAGGCTTATTTGGCCGTGCGCGCTCTGCTGTGCGACGGCCAATGTGGCCCCGAGCCCTGTTGGGGGGCCCCGGGTTGATGATTGGCCTAGCGGCCTATTCGACCCGGAGCCTCCCGTAGCGTGAGTCGGACGGCGGGGACGCTTGCACGTTTTGGTTCATTTCTATTTTTCATGTGGGGAGATGATTACATGGGATGCGGGTTCCGCCTCGTTAAAAACCTCACCTCCGAAAGGAGTCTCCCCGTGAGGAAAAGAGTGCGGCCCGAGAAATGAAAGGAAAAGAGGAAAAACGAAATGCCCGGCCCCTTGCTTATAGTTCTGCAAGGTGCTTTACGGGCTTACAATGCTGAGCCTTGTTGCGGAGGTGTACCCCTTTGTTAAGGGTAGAATTTCTTTAGGCTGTCGATGTTCCATGTGTGCGGGAGCTCATTGCCTTCGCTGTCTGCGAAGGTAGTAGGAGCCCGACCTGGAGCTTTTGGTGACGATGAAGGGGCCCTCCCATTTCTCGTGTAACTTGCTGAGGTTCTCGTGGTTTGGCCTCAGTCTGAGCACGAGGTCTCCCGGTGTGATATCTTTCGGCTTGACTTTTTTGTCGCGCCATCTTCGGGTTTCCTCCTGGTATTTTTCCAAGTTCTCAGCGGCTCTGAGCGTGTCTAGTTCCATCACGTCTTTTTCGGTAAGCACGCTTGACTCGGCGGCTTCGCGGTGGCTGACTCGGAGGCTCCCCAGCTTGAGCTCCTCGGGAGACATGGCCTCGGCTCCGAACAGGAGCCTAAATGGTGATAAACCCGTGGCCCTCGACTCGGTGGAGTTGTGTGCCCAGACCGCCCTTGGGAGCTCATCTGCCCACTTGCCTTTTGGAAGGTTTAGGAGGCACTTCCTGATGTTCGAGAATATGATGTCGTTGGCTCTTTCGACGGCCCCGTTGGATTGGGGGTGGTAGACGGATGCGAAGCGGACACTGGTCCCCAACTTGTGGCATGTGTCTTTGAAGAGGGTACAGTCGAACTGTTTGCCATTGTCGACCGTCACTTCCGCGGGCACCCCGAACCTACATACGATGTTCTGCCAGAAGAATTTCTGTATTGTGAGAGCTGTGATTGAAGCCAGTGGCTTGGCCTCTATCCATTTAGAGTAGTAGTCCACTGCCACTGCTGCGAACTTTCGGTTCCCTTGCGCGGCCGGCAAAGGCCCCACCAGGTCAATGCCCCACCTCTGCAGCGGCCATGCGGGGATTATGAGCTGTGAGGGGGCTCCGGGCGCGTGCTGGATGTGAGCTGTTTTTTGGCAGGCCTCGCACTCGCTGACGATCTTCTGGGCATCGGAGAGTGCGGTGGGCCAGAAGAAGCCCTGCCGGATTGCTTTCTTGGCCAGCGCCCTGGAGCCTATATGAGCCCCGCACATGCCGGAGTGCACTGCTGCCAGAAGCTCCCCGCCCTCCTCTAGTGACACGCAGCGGAGGAGGGGTTGCTGCATCCCGGCTTTGAACAAGTCGTCGCCCATGAGCACGTAGCCTCTGGTTCTGTACCTGAGCCTTTCGTTCGCTTTCTTGTCCTCGGTGGTGACTCTACCGCAGATGTAATCCTTGATTTCTTTGCGCCAGTCCTGCTCTTGGATGCAAAGGATCTGGGCGGGGTTGTTGGGCTCCAGCTCCCTTGCTGCTGGTGATTTTAGGACCTCGTACATGACCTCGGCCTCCAGGGGGGTTCCCTGAGCCGCCTCCTTAGCTAGCCTGTCTGCCTCTGCGTTCTCCTGACCTTGGAACGTGCACCACGGTGAAGCCCCTAAAGTTCCTCTCCATTGCGCGGACTGCTGCGAGATAGTGCGCGAGGCCCAAATTCCTGGCCTCGCTTTCTTTCTCGATGTGGTCCCTAATGACCTTGGAGTCCGTCCTGACCACAAAGCTCTGGTGGCCTAGCGCCTTCATCTTGCGGAGCCCAAGCAGCAGGGCTTCGTACTCAGTGGAGTTGTTGGTGCAGGGGAACTCGAGTCTGGCTGCGAATTTTGTAGTGTTCCCGGATGGGGAGATGATGACCGCGGCAATGCCTGCCCCCAGATTGCACCAGGCTCCGTCGCAGTTGACTATCCAGGGTATGCCAGCGGGCTGTTCAGGCTCGCTCGTGGGCGACGTCCATTCTGCTATGAAATCCGCCAGGACCTGAGACTTAATGGCGCTGCGCCTTTCGAAGTCCACTACGTACTCTGAGAGCTCCGCGGCCCATTTCCGGATGCGGGGTGACGCCTCCCTGTTCGCGAACAGGTCCCGGAGGGGCTGGTCGGTTACCACTAGTATCCTGAAGCCCTCGAAGTAGTGCTTGATTTTTCTCTTGGCCATGATGAGCGCGTACGCTATTTTCTCGAGCTCAGAATAAAGCAATTGTGAGTTCGCTAGGGCTTCGGATACATAGTAGACCGGGCGCTGGGTGGTGCGGCCCTCCACTAGCCTTTCCTGCACCAGGACGACGGAGACGGCCGACCGCGAGGCTGACAAGTACAGCATCAGCGTGGCTTTGGGCTCCGGGGGCGTGAGCTTTGTGGTGTTCGTGAGGTATTCCTTGAGCTCCGCAAACGCCTTGCTTTGTTCTTGGCCCCATTCGAAGCTGCCTGCTCCCCTCAGGACTTTAAAGAATGGGAGGCTGCGATCAGCTGCCCTTGGGATGAAGCGGCTGAGGGCTGCTATTCTGCCGGTGAGCTTTTGTACGTCCTTGATGCACTTCGGCTCTTCCATTCTCCTGATTGCCTCGATTTTGTCCGGGTTGGCCTCGATTCCCTTGGTGGATACGATGCAGCCCAGGACCTTGCCCCTCTGGACTCCGAATACGCACTTTTCAGGGTTCAACTTGAGGTTCGCTTTGCGGAGGTTACCGAAAGTTTCTGCGAGGTCCCCTAGATGACTGCCTCTTTCTGAGCTCTTGACGACGATGTCGTCTACGTAGGCCAAGAGGTTGCGCCTGATCTGGCTACCGAACGTGCCGTAGGTCATTCTGGTGAAGGTCGTGCCTGCGTTGCGGAGCCCCTCTGGCATTTTCAGGAAGCAGTAGGTGCCAAAAGGAGTGATGAAAGTCAGTTTCTCCTGGTCTTCCTCCTTGATCCAGATTTGGTGGTACCCAGAGAACATATCGAGGAGCGACAACATTTCGCTGTTGGCTGCGTCATCCACCACGGTGTCGATTCTCTCCAGCAGGAAATCATCCTTGGGGCAGGCCTTGTTCAGGTCTGTGAAGTCTATGCACATGCGAATCTTGCCGTTCTTTTTCCTGACGGGTACTGTGTTTGCGAGCCACTCCGTGTACTTGACCTCGCGGATGATACCGGCGTCGAGCAGGCGCTGGACCTTCGCCCTGATGGCCAAGGCCTTTTCCTCTGACATCTTGCGGAGCTTCTGCTTCTTGGGCATCGCCCCGTCAGCCACGTCCAGCCTGTGTTCTATGATGCTGCGGTCCACTCCGCGCAGGTCCGAGGTGGACCACGCGAAGACGTCCATGTTCTTAAGCAGGAACTCCCTGAGCCGGGCCTCCTCCTCGGTGGTCAGGTCGGTGCCTAAAACGACCTCCCTGTTGGGCCGCATGCTGTCGAGCTGCACTCGCTTTGTGTCCGAGGCCGGTGTGATGCTGATCTCGTCCCTGTCTTTGGGTGGTTCGCGCCAGGGTTCCTTCCTTTCTGGGAGATCTGCCAACGTGATGCTCCCCTTGACGAGGGCTTCGGCGATGGCCAGGTGGTGGACCGGCCTGCGCCCGGGGGCAGTGCCCCTCTCTATTGACTGAGCTTGCTCCTGATTCCCCTTCACGGAGATGACTCCGCAAGGTCCGGGCAGTTTCATGAGGAGGTAGGAGCTCCGGATGACGGCGTCAAACTTGTTGATGGAGCCCCTGCCGAATATGGCCTTGTAGGGGTAAAACATTTCCTCTACATCGAATGTCACATCTTCTGTTCTTGGGTTGCGGAGGTCTCCCAGGGAGACAGGCAGAGTGATTTTGCCCAGGGCTTTGACCGTGGTGCCTCCGAAGCCTATGAGCGGGATGCTGGCTGGTTGCAACAATCTTTGGTCTAGTTTCATCGAGTCGAAGGTGTTCGCGAACAGAATGTCCGCAGAGCTGCCAGTGTTGACCAGTATGTCGTCCAGGACCCACCCCGCTACGTTGGCTTCTATCACCATGGCGTCCTCGTGTGGGTGGCAAGCTAAGTCCAGGTCGTCCTCGATAAAGGAGATGGGAACGTGAGACCAGGCGTCCCTCCTGATGGGCCCCCCACTGAACTGTACTGCGTGCACTCTCCTGAAATAATCAGCTCTGGCTCTCTTGGTCTCAAACTCGCGGGAGGAGCCACCAGCGATGGGCATGACGAAGCCCCTGGTTGGGAAAGCCGCTGGTTGGCTTATGGTTTGAGCCGCGACCGGCTCCTGTTTAGGCGGGTGCGGGGGTGAGGGGGGGAGCTCCTCCCCACGATGCTCGCTGGTTGAGCCCGCGGCGAAGTGTGCTGGTGCCGAACCGATCTGTTGGTATGGGACAGGTTGAGAGGTGGTCGGAGCCTGATGATACTGTCCCTGGCCCAGAGCTCTCCACTCTTGGCAGGGTGGAAGGAAGGCTGTAGGGGGCTGCGGGTACTGTGTCTGCGGAGGTGTGGGATTGAAGGGGAGTTGCCAGTGCGGGCTCAGGGCGCGGATGTGCGGCCGCTTGCTCCTGTTGTTTTCTTTCCCACTCTATGCGTTCAAGGGTTTGTGCTCTTTCTGGACACTTCATCGTGCCATGATCATCGTTTTCCATGTGGAAAGCGCAGAAAAACAATTTCTTGTCTTGAGACCTCTGGTCTCTGGGAGCTCTGTTTCTATGGTTGTGCTTCCTGCCTTTGCCCTGCCGGCCCTGCCCCTGTGGTGCGCTGTAAGGGCGGTCCTGGGTCTGGATTGAGGGGGTGCGAGAGTCTCCCCCTGCTGGATGTTGCAGACCCGCGTCTGCTGGTATTGCGCGGGTGGGTTCTGCTGGTACTGCTGCTTGGGCTGGTCCCAGTGCGGAGGTCCTTTGGGTTGGCCTCCGCCCGACTGTCTGTCTCTGCTGCGCTCTGCCACCTTCCAGCGGTGATCTTCATCTGACTTGCAGTACTTTTCCAGCTCGGCGTAGAGCTCTATCGGTGATATGATCTCCGGCAGTCTTCCACGGGGTAGCCCACGGAAGTGATTTGTATGTAGGGAAGATCGCAAAGATCGGAAGCAAGATGGTTAGGATGGACAGACACAAGGGTTTAGACAGGTTCGGGCCGTCGACTTGACGTAATACCCTACGTCCTGTTTTAGGGTGTTGTATTGCGTGGATTTCGCGATGAGATGAGATGTGTTGTGGTTCTTCTCTATCTTCTCCTACCGATCTAGGCACCCCTGCCCTCCATTATATATCCCAGGGGGCGGGGAACTAGTCGGTTACAATTGTTGGTGTCCTAGTAGGATTACAGGGTAGATTCCTAGTAGGAGTCCGACTTCTCCCTTCTGTGTGGTACCCGGGGGGTATATCCCCGACAGTAGCCCCCGAGCCTCGTACTGATTAGTTTAATCAGTTCGAGGGTCTTCTAGTCTTCTATGAGGTCTTTATATCTTCTTGTCATATGTATCTTCTCGCCGAGTGGTTTTAACTTGATCCTAGTGCCTCGCAGCAGCAACATCATCCGAGTGATTTCTCCAATCATCCGAGTGGTTTTGAGAAAGATCCGAGTGATACCTCAGACGTTTCCCAAAAATTTCTTCAAAGTCTTTCTTCTACACCTCACTGAAGGTGAAGTGTATACACTTAGCCCCCAAGCCTTGAGTAGAGTAGAATAGTCTGCTCGAGGGTCCAATAGTCTTGATCTTGATCCTTCGTCTTGAAATGTCTAATGGTGTGCACCGACTAGGTGCACCCACAGGGTGTAGCCCCCGAGACTCGTGCGACTTAGAATAAGTTGGGCGAGACTCCAAAAAGAGCTTCGTGACACCCCATCACGCAATCCAAACGCCGATTAGTGTGAGTACTGGGTTGATGATAACATCCGAGTGCCGACGATTGTAAGCACTCAGGCCTTGATGATATCTGAGCGCCGACACACGTGAGCACCCGGCCATCAATAATATCCAAGTGCCGACTCGTGTGAGCACTCGGACCTTCAACAATATCCAAGTGCCGACTCATGTGAGCACTCGGGTCTTCAATATTATCCAAGTGCCGACTCATGTGAGCACTCATTTGATCCTCGTGAAGCGGTCCTAGCCGTTCGATCCAACCTCCGAGCGTAGAAATAGGCTTGGCCGTCCTAACTTGGATCCTGCAATATAAACACGAAGATTGGGTAGTATATGATATAATAAAAAATATCATCTCGAAACAAAATTCGTTGCAGTGATGATGCATACGTAATAATGCATATGTATGTGCTACTCCCTTCCCCCTTCGCTGGCCTTAATTTCCGAGTGGTTGACCTGTTACGGAGTAGATTAGCCTCGTTGGTCTCAGTCTCATGCCGCCGAGCTTTGTCGTGCGTGTAGAGCTTTGACTTGGCGAGTACTTTCCCCCACGGTTTAAGGTTTGTTCCACTCGTACTTTATGTGCGTGACGCGAGGGAAATAATTCGAGTAGAAGAAATTGGATGAAAATGATTTGCAACATTATGCAATGTATGAGCCCACAGGGTGTATGACGCCGATCTGTCGTGGCAGTCGTGCGAAATTAAAAGACGATGTTTATTAAAAACATGACTTAGCTTGATTCGTAGTCGTTTGTTGATGAAGCCGACTAGCCGGAGTTGATTCCGACCAGTTATTAACCGTATATGACCCGTTTCCGAGTTGTTTCGGGACGAGCCGAGCCTTGCGCCACAGAGAAGTTCTCCGTGGCATTGTAGCTTCTGCCTCCTAGCGATCCGAGGCGGCGGTGGTGCTCCCGAACTGGATCTCGAATCCGTCGACGTTTGGGAGGTTGCAGCTGTCCAAGATCTTGACGCAATCCATCAGGCTCACCAGATTGATCTCGGTGATACACCCTACCTGGCGCGCCACTGTCGGTGATATGATCTCCGGCAGTCTTCCACGGGGTAGCCCACGGAAGTGATTTGTATGTAGGGAAGATCGCAAAGATCGGAAGCAAGATGGTTAGGATGGACAGACACAAGGGTTTAGACAGGTTCGGGCCGTCGACTTGACGTAATACCCTACGTCCTGTTTTAGGGTGTTGTATTGCGTGGATTTCGCGATGAGATGAGATGTGTTGTGGTTCTTCTCTATCTTCTCCTACCGATCTAGGCACCCCTGCCCTCCATTATATATCCCAGGGGCGGGGAACTAGTCAGTTACAATTGTTGGTGTCCTAGTAGGATTACAGGGTAGATTCCTAGTAGGAGTCCGACTTCTCCCTTCTGTGTGGTACCCGGGGGGTATATCCCCGACAAGCTCGGTGAGAGTCTTGGGCTCCTCTCTGCAGAGGTGGCCAGCCGTGGGTCCTGGGTTGAGTCCTGCAATGCACGCTTTGATGGCCTTGTCATCTGGGATGTGGGGTGCTTGGGTTTTGAGCTGCACGAACCTTCTGAAGTAGACGACCAGGGGTTCTTTGTCCCTCTGCTTGCAGTTTTGCAGGTCCTTTTCTGTGACAGAGGCTTTTTGGAAGCCCCGAAAGTTTTCGGTGAGCTTGTTCTTGAGGTTCTCCCAACTGTAGATTGACAGAGGGGGCAAAAGGGAATACCAATTCAGGGCCGCACCCTCACAGGCTATTATCAGCGACTTGGCTAGCACTGTGTCGTCTCCCCCGGCCATGGCTATGGCCGCCTCGTAGCTCATGAGGAACTTGCGGGGGTCGTAGGATCTGTCGTACTTGGGTAGGGGCACTGGCTTGTATGCCTGGGGCCAAGGCATGGCTTGCAGCCCGCGCGAGAGCGGTGCCGTGTCGTCTATGGCTTCGGGTCTTGGGGTCACGTGGACCACGTGTGGCTGCCTCGAGGGTCGGGGTTCGGCGTGCGAACGACCGAGTGAGAGCGTTGAGGACCCAGTGTGTCCGAGGACCGGTGGATGGTCGCTTCCTGGTGTGATGAGTGATTGACAACGTGGTGTGGATTGACGTTTCCCTTGGCTCAAGTATTGCAGGTGTAGAATGCGGCTTGGTTGCATTGGTGCAGGTGAAGAACAGGCGCGAAAGGTCTTAGCCATGGCGGCCTCCGAGGAGCGGAGAGACAAGTAGGCTTGGTTCGAGGGACCCGGTGGCCGGTGGATCAAGTGCGGTTCACATGCTGGCAAGAACGAGCAAGGGGACGTGGTTCCGGTGCGAGGTAGCGGCTCACAACCGAAGCTCGTACGCGGACGAGAAGCCGGCGCAAGGTGGCGGCTAACAACCGAAGTTTGCGCGCGGGGTTTGGTGATTTGGCCACAAAATCATTGGTGGACGGTTTCCCTTGGTTTGGGCCTCAAAACCAAGGACCGAGGACTCGACGAGGCGAATTTGGGCAGCTGGGCCAGAGTGGTTGCCAGGGGCGGTTTAACCGCCCCCAGGGCCGGTTTAACCGCCCCCCCTGGGCTGGCCCAAAAACGGCGTCGAGGAGCTTCGATCCGGAGGACACGCGGCGTGACTGCAAGGCTTGCGTCGGAGGGAAGCTAGCTTGCAGTGGAAGGTGCCCGAGCCGGAAAATATCTGAAGATCAAATGTCAAATTTGCCCCTGAGGGGTATGTATCACTTAGGGGTAGTTTAGTCCTTAGGACACCACCACTTGGACTACTAATAGGCCCCTTCAGGGCTGGTGGCTGTCATCTCTCTAGTTATCTCTTTAGGTTTTACTTTGAACTTGTTTTTCCCCTTCATCCCCTCCACCTAGAACTACTTCGAATCATTCCTAGTTTGTATAGGTGAATTCATGGTTATGTGATTGAGTTTGTGCTGCTCATCTTTGTGCCATGATTTGATTTCCCGAGCTCCCTTTCCTTTTTCTATTTTCGTGGGTATTTTCGGAGCTATTTTTGGGGGATTTTCGTTCTTCTTGTTCTAGGGCGTTTTCTCTCGGATTTCTTTGGGGGATTCACGTATGAATGCCTTGTGCCTCTTTTGCTGGTGATCCTTTGCCCCCAAACGCCGAGAATCGCTCTGGATTTGAGATTTTCGGGATGAACTCGAGGTCATGGTGTTCTTCGCGAGATCTGCGATTCCGGGAGTTGTACTGAGTTAGAGGCCGAGATCTTTTGGGAAAACACTCCACTGGAGGTCTAGATCATCTGACCAAAATCTCGCCTCAAGAGCTCAAGCGGTTTGGGAGATCCACTTTTGTTTTGACTTTTTCCCGAGGCTCCCAGGCCTGGGCGGTTTAACCGCCCCCCTGGCCGGTTTAACCGCCCCCCCTGGGTGTGTTAGATCGAGCCGAGTTTCGGGTCGTTTTGGTGTTTGTTTCGATTGGTTCGAGTTCCGCTGCTCGTTTCTTGTTCCTAGGGTCAGTAGCTTGACAGTGGCTACGTGATCTTGGCAAGATTGCTCTCGGAGGTTTCGGAGTTGTTTTGGGAGAATAGCCGGATTGTTTGGAAAGAATTTTTATCGGCTCCCATTCACTCCCCCCCTCTCTGGTCGCCGTTTCGGCCCTTCAAGCGTGACCTCTGGGACGGGCAGCGGTTGCTCGGCCCTCCCGCTCTGCATGGTGCGGAGCCCTTCTAGCTCGGTTTCCAAATCCAGTAATTTTTGCTTGGCCTCCGCCAGCATTCTGGCCTTTCTTTCCTTTTCGGCCTGCTGATGCGTTTCGAAGCTGATCTCGTCCCTGGCTTCGGAAGCCCTCTTGAGCTTGGCGAGGACCTCCGCCAGCTCCCGCGTTATGGGATCGTGATCCTCGGCTGCCTGGGCCGGTATTGCGGTATCGGGAATCGGAGCCCCCTCGTTTCGGGTTCCCCTGGTTTCGGCCCTGGTTCAGGGATTCCCTATTTTCCTGGTCCTGGGGTGGACATCATCATCTGAGTTGTACAGGGCAAGCTGGGCGTCCGCCTCCTGCGGAGCCCCCTGGGCTTCGGCTTTAGAGGTCGACGGGGCGGTTGCCCTCTTTTTCTTCGGGACTACCATGGTTCTCGTGGATCTTACTTCGTGCCAAGCACAAACGGTGGGCGCCAAATGTTGGGTCTAGGGTTCCGTGGGCACCCTAGGAGTCCAGACAAAATGGTGAGCAATGAACAAAACCAGAAGCCAAAGGGTCCTTGTATTCATCCAAAGTGCCAACTCTTTTACACGCGGTGGAAGGCGCCTTTTATACCCCCACCGCTCCGCCTTGGAAGGACGGTTATGCCCCCAGTTTACATTACAACTTCACAGGCATGCAGGCCTATCTTCGTACATTTACCACCGGGTTCAACCACCCCGGCAAATCCAACTTGTACACCTCCAGCGCTGCCGTGTCTGGTCAGCCTACCTAAGGCGCCTTCCCGAAAACCCGCCTCCGATGCCGTCCGCCTCACGCCTCTGCGGGCGGCCCTGGCGGGACGCCCGGTCTTCGTCTCGCCCGTTCGCCGCAGCCCCGGCCGCTCGCCGGGCTTCGCTAGGGCATTGGGCAGAGCCCTGCTCCCGGGCTGTGGCCGTCTCGGGGCTTCGATACCTGAGACAGAAACAGGGTTAGTGGTCCGCGGCCCTGGTGGCTTGCCGGGCTTCGTTGGGGGCTTGGTCTGAGCCATGCCCCCGGGTTGCGGCCGTCCTGGGGCTTCGCTGCCTGAAAGGAAGAACCGGGTTAGCCGCCGCGAAGCTGCCGTGAGGGGCTCCACGCCTCTCGTGGAGAGTGTTCTTAGGGCATCGCCGGGTCCGCCGGAGGGGGCTTGAGGTGGGTTTCGTTTTGGCGGTCCCCAACAGTAGCCCCTCGCGTGTCGGGCTTCGACTTCGGCGCCCACGGCCCTCGAACCCTTTGACCGCCCAAAAACGCCACCCCGAGCGCCGGAGGAAGGGACCGGCTCCGGAGATGTCCCTCTGAGACTGTTGGCTGTGGGGCGCCTTGGGCGGAGCCGACCGATGCTACACGGAATGGACACGCGTCACGCGCCGATTGGCCGCCTGTGCGTATTTCGAGGCGCTTTTGTCGGATGCCCGGGTGACCCTATATAAGGGGGGAGGGCACGGTGAAATATACTTTTCAGGGCAGTACTATTCTATGGAAGGGCACGATGAAATATACTTTTCAGGGCACGGTGAAATATACTCTGGACCGATATCTATGGGGACGAAGAGTATATCTATGGGAACTCTGGAACTCACAATTCGTCCCCATAGATATCGGTCCGGAGTTCCAGTACCATTCTGTCTTTGTGTGCCCAGTGCTCAGGGCAGTCCAATGATGACACCCCCCCGATGCGGATGCCCTGTGGGCACGTTGTCTCCGAGCAGTCCATCATGAAGCTGTCGAAGAGCAGCTCCAGGCCTTTCAAGTGCCCCTACTGCCCCTCGGAGGCTGTTGCTTCTCATTGCAAGTAGTTGTATTTCTAGATGTCGGATCTTTTTCAGCTACGCAAACCTGTTGATACATGCTTTCCCTCCTCTTCTCCCGTTACACATAACTTATCTGTACTCTGTAATATACTAATATACATGTATATTCGGTTAAACCTGTAGTGTCGTTTGGATGTTAATCTGTATAGTCGCAAGTTCCAGTATGATGGACAAGTGGGATGTCTGGGAGTGTCTCTTGGACAACCATCAACCATGTAGGTTTTGACACCGCGAGTTGTTGTCAGATGGAACCGTGGAACTTTTCAGGTACCATTTTTTTTGAAACGAACCGACAGGAGAGCTGCCCGCTATATTAAAGAGAAGAAAGCCTGGACATGCATGAAACAAATTACAATAACTGTACAAACTCCGGTAAAGTGCCTACAACAATACGGCACTTGGAGAGGAGGAAACACGCTACTCAAACAAGCGAGCGATGTGAGATGCTCCTGCTGCCATCCAAAACTTCGCTTGGCCCTTGATGTTGGAGATCACCGATGGGCACGAAGATTCCTTGCGCTAAAAAATTCTCGCATTTCGCTCTTACGCTTGGTACCATTTTGTGTCCAAATGGGCATTCCACTTTTCAGGTACTCCCATTTTGTGTCCAAATGAGCATTCTTACTTGGTGAAGTCACAATGCCTGGATTGTCGCACCAGTTAGATGTGGACATTGTGGCAGGATCCCTCATCCCTGCCGGTTTCTGGGCGTGCCCTTGAACGCGGAAAAGCCGTCCGATCTTGATCTGGTGGACTGAACGAGTCTGTAGCCACAGCACAAGAGCTCACGGCAAACCGGTTCGCGTCCCCGTTGCTTTCCCCTTCTGCGCCTGTATACGGATTTCCAGTAGCGCGGCGAGCAGAAGCGGCGGCAAAGGTGCGGCGGAACGGCGGTGCTTTCTTCTGGGGCGCACCGCGCACGCAGAGGCAGATTCCCGTCCGCGGTGTTGTCCAAGCGCGCCGCTCTGCGGGATCTAGGATTCTGCGACCTCCAGGTACGCGGACACGCCTAGCATTTTGATTGGTGCTCGCCGAGGAATTTCCTACCTGGGGATAGGTCGAAATTTCGTAGAACCTTTTCATGTTCCTTTTACATAAATCCAGTAACTTATCTGTGCTCTGTAATATAGCTATGCACGTTCACTGAAGCCTGTTCTATTGTCTGGATGTTAATCTAAGTAATCTGTTGCAATCGGAAATGGATCCTCTGCACTACAGGATTTGTACATCCTGCATTAGGTGCTTCTTCGAACCATTTTATCGGATTTTGATGTCCCAGATTAATCGCTTAGTTTGGAACACGTGCAAGACTCATTTTACTGTAGTTCTGCCCTGATCTATATATTGACCCAATCCCCTGCCTGAAGTTCCAATATATTCTGAAATTTTTTACAGTAGATAGTAGTATACAATGTGCTGATCAGCTGCCTGAAGTTCAGTTTATTCTGAAAAAAAGTTACAATAGGAGTAGAATACAAGGTGCTGATCAGCTGATTTAAATGTAAACAGCCATCAACCATTACGCTTATGCATGAAGCTTGGATTCTTCTTCTGATATAAACACAGGGTGAACCTTATTAGAATGCAAATCAAATAGTGCTGAACTATTTGTACAGAACACTTCTTTCACCCTCTACTGTTTTATGTTTGAGAATGCACTTTTGATTGCGTCTACTTCAGAAGAAATGCTTTCTGCACTCGGTCGGTCTTTTGGCGACTCTATGGAGCATGATAGTCCTACCTTGATTAAGGCAACGATGCAACTCTGCATGACCGGGATTGTTTGATTTTCACTTGCCATTATCTCTTGCATTATAATGGGGTCCAGTATCATGTCAATTTTATCTGGGAAGGCGGAGTTCACAAAGTTGTGAAGGCTCATGCCATCCTGGGATATTTCATCGGTAGGTCGTTTTCCAGTGAGTATTTCTAGTAAAAGCACTCCGTAGCTATAGACATCGCCCTGTGTTGAAATTTGTCTACCTTGTCCATACTCTGCATTTAGTTGGATAACTTGTAAGAGAGAAGTATGACACTATGAAGACTCAGTGATTCACTGTTATTGTATGTGAAAATTGCAAAAAAGTAAAAAAAAGAAAAAGAAAGAAAAAAGAAGGGAGTTTTGCGTCACCTGGTGCAATATATCCGATTGAACCTTTAAGTCCAGCTAAGCTTGAAGAATTGTCAACCCCAAACTTGTGGTCTCTGTGCATGAATCTCTCAAGCCCAAAGTCACTGACACATGCATTCATGCAATCGTCCAAAAGAATATTCTGGGGCTTTAGGTCACAGTGAATTAATGGATGGCCACATTGCTTGTGAAGGTAATCAAGAGCAAATGCTACATCTGCAGCTATGCTTATACGCTGATGGAGGGTCAAAAACCTTTCGTGGTTATGCATGCCTGATCTTTGGTGTAGCCACATATCTAAACTTCCGTTGGGCATGTACTGGAATACGAGAGCTTTGAATTCATCACCATTAGAATCTATAGTGGAACATGAAGTGATGACTTTAACAAGATTTCGATGCCGAATGTTTCTAAGGGATTCACACTCTGCAATGAAGCTCATAGATGATCCATATAAGTTCAAGTTGAAGACCTTGATTGCAACTGGGTTATTGGTGTTCTCTAACGTGCCCTTGTATACGGTTCCAAATGAACCTGAACCAATTATGTTCGCACAAGACAACCTATTTGTTGCCTTGATGATGTCTTCATATGACACCTTCACCTTCTCATTGGAGCGAAGATTTGTTGTTTTTGAACCTTTTTTCAGAAGGACAATGCTACAGAATGATAGTGATATTGTCACCATCACAGCAACTGGGATGACTATCTGTTTTGTTAAGGACTTGTGCTTTGTTCTGTGTTCTTCAGTGCAAATAGGCAGTCCTAGCATTGGGGTCCTTGTGCATAATCTCTTGTTTCCTTCAATTGACACCTTGCTAGCATTTGCAAAGACACCAGTTGTTGGTATTGCACCACTGAAATCATTGAATGACAGGTTGAGATACTGCAAGGAAGTGAGGGGTGTAAACAAATCTGGGATTTCTCCTGACAGATTGTTTCGAGAGAGATCCATCTCTTTGATGCCTCGTAGATTCATCAGAGAAAGTGGAATACTCCCTTCAAGAAAGTTTCCCTCCATCTGTAGGGTCTCCAGCACAATACATTGGCCAAGTGTTGATGGTATTTGGTTGGACAACTGATTATTGGAGATGTTAAGAAGGCCAAGATTTATGAGTCTTCCTACTTCTTGTGGTATAGATCCAGTTAGGTTGTTATATGACATGTCTAAACCTTTAGATAATGAAGAAATCTGTAGGAGCTCAGTTGGGATGCTCCCACTCAGCGAGTTCTGAGAAAGGTTTAGTTCTTGCAAATTCTGACATTTACCTATGCTCCTAGGTATAGTCCCATTCAGGTTGTTCTGTTGTAAATAAAGTTCATTCAGCTGTACAAGATTGCCAATAGAATCTGGAATCGAGCCAGACAAATTGTTTCCGGACAATCTTAGGATGGTCAACTGACGAAGAGTTCCAATAGCAGAGGGTATGGTTCCTGAGATCATATTATCATGCATCATAAGATTATTCAGTATCTTGAGGTTTCCTATCTCAAGAGGTATGGTTCCAGATATCCTGTTCATGCTTAGCCACAAAGTGTAGACTGTGGTGGAAAGATTTCCAATTGAACTTGGCAAGCTTCCTCCCAAGCTATTTGACTGTAGGCATAGTTCTGTCAGTTGAATGCAATTACCCAAAGAAGATAAGAAGGTCCAGTCACTAGACTCCAGGTTGTTATAGCTGAAATCTAAGTAAAGAAGATTTTCCAAGGACCCTAAAGATGGTATTGTGCCAGAAAATGAGTTGATGGCAAGATCAAGAACTTGTAAACTTGTGGCATTAGCAAGTGAAGCTGGTATTGGCCCTTCAAAATGGTTATCTTCAAAGATAAGTGATTGAATGTTTGGAAGGAAGCCTCCGGTGCCCTGTGGTAACTTTCCATGAAGTAAGTTATGGCCAATGTAAAGAAATATTAGTGATGAAACATTGTAAATAGATAGTGGCACTGTGCCGGTAAGCTTGTTTTCTGCAAGGGCTAGCCCTCGTAGGTTTTGTATGTGACCCAAACTCTCTGGGATGTTTCCAATCAGGCTATTTTCAGCAAGGTAGAGATATGACAGGAAAGAAAGGTTGCTAAATGAGGGCGGTATGTTCCCACTAAGTTTGTTCTGCCAGAGATCTATGCGGACTAGTGATGAGCCCATGGAAATAAATGGTGGTATCTCCCCACTGAGATTGTTTTGCCTAAGGGTAAGTGATTTCAATGAAGAGCTATTGCCTATGGATACTGGAATTTGACCTGTGAGGTCATTCTTCCTTATATCAAGATATGCAAGGGATGGAATACTACCTAATGAGCCAGGGATACTTCCACTGAGAAAGTTGGTGCTGAGGTTGAGGTACTGGAGTCTCTGCAGCTGCCTGAGCTCCGAGGGAATTTGCCCATGGAGTTTATTGTTCTGCAGGCGTATCGTACGAAGAAAGGTGAGGTTTGTGATGCAAGAAGATATTGTACCAGATAGTTGGGAGTTCTCCAAATCCAATGCAATGACACGAGGCACTCGTGTGTTGCTGCAGGTTACACCATACCAGTTGCAGAAATGAATTGATGCATTGCTGCCCCACAAGTGTAAAGATTCAGTGGGATCAGAGAGCTGGGACTTAAAACAAGCGAGAGCCTGGGGATCAGCATTTGCTTTGGCTGGCAGTGGAGCAAAGGGCAAGGTGGTGGCTTCTCTAGTGGAAATTGCACTTGTAGAGCAATAAGACGATGCCAAAGCTAGGAGATAGGAAAGAACAAAGAGAGTTTGTTGGTAAGGACGATACATATTATATGCCTTGATTGTAACTTCTTTGTGTCTAGATAAGTGTTGAATGCAGAGTCTTATTATACATGCATTACGTGGTTACAAGATGTTTCAAGGAAGGTGTGAAGGACATATACATCCATTGTTTGGTTTGAAAACTGGTTTGCAAGAGATAGAGACTATTGCTATAATCTGGACTACCAATTAGAAGCTCCTTGTAGGATAAAAGAATGAAACATCCATGTTTCTTTTCTTGGGAGTTATGTTTTTAAATTAAAACCGTGCAAGTCTCTGCAGAGAACAAGAGCAGATTAAACTAAGATTTTAATTTATTTCACAAGCCCTTCTAGGATTTTTTTTTTTTTTTTTTTTTTGCCTTTCTGTTTTCTTCGTAAGCATATTTTGATCTTGGAATGTCTAAATACCTATCGGTTCCCACACTTCTGAATGTTGAAAAATGTTGAGGTAATAATGCTAAGCTTATAGGTTCTGAGAGTCCAATAAATTGGAAATAATTAAAAAAAGATGTAGTCTCATATGGGGAAAACCTAACAATTTAGATTGTTTTTCTGTACGTTTTTCTTCCAATCAACATTAAATTTAGTAATATTTGAAAATATATTACTGTAAACTCACATGGTTCTGTCCATGAAATGTTTGGTTTATTACGTAATATCTGCTGATACTATTTCTTATCGTAGTTCTCACATGCTAAATACTGAAAAAATATAGATAAACCGGGTGGGAACAAGGTTGCATTACTCAAGCTTGTGGTCAAGAAGGGATATTATGAGGGTTGGACACATTGAAAGGCAAATTCTAAAATCGCGGCCAAGATTTCCAATCCAGGATTAATGTTTATGAAGCTCAGTCATAGCTCTATTATTGATGGAGGGAGTTTGGGAGAGCTGATTCATGGTGAATTAGTTTGCTGGGAAGTCAAGTCTGTTACGACCAGTCCAAAGCATCAGATCAGATATGTCATACTCAGTTGAAATAGTAAGTCAAGCTATCTAGTGCTGATTAGTTTGTTAGAGCATTGAATAAAAAGGAGCTGTCAAGATGGAAAATGCTTGCCTTTGGCAGGGGCTGGGGACTGCGACTAGAGTGAGAGAATTTTAAGGCCATTTTTTATTTGAACTAAAAAAAATCATAAATGCTATATATATATATATATATATATATTACTTTTGTTCTACTAAAAATCACTTTACTGAGAAGCTAGATTAGAAATAGTTTGCGCGTGGTTTACTGTGCTGCAAAAAGAATCTTCTTTGCTATTTATGTTCCAAAGTGCCAACTCTTTAATAGTGCTTGTTGGTTTATTTCCCTATGTCTTGACACACTCTAAACCTAATTCTCGTGCTTCCAAATGTTGAAAAATTTGGACAAACCGAGTGGGATTTCGACAGCGTTAGACTTGCATTAGATTAGTAGCTTGCAGTCAAGAAGGGAGATTGCAAGGGCAGTCAGATTGAAATTTTGACCAAGACTTTCCAGCCCAAAACTAATATTTACAAAACTCAGTCATGACTCAATACTGTGAATAGAGTGCTAGCTCATTCATGGTGACAACTGGTTTCGAATGAAGTCTTCTGCCACCAGTCCAAAGCATCATGTCAGATATGTCATAAAGATCAAGTCAAGCCATGCGGTGCAATCAATTAGGTTTGTTATACTGTTTGAATAGAAAGACTTAAGTCACCGTGGACTAAAGGCCCTGTTTAGTTCCACCCAAAGCACAAAAAGTTTTTCACCTTTTCACTCTCCCTCCTCGAACTAAACAGGCCCTAAGAACTGGTTGCTGTGATAAAGCTTTTCAGAAGCTTTGATTTTTTTGTCCACGACTATGGGACTTTTCATGCTGTTGAAGGTTGAAAAATCATGGACAATCTAGTGGGTGGCATATCGCCTACTGTGTTTTTTTCCAAGCTTTGATTTTTTAAATTGACTTCGCAAGTTCATGTGGACTTTGTTTTCCATTACACACCACATCGCACATATCTGCATTTCTTTTAGAAAGAGGATACCAGACGATAATGTGGTTGTATCTGATTGATTAGGATGCACACAAGTTCATGTGGACCGCTTGTTGAATACAAGAGTGTCCTGCACGTGCCCGCAGGGGGGGGGGGGGGTCAGGGTCGTCTGTGGTGCTCTTGACGGGTCCTAAGATAAGGAGGGAAAAAGACGCTGAGTGACATTGGTTGGACGATTTTTGTATAGTGTGTTCTTCACGGCCTGTGATAAGGAGGGAAAAAGATGCAGTGACATTGATTGGACGATTTTTGTACAGAGTGTTCTTCACGGGCCTGTGATAAGGAGGGAAAAAGATGCAGTGACATTGATTGGATTTTCGTTTATAGAATATCAACTGTAGAATGCATTCCTAACTTTTAAAATACCATCTAATTTTTTATGCAATCCTTTCACTAAAAAATATCCATTGTAAACCCTCATGGTTTTGCCATTTCTTTGGCATTTTTTTCATATTTTTGTTGAAATATTGAAATCAAATCATACTGAGCTTATAATGCAAGATTTGTTAACACATCTTTTGGTAATATTTCTTATACTATTCTTTATTTATAATGAGAGCTTTATTAATTCTTATACTATTCATAGTGTTAAAAAGAAACTGCGGCTGAGCAGTTCCATAGTTGAATACACATTTCCCAACTCGACATGGGGTATACATGTGTGAAATTGCACAGTTGGTCAAGAAATCAGCTAGGTCCATGGGCCTGACCTGAAAATTCTCTTGATGCGTTACGCCTTGCCTGGTGACAACCATAAGTAGTTATAAGGTGCATGCAGCCATGCAGGCAATCAGACCTGCGTTGGTTGGCTGCATTCCACCATGACAGCCGCTCGCTCTGTGTTATTGTACTTGTGGGTAATAGTGACCGTGCTTTTGCTAAGCATCCGCTTTCTTGCAGCCCGCCGCAGCCTCCTAGGTTTGTATGTCAAGCCAAAGAGCTTTATTATTGATTTTGCCATCGGCCAATTTTATCCCTTTAAGCAATATTCCCATTCAAGGAACTATTTATATTGTTATCTGCATGATACTTTCTCAAGCTATTTGCATTTGTTCTGTCCACGTTCGTGCTGATGGAAATTTATATCCAATTCACATTTTCTTGATATCATGACACTACTGCAGTTTTTATGTTATTTTTCTGAGTTTCTTGCTATTGTCGTTTTTAAGCTACTTTATTCTTTATGGTTGAACACAGTGGTATTCAAAATTTCAAACTGAACAAAAAAACAGAGCCTCATGATGGGTCAACTACTCATTGACCTCCATTAGCCATTAGGCAGTCTTAATATTGATTTTCTTTCTATGTGTGTCATTACGAAGGCAATCAATACTCAACTCAAAACTTGTCACTTCAGTGCATAGAAGATCAATTTTAATAACACCATTTCTCAGTGATTTTGTATAAACTTGTATTTATCCTTGTATACGTTGATCATAAAGTAAAAGAGTTATTAGTCAATTGCAGGTTGCGTGGAATGGCCCGACAATTTTCTATATGGACAGCCCAGCCGTAAGTATTGCTACCCTAGCTAATTTGAGTTGAGCTCTGATGTCCAATGGAGAATGTTTTCTTCAACATGACAGAACTAAAATGTTCTGCACTATGGACCAGTTATATTATTCTTATTGTTATATAGTTTCTTTGGCTAGTGGTCTGTAATAAAGCTATACAACATGTTTCTCTTTTGTAGAATGTGAGCAACCCCATCCTCCAATCCTTCCTCCTGGACAGTAGCATGTCCTAAGTGCCACGGGCCTGGCTGCCTGCTTGTTTAAGCTGCAAGAAGTGACCATTATATTGTACATTCTAAAGTTACGCCTCAATCTATTACTCCAAGTAAAAGGAAAAAAAAAACTCTCGGAGCTGATCTGCTGATCAGGTTCTGTTCCTGCCCACAGGTACTAGGATGCTAAGAGAGAAAACAGGTGTAATCTTTTTTTTTTCAAAAATGATACATATGAGCTGATCATAGCTTTGATTGCACATTTGTAATAACTGTATATTCATATGCCGATGTGCGAACTGCAAATTATGAAATTCAAGTGGCAGATGAAATGATTTTCTCGAAAGGGCAGCGAGAGCATTGCCGCAAAGGTTTATTAGATGAAAAAAGGAATTGCTCTTTCTAGGAAAAACTGCGCCTAAAAACCGAATAGCTGTACGGTTCCAAAATAATGGAAACCGGTCAGACCTGCAGCTAAAACACTACTAATATTCCGCTAGCTCCGCTTAGCATGCACAGTTTATAGGATCCATCTCCAAAAATTTCAATGCGATCATTTGGTCCAGAACAGGATTTGGACGGCGAATCGGCTCAGCTCGAGAGGATGGCTGCACAGCTCGGTTTGTGCCGTGTGCCCTATGCTGCAGAGCGCCCGAGACCACGATCCATATGTTCTCTCGGTTTGTGCCCTCTGAATGTAGAGTGACAAACTATGTGCTAAGCCATGCTGGCTGCGCGACCTTCGGGCAAAGACCTCCGCAAGCTCTGCTGGCAGCGACCTTCGAGGTATGTTGGATGGACATGAGGATATCCAATTATGGTACAGGACGACATAAACTCTACAAAGGATAGAATCTAGTTGAGCCAATTCCTTCTATGCAATTGAAAAATATAACTCATTCCTTATGTGTCACTAAAAATTAGTTCATCCCTTCAATGTCATTGGTTATAATTTTTCATTCCCCCTATGTCATTGCTCGAGTGAGCTGTTAACTGAAGGATAAAAAGACAGCACTACCCCTCACTGTCTCTTCCCCAATAGCCAATACACCGTCAATGTCGTCGCCTTCGGCGTCTCCATGGCCGACGCCAGCATCAACCTCCTTGTCCTTGCCGGCGCCGCGCTCTCCCTCAGCCGCAATCATGGAGGCATGGACGGCGAGCTGAACACCCGCCGCGAGCACCCTCCTCGTCCTGTCCTTCCGTGGAGCACGGGGCAGTCTTCGGGCGGCGCGTCCCGCCCCTGCGAGCTAGGCTCTCCGTGCCACGGTGGACGACGCCCTGCTGGGCGGCCGCCGCCTGCTTGTTCGCGCTCGCCCCCCGCGCACTTGGCATGTCGCAGCCTCTGCTAACCCCGTCGCCTCCCTCGGCTTCCGCACGTGGTGCGCGGGGCCCACCCGGCCGACCGCTGCCAAACGAGGCGCCGGCGCGCCGCTTGCCGCGACACACTCACCAGCTGTAGCGCTCGTGCGCGCGTGAGTCCTGCACATCCGTGAAGATTCGCATCACTTGCCTCTGGCCCCTTCCTGTTGCCTGGCCTCCCCATGCTCGTCCGTGAAGAAAGTGGCTCGGTTTTGGATAACAGTTAACAGATGAAAGGAGGGGTAAAATAGTCCAATAGGTAAAAACTCCCTCCAATTTAACACCGTGCATCCTAAAAGTTAACAGCAATGGCACAGAGGGATTTAACCTGATGGCATTGAAGGGATGAGCTAATTTTTCAATGGCCCATAAAGGATCGGTTACATTTTTCAATGGCATAGAAGGAATTTGCTCAAACTAGTTTAAGTCCAGTGAGGAAAATGACCCCGCGTCATCCTCCTGGACGACTCGGGCGGCTACCTCGACGCCCCAACCAACACCACCCTCCCGCTGCTCATTGCCTCCGCCGCCGCCGCCGGAGTTGCCCCTCGAAAGTCTAGCGCGCCTTCCCCCTTCTCCTTCCACATCCTTTCTGTTGAACATATTGACATCCCTGATATCTAGGACTGTTAGCTTCTAGATAAGCTTCCGGAAGATATACTCGATAGTTCAGATTGTATAGGAAAGTTGTTGTGATCCTTTCCTTACTTGTAACTCAAGTTGTTTATGCCACGCCATGGGGCTTTTCCTAGCTATATTAACATGTAACCGTGGTCACCGAGAGGTACCACGTTCCCACTCACCCTGGGCAAAAAAAACCGAGAACCAAGAACCGAACCGAAAGAACCGGAACCGGAACCGAAAGAACTGGAACCGAAAAATTCGGTCCTCAGTTCGGTTCCTGTTCCTCAGGAACCGAATTTCCTCGGTTTCTTCGGTTCGGTTCCCGGTTAACCGAGGGAACCGAACTTGGCCCAATAGCAGCCCATTAATAGAGGCCCAATATCAAACCCTAGCCTATCTCCTCCTCCCTTCCACTCCCACCGTCACAGCCGCCGCCTCCTCCAGCCCCCACGGGCACGCCGCCTCCTCCAGCCGGCAGCCCCTACACACACGCCGCCTCCTCACCCCGGTGACCCCTCTTCTCCCCAGCGGCCGGCGTGCCGCCGCGCCCCCTCGGCACCTCATCTCCGCGGCGGCCGGCGCTCCCCCTCCTCACTCCGGCGGCCGGTGGCATGCCTCCTTTCCGCAACGGACGGCGGCGTGCCCCCTCTCCACGGCGGCCGGTGGCCCGGCGGCGCGCCTCCTCACCCCATCGGCCGGCACGCGGAATCCCCTCTCCGCGGCGGCCGGCGGCCCAGCGGCGCGCCTCCTCACCCCGTCAGCCGGCGCGCGGACCCCCTCTCCGCGGCGGTCGGCGGCCCAGCGGCGTGCCTCCTCACCTTGGCGGCCGGCGGCGCACCCCGTCCTCTCCGCAGCGTCCCAGGCGTGCCCCCTCCTCTCCTCGGCGCGTCCCGTCCTCTCCCCGTCCCTACGCCCATCGGTTACCTCAGAACCGAACCGAACCGAACCGAAATTCGGCGGTTCCCACCAGTAAAAAGAACCGGACGGTTCTCATTTTCTGGGAACCGAATTTGCTAAATAACCGAGGAACCGAACCGATCGGTTCGTTTCGAACCGAATGCCCAGGGCGAGTTCCCACCATTTGTTACATGGTAATCAGAGCCTATCCTCCACAAACACATCTATGGCATCCTCTTCCTCGAGCTCCAATCCTCTCCTAGCCCAGCCGGTCTCGGAGAAGCTTGCCAAGGGCAACCATGCCCTATGGAAGGCCCAAGTCGTCGCCACGCTCCGAGGAGCGCAGCTCGACGGTTTCATCGACGGCACTGCTATTGCGCCGTCCAAGACCATCCTTGCCAAGAATGGAGAAACGACTGAGGAGGTCCCCAACCCTGCGTATGTCGCATGGGTTGCCCAGGGACAGCAGGTACTGAGCTATTTGCTCACCTCCCTCTCGCGTGACGTGATGATGCAGGTGGTGTCCTTCACCACCGCGAGGGAAGTTTGGCGTGCCATTGAGACCATCTTCTCGTCTCAATCTTGCACGTGCCTCATCAACATCTGTATGGCACTCTCCACCACCCAGAAGGGGAACCTGAGCGTGTGTCACGGACTACTTCAACAAGATGCGCGGCTTCGCCGACGAGCTAGCTGCGGCAGGAAGGCGCCTGGAGGATGAGGAACTTGTGTCCTATATCCTTGCAAGCCTCGACATCGACTTCAACCCTCTAGTCTCGACTGTTGCGTTATCCTAAATCTTTCAGCGTGTTCATAGCTCCTTTGGAGCTCATTTTTTCAGATGTTTGGGGTCCTGCCCCTGATTATGTGGGAAGGTTTAGATTTTATGTGAGTTTCATCAATGATTTCAGTAATTCACCTGGATCTTCCTTCTTAAACACAAATCTGAAGTTTTTCAGAAGTTCTATGAATTTCAGAGTCTTGTTGAACCACAATTCGGTAGAAAAATTCTTAGATTGCAAACAGATTGGGGCGGTGAATATCAAAAATTAAGTTCTTTTTTTAATAAGGTTGGGATCGAACATCGTGTATCTTGCCCTTATGCGCATCAACAAAACGGTTCCGCTGAGCGCAAGCATAGGCACATTGTTGAAGTTGGTCTTACTTTACTTGCTACATGCCTCTATGCCCTTAAAATTTTGGGATGAGGCATTCATCACCTGCGACCTATCTGATTAATCGTCTTCCCACTAAAATCCTTGATTTTTTACACCTTTGGAGCATCTTCATGGTCACAAACCTGACTACACCATGCTGCGCACTTTTGGTTGCGCATGCTCGCCGAATCTTCGGCCCTACAATGATCGAAAACTTGAATTTCGTTCCAAGCAATGTGCTTACTTGGGGTATAGTCCCATGCATAAAAGGTTTAAGTGCCTTGACATCTCCACTGGTCGGGTTTACATATCTCTTGACATTGTGTTTGATGACTTTGTGTATCCCTTTGTTTCGCTTCATAATAATGTCGACGCTCGCCTTAGGGCTGAAGTTCTTCTCTTACTGGCTGATCTTTGAGCTTTTCCATCTCTTGATCAAGGGGGCGAATTAACAGATGATTCAAATGTTGCTTGTGACCCTAACCCTACTAACCATGTTGGCCAAGATATTGTGCACACGTAGGAACAAATTTCAGGAAATTTGGAGCCAGATCGAGTGATATCTATGCCAAACGGTGTAGAGCTTCCATACACAGAACACGGAGAAGATTCAGGCACTACTACTCGATCTGTTTCAGGGATTGCCTCCTCGTACTCACCTAGGCAGCAGTCATGCGCTGCTGGGAGATCTGTCTCCTGCCTTCGTGCAACAATCGCCAGGCGACGTGTCGCCCGACCGGTCTCTGATGCATCCGGCCCAGGCGTGGGGCTGGCCGAAGGCCCAATAACTTAAAGTAGCCCGGACCCAACAGTTCTTAGGCACACCCACTCAGAGAAAGGCTCAATCTCTCTAAAAGACTAGTCTGATAGGGGAAGGATGCATGGCTCTCCCTTTTAAGGTGGTTTCCTCCTCCTCCGCTAAGCGAGGTGGGATAATTCGGACGTGCACGGCTGCGCCTACACTGTTGTGCGTCTAGCCAAACCGCGTGCATGGCTACCGCCTACACTGTTGTGTGCCTAGCCAAACCATTGTCCCGTTGGGCCACGGTTGCCGCCTACACTATTGTGTGCCTAGCCAAACCGTGCCTAAGGTGTCCTCATCATTCCCATCCCCTTAAATGGAGGCCCAGCTCTGATACCAAATGATGCATCCGGCCCAGGCATGGGGCTGTTCGAGGCCCAATAACTTAAAGTAGCCCGGACCCCAACAGTTTTTAGGCACACCCACTCAGGGAAAGGTCCAATCTCCCTAAAAGACTAGTACGATAGCGGAAGGGTGGCTCTCCCTTGTAAGGTGGCTTCCTCCTCCTCCGCTAAGCGAGGTGGGATAATTCGGACGTGCACGGCTGCCGCCTACACTGTTGTGCGTCTAGCTAAACTGTGTGCACGGCTGCCGCCCACACTATTGTATGCCTAGCCAAACCATGCTCCCGCTGGGCCACGGTTGCCGCCTACACTATTGTGCGTCTGGCCAAACCTGTGCCCAAGGATGTCCTCATCAGTCTCCCCCGAGCGCACCATCATCATCACGCTCGTCCACCGCTCGCCAACAGCAGCGTGCCACGCGGCCCACGGCCTCGACAACGCCTTCTGGCCTGCCAGATCCGGCTCCCGCGTCAACATCAGGATTCGGTGCGCCAGGATCTTCTGTGGCGCCGACTCCTGCCACTCTGCCTGTGTCACGCCCTGCAACACGACTCCAAGCTGGCATTCAAAAGCCAAAAACGTACATAGATGGTACGGTCATGTATGGGTGTTTTACAAGCACCGGAGAACCTACAAATCTTGATGAAGCTCTTACTGATACTAGATGGAAATCTACCATGAATAAAGAATATGAAGCCCTTGTTAAGAATAAAACTTGGCACCTTGTTCCACCTAGTAAAGGAAGCAACATCATAGATTGTAAATGGGTGTACAAAATTAAAAGAAAGGCTGATGGCACCATAGATAGGTATAAGGCACACTTGGTAGCTAAAGGTTTCAAACAATGCTACGCCATTGACTATGAGGACACCTTTAGTCCTGTAGTCAAGGCGGCTATTATTCGTCTTGTGCTATCTATTGTTGTTTCCAGGGGAATGGAGCTTGCGACAACTAGATGTGCATAATGCGTTTCTTCATGGTATTCTAGAGGAAGATGTTTACATGAGGCAACCACCTGGTTATGAAGATCCTTGGTGAGCTACATTACTTTTTAGGAATTGAAGTCAAGAAGCATGGAGATGGAATCTTGTTAAATCAAGAGAGGTATGCATCTGATATATTGAAATGTGTGGGTATGCACACATGTAAATCGTCTCCTACTCCATTATCAACCTCTGAAAAAATGTCAATTGGTCATGATGATTCTACTCGCTATAGAAGTGTAGTTGGCGCCTTGCAGTACTTGACCTTGACAAGGCCGGACATTTCCGTTGCTGTAAACAAAGTTTGTCAGTTCCTACATTGTCTAACAACAACACATTGGTCAGTGGTGAAAAGAATCATCAGATATCTGAAAGGAACTTTGGATGTGGGCTTGAAAATACGAAATTCTAACTCTATGTTCGTTAGCGCTTTCTTAGATGCTGATTGGACCGGGTGCTCGGATGATAGGAGACCAACAGGAGGTTTTGCAGTGTTCCTTGGATCAAATCTTGTGTCTTGGAGTGCATGGAAACAACCTATTGTATCTCGATCAAGCATTGAGGCTAAGTATAAAGCAATGGAAAATGCTACTTTAGAGGTGATATGGGTTCAAAGTTTGCTCGGAGAATTAGGCGTTCCACATCCAACAGAGGCATGTTTGTGGTGCGACAATCTCGGAGCGAAATATTTGTCAGCTAATCCCATATTTCATGCAAGGACCAAGCACATAGAGGTTGACTATCATTTCATTCGTGAGCGAGTACAACATCGTTTGTTGAGTATTCGGTTCATATAACCTCGTGATCAGATTGCTGATTGTTCTATCAAAGCCTTGTCAAGTCAGGGGCTTGAAGATTTCAAGACCAATCTCAACTTGAGCAAGTTGTGATTGAGGGGGGCTGATGAAGATATTGACATCCCTGATATATAGGATTGTTAGCTTCTAGATAAGC
This sequence comes from Urochloa ruziziensis, assembly GCA_015476505.1. NCBI lineage: Eukaryota > Viridiplantae > Streptophyta > Magnoliopsida > Poales > Poaceae > Urochloa > Urochloa ruziziensis. The sequence continues at coordinate 13,217,644 of CM027126.1, read as the reverse complement.
TTCTGGAAGATATACTCGATAGTTCAGATTGTATATGAAAGTTGTTGTGATCTTTTCCTTACTTGTAACTCAAGTTGTATACGCACGCCATGGGGCTTTTCCTTGCTATTTTAACACGTAACCGTGGTCACCGAGAGGTACCACGTTCCCACCATTTGTTACACTTTCATCCCCTTATGCTCTCCTCCCTCCTACGTCCTGGGCTCGGATGGCGGCCAGATCCGCCCTTGTGGTGCCATCCCAAGCTGGTTCCGGTGCAGGTTGCTTTCACCCTCGGCGGCGGCGGGCGGGCCCATGGCCTGCTGCGGCGCCCCCAGCGAAGATGGCCACGATGACGGGTAGGACCACTCGTTAAAAACCCAACCCAGTTTGGGCAATTAATAAAATAAGTCGGGCATCTCAGGCACAGACAAGGACGTTGGTCTCCCTTGTCGGATGAAGCGGGTGAAAACCCAACCCAGTTTGGGCTAGCATCGGCAATGTCTTCGGCGTCGTGACCTTTTTTTGAAGACAATGTTAGGTAATTCCGGCATGGCAGCTTGCATCAGCGGTGGCTGCTTCCAAAAGGACGTTTTTATTTCTCTTTTCTTTTTCTTAAAAATAGAAAAAAAGAGAGAGAAAAACAGTTTTAGTGTGTGTGGCGTGGTGGCTCGTGTCGACGTCCCAATCCGACCGGGTAGAGTTTCTGGTGGCTCGGGTCGATGTCCTAATCCAACCGGGCAAAGTTTCGTTGAGGCTTGTGTCGATGTCCCAATCCGACCGAGTAGAGTTGCGAGAGTCCTGGTTGATGTTCCAATTCAACCGGCCGTTGTTGAGTTGAGTTTGAGTAGTGTGTTAGCGTTGTATGATCTAGTTGATGTCCCAATCTAACCGGCCAGTGTTGTTGCTTGTGCTGTGTCCCAGTCTGGACGTATTCTTCTTTTTTAATTATAATCGATAGATCTCCTGTCTGGTTTGTTGCAAAAAAAAGATAGAAACTAGTTAAGCTACAAAGTTATAGATGGCATTGATACCTACAATTTTTATATAAAGTTTATCTCCATACGAGTTCATATATAAATTAGTTATGATTTTTTGAAAGTGTATTGTCCAGTGTTGACTAAAAATTAAATTTGAAATCTAAAGCTTGTGTCGATTATTTGGGGACTAAGATGACTTTAAATGTAAAAACGTTGAACTACAAAATTGTAGACCTCGTCTAGATCTATAATTTTTGTATAAGGTTCATCTGCATACGAGTTCATATGAATTAGTTATGATATATTTTGAAAGTGTAATGTCGAGATAAAGAAAATTCCATCGTTTCAATTAGCGGTAAGGTTGTCACATTGCACCTTTCGCCGGTTCGTACGGCTATAGCGGTTTGAAACAGCGGTATGCGTATAGATTCACAATTTTTTGCTCGGATATTTATTTTTGAAAAATCATAAAATATAAAATATAAGAATAAAAAAAATCTTGGTCAAGTTATAAGCTGGACTCGAAGGCCCAATTGGGCATGGGCCTCGCTGAACCAAGCCCATCCTGGCCCGGTCTGCCACCGTCCTCGCTGTTTGCGTTTGGTTACCTTCCCAGTGAATTTGGGCCGACCCAGAATGGCGGCGCGCACGAGCAGCAGCACTAGGCGGCGGGCGGCGGCAAAGCTGTGGGAACCGGGATGCGCCGATGCGGCTGCCGGGGAGGCGGGGACGCTGTGGCTGCCGCTGGCGGTTTTGGGGAGGTGTGGGCGTGTGGCTACGAGCAGCTGCACGCTGCGGAGGTCAGGTCTGATATTGCTCCGCGCCATTTGCAGAATCGTTGCTGTTAATTAGTAGCTCTAATTGGTAGGAACAAATTTTGGTCACATTTGTTGAAATGCTCCCTGGTGAATTGAAGCTTAGGGGAATCAGGGATTCGACTGGGGATTTCGCTTGAGAATGATCTGCAGCGAGAAGGCGCCTTCTGCTTAGGTAGAGGAGATTAAGCACAGAGCATACGCAAATAAAGTTGCTTCTTCCCAACTGGTTGCAATGCAACATGCGGCACCAGTTTCGTCAACATATCGTTTCTGATGCTCCAATTGCAATATTTTGCCTCCAGTAATATAATTTCGTCTACATATTGTTTCTGCTCCAATGTAGCACAGCTTCACCGTCTGATGTACCTTTTGGCATCATTTTTTGTGCTGCAAAATTATTCCAGAATGGATCCTGAATGGGTTAATGTCGACACCTACTCACCAATTGAGTCTGCAACCGTAACAGAGCAGATCCAACAATGTGAGTATCCATTTCATTGCATTGCAAGTTGACATTTTGGCGACTCTGCAAGTAACCATGCTATTGTTTACTTTGGTGCTTGTTCATGAGTTCATAATTTCTATGCAAATAAAGCATTTGACACTTTGTCATTATGGTACAGTGAATTGATTCTCAAGTACTAGCAGCATCAGATGTGATTGTGATATGCTTGTTGCAAAAGGAAATAAAATCAGATGTACTTGTACTGTTGGACTTGGGGGGCGTTGGTAACAATTGACCGTGTTACCAAGGTTGGTTATCAATTCTATGAAGCTTGAAGGAGGGTAGCACTTATAGTATATCACTAGAAACTGAAGCTCACTGTTCATCTCTAAACATTTATGTTTGAAAGGAGGTACGGATAGCATGGATTTCGTCTGCCACATGCCCCATTCCAGGCCGGTCTTTTGGAAATTCCATGGAGCACAGAAGGCCTAGTTTCATCAGAGGGATGATGCAGCTTTGCATGATAAGGACACCTTGATTTTCATTTTCAGCTATCTCATGCATTATATTGGGATCCAAGATCTCCCTAATCCTATCTGGAAATGATGATTTCACAAAGCTGTGGAGGTTTGTGCCATTTTTGAATTCCTCATGAATTGGTTGCTTCCCTGTGAACAATTCTAAGAGAAGCACTCCGAAGCTATAGATGTCTCCCTCAATGGAGATCTTGGCACCCATGCCATACTCTGCAGATAAGTTTATGATTTGAACATGAGTACTTTTGCATTTTCATAGTATAAGCAGTCACTAATTTCAGAAAAATCTTCAAAGCAGATAAACAATTCATAAGAAATTTAATCACCTGGAGCAATATATCCGATGGATCCTTTAAGTACGGACAAGCTTGTAGAACTATTAGTGGCACCAGAGGGATCAATGCACAAAAATCTTGCAAGCCCAAAGTCACTGACATGAGCAGTCATGTCATAGTCCAACAGAACATTTTGTGGCTTCAGATCACAGTGAACCAATGGACATACACATTGATTATGAAGGTAATCAAGAGCAAATGCTACATCCTGAGCAATGTTTATCCTTTGAGACAAAGTCAAAACTTTAATATTGTTGTATCCATGTATCTTTGGATGTAGCCACATGTCTAGACTCCCATTGGGCATATATTGAAATATGAGTGCTTTGAACTCTGCCCCAGAAGGATCTATAGTAGAGCATGAAGTAATTATTTTAACAAGATTTCGATGACGAATGCTTCTCAGAGCTTCGCACTCTGCAGAAAAACTTTTTGCTGCTCCATGGAAATTTAAGTTAAACACCTTGATGGCAATTGGATTTATATCAAATGCCATTGTGCCCTTATACACTGCCCCAAATGATCCTGAACCAACCAAGTTGGTAGCAGAGAACCAGTTTGTGGCTTTAACAATGTCTTCGTATGATACCTTTTCCTGTTCTCTGAAATTCTGTGGAGATGATTGTGATCTTCGTCTCTTTAAAATGATAACAAAGAAACAAGACATCAATATTGCAGATAGGGAACATAGTGGGATCAGTATCTTCAGTAGTAATGACTTGGACGATCTTTTGGATTTATCAGAGCACAGAGGCAGACCTAGCATAGGTGCCCCAGCACATAACCCTTTGTTTCCTTGGACAGACACTTCACTTGCATTTACAAAGACACCGGTTGATGGTACTGCTCCGCTAAAATCATTGAAGGATAAGTTTAAATACTGTAAAGCATTGAGTGATGTCAGTATCTGCGGTATTTCCCCAGAAAGGTTGTTTCGAGAAAGATCCATCTCTCTGATGCCTTTCAAGTTCAATGAAAGATTGTGGAATGCTTCCTTCAAGAAGATTGGACCTCCATACGGAGAGACTCCAACACAATACATTGACCAAGTGTGGAAGGAATTTGGCCAGAGAGGCGGTTATTGGAGATATTAAGAACGCCAAGATTGATTAGTCCACCAATTTCTTGCGGTATGACCCCACTGAGTTTGTTGTGTGACAAGTCCAAACCTTGAGAAAGTGAAGAGATTTTTAATAGCTCGGCTGGTATACTTCCATCCAGTGAGTTGTGAGAAATGTTTAACAGCTGTAAATTCTTGCAATTTCCTAAACTTTTAGGTATGCTTCCATTCAGCTCATTCTCTCGCATATACAACTCAGTCAGCTGTTCAAGGTTTCCTAGTGAATCTGGGATTAGGCCAGACAGTCTGTTTCCTGATAAACTTAATACTGACAAATTACTAATTGTTCCAATAACTGAAGGTATGCTTCCAACAAACTGGTTATCTTGCATCATAAGAACTGTGAGGCTTGTTAGGTTCCCTATCTCTTGTGGTATGGTTCCAGATATCATGTTCAAGCTTAGCCAGAGTGTGTCAAGTTTAGAAGGCAGGCTACCTATTGAGCTTGGCAAGTTCCCGCTGATGTTATTTGACATAAGGTGTAAGTTTGTCAATTGGGTGCAATTACTCACGGAGGATAAGAATGACCAATCTGGATCTTCAAGGTGGTTAAGGCTGAAATCCAAGTACGTCAGATTCTGCAAGGACCCTAAAGCAGGTGGTATTGCTCCGGAGAACGAGTTGTTGGCAAGATCCAGAACTTCTAGGCTGGAGCAATTAGCAAGTGAGGCTGAAATCTTCCCTTCGAATTTGTTATCTTCCAAGATCAATGTCTTAATGTTTGGAAGCAAGTTGCCAATATTATCTGGCAATCTCCCCACGAGTAAGTTATGGCGAACATCAAGATAAATCAGGGTTGAGGTGTTATAAAGGGACAGTGGTACTTGCCCTGATAGCCTGTTTGTCGTCAAGGTTAGTGCTCTTAGGTCTGGTATATGGCCTAAGCTCTCTGGGATGCCCCCAATCAAGTTGTTCGCTTCAAGGTATAGGTATAGTAGGCAAGAAATGTTTCCTAGGGAAGGTGGTATACTCCCTGAGAGACTGTTTGACATGAAATTGAGATATTGAATCGTCACCATAATCTTTGGGACTGGTGGTATGGGTCCAGTAAAATTGTTTTGTTGAAGATCTATATGGACTAGTGACGAGGAATTGAAAAGAACAGGTGGGATTTCCCCATCAAAGTTGTTTTTCCCAAGTTTAAGTACTTGCAGTGATGAACTTCTAATCAGTGATTGGGGAAGCTGACCTGTGAGGCCATTGCTGGATAGATCAACATACACAATGGATATAATACTACCTAATGAACCCGGTATGTCTCCATTGAGAGAATTGGAGCTGAGATTGAGGTACCGAAGCATCTGTAAATCACCCAACTCAAGCGGAATTTGTCCAGATAGCCGGTTGTTTGGAAGGTGTATCCTCTCAAGAAAAGTCAGGTTTGCAATGCAAGGAGAAATGCTACCTGCGAGCTGTGAGCTCTCCAGGTCCAGCTCGGTGACACGAGATGGCTGCCTCGTGTTGTTGCAGGTGACACCATGCCAGCTGCAGATGTTGACGGATGTGTTGCTGCTCCATGATGCCAAAGCTCTAGTGGTGTCCGAGAGCTGTGACTTGAAGCACAGGATAGCAAGGCGATCACCATCATCCTCAGCAAGTAGCCGAGTGGTGGCGCCTTCAGTGGAAGATGCTTCTGCAGAGTGTCTTGATATTGCAAGCGCAAGGAGATATGTGAGGAGGTAGAAAGCATGGAGCAGAAGAGGATCCATGTTGCTGCTTGCAAGTTCTGTGTTTTGGCAGCTTTGCTTTATTAGAAGGATGCAGAACTGCCTCTTTGCTCACTAAATTATATTTAGTTATGAGAGATATATTATAACATAAATGTTTGTACTTATTGCAGGCCGGCAAAGATGAAGGCTTCGTTATGATATACTAATGAGGACAACCGTAGCATTATAGAAGATAATTGAGCATTGACTAGAGCATGAAAGGGTCAAGAATATCTGGCTTATCCTTCTGTTTGGCTTGTGCTTTGTTCATATGCAAACAAACTTGATGAAATCTCGGTTGCTGCTCTTCTCGCGTAGTCAACAAGTGGGAACTGTCAACACAAAGAGAGTCACACCCATTCTAGGTTTGCAGCTGTTGCAATATATTTCTGTCTTATTTCCTGGCAGTGGTTGTACCACTCTCTGACTTTGTCAAGTTCAATATTGCCAAATCGGATGAGCAGTCGAGTGAGTCTACCGCAATTATTGCAAGAGAGGACTTAACGCATGCATTTGTTCCATTTTCCTTTAGAATGTCATAATTCTCGCTACTAGATTAGAGGAAAAAATAACCATTTCCCCCAGATTCACCTTAAGTATGCCCCTGTATGCTCTGCTTGACTGCGTCCACTGCCCACAAAACAGTTTTTTCTTTTGAGAGAAGTGCCCACAAAACAGTTCATCACAAATGCTCACTGTTCCTTCAAAATTTCATTTCCGTTTTTTTAGATTTAGAAAAATTTCATTTCCTGAGTTGTAATCCCCGAATTAATCCTTCCTTATTCCAAGGCTGAAGGCTGTTGGAGAAGTCAGTTTATTGGCGCCTTGCTGGAAAAGGCAACAAGAAGCTCCTCAGGAGGTGCTTGTATGAGGCTAGCGTACAAGTCCGGCCGCCGATCAAGAATCAGTCAACTTCACACGCTCCGAGCCCTACCTGCAGCTTGAGAATAGCTGAAATCGGTTTCAGACTTTCCAAATGCCAAGGTTGCAGTTGCAGGTACCATCCGGTCCGTTTCAGCTACTCGGTACGCGTGATCGGCTCTCATTTGGTCAGTGACACTGATCGGTGACGCGATTTGTGCATGTGACTCGTATTATCGTCTAGATTTGCAAGTGGACATAGAGTACGGCTACATTGACCGTGAGTCCGTGAGGATCCGAGAGGGTGTGCACGATGCGAGCTAGGCCGAGCTGATGTTTGTTAGCCTGTATCAATTGGTGTGAATATCTTGCATTTGGGCTTAAAGGTAGACTTACCCCCTTCTTTCTTCCTCCCCCATCATCGTTCCCATCCCTGCCTCTGTGCCGCAAGGTGGCGCCACCGGCTCCCTGCCATGCCGACTCCCCCGCCCGCCGCGTGCGCGCCGTCGGCTCCTCTTCCCCCTCGCTCCCACACCCGATGTGCGCTGCCTCCAGCCCCTGCCTGGCCCCCTGCCTCACCCGCGCCGCTCGCAGACCCTGTCCGCGGCTGCGTCGTGATCCAGTTGGTCCACGTGATAATTCGTGGGTGGGGTGAGCATAAGGAAGAAGACCGGGGGTTACAACAACGCACCTTATGAGCGCCGTTTCAGATTACACCGCAAGGAACGATCGTTTCTTGCGTTTCTTGCGATGCAGGCCCGAGGGAGCTTTACGAATCATGACGACCCTGTGTCCCTGTCCAGGCTAACAAACACAGGGGTTGCAGCGCGCGGGCCTGGCCCAAAGGCCGTGCACCCTACCTTGCAGCGCGTGGGCTTGGGCCAAAGGTCGTCCACCCTACCAAACACGCCCAGAGTCTCCCAATCCACTGGCCCATCGCCATCCAAAATCCGTGAGTATGACAACTTTTACGGAATGCATCTAATATTTGAAAAAATAGCGCTGGTTAAATTCTGAAATAAATCTAAAAAATACGAGCCGGTTAAATTAAAAAAAATACGAGTACAAGGACTTGGAGCCTTGATGGGTAGGTCTACCACAAGGACTCTTATCAGCTGACTACGCTCGGCTAAATTATTTAGCTCTTTACTACCCAACATATTTGTAGATGTAGCTAGTGAAACTGAAATAGATTCGTTGTCTTTTGATTTTGTTGGATTGGAACACACATATTTTATTGCATAATTTGAATGTATGTAAAATTTCAAGCGCCTCTAGCCTGCTTCCAGGTGGGACCCACACGTCAGCGTTCCTTCTGTCGTCCTTTCTTCCGACCCATCTCCGTTTCGTACTTCCGGCGGCGGCCGCGGCCGCGGCAGTTGGTTCGGCGGCGCTAACTGCCGCTAAGCGGTGGCGGTTAGTCAACAACGGAGATAGCAGCAGCGTCGCCGATCCATGCCTCGCTCTGATCCGAACGCCTCCTGAGAGATGCAGCGTCCTCCAAGGCACGGAGGTGCGGCGGTTCGTCGGCAACGGGACGGAGGAAGCGGAGCGGGACCTAGGGTTCTATATGGCTACCATTACCAGGTGCGTGCATGCTCACCGTGGCTTCTATCTGGTATATTGTGTGTTATCCCCCGGGAGTGCTGGGGGGCGCAATTTCGTGTCGAAATCGTCTCTGCCTATTTTCGAGGTCTATAGGTTGCCTCCCAGCTAAGAGTCCAGACTCGAAATCGATTCGAAACTTCGGTTGGGACCAATGCGTATTCATCTGATCATTAAGGATACATAATTCTCTTCTTGAGTTGAGATTCTACGAGTAATCAACAAATCGGCATTAACTGTTGACGCCAATCGAAAGGTGAACTTTCTTAAGACGAAGGCAAACCTACAGAATCCAAAATGGTAAAACACTGATAAGGTTCGATGTAATCACTACAACTGATAGGAAAGTTGTTATGATGATGACACATGTAGCTTTGATAACACATTACACATCCTTGATTTTAAGGATCTCGGTAGAAACTTGCTCCATCTCAGGTCGATCTTTAGGTGACGCCATGGAGCACGACAGTCCTACTTTGACCAACGGAAGGATGCAGTTCTGCATCACTTTATCTGTGTTGGTGTTGTCTTGCAGCACGACTGGGTCAACAACCTCATAGATATTATTTGGAAATGATCCACTGACAAATTCTTGCAGACTTGTACCATCATTGAATTTCTCGTCAGTCTGGACGATTCCCTGTCATCATTTCTAGCAGGAGCACATCAAAACTATAAACATCACCCTTGGTTGATATCTCTTTGCTCATGCCGTAATCTGCATGTACACATAGTTCAGTTAGAGATGTACTATCTATAAGTACCAAACAGAATAAACAAACTTACAAATAAACTTATCTCACCTGGTTGGATGTATCCAATGGATCCTTTTAGGCAAGCCAAACTTGTTGAGCCATCTTGAAATGCACCTGATCTAGTATATAATATTCTTGCTAAGCCAAAATCGCTGACATATGAAACCATTTCAACGTCCAAAAGAATGTTTCTTGGCTTCAAATCATAGGGTATTAGAGGATATGCACATTGGTTATGAAGGTAATCCAAAGCAGATGCTACATCCAAGGCTATATTGATTCTTTGACATAATGTAAGAATCTTTCTTTGACTGTGTTCATGGACCATTGGTTATGAAGGTAATCCAAAGCAGATGCTACATCCAAGGCTATATTGATTCTTTGACATAATGTAAGAATCTTTCTTTGACTGTGTTCATGGACCCTTGGATATATCCACATATCCAATTCCTATTCAACATGTATGGGAAGACTATGGCCTTGAAGTCAACCCCGGTCGGATCCACTGAGGAGCACAAAGTAATAATTTTTACAAGATACCGGACATTCCTGAAGGCTTCACACTCTGCAATGAAACTCCTATGAGCACCATATATGTTGAGGTTAAAAATCTTCATAGCCACTTGATTTTCCTGCCTGAGTTGAGAACATGAGAATCTACAAAATCTCAGCACGAGCAATAAACAGATTGGCACTAACTGCTAATGCCAATTAAAAGGTAAATTTTGTTCCTTTGTTTTTTCCTTTCTTTTTAAAGATATACGATGCCAGTCGAAATATCCGCCATCGCGGCGACTGGCAGTGGTGGCAGTGCTGCTTGCGTGACTCAACGCTACACGACACGGGCAGTCTTGGTGACCTAAGATAGCTGCGACAGCTGCGGTTATCACACCGGCGATGCGCGGCAGAAAGCTTTGGTGTGCTCCAAGCAGCACACGCTCCATGCGGATCTAGGGTTTTGCGGTTAGTGCCAGGTATATGTGTTCAATTTTTCATTCTAGGTTACTTGCTAGTTCCTCGTACCCGTTATAGCCATTATGCATTACCAATTGATCTTAATATACAGTGTCTGATTGAGATGAGATTCTAGCAAAATTCATTAAGTATACAGAATGCGAAAAGGACAACAAAGCATCAATTAGTACATTAGTGATGTACAGTTAAATCACTAGATTTAGGTTCTATCTGTTTCTGTCCTACTTCGTTTGATCATGTTCATGTATGCTTGAGAACATATTCTTGATTGTAAGGATCTCAGTAGAAACTTTGTCCATTCCTGGCCGCTCTTTGGGGGATGTCATGGAACAGGACAGTCCTATTTTGACCAAGGGAATTATGCAATTCTGTAGCACTTCGGTTGCGCTGATGTCATCTTGTAGCATGGTAGGATCAACAACTTTCTCGACATTCTTTGGAAATGCTCTATCAACAAACTCATGCAAGCTTGTCCCATTACTGAATTTTTGATCAGTGGGACGACAACCTGTCATCATTTCCAGCAGGAGCACTCCAAAACTATAAACATCACCTTTGGTTGATATATCTTGGCTCATCCCGTACTCTGCATACATATTTAGAGTTGTCATTAAATTCAATAAGTGCACATGTACAATTCTGTAAAGAACAAACATACAAGAGAACTTAAATTCAATATGATCTCACCTGGTGGAATATATCCGATGGATCCTTTTAGGCCAGCCAAACTTGCTGAACTATCTTGATGTGCACTTGATTTAGTACATTGAAACCTTGCTAGGCCAAAGTCGCTGACATAGGCAACCATGTCATGGCCCAAAAGAATATTGCTTGGCTTCAGGTCACAGTGTATTAATGGAGTCGCACATTGGTTATGAAGATAATCCATAGCATATGCCAGATCGAATGCTATATTGATTCTTTGACTTAAAGTCAGAATCTTTCTTCGACTATGGGCCTTCTGATTTAGCCACATATCTAGGTTCCCATTCAGCATATATGGGAAGACTATGGCCTTGAAGTCAGACCCAGTAGGATCCACTGAAGAGCATAAAGTAATGACTTTTACAATATTTCGGTGGCGGGCATTTCTGAGGGCTTCACATTCTGCAAGGAAGCTTCTATGTGCTCCATTTATGTTGAGGTTAAAAATCTTGATGGCCACTTGATCTTTCTGAAGCTTCATGCTACCCTTATAAACCATTCCAAACGAACCAGAGCCAATTAAGTTACTAGAAGAGAACATATCTGTTGCGTTTACGATGTCATCATATGAAATGTTCTGCACGTGCTTATAGAATTGTTGCAGATGTTCTTGTGCCTGCATTCTCTTCCTCCAGAAAAATGTGGCAAGACAAAGCATAAAGTATTTTTATTTTTCTCTTGATTGAGATAGTCTAATGTTGGTACTTTATATGACTTTAGAACACGTGCCTCTCTTTTTTTTTTCCCCTTCCAAATAATACTACGGAGTAATATAACAGCAAGAGCGTCCGTCGGTAGTTGGGCTACCAGCCCAATTTGGAGGATTGGGCAGACCTGGCCCATTTGAATCCGATACGGACTAGGGGTGTTGCCGGTTGCGTCGTCGGTAGTTAGGCTACCGGCCCAATTTGGAGGATTGGGCAGACCTGGCCCATTTGGATCCGATACGGACTAGGGTTGCCGGTTGCGTGCCGCCAATATAGAGAACGGGCATATCCTTTCCTCTCCTTCCGTCATTCCGTGTCCAAGCCGAAAGCCGCCGTTATCCTCGCAATCCAGATCTAGAAGCAGAGCTCGTCGCTTTCGAGAGGGGGGTTGGAGCTCGATCGATCGCGGGCGATGACGATGATGCAAGAGGACGGCCTGTCTGCGGAGGTGAGTGAGTTTCTGACGCCGACAGTAGCGGTTTCGGATGTGCAGCCGGCGATGGGTGAGGAGAGAAAATCGCGCGCTATGGCTCGTCCCTGCAGGAGGTCGCCGCGGCTCAAGAGGAAGGAGGAGTTGAGCGCGTGCGCCTCGGAGCAGGATCTAATCCTCAAGCTGAAGAGGGAGGAAAGAGCTCTCAGGCATCTCCAGAGGTTGAGTCGCGAGGCTCGTCTCGCTGAATCATCCATGCGGGCAGCGTCGCAGTCACCAGTCATCGCAGGCATGAAGAGGAGGCGCGCGGTGACTCAGCCGGCTGGAAAGACCAAGAGGAAGAAAGTGATCAAGACCAGGGTGCCTCTTGAGCGCATCGAGTACATGATACTGAACCGACACTGCCGCAACCCCCACCAAGGTATCTGTGATGATCTGGAGGTGGGCAAGCGTTCTCGGAGATTCCGCGAAAATTATGCACAACGGATGGCGATTGCCAACAAGTACTTTGAGTATCAGGATGCCCTCATCAAGCAGTTCCGTGACAAGGGCTATGCGGATGACTATACGGAGGTCACCGACAACGAGGAGGGCAACTAGGGCAGGATGCAAAGGGGGTTAGCTGTGTGTCAGTGTGCAAGTGCCATCTCTAGTGTCTGCTCATTAGTATGCTGTAACAATCGTCTTGGTGTTGTAATAATCTAAGTGGTTATTCCTGTGTTGTTAATATATCGTCCTCAATCTTTTTGTCACAATTCACACCTTGCCACTGGTGGTACTCATGTTCTTAATTAAACCAGCTAGTTTGATGGATGTGTTTTATGCTATTGAATCACCTGATTGCAATTGCTGCTTATTGTGACAGCACTGGTCTTAGTAGAGATTCCTGGTCTTGCACACACCTAGCCCAAATGATCACTACCTTTTTGCCATGAGCTGTTCTATTTCTGTAGCTTTCACACTTCTGTTCAATTGTAATATGCTGGAATCTGTCACTTCTCAGTTTGTGTTTGCCCTTTCCGTACAAGCCGAGGACGGGCGAGAGGTATCCATTATTTCATCACCAATGTAGACATATTTAGTTATTAAATTCTTCGAGTACTATAAGGATTAATCTACCAAATGAATTTAGATGTAGTGATGAACAGATTGAATTTTATTGCCTTGTCTGACAGACCATCAGGATGTCTGCTGCATATTTGTTAGAATATCAGTGTCTGTTCTGCTTGCAGAACCTCATGGCTTGATGACATTATTTGGAAATAATGGCCGATCCAATTGGGAGAATGATGGGCCTTTTCTCTATACTGAAATTTGCTGATCCAGTCCATTACGAGATGTACATTTGTTTCCATCTGTGCAGCAAGCCAGCAACAATTGCATTAGTGTCTTCCACTCCTGCTCCACCAGGCTGATAGCAGTTGCACGGTTCAGCGCTACAACCCGCTGGCTTCACAGTCCCAGTTGCACTTCAAGTTTTCAACCATTGCTACCAGCTTCTGTGTGGTTTCCATCTTGTGGGTATTCGTCTTAACTGGAGCTTGTGGGTTTGTTGCTCAGGTATGTCTTCTAGAAAATAATGCAGTTACATACTTTGCCGTATTGGTTTACAGTTTATTAATAGTACATGCCATGATTCTCGCATGCTTCCATTGTGCGGCTTTGTGCTTTTCTTGTTATCATCCCTTGCTGAACAAACAGGGATACCTCCTCTTGGAACACTGCTGCACAACTGATCATTTCCTTCGATTGACACTGCACTAGCATTGAGAAAAATACCGCCTCTTGGAACTGCTCCATCAAAATTGTTGCAAGATAAATTGAGATAATGGAGATAGTTCAAGGACATGAAGAACCCTGGGATTTCTCCAGATAAATTGTTCCGAGAAATATCCAACTCTTTGATTCCTACCAGTTCTGCAAAAGATTTTGGAATGCTTCCTTCAAAGAAGTTGTTTTGCATCTTAAGATATTCCAGAAGCACACACTGGCCAAGAGTGGATGGGATGTTGCCGGACAGCATGTTGTTTGAGATGCTAAGTTTATTCAAATTGATGAGATTGCCAATTTCCTCAGGTATTTCTCCAGCCAAGTAGTTGTGTGACAAGTCAAAATTCTGAGAAAGAGAAGAAATTTTGAGGATTGATCTTGGTATACTCCCATTTAGTGCATTGTGAGCAAGATTGAGTATTTGGAGTTGAGTACAACGTCCTAAACTTTCAGGTATCCTGCCACTCAAGTTGTTGGCATCCAATTTCAGATCTGTCAGCTGAACAAGGTTGCCAATAGCATCAGGGATTGTGCCTGAGAGACTGTTTTGTGCAACAGCTAGAACTACCAAATTTTTCAGATTTCCAATTGTTGGTGGTATACTACCAGTAAATCGATTATAATCCATGTACAATGTATTGAGATTCTTCAGATTTCCCATCTCTGGTGGTACAGGCCCAGAATTTTTGTTGTCTCTTAGCCACAGTACTTCGAGACTACCAGAAAGATTGCCAATAGAACTTGGCAATTCCCCTTGAAAATTGTTCCCAGCCAGATATAATCTAGTCAATCTGGAGCAATTTGATAGTGAAGAGACAAAACCCCAGTCTCCTGCATCTAGCATGTTATATGAAACTTCAAGTTCTTCCAAATTTGGCAATGATCCGAAGAATGGCACGGGCCCAGTTAGCCTGTTTCCTCCTAGGTAAAGCCACTTCATGTTGAAGGCATTGAGAAGAGAGGCTGGAATTGGACCATCAAACTTGTTTGATGAGAGGATTAGTATCTGAACTTTAGGTAGCATATAGCCAATGTGGGAGGGCAATCTTCCGATGAGTGAATTGTTTGCCATAGCAAGAGCTGTTAGGGAGGACATGTTGAAGAGAGAGGGTGGCACTGGCCCGGACAAGTTGTTTAAATTCAAGTTTAGCAAACTTAATGTTGGCAAATAACCTATGCTCTCTGGAATCCTCCCAACTAACTTGTTCCGTGTAAGACGAAGGTCTAGTAGGGAAGAAAGATTCCCTAAGGAGGCTGGTATTGTTCCTGAGAGAGAGTTCCCTCCTAAGTGAAGGTGTTTTACTGGGGGAGAGGTTGCAGTAACATGTGGTATAGAACCAACAAATTTGTTTTCTTGGAGGCAAATGGCAATAAGTGATGAGGAATTGAAGAGAGCTTCTGGGAGTTCTCCACTAAGGCTGTTTATCATGAGCCTCAGTACTCGAAGAGATGAACTGCTAGCCAAGAACTCTGGAATCGCTCCTGTGATGGCATTTCTCCCAAGATCTACGTGTTCAAGAGAAAGACTGCTACCCAAAGAGGGAGGTATGGCACCACTAAGCTTGTTGTTAGCAAGGTTTAGTATTCGCAGCTCTGGAAGAGCCCCAAAAGGAGAAGGGATGCTCCCTTCTAGATTGTTGTTGCTAAGGTTAATCTCCTGAAGATGGATGCATTGACTAAGGGTAGATGGTATCTCCCCATGAAGAGAATTGTTCCACAATCCAAGGATTTGAAGTTTGGAACATGAAGAAATTTCAGAAGGGATGTTACCTTCTAGATAGTTCATGCTTAAGTTCAGACTGCTCAGTTGGCTGAGTAGGCCTAAGCTCTGATGGAATGCTACCATGGAAGCTATTGTTCGACAGTTGCAGCCTTGTAAGAGATGTGAGATTGGCAATGCAAGGTGATATAGTACCTGTGATGCCTTCTGATGCGAGATCCAGTGCAATAACACGGTGAGGTGGCCGTTGGCTGCAAGTGATACCGTCCCAGCTGCAGAACTCCAGAGATGCATTGCTCCATGAAGCAAAAACATCAACTGGACCAGATAGCTGGTACTTGAAGCAGAGGAGTGCTTGTTGGTCATTTTCTCTTTCATCGCAGGTGGTCACTGGTAGGCTGCCAAAGAAGGAGACGAGACAAAGAAGACAAACAAGATATGGCGGCAAGACGCACAAAGAGGCCATTACTGTTTATCCACAGTGTCCTTTACTGGAGGCTACTTATATAAATGGTATGCTGCCTTCTAGTCCACTGTACGGTGGGAACTAGGAAGATGCATGAACGCAAGCTTCTGGTGTTCAGCTTCACTGGTTTTCATTCAAACTGTTTGTTGGTTTCTGAATTCTTTGTGTGTCGTTGTTGAAGTCTTGACTCTAACTGTGCCATATAAAAATGCACGTTTATTTCCAGGAAGGTGTCTGGCAATTGAGTTGCTTGTAAGGTCAACATCATTGGAGCTGGAATGTGGACCATCTCTTTGTAAATTAAAGAGTTACTTCCAGGTATGCAATATGCTCTTGTGCAGTTAGCCAGTTAGTATAGGACATAGTCAGGAACCAAAACTAATCTATCAGTTCACAAAAAGAGTAGCCAGGATAGTGTTATGGCCTGGATACTAAAACTAACTTTAGGTAAGACAAAATTTTCAGAAAATATCTGAAAAACTTAAATTTTTCGTTTCGAAAGTTTCCGCATAAATTGATTTCAGAGAAAGAAAAAAAAAGAATAGGACTGACAGCAACCCTGATGAACCACTGCTAAGCGATGCTTTCATTATCCTGAACCTTCAATTTGGTGCTAAGAAATTTGGCATTTCAGTCTTCAGACAGCAAACTGAGATGCCAGTAGTCCACCAACCTCGGCACACTGCCATTAACCCGTCCAGCTGCCAAAAATTTTGACCGAAGAGAATACATTTCTCTGCGAAATTCTCCCATGACTATTATACTTTCATGATGTGAACGCACGCCCACCTTCTAAATGAAGCTATGAAGGCTCATGATTCTTCCGTTCCCGGGCAAGTTGTTGGGATCTAATGAGGCTTTGCTTTTCTGACATCCAGTTGCCCTTCAGCTTGCGTTCTCCCTAGAGCTGATGGCACTTGATAACAACTCCCCCGTTCAGCAGGCCCCTTCAGTCAGCGACTCTCCACCCACACCGGCCATTACACCTATAGCTGCTCCAGCCAGTAGCCAGCCTCCGGCTATTCCAGGAGCGGCAGTTCAACCCGCCACACCTCCGGCAGGTAAAGGCTTATGATTATTGATTGTACTAGTCTGAATTACCAGGGACTAGTTTGATAAATAAAATTTAGTTTTTTAATGATAATCTTTACTAATTATATTACTTTGTAAATCCAAAGATTATGAAATATAAATCCTTATGGAGAGCCATTACTAAACACTGCTTAATTATTGCTGACACCAAACACACGTTCATGACTGCATTTTGCATCAAAGTATATATAGTTTATGAGTCATGCAATCGCTATGTAAATCTCCTGATAATCGTCAAAGCTTAAACATTCAACAACAACATAGCCTTTCGTCCCAAGCAAGTTGGGGTATGCTAGAGATGAAACCCAAAAGAAACAAGGATAAGAAAAACATAGAACGGCACAAGACTAGAGGTAAGGTCAGGGGTAAACAAAAGAAGAAACAAAGATCACGGTTCAGGCACGTTAAACATTATTTTCCTTTTTTAGTGAAGAGTCAATGTGGTGCTAATATATTCTTTTCTTCTTCTTTTTTATTTATAATTAATCTAATTAGTTGATTGATAATGTTGCAGTTCCAGATCCAGAGAGTGAGAACCGCCATGACCCTAAAGCATTTCTTCGTGATCCCATGATGTCATGTGCTAGGCTAAAATCATGATCTTAGGGGTCCAGTAACAACGACAACACTATGACAAAATTATGTTCGAGATTGCATCATTTGAGTTTCAGATAAGAGATCATACACGTTGACGTAAGCTGACGTGTAAACATTACCAGTACGGTGTTGCAGAGTTACTATTGTAAAAAAAACATTATTGTGTATGCTTAACAATTGGACCCATTATTAAGGTGTGCATTTATCTGTTCTCAAATTTATTAGATAAGGCGTTTGCATGTTTCTCTGAAAATTACACAAAATTACTGAAGCCTCCTGCTTCTGCAAGCCTATAAGAGTCTTCCTCAAGTGCTTGTTTCAGTGTAAGCGAATCTGTTTCCAGAATGACCTTGCTTATCCCTTTTATCAGTCACTGCCCTGACCCCCCTGATACAAGCGTTCACTTCAGCTTGGAATGCATCCCGTACTCGCAACAGTTTCCCAGCACGAATCCCACTCCACTTCACTGATTATCAGACACCCTCTAAGTGGCAATTGATATGCACGCACACCTTATCTCAAGTCTCAACGGATCAAGGTTTGTCGGCTCGCCAGAGACAAAGACAGAATGCAATCCTATCGGAAACAATTTAGGCACAGCTGAAACTTTCACAAAATACAAGCAAACAATTGCTAAGTGCTGTTTGTTATTGTGACCCTGCAAGTTGGTTCAATGGATTTTGAGTTTTTGATACAAGCAAACTTTGTGCGCGGCATTCCTCCCAGCGGAAGTCAAGTCGCGGGAGCAGGTAGCCTGCTGGCTTCCCGTCGACCCAGTCATGACTCCTGAGATATTGGCATCCAAATGCATAAATTACCAACCAACGGTCTGTCACTGTCAGTCTGTGGGCCGAAGGCAGTCAAACACCTTGGGTTGTGCAAAATAGCAGTTTTTCTAAGCAAATTAAACCACGGTGGCGATTTGCGCACCTTCAGAATGGCACTTGTTAACAGCTACTCTACCACATATGCGGGCGATCCTCTCGGAAGCAGCAGATCCTCTTTAGTTCTTCTTTGTTTATCAAATCCGTTCTTCCTCTCCACTTTTGTATGTTATTTTATTGAATCCTAGGTAATTTTATACTATCTCCGTTCCAAATTATAGGTTGTTTTGACTTTTCTAGGTTCATAATCTTTGTTATGCATCTAGATAAACGCTATGTCTAGGTTCATAGCAAAATCTATGAACCTAAAAACCCAAAACGACCTATAATTTGGAACGGAGGTAGTACAAAAAGTATGAGCATGTGACAATCATCAGATATTCAGATACATATGTATGCCCTTATGTATGCCTTCCTCTGAAACTCGAGCATTTAGATGACTTTATTAGTAGGAAGAATTGCTTTTAGTGGTTTTTGTTTATGATCTGGATAATTTTGGTGGACTGTTGGTAGTATCTGAAATTTACTTGCAATATGGATGATGAATCTTTTCTCAGAAATCAAATGGTACCTTTTCATCAGTCTATTGGTTGAACAGTTGCATCAAAATGCTGACCAAGCAATTTTCATTTCCCTTTTTTTATGACAGACCAGGTAAATTGAAGAGGCTGTAGAATATATAATCTATATTATGGTTGCCAAAACTTGCACAAATTGTTTTTACGTGAGATCAACTAGCTAGCAAAGACTTTGGATGAAGGACAAGCAAATGTCAATTTCATTCTGCGGAACCTGCACATTGTTAAGTTGCCGAGAAATTTGACACTTGTACTCTTTGAACTGAGATGGTAAAATGCCACGAGCCTCTGCACGCGTTCCACTGACCGGCCAACAGCGCAAACTTGACAAAAGAGTAGTCTCCGTGAAAAAAAAAAATCGCCCACGACTCTGAAGCACACAAGTTTGTTGTCTTGACGAAGAAATGTCGCCGGAGGCTCAGATCATCTTTGGCGTCTAAATGCATAAATACCTGGTGCAATGCAAGCAACCAGTGTAGAGGGCAGTCATCATCACCCATTCAGCCTTCAGCTTATTGCGTTTCTGCCTACAGCTAGCTAAATGGCAACTGCTAGTAGCTGCGTCGTTGTTCCTCCGGCTGCCCCGGCCGTTAAGCCTCCAGAGGCTCCAGGATGTGATCATCCTGCAGCTCCAGCCGTTAAGCCCGCAGGCTGCGATCCTCAGGCTACTCCTGTCGTCGAGCCTCTCGGATACCCACCTTGCGGCGATTGTCCATGTGCTCCAGAAGGTAAAGATGGAACCAAGCTAAGGAACTAGTGGGTGATGCTTATCGCTTCCCTCGTAGACAATGCTTAATTGTTTATGAAAGGCCACTGCAGTGCCACATATGGTGCCTAGCTTAGTGTTTTAATCATTCTAGACCTCTTTGTTTTTTAGAATATCATTCTAGACCTCTAGTCTTCTTGACATTGTACATATACAACGCTCTTGAGTTAGCATGCAAATTTTAGGCCGCAACAGCGTTGCTGCTATTCTATCAGCAAGATCTACATCGAGCTGATCAAGAATGTCTGCATAACCAGGAGACACAGCCTGAGAAACACAAATAAAAGATTGATAGGCTAATTATATTGAATGTATCTTGATTGTTAATTTGGTTGATTAATTAGCATGCAAATTTAAGCTCTTGACTATCCTATTTCATTTTGTTTATTTTATTTTGTTTATCAATTTGATTAATTAGCTGCTCCGTTGGTGTTGCAGTTCAGCCTGTTGGTTCAGATGAGGGGCCCGGCCGCCATGCTCCTATTCCTCCAATTCGTGACCTATGATACTTTGAGCAGCGATAAAATCCTAATGTTGTCTCGAAGAATTTCCCAGTTGATATTTAAATTTAGATAAGAGATCGCTAGTAATTAGTATTACAGGTTTTATATTGATTTAAAGATTTTTCTATACTGACTTATGTAATAGAAAATTGATCAAATACATTCTGATGTTACATATCTGTTGTGTTGTTCGCTAAGAAAGTATCATGGGTCACGAATTACATATGTAATATATATGTGTGTTGTGAATTCCTGGTAATGTCTTTAATAATCATGTAACGAGAGAGCAGAACTTCGTGGCCAATGAACTGGCTCAACTTGTGAATAGAGAAGTCGCATACTGTGAGGACCCACGCATACTGTGAGGCGTTACGGAGCCAGTTCGAGTCCGTCATGGACTCGAAGCGGGACGTCCCAGTCCGAGTCTTGGCAGGACACGCCAACTCTCTGAGCCAAGCGGTCCTCGAATGCCACTCGGACTCGGACGAGGAGACACTACAAGACGATGGCGAACACGACCTCGTGATCTACGCCACGCCTGAAGGAAGATCAGTATACCAAAGAGACAGGATCCCACGGGATGTCTACGAGTCCCGCCAGATCTTTGTACTCTTTGGGTCTGAAGTTACTGACGGCCTGCCGTTCCAGTACGGCACACCGCTGCTGCCAGAAGAGGAAAGCTCTACGGAACTCGTCACCCCAAGCTCCAGCGACTCTGTCGAACCCAATCGACAAGTCTTCATGGCTGGCGCAGCAGCAGCTGGCGACGTCGACAACGACCCGCGCTACGCTTTTGAGCTAGAAGGAGATATCTCTGCAAATGAAGACGCACCCGCTGGCGAATCCGCCCAAGCGGCCATGGACAGAGAAATCCGGAACAACAGGAGGGCTCAACGCTGCCTAAACGCTCGCAATCGCGTCATGGCTGGACGCAACCTCGCTCAAGAGTTCGCGCGGGTGGCACGCTACGACTCTCCTATGGCTAATGCCATGGAGATTGCCTATCACGTCTGCGGCCTGCCAAGAACCCCAGAGACGGCAGCTGCACTCGAAAGGATCAACGACATGATCCGCACTCTCGACAAGGCCATCGTCGTCGCACCATCGCGCAGCGAAGAAGTCGAAAGCAGCGGACGTCAACCTCCCCGCGATAGGCATCGTCCACCAAACCCAAGCCGACTAGGAGAAGCCAACCGCGCAGAAGGCGCACCCCCACACCGACCAGAGCATGATCGTCAACGAGGCGGACATACTCATAGCAACGACGCTGCCACGTCATCCCACAGGCCGGCATAGAGTGCCGACCTCCGGCAAACCATCAACGCCAACCGCGACGCGCGCTCCATCCTTGAATCCAAGAGGCGTGATGAAGCCCGGGGGTACAGGGAAGAAGATGACGAGTACCCAATGTTCTCCAGAGACATCCGGATGGCGGTTTACCCGCAACCCTTCAAACCAGTCGGCTTCGAGAAGTACGACGGCAAGACCTCCCCTGAGTCGTGGCTGCGCATCTACTCTACGGCTATCGAGTGCGCGGGTGGCAACACCGCCATCAAGTGCAGATACTTCCCAATGGCATTCGAGCCCGCTCCACTCACATGGTTCAAAAACCTGCCACGACGCTCCATTGACTCCTGGGAACGCTTGAAGAAGATTTTCGTGTCAAACTTTCAAGGCACATACAGTCGCCCCAAGACTCGACACGACCTCGCCATGTGCAAGCAGCACAAAGGAGAAAGCGCGCACGACTACATGCACTGCTTCATGGAAATCAAGACTCTGGTGGTGGACGTCTCTGACCGCGACTGCATCGACTTGTTCCAGAACGGCATCACCAACAGATTCTTTGACAGGCAATTTGGCCTGCATCGTCCAAGGACTCTGGATGCCCTGCGTGACCAAGTTGAGACGTGGTCTGAGCAAGAAGACCGCGACCTCGAGAAATATGGCCCTCCCCAGGGTAGGGAGAGGCAAAATAACAAAGGCCAGCAGGGCTCCCAGCACAATAAGCGCAAGCCAGACGACACAGTTGCGACTCTGGATACTGGCATGCGAAGCCAAAAGAAGAACTACTCTGGCAAGAGCGACGTTGAGAAGATCATGGACAGGCCGTGCCCGGTGCACCCAAAGCATAAGCACACCATGGGCCAATGTTACGATCTCCAACGCATATACGCCGAGAAGGATCGAGAGAACAAGGCCAAGCAGAAGCCGGCAAGAGAACCACTCGATCCTGAAGCCAAGAACAAGGCAAGGGCCGACGACGAAGATGAAGAAGACGACGAGGACCAGACGCCCAAGTTCCAGAAGCCCAAGAACGTACTCATGGTCATCATGGGCGGCGACTATGGTTTCCCCACTCGGAGGAAGCATAAGCTCGCTCTGCGGCACATCATGGCAATTGAGCCAGCCGTCCCAAGATACCTAAAGTACTCGGAGGTTCCAATTACCTTCTCCAGGGCAGATCAGTGGAACAGCTACGACGAACCAGGGCAATTGCCACTCGTCCTGGACCCGACGGTGGCAGGATCACAACTCACCAAGGTGCTCATCGACGGTGGGGCGGGGCTGAACGTGCTATTCTCTGGCACCCTGAAGAGGATGGGACTCGACATTGAAAAAATGTTGTCTCCCACCGAATCCCCGTTCTACAGCATTGTCCCTGGGAATGGCAGTCTTCCTCTCGGCCAAGTCACATTACCAGTCACATTCGGCACACAGGAGAACTATAGGACGGAGTACATCAAGTTCGAGGTGGCGGACTTCGAGACCTCCTATCAAGCGATCCTTGGACGTCCTGCTTTGGCCAAGTTCATGGCCATCCCGCATTAAGTCTACCTTGTCCTCAAGATGTCAGGACCCAGAAGCGTCATCTCTATCCGCGGCGACTTGCGACGATCATACAACTGCGACAGAGAGGCTGTGGAGTTTGCGGCTACCACTCAGGTACCCAACGCCATGGCCCAGATCTTCGCAGCGGCTCAGAAGCTGAAGCAGTCAGAGTGCGAGGTCCCCAGCAAGGAGCCCGGACCACACAAGGCGGCCATCCCTGAAGATGTGGCGACCAAGGACGCACCACTACTGGAAGGAGACCAGTCGAAGACCACCAAGATCGGGGCCGGCCTAACCCCGAAATAGGAAGGCGAGCTCGTCAGGTTCCTGCAAGCCAACCGCGACATCTTCGCGTGGAAACCTGCAGATATGCCAGGAGTGTCAAGGAACCTGATCGAGCACAGCCTTAACGTCGATCCCAAAGCTACACCCAAGAGGCAACGGTTGCGACAGTTCGCAACCGACAAGCGAGAGGCAATCAACAAGGAGCTGGCGAAACTACTCGCCGCAGGATTCATCAAGGAAGTCTTCCACCCCGACTGGTTGGCAAATCCAGTCTTGGTGAGAAAGAAGACAACAACGAGTGGCGCATGTGCGTCGACTACACTGATCTCAACAAGCATTGCCCCAAGGATCCCTTCGGATTACCGCGCATCGACCAGGTTATTGATTCCACGGCTGGCTGCGCCTTACTTTGCTTTCTTGATTGCTACTCGGGTTATCACCAGATATCTCTAAAAGAGGAGGATCAAATCAAGACAGCGTTCATCACCCCTTATGGTGCTTATGCTTACACCACGATGTCCTTTGGGCTGAAGAACGCTGGTGCGACTTACCAGCGCGCAATCCAACTCTGCCTTGAGAAGCAACTTCATCGCAACGTGGAAGCCTATGTCGATGATGTGGTCGTAAGGACCAGAAAACCGGAAGAACTCATCGCTGATCTGGACGAGACCTTCGCATCCCTGTTGGCACTCCTTAGCCTAACTAAATCCGCAAGCGCACGGAGTACATTGTAGCCTTTCACCAGGGGAGTAGAAACCTGGATGTCAAATCCAAGGAACGGTAGACGCGACTAGTCTAGAACTTTCCTAACCGAACCCACCAGGGGAGAAATGGGTGAAGGGTGTAGAGAGCTTAACCTTAGTTAGCCACTCGTTATCCCTAGACAACCTATCTTAATCTAACATGATCTGCTTCGACGGCTAGAACGGGAAGAACTCAGAACGGGGTGAGAGAGGGGTTCTTCCGGGCTCAGCACTACTGTTATGAGTACACCCAAACGTGGTGGAGTACAAAGGACGGACAGGGCTGTCACCACCTGCCGCCTACCACTGCAGTTCCGTGGGGTGCAACACAACCTGAGGTGACTAGCCAGCACAGGCACCATGCCTAAGCTTTCAGCCACTGACCTCCACCAAACGCGAAGGGCTATAGAGGAAACCCCAAACAAGAGTCGCTGTCACTCGCGCAGACTCAGGTACCCGCAGATCATAGATAGCCAAGATAAATTGCTGAAAGTAAAGAGTAAACTAGCGAGGTACTAAGGCAAGAGACCGAGGAACTTACTGAAGATATCTCTGAAGCTTTATTCCTCGGGGGCGGAACAATGTTGAGGGAAGGCCGAGATGACTCCCGAACTCGCTCTACACGCTTGGTTGTCACCCAAGCACTCACCCACTACTCTCTCTACTCAACTCTAAGATAATAGTGGACTACATCTTGAGCCTTCTCTCTCTCCAATGGATGGTGTGTCTTGTGTGGGGGTGAAGGGTGCGTTTTATAGCCCTCCAAGAGCGAAGGCCAACGTAGGAGTGACGCACACCTCCTGCTTAGCATCCACGCGAAAGATCAAGCGTAGAGGCCACGCTTCCAGGCCGGCCGGCCTGAAGGAGGCCGTTCGGCCTGTAATTTCTGCCATCTGGCGCAATCTTTCTTGTGGACGCTCCTGATGATGTCCTGAGGTCGGTAGTTGCTGGTTTGGCGACGGTTACGACAGTTGGAGGCCGGCCGGCCTAGGGGAGGCCGTTCGGCCTGGCCCTGGCCCCTCTTGGCCCTCCGTTGCACCGACTCGCTCATCAACGGTTGCAAGTTGTCCCTTGAGGCAGGTTTTGGTTGCGTTGAGTTGAGGTTGTCCGAGAATCCAAGGTAGGTGGACCCTCCAATCCATGGCTAGGCCTTTCGGGTCCTCGGATCAAACCGACATCAAACTCACGGCTCATGATCATCCTTGGTGTGTTAGATAGCTTGTGGATCAAAACCATGGCTAGAAGAGGAAGAAGGGGGCCGGTCGGCCTAGGCTAGGCCGGCCGGCCTGGCCCTGTGCCAGTTTGGCCTCCTGTTTTTCCTGTTTGTTCCTTCGCTTACAAATTGCACAAAACTTGTGGAACTCATTAGTATAAATGATATTAGCATGATTATCACTATATGAGCATGAAATCTGGAGAAATGTTGCTGGTAAAAGTCATAGGATATCGACCGCCAACACGCCCCCACACCTAGACTTTGCTCGTACCGAGCAAAGGGTTGATTTAGATCCAGAGATCAAGCAAAGCCTAGGGTCATGAAATCAAGAGTATGCATAAGAATTATTTCAAAGCTTTCCCTCATACCTTGGATTCCAGGTGGCTAACACCTTCACTTTCACCTATTGAACCTCAAAATAAATCAATGGAGAGCTTGATTCCTCCTTCTCAGTACTTGGAGTTTTTTTTTCAAAAATATGGAGGCATACTCTCATTCTCTCAAGCCACTCAGTCGCTCAAAGTGTTTGATCCTCACTAAGGCTTTTCAAGTAGCCTCACCTACCTCTACAAGGTTATATGTGGGGCTCAAGGTAGGAATCAATAGAAATGCTTATCTCTTCCATCTATGTTGCGAGATCAAATAACTTGTCTCCGAGAGATCATGTCAACCATGAACTTTGGTCAAGTGCAAGTGAATGTGGATGATGGATGATGAATGTCGTTGAGTGGTATTTGATTCTAGCTTCTTCCATCTTTCCCCTTCTTCTCTTTTTTTTTACTCGAGTAGGACCTCCCACTCATCTTTTTTTCTTTTCTTTTTTTTCAGGGGGATGAAGAGCTGCTTGAGAACCACTTTTGATGGACTTTTATTCTATGATGGAATTTATTTGATGAAACGTGTACGTGAATGACCAAAGTGCAAGGAAGAACATGCATGTCTCAGAAGGCACGATGTTTGATCAAGCTCAAAATGTAAAGATAGTTATGTGGAGTTTCAAAACTGTGTCATGCATGATATGGCTCTGGATGGGACTTGGCAAAGTTGAGCATGAATGAGAGTTGCCTCATTTTTTTGTTTTATTTTTTTTCATTTTCAAAATGAAATTCTCCAAGACTTTGAATTAGAAAAGAACAAGCCTCTCATGTCATTATATCGTAAGAGTCAATAAGCGAAAGATCAAGTGATCCTATCGTAAAGTTCCAAAGGCACATAGGTACTTGCAAAGAAATAAAGCTTATGCACCTTTGATAAATATGTAGGATTTTCATCTCTTTCTAGGTGTTTCATTCAAATTTTAATTGTCGTGAACTCATGCTCGCATTTGAATTAAAACCAAGAAAGGAAATGGAGAAAGGGTTTCAAACCTCCGTGCGTAGTTGAATCTCAGCAGATGGCTGCCATGTGGTTATTTGGGCACGGGTGAAGACTGCTCGTCGATGTGTTGCTCGTCCTGTTTTCTGCGCACTTAGTGTAGAGTTAGAGCAGGGGTGTGGTTGGCACACAAGTGTGCACCAACCACCAAAAGCATGGCAGGAACAAAGCAACATTTTATTCAAAAGGGAAATATGGGGGTGCTGTTGGAAAATAAATATCGGGAAAACAAAATAAAAAAGGGAAATTGCAGCACCCAAACCTATACTAAGATAATGGCACATTTTAGGTCCGGCCATGACCATGGACTATGGTTGTAACTCGGATACTCATAGTAGTCCATCACTTCGAGTTCCGGGATATCGGGCTCGAGGAATATTTTCAACTGAAAACATCCCTGTCATTGTCCTCGAGGAGAAGCATAAAGGAAAACCTTCCTTCTCCATCCTCCAATTCAGCCATTTGATTTCATCATTTGGACTCTGGCTGATTGGGGGTCTCTGTTTCACCTTTTTGTTCTCCTAATGGGAATGATGTTCTGTGTGCACAAAGTGTCTCGGGTGATTGCCCTTCCATCCCTTCTCCATGTCAGATTGTTCATGATATTCTGTTGATGTTTCTGATTGACTATCTGAAGATGGTACGGATTTGCGACCCGGTGATTTACTTTCAACCCGCTATTGCACTTCTAAGGCTGGAGTGAGAGTCTCCATCTCCTTATCCACAACATGAAGTGCTTCAACTACTATGGACGTTTAGTCCATGATCACCAAGATGCTCGTCAGTCCTTTGACTCAATGAGCATCGTGGGCACCACAAAGACTCTTAGCGTGTGTGTGCTTGGTTGGTCAGGTGATCAGTCTGTCGAACCTTAGCACGAAGTTTATACGGAAGGAAACAAAAACTTCCGTAGCTCATTCTCTGTGAGAAGTGGAACCGACACTTAAGAATCTTGCGGGTCTCACATATGGGTTGCAGCGGTGGAGTAAACCAGTATGATATGAATCCCATTGGTTAAATCTGATAAGGTGAATGCATTCCTTCTCTGTAAGGGTGTTAATCCAAGTTTGTAAAGCTACCCTTGAGAGAGTATCATCTCATATGATTGAACTTGTATCCTTGGGAGATGATATGCCACGTATTTATTTGCTCTCTTCTTTTTTTGAGTCGTGAAGCAAATTCATGAAGGAGCAAGAATCCAACGTATGAGTTGTGGCTTGTCGTCCTTCTTGGTCAGGTGATATCTTGGTGTAGCATGGTCCGTGTGCTAACACTTTGACATCGACCAAGTAGGGTCTGAACTTGTCATGGGTGAATACCACTACAGACAGTTCCTTCTCCGTTGTTTGTCGAACTCTGGTCAATGCTTTTGATAATGATGATTTCTTGCATTGATCCAGCTCTGTCCCGATTGTATGGTTACTAGCGTTGCACATGATCTTGATAGGAAGAATCCAATCAGGAGGTTGTATGATGGGGGGCCTTCTCAGCTGACACTTCTCCCAATTTGGGACAAGGTGGAGCCTTTGGGAATTCTCACGAACTCTATCCATATCCGCGAGGCATAAACCAAAGGTTGTCCATGGACTGAGACATCATCAAGGAATTCCTCCATGATGTTTTCGACAAGGACAAAGGATGTCCTTGATAATGGGAGAGAAGGCTGATATCATACACCTCTGTTGGTGCATTGCATAGACCAAACAATAAAGACAGGTGGAGGTAGATGAAAATTGACTAGTGCCTCACCACTTAAAGTGGGTGCTTACATGGGGTAAATAATACCCACATGCAGGTGTGCCTACCTCCCTCATAGCATCATTCAGCCAAAAGGCTGTTTGTCCGGTTCAAGCGATACGATGGGTGTTGGGGTTGATCCCCGTCTAGTCTGTAGAGAATACCTAAAAATGGACCGATACTTCTCTAAGACTGTTGCAGCCTGCCGAGCCTCATTCTCTGTCAGTTTATCACTAATGATGACTGGCGTGCTGCGATTGTCGTGAAGAGGTAAATATCTCTATTCCAAGTGGAAGAGAGACATGTCTCAATCCAAGTGGCAGCAATCAACAACTCTAGTGGAGGAGGTTATGGTTCTCCACCATGTCGATCTTGACTGCCCGGTTCTGCCCCTGGGATTGGGTGAGCATCTGAAAAATATGCTCATTGGTTCTTCACGGGGTCTGTCTAGCCCTTTGCGATAATGATCGTGCAAGGCTGAACTCACTGATCATGCAAGGTTGATCAGGATGTTTTCTTTGTCAACTCTGAGCTATAGCTCGATCGTGATTAAGTTGACAAGATGCTCTATTGGCTGATCCAACAAGAAGATTTTGTCACCTTTGAGGATATCGAAGATGTGGAAATCTAGGATCACTCTGTTGCGCCCCTCAGGCACAACTCAGATAATTCCTTTGTTTTCCAACATCTGGCCGTTGATCCCTTTCAGGTGCTTATGAAAAATCATCGACAACTTCTTGTGTGTCAGTCCCCTCAATAGGTGGAGGGCATTAAAGCTAGGGTCGACTAGCTTCTGCTTCCTCCGTCATTCCTTGCTCGTAACCGCAGATAGACCCTTGGTCTGCGGTCGTGACTTTCGGAATGAATTACTCAGACCTTGAGCGTGCACACCTAACGTGGCAGATCCTTAAGGGAATTCTCTTGGTCTGGGGGTTTTTGTTCGCTCACGTCGTGTGGTCGGAGGCGGTGGATCTAATGAAAGAGTGAGGATTTGCTGTTTGGTTCATGGGAAAGTCGGTGGGAGGGTCAGAAAACTGATCCTAAGGATGAGCACTATGTCTTAATCTACCAACGTTCGTTGTATGAGCACCATACCAAACTTCTCCCAGGTTGCTCCAAGTAGCTCATCTCTGAGCTTTGGGGATGGGATAGACAAACAGACAAACTTCAACGTTCACTTTGATCCAATCTCCTCCAACTCCTCTTGCACTCCGATTGTACCAAAACTTTGCTTCCCCCGTCAGAGAAAAAAACAGGAAGAGTTTCGTCTTGGTTCATCCCGGGAATGTTAGGAGAGAACTTCTCCTCATCTATTGCAAGGAGTGTGAACAAACGATGGCAACGAGATTGGGACGGATCTCAAAGCCATCAGATAACGGGGTGGAAGGATGGTGGCAATTCCAAACACTCGCGAAATGGAACCGCCTGATAACTAGGAGAAAACTCCATGTGGTAGATGGTTATGGGGATAAAGTGTACGGATAAAAAGAATCCTACACTAGTGTTGCTACCGTTCCCCGACAACGGCGCCAGAAAAGCTTGTTGGCACTCCTTAGCCTAACTAAATCCGCAAGCGCACGGAGTACATTGTAGCCTTTCACCAGGGGAGTAGAAACCTGGATGTCAAATCCAAGGAACGGTAGACGCGACTAGTCTAGAACTTTTCTAACCGGACCCACCAGGGGAGAAATGGGTAAAGGGTGTAGAGAGCTTAACCTTAGTTAGCCACTCGTTACCCCAGACAACCTATCTTAATCTAACATGATCTGCTTCGACGGCTAGAACGGGAAGAACTCAGAACGGGGTGAGAGAGGGGTTCTTTCGGGCTCAGCACTACTGTTATGAGTACACCCGAACGTGGTGGAGTACAAAGGACGGACAGGGCTGTCACCACCTGCCGCCTACCACTGCACTTCCGTAGGGTGCAACACAACCTGAGGTGACTAGCCAGCACAGGCACCATGCCTAAGCTTTCAGCCACTGACCTCCACCCAACGCGAAGGGCTATAGAGGAAACCCCAAACAAGAGTCGCTGTCACTCGCGCAGACTCAGGTACCCGCAGATCATAGATAGCCAAGATAAATTGCTGAAAGTAAAGAGTAAACTAGCGACGTTCTAAGGCAAGAGACCGAGGAACTTACTGAAGATATCTCTGAAGCTTTATTCCTCGGGGGCGGAACAATGTTGAGGGAAGGCCGAGATGACTCCCAAACTCCCTCTACACGCTTGGCTGTCACCCATGCACTCACCCACTACTCTCTCTACTCTACTCTAAGATAATAGTAGACTACATCTTGAGCCTTCTCTTCTCTCCAATGGATGGTGTGTCTTGTGTGGGGTGAAGGGTGCCTTTTATAGCCCTCCAAGGGCGAAGGCCTACGTAGGAGTGACGCACACCTCCTGCTTAGCATCCACGAGAAAGATCAAGCGTAGAGGCCACGCTTCTAGGCAGGCCGAACTGAAGGAGGCCGTTCGGCCTGTAATTTCTGCCATCTGGCGCAATCTTTCTTGTGGACGCTTCTGACGATGTCCTGAGGTCGGTAGTTGCTGGTTTGGCGACGGTTACGACAGTTGGAGGCCGGCCGGCCTAGGGGAGGCCGTTCGGCCTGGCCCTGGCCCCTCTCGGCCCTCCGTTGCACCGACTCGCTCATCAACGGTTGCATGTTGTCCCTTGAGGCGGTTTTGGTTGCGTTGAGTTGAGGTTGTCCGAGAATCTAAGGTAGGTGGACCCTCCAATCCATGGCTAGGCCTTTCGGGTCCTCGGATCAAACCGACATCAAACTTACGGCTCATGATCATCCTTGGTGTGTTAGATAGCTTGTGGATCAAAACCATGGCCAGAAGAGGCAGAAGGGGGCCAGTCGGCCTAGGCTAGGCCGGCCGACCTGGCCCTGTGCCAGTTTGGCCTCCTGTTTTTCCTGTTTGTTCCTTCGCTCACAAATTGCACAAAACTTGTGGAACTCATTAGTATAAATGATATTAGCATGATTATCACTATATGAGCATGAAATCCGGAGAAATGTTGGCGGTAAAAGTCATAGATATCGACCGCCAACAATCCCTGCGAAAGTGGCAATGGAAGCTAAATCCAACCAAGTGTGTCTTTGGAGTACCCTCTGGGAAACTTCTCTGAGTTCATCATCAGCCACCGCGGCATCGAGGCCAACCCCGAGAAGATCAATGCCATCACAGCAATGGAAGCTCCAAAGACCATCAAAGACATCCAGAAGCTCACTGGGTGCATGGCGGCGCTGCACCGATTTATCTCGTGACTTTGAGAGAGGGGCCTCCCCTTCTTCAAGCTACTCAAGAAAGGCGACAAGTTCCAATGGAACGAAGAAGCGGCAGCAGCATTGGCGGATCTCCAGCAACATCTTCAAAAACCTGCCAATCCTGACTACTCCGCAGGACGACGACAAAGAATTGCTGCTCTACATCGCAGCAACGACTCATGTGGTGAGCACTGTATTGGTGGTCGAGCGTGCCGAGGACAATCTTGCATATCCTGTGCAGAGGCCGGTTTACTTCGTCAGTGAAGTACTCACGGAGTCCAAAGTTCGATACCCGGCGGTGTAAAAACTACTCTACGCAATACTCATCACATCCAGGAAGCTGCGCCACTACTTCGACACGTACACCATCACGGTGGTGACAGAGTTCGGCTTGGGCGATATCTTACATAACCCGGACGTGACCGGGCGAATTCCAAAGTGGGCTGTCGAGCTTGGCGCCCTCAGCATCGAGTTCAAATCCAAGAAGGCCATCAAATCGCAGGTGCTGGCAGACTTCATGGCAGAGTGGCGCGAGAATCAAGTGGACATCCCCGTCGGCATACCAGAGCACTGGACCATGTACTTCGATGGCTCCCTGAAACTCGAATGCGCCGGCGCAAGAGTACTTTTTATCTCGCCCAGAGGCGATCAACTTAAATATGTTCTACAAATCTTCTGGAAGGTGTCCAACAATGAAGCTGAGTACGAGGCCTTGCTACATGGCCTACGACTCGCAATTTCTCTGGAAATCAAGAGGCTGATGGTGTACGGCGACTCTTCTGTCGTCATCAACCATTGCAACAAGGATTGGGACCGCCAGAAGGAGAATATGGATGCTTACTGCGAAGCTGTGCGCAAGCTAGAGAACAAATTCGCAGGACTCGAGTACCATTGGGTGGTCCGTGATGACAACGTCGCTGCTGACGTACTCTCCAAGCTCGGATCCACTCGTGCGGAAGTTCCAGCAGGAATCTTCGTCCAGGAGCTCCATAAAAGAACCATTGACTTTGGGAAATCAACACCGTCACACAATGATGAACACGGACCAGATAGAGAGGTCTTGACAATCGAAGAAGACTGGCATGTCTCGTTCATCGAGTACATCAAGAACAAGACCCTGCTTTTGAACAAGACTGAAGCTGAACAAATCATCCGGAGATCGAAGAATTATCTACTCATCGGCGATCAGCTCTACTTCCAGAGTTCCCTTTGATACTTGTTGATTCAACAAAGTATACATCGGTCAAAATCCAAAGAGTAGCTCACATGACTACTTTCCAGGATCCCTGAGTACTTAGATTTAACTAAGACCAGGCTGAACACCTGTAGAGGCCAGCTAGCCTTATAAAGCAACTACCCACAAGTGGTAATTTCAAATCTCTGAGTACTTATTTGAAAGTACTCCAGAGTCTACTCCACAAGACGAGTAGTAATTTCAAATCTCTGAATACTTATTTGAAAGTACTCCAAAGTTTACTCCACAAGACGAGTAGTAATTTCAAATCTCTGAGTACTTATTTGAAGGTACTCTAGAGTCTACTCCACAGTATGAGTAGTGATTTTTAAAAATCTTCAAGTACCAGTTATCAAGTGCTTTGAAGTACAACTCGCAAAATGAGTAACAATTTCATGACACAATCATGTCAACACAACACAAAGCAGTTGCAATTCATACTACGCATATACATATCATACATATGTTGCAATACATCTTGTTTCTTACAGGATTACAAAGTTAGAATAGCTTCAAGTTCTCTAACAACTTCTGCTGCTATGGGCTCAAAGTGCTTCAGGTGTTCATCAAATTGGGTCTTTTCACAGTCCTCTGCTCTACCAGACGGAACATCATCTATCTCCGCTTCTGGGAAGAAGGACTGGACGACCGCCAGCACGTGATTAGCCACATAACAGCAGGTCTTCTTCAAATAGGCAGTGAACTTGCCGGGGGCTTCCTGGATACACTGCAAGAGTGGTTTGGATGACTCTTCGGGCGCATCATGATCAATGGAATTCAACCCGTTGCGAGTTATCAAGCCAAAGCTCGACTTCAGCTTGTGCCGCGGTACTGCCGTGTCGCCAATGCACTCGTGATGAACTCAAACTAGTCGGAATCAACTCTGACTAGTCCGCTTCATCGACAAATGACAACAAACAAGCTAAGTTACTTGTTTCAATTATTTTTTAAAATTTTGTTCTAACAAGATTGGCCAAGCGCCGACTACTTTGTTTGGATGACAATTCTCTAGGCCGTACAGCGTGCTATCACATCTTCGCCAGCTTCCAGGCTCGGGGGCTGACGCTAAAATTACAACTCGGTTCGCCATCAGGCTTACCTAGTTGTCTTTCTCCAGCATATTTGAGTCGCCAAGTACCAATGATGGGGCCTAGACTACATTTGCACCTGACTCCTGTTTCTGGGAAGATCGCGGCGTGACAAGTCAACCACGACCTCCTCTGTTTTGCTACTCTATTGATGGTGGCTATTTCGACTACATACTACTCGATGCATCTCTGCTGGCTCCTATGCTCGGGGGCTGGGCGCAAATTATCACTCGGATGATGATCTCCAAGATGATTCGATGTGACCATTATTTCTGGGCGTAAATTACTACTCAGATGATGATCTCCAAGATGATTCGATGAACATTAAGCTCGCTGGACCCTTGAATTGATCATTCTGAATCGTTTCAAGGCTCGAGGGCTGATAGGCTATATACAGCGACTGCTGATTTTATTTTTTCTGGAGAATGAAGATTTAAATCAAGACCCTCGGCTTGATTTTTTGATTCAACCCAAGGCTCGGGGGCTACTTGATATCAAGTGCAATTTTCTAAAATTGCACATTTCAAGAACAAGATGAAGATTCAAGATTCTGTGGACCCTCAACCTGATTCTTCGATTCAACTTAAGGCTCGGGGGCTACTCCATATGGAGTGCGATTTTTATCGCACACCATATAACATTTTGAAGACTACCGATTTGATCAAAATAAACGGGGCTTAAGCACCTCATGGCCTCGTGACAACCAAGACCTGTCCAAGACTGATCAAGCACTCGAAGAGCTCGAAAACGCACTCGATTGGCTTGGCAAGCACTCGGTTGACGATACTCGACGATGAAGCGCTTGGGGGCTTGTTGGAGGTACGACCATGGGCCCACAGGGACACATGGATTATCTCCAGACAGAGTCGTACCAGGCGTGAAGAACACGAGTAGAGTACTGCACGGACTCTTCTCGTTATGGAAACTAGTCGTATGACTTGTAAACTACTCGGATTGGCTTGTAAAGCACTCTCCGAGTAGTAATTGGTTAGGATTCTACTCGAAACCGACCTTGTAACCCTGCCCGCCGTGTATATAAGGCTGGGCAGGGACCCCCTCCAAGAACAACCAAGTCTCCCAACAGAGAGACAGACGATCTCATCAATATCAACCACCATACAGGACGTAGGGTATTACGCCTTCTAAGCAGCCCGAACCTGTCTAAAATCCTGAGTCTCTTAGCCTTTGTGTTCCTGATCTCGGCGAAACCCACCTGAAACTCTACTACCTCGGGATACCCCTCGGTAGGATCGACGGTAGAACACCGACACATAGCGCAGTGTGGCATAACCCCATGACTATTTTCGGGTCTGTGCTGAGCCTTTCATTTCTCTATATATTGTGAAGAATTTAACTCTCTGATCTATAATCAAAACGGCTTACAGAAACTTACATGTTCGTGCTATTTTTGAAAGGGTTGGACAATTTTAATGACAATATGGCCCGCAAGGTGTGTGACCCGGCAAGTGGCCCGCGCTCGAATATCTCAGAGTATCTATTGTAATCTTATCGGATTAGTTCTCTTGATGTAATTCGGTAGGTTTAGATCTATTTCTAAGGGCGGGCTCTGTAGGATTGGGCCCTTAGGTACCGTAACCAGCGTCAATCTGTAGGATTGGGTCGCCTTTTGACCCGTCCTTGAAAAAAAGTTTCTTGCTCTTACAAATGCTCTTTGTAATAGTGAGAAAAAAAATAGACTCGATGGGGTGAAGAGCCCCACGGTTTTTCATTAAGCCGACGAGGGGATTTTTTTTAAACTAGCCCCATAAATTCGCTCTAACGAGAAATCGAACCTGGGTCTACTAGTGCGACCATGCCTCAGCCCCTCTAACCAAGTAGGCTAGAGGACCTTTGGTGCTCTTCGTAATAGTGAGGACAAGGGCAGCAACACCGACGGAAGTGGAAAGGGGGAGGAAAGGCGAGGAAGACGAAGGTGCACATGAGAAAGAGAGAATGGATGGTTCATTCTATTGGACCCATTTATTCATTACACTTAAAGAAATAAAAGCTCATTAATAAATGGTAGGGAAATACAATGTGATTAATACCGCATGGGTATTTGAGAAGGAATACAACCAGCTTATGTGATGGACCGTCGGTACACCACAGAATCACTTCTCACAGAAAAAACGATTTGGTAGAGCTTTTACTAAATTTAACTGAGAATCAACTCTTTAAGCTCTGCCAAACGGAGCTGCAGAAACTAAAAAACAATGTAGAGGAAGGAAAGACAAGAGACAAATAAATATTTAATCATGCAATTTCTTTATGATTCAAGCACATGAATCCTCTTTTGGATACACTAAAAAAATGAGTTTTCATCTTATGGGGAGGCGAAAAAAACCCAAACGGAGCCGCAGAAACTAGAAAACAATGTAGAGGAAGGAAAGACGAGAGACAAATAAATATTTAATCATGCAATTTCTTTATGATTCAAGCACATGAATCCTCTTTTGGACACACTGAAAAATGAGTTTTCATCTTATGGGGAGGCAAAAAAACGAGTTTTGTCCCTTGGGTGGATGAAATTCAATCCACGAGACCAAAACTCAATTTTCACATATCTAACGTTTCGGCGGAATTGAGTTTTCATTCATTGAGCAGAATTTTTTATGCGTTCATTGCACAAAAGCTCTACTTTTCTCCAGCATTAGACAAACAAACAATTTCACTCGACGAATGAAAGAAAAAACTATTTTCGCCCATCTATTGAACAAGAACCAAGTTTTCGTCCACAGACGCCCGTACTATATATTCTTGTAATTACTGCAACTCATAAATACTTTTGTAAATAACTTTATTGGGATTAAAAAGTTGCCAAATCGGAGAGAACGAAAGACGGAAAAAGTGTGAACATCAGGAGATAAGTCATAAGTGACGACGATACATTGGCTACTGTTGTTGTTTGCTGGACCATGTATACTACTGGATCCTGGTCCCTGTAACAATATCTACAGCGTCCCAACCTGGTAATTTTGTCCCTCTTGCGTCATTTTGGATCATGGATTGGCGGAAATGGGTCGTTCTCAGGTTTCGGTTTATTACCCGGCCCTGCAATGCCAAGAGCAAGGTATTATAGCCAAACTTTAAGTCAACAAATAAGGGTAAAACGTAGATAGAACATATAATAGCATCACCCGTTGCAATTGGCACGCAACGCCTGTGTGGAGATGTATGCTTGGGATCCAAAAGCCTCAGAATTTAATTAAATTCTGGAAGAATATTTCAAATTTAAACTAAACTCTCAGCTCCCAGACCATTCTCCATCTTCCAAACAGTACTCAAACTCGTATTTATGTAGTAAATTATACTCTAAAATAGCCCCCGGCCAATTCGTAGTATAAGACGTGTTTCGTGTAAGTAAGCACGGACTAATTGCATCCCTACCTGCCGGAACGGGCCTTTCTGCCGGGGGGTCACCTCCTGGAGCTGCCGGAGAACCGCTACCTGGAGCAACTGGAGGCTTAACGGGCGGAGCCGCTGGAGAATCGCTACCTGGACCTGGCTTCACGGCCGGGCCATCTGTAGGATCGCTACCTGGAATTGCTGAAGGGTTTATGGGCGGCGGGACTGCAGGGTCGCCTGGTGGAACAGGGGCGGAGCCGCTGTTAGCAAGCGTCATTTGCTCTTGGTGAGGACGAGGTGAATAAGACGATGACTGACTCAGTCTGCTTGCAAGGGTATTTAAGCACCTGGATATCAGATGTGCCAACTCTATTTCTGTCTCAAAAATCGCTTCTTGCTGCTTGCCGGGTCAATGCATCGTATGCAGGGGTTGGTGGCATCTCACCATCTTAATCTGAGCTTGAAATCTTGCCAAAGTCCTCTAGCCTACTTGTTAGAGGGGACGAGTCATGGTCGCACCAGTTGACCCAGATTCGATTCCTCGTTAGAGCAAATTTATGAGGCTGGTTTAAAAAAATCCTCTCGTCAGCTTGCCAAGGTTCAAGGATTTTTTTTTAGACCCGAGAGAGGTTTTTTCCGCTTAATGAAAAACCGTGGAACTCTTCACCCCATCGAGTCTAGTTTTTTTTTTCTTTGAGCTTGAAATCTTCGCACTGAAGTGAAGACTTCATAGCAGTAGCACCAAAAAAGCAGGTTCAATAGATGATAGATGATTGGCTGTCGTTGCTCCTAGTAATTGCTGATCGATTTCGCAGAAAGAACCCTTGTTGGAGCAGTTTTGGCCATAAAAAATTCTATTCAGGTAATCGGGTATGAGAGCATTTGGAGAAGTCACCCAGCTAAAGTTGGCCTTAATTTACCATGTCAAAAATGCTGGTTTATCCCAATCCCATTCACAAATTGTCTGCATACTTTATCTTCGACTCTCTTTTAACGGATTGAGAATGACTGCAGTGCTAATCAGGAAACTGAGATTACTGCCCCTTTCCTTATCTCTCTCATATATTATATCTAAGAAGAACATAGTTTAAGTTTGAGAATTTTCTTCTCAAAACACGGTGATGTAGCTTTCCTAGCTACAAAAGCCAAAAGGTTGGCTTTGGTTCACAGAAGTTGCTCTTCGTCGCACCAACCATTTCAGTTGCTCCAACAAGTTTGGTCCTATTTGAAATCTCTAGTCGTTCCTCCGGTCCTAGTCATAGATTTTAATGCATAAATATAAGTTGTAATACAAAGTTAACTATTTGGCACTAACTTGTAATATATGTCTTTCAGTATGATTATACGAGCCCTATACGACATTTGTATTAGAACAAATACATAGGGCTTGTATAATCATACTAAAATAGGAAAAAAAAGAAATTGCGGCTATTTAGAACCGGTGCTAAAGGTGTCGCACCATGCGCTGGCGTGGTGATGTCTGACCTGGTGCTAAAGGTCAGACCCTGACATGGCACCGGCTATTTGACCCGGTGCAAAAGCCCTCCATCCAGTAGTGACAGAAGTTGCTCTTCGTCGCACCAACCAACGAAATGGAAGATACAGAACTGGAATGGCACAAAATTGGGAGTTGGTGGTGTTGCTTTGGTCGTGCACTCGTGCATCCGAATCATGAGGAAGCACCAATAGCAGCAGGCTCGTAGCCATGGCAATGAAGCACGGCTTCTCCTGTGGGATTGCAGGGGCAGCACCATTGCCTCTGTAGTACTGGGAAATGTCACCACTCATGTCTGTAGTTTGCTATGCATTGGCACTGTTCTGGACTTCTGGTAGCTACAAATGAATCAGCGGAGATCCCTTCACAGCAGCTACTGAAGTCCTCAGCAGCTGTTGTTACTTGTTGGAAATCAGACCACACACAACCAATCAGATTGGAACACAGAAGCAGGTGTGTGGCATGACATTATCTGAAAAAAAAAAGTGTGCCGCATGAGCAGAGAACCATTTCAGTTGCTCCAACAAGTTTGATCCTATTTGAAATCTCGCTTCAGCAGTTATTTGCGCTTCTAGTATCAGCAGTCCCCTGTTTCTCTGGCCGCTCCTACTGCAATTTCTGTACTCGGAAATCCTCCAAGAAAGGAAAGCTGCAATTTCTGGCACGGCTCCTCTGAGTGCTCCAATCTGGAGTGGTTAGTGCAACTTTCCAATCAGCTATGTGTATCTGAGCATAGCACAAAGCCAAAACGACCTACAATCTGGAACGGAAGGATTATTCCTGACAAGGTACATTTGATGATAACTTGCTACTCCAAATTGCACAGGTGGATTTCAGAAACTACGTAACAAAAAATCCATGCTTCTATTTGCAAAATGGTGGAAATGGTCTTGAGGTATTCTACATAGGAAGCAAACTAGCTGGAGAAACTGAAGTGCTGTGCAGTCATTTCCACTGGATGTTAAGAAGCTCCAATCTCCTTTACTCAAATATTTTCTCCAACCATCAAACTAAGAATACTAACCCCCACATCTTTAACTGCCTACAAGACCCATTTTCTACATACGAAGGCGTTAGCTAAAACAATCACTTAATGGATTCACTACTTGTTTGTATGACACAGTCAACGAAGGCACTAACCAATAATCATCTTGACATATTCCCTCCTAGTTCAAAACATCATATGACTAGCAAATAGATCTGTCAGACAAAATATCAGAACACAAACAATGTTGAAAGCACCATCGCTCTGTAGCATCTAGTGTTACTGTTGACAAACACTCGGAAACTAGACATAAGCATAACATCTATCAAGGTTATCCATCCAATGAATACAAACGGAATCAACACAATCCACAATACAAAATAAATTCTGAAAAAAAATGTAAATTAATGGTACGTATCAAGGACAAATTCAGGCACATGGAACTTACAAGACAAGTGGAAATATTAATACCCTCAAAAGAGCTCAGTATATCTCATACAAGTAAACTCATCTGGTTGAAACAAGATGCAACCCAATGTCCTGTTACAGTTCCATGTAATGTGTAGGGATGCAACTTCCTGAGTGCTGCCTAACTATGGTATTATCAGGCTCAAACATTCAGACAGTATCCATGAACTAAAATGCTGTCAGAACTCAAAATTGTTTCCTTTTGCTCCTAAATAATTTATCCCTTTTCGAGTACACATAAAAGAAACCAAAAACAAACACTCCAGACATGGAAACTGAGACCCAAGGGAATGGTGGATCTTTGAAGCAAACCAGTGTAGCCTCAAGCTCCTGGGACGCCTGATACACCAATGAGTGGATTTCATACAGATCATGATCTGAAGATCTCAAAAGGTACATTGCCTTCTCGTAGTCCAAGCGTGACATGGCTGAAACCATTTTCTCCAATTTATATGTGAGCAGATTCCACCTCTGAATGAATTCAGCATGCCTTTTCTTTCTAAGAAGTATGTTCTCCCCACCATGTGCTGCCATTGACTCCAAAACATTAATAGCACTAGTGATCGTGAAGTTCAAGGTGGTAAGAAGAACATTCCTACGAGCTGCATCTTTCTGCACAAAAGACAGTGATTTGGTCTCTGAAAAAGGACCAAATGGTGTATGCCCAGTGCTCCAAGTGTAATCAACAACTGTAGCATTATGCTCAGGGCTCCATGACTGATGCGTGGGTGAAACCCCCCACATGCTCTGCAGAACTGAGCCAATGATGGGTCGCTCAAGATTTCTAGTCATTGTAAGCACATGTCGACCATTACAGGTGTAGTCACTTACTGTTTGTGAGCTCCTCGTCCTCACAGCAACTACCATATCCCCAAATGCCACTGACTGGTGGTACCTATCCAGTGGCAAAAGTTTATCGTAATCCAAATCAAACACAAAAACTGACACCACCTTGTCAGTGTTCATAATTGTCATGAACCCCAGCCAGACGATGGATCTCATCCGACGAGTCTGACAGCACCTGCCTCAACCGCTTGGAGTCCAAGTACTCATTCACTATCAGTGTGTAATTCTCAAACAGGAACCTTGATGTAAATGAGTTTGTCGATCGGGCGATCGCAAATGAGCAAATTGGGCACTCGGAGTACCTGACCGTGTGCAAATCAAACTTCAAGCTCTGCCCACTGTAAGGTAGATGCCCATCTCGAATCGACTGCTCAATCACACGGAAATCAAGCCCCTCTGGTTCCTTCTGGTCCCCATGGATGTGAACGAACCGAATAAGCAACGAGTTCTCATAATGCACTGGAGTTCTGAGCGACGGCACTAGCAAAGACTTGTAAGCACCGAGTACCAGCGAAGCCAGATCAGCAAGGAGAGCTTTCTCCGCCTTGGGCCGACCATGAAGG
This sequence comes from Urochloa ruziziensis, assembly GCA_015476505.1. Taxonomy (NCBI): domain Eukaryota; kingdom Viridiplantae; phylum Streptophyta; class Magnoliopsida; order Poales; family Poaceae; genus Urochloa; species Urochloa ruziziensis. The sequence goes on along the minus strand of CM027126.1, from coordinate 13,175,821 downwards.
GTAGCAAGAGGGTGGAACTCACCACGGGGTAGCACACCATCGCCAGAGAGTGCCGGGCCGTAGGTCACCGGGCCGGCACCAAGGTCGATCCAAATGTACCGCTCCTTGCCTGCCCACATGGGACCAAGGCAGCGGGAGTACCCCGGTGAGGAGGCGTCAGTGCCGGAGGCCGCCGAGGTGTAGGCGTACTGGCGCGGCTGCTGGCCGAGGTCGAGCAAGTAGATGTAGATGGCCTCAGCGGGGCCGGAGCCGGCGAGCGCGCGGTAGTCCTCGGCGACGAGGTCGTCGACGAGCGAGTAGGGAACGCCGGAGAGCGCGTTGGCGTGGAAGGGCGCGGGGGATTTGTCGAGGTGCGCGCGGACGGCGCTGCCGGCGGTGTTGGCGAGCTTGGACGCCGCGACGGGGCCGGTGACGTCGAGGTGGAGGGTGTGGGAGACGGCGAGGCGGTGCGGGCGGCGGCTGGAGAGGAAGGGGGCGGAGGAGACGGCGGCGTTGACGAGGGAGGGGAGGGACCGGCCCGCGGAGGGCGGGAAGGAGGACCCCGCGAGGCGGACGTGGACGGGGACGGCGGCGGTGAGGGAGAGGAGGCGGGAGGAGATGAGCGGGGTCGGGACGGAGAGCGCGCGGCGGAGACCGGCGGGGAGGGCGGCGAAGGTGTCGTTGCCGGCGGACGGGTCGCGCGCCGCCGCCGACGCGAGGAAGGCGTCGAGGCCCGAGAACGCCGCGGCCGCGGTGGTTGCGGGGGCGAGCGAGGCAAGGAGGGAGAGGAGGAGTAGTAGGGTTTGGAGTGGGGGAGCCATGGTCACCGGCCGGCCCGGCGGAGAGGCGGAGGCTCAACCGGGGGGTTTCAGAGCTCAGATCGATTTGAGATGGGAGAGGAGACTGATGAAATTGCAGCGGTGGTCTGCCGTCTGCGATTAGGATCTTCTGTGGTTGGGATCTATCAAGCGTAGCGTGTGACTTCATAACTGGAATTTGGGACTTGGGAGATATGCAAACCACCTGGTACATAATCCAAGGCTCGCCTTGATACTGGAATTTCTAAGAATTGCTGAAGTTTTTTTCCAAATAGAAAAGGTAAAAAAGGAACAAAAATGGCAGAGTTATCATGCTATCGGGAAAGGGATCTCATTTCCATGACCCTCTGAAGTATTGAATTAAATCACAATTCAAACGCTTTCAGCTCTTTCAATTCAAAAATGTTCAAAACACACAATTTAATTAGACTAGTAGGAACTAATGTTAAGAAATCACGGTTGCACTGCCATGAGCTCCTGTTGAATCAGGAGTAATTAGTGCTAGCCTAAACTCCTCCCTTTGACTTGAGATGGCAGCATTACTAGGGCACAAGGTTTTCTTCTTAAGGGCTTGTTCGCTTCACGTCGTATTGAGGGGGATCGGATCGTATTGGGATGTATTAAATCTCTAACAAGTCAAAATACCCTCAATACCTTTCAGTACATCTGAGGAAGGTATTAAACCAACAAGGCCTAACAAGGATATAGGGTAGGTGATGGAAAGACAAAGGTGTTAAATCTTACTACATAGGGCATTGGTTGCACTACAACTTCTAAGGGGACGAAGGAGGTTGTTTTTATGACTTTACATAATAACTTAATCATCACTGACACGGATTTGCCTCTATAACCCATGTGTTCGTGACGTCAACAGCTTGCGGTTGTTCTGAATCCTATCGACAAACCCAAAGAACTGAAAGTAAAGGTGGAAATAGTTTGAAACCTCGACTAAAGCCGTGCCAAACCAAGTTATTTAAACATGGGGAAACAAACTAGTACTCCAAACAGCCCCATCACATATGAAATCCAAACTATCTACAACTAGTGCGGGAGGCGGCTGCTGTTGGTGTGCTCGATTGCTATGAAGTGCTGTCGCTACCGCCTGCCGCTGGACGTCACAACTGCCGCTTGTGCCCGTGGCATCTCAAACCAAAGAAAATCATTTCTTACGTTAAACCAAACCAAATCGAATTGGTAGCTAGAGCAACCAGTTTTCACCAAATTGAAGTAGAACCAAAGCAAAACCCAACCCAATTCCCACTCGAACCATTGCCAACTTTTTTGGAACGAATGAAATTGGGGAATGCCTAGTTTGCGCCCGGGTGCACGGAAGCGTCCGTGCGGCCACGCATCCGTCCAAAAACCAGCGGGCCCATCCTCCTCTGCATGCACGCGCCCGCTCTCACCCACAGCGCACAGCTTCCCCACGTGCCCCGCTCGTGGTCCCCCATGCACGGCTCCTCAGCACAAAAATCAATTCGAAAAAAAATTGCAACAAGACTTTGAAGAAAAAAAACTTTGGCAGCAAAAAAGGTTTTTGAATAAAAAGTTTGACAACAAAATTTTGAAGCAAAAATTTGGAGAAAAAATGTTCGAGCAAAACTTTGGCAGAAAAAATCAAGAGAAAATGTTTTGAAAAAAAAGTTTTGACAACAAAATTTCGAAGCGAAAGTTGAAGAAAAAAATATTCGAGCAAATCTTTTGCAACAAAGTTTTTTTGTTTTGTCTCAGATAAGGAAAAAAAGAAGAAAAAAATAAAAAATCACCTGGCTGCCGGCATCCTCCTCTCCGACGAGGGTGGCGCCTGGCCGGCCTTGAGCCGCCGCCGCCGCGTTGACCCTCACGGGGGCCGCGCGCGTGCCATCCTGTCACTGCTCCCGCCAAGGCGCCAACACCACCAAGGGCGGGCTTCGCTGCCGACGCAGCGCGTCGGGGGCCCGGGGGACGGCGGTGCGGCGCACGGAGGCAGGAGCTCCGTTCCATCGGAGTGCGGTGGCAGAATGAGGAATGATAGAGAGTTGTGTGGGCGGCAGCGTGTTGTGCGGTCGGGAGCAGAAAGAGGGGAGAGAGAGAGCAGTGTGGGCGGCGGCGTGTTGTGCGTGGGAGAGGAGGAGAGGATAAGAGAGACGTGGGTCCCACCATGTGGGAGCAAGCGGACGGTGCGCTCGGTGAGCGAGGGCTTCAATTTAGGATTCCAATGAAATTGCCAGATTTAGCTAAAAGGTGGACGTTTGATTGGAAAGGACGGGGGAGCGGTACACGACAGCAATGTCGGCCCTAGGGTAGGGCACCGGGTGCGACGTACAGGCCTATGTGTATGACGGGTGCGACGTACATGCCTATGTGTATGTGTATCAGGCAGCCCAAGAGAAAAAGACAAGACATCATCGGCCAATGTGTAAGGATCTAGATGTCGCCTAGAGGGGGGTGAATAGGCGAGACGACCAATTTAAACTTTTTGTCCACCTTTCAGCCGGCTGTCAGCACCAGATAGTTAAACCGCCCCTACCTGGCGGTTAAACCGTCCCAAGGCAGTGAGCTGCCCAATAAGTTGCTCGAACCCCTTTTGTTCTTCTAGCACCAAATACACTTGGGGTACTTCTTGTGCAGGTATATCTAAGCAATATCTTCAAGCTCCTGCACACAAATAGAGTATACCCAAGTAGATCGAAGCGGAAGCAAATAAAGCTAGAAATGAACAAGTAAAGTGAAGTAGAGACACAAGGATTTGTTTTCCCAAGTTCAGACCCGCTGCAAGCACCAAACAAGTTCAGCGGTTCCTAATCTCCGTTTGAGGAACCCCGCAAGGTTGCCTCGCCAAGTTGTATACACGCCACACCTTAGCCCTTCACTAACGATGGTCCTTTTCCACGAAGGAGGCAAGACCAGCCCTTACAAACTTTCGGTTGCTCACCACATGAATGGGAGCTCACCGGCGACGCCTAGCCGTCTAGGAGGCAAGCTCCAAGAGTAACAAATGCACAAAGAACTTTTGACGCTAACCACGAGTGCTCAAGCTATGGTTTTTGCTCTCTAGTGGTCTCACAAGATCTCTGAGCTCACAAAGCTTTCAAGCTCACACCCAATTGCTTCACTCAACCCCAACTCAAAGATTTCTACCCAATCAAGCAAACTCACAAAGAGTGGTTGGGGGAAGCTCCTCTGCTATTAGAATATGTCAAGAAGGCTTAGAAATCACACAGAACCAGCAGCCCTCAAAGAAGAGGGCTAAGGGGTATAAATACCCCATCCAACAAAAACTAGCCGTTAGAGATCTGCCATGGCCGGTTAAACTGCCCCTTAAGGCCGGTTAAACCGCCATTTCAAATAAACTAGCCGTTGGAGCTGTCAGAGGTTAGAGGCGGTTAAACCGGCCCCTAGGTGCGGTTAAACCGCCCTGGGTCAGTGAGCACCCACTTGCTCAATTTTCTTCTCAACTCTCAAGGCTATCTCAATTAGGTTATCTTTTGAGCACTATTGTGGTGTTAAGTCAATCATTCAATGTGACATCCCTCTTGATAGTACGACATACCTATACACAAGAATAAATACAAACCTCAATCACTTGCTTGAGCTTGAATGCCTTCAATTGTGCCGCACATAATCCATTCTTTTTTTGAGAACTGTCCACATTGTTTAAGCTTGAGCAAAAAACAACTTGAGCTAGTGACTTGAACCTTTGATATAGAATGAAATCCACTTTTAGTTGCAAGTCAACTTTCTTCTATAAATATTGATACTTGCTTATATGAAGTCCACATGTGATCATGATTCATCAAGTTGATCCGTAGAAAGTTTCGTCACCATTAGCAAAGAGTCCATGACTCAAGCCACAACTTGATCACACAATGCTTGGTCCTTAGAAACACTATCCCGAAATCCAACCTTTCTTCCATGCTTCACATATAGCTGCATATATACTTGTATCATTCATGAAATCCATCCATTTGCTTTGAACATAGAATATTAACCAATATATCCATGTCATCTCATGCAAGTCATACATCGAGTATATAGAGTCATGATGTCCCATATCATCATTTCTCTTAGCATATATTTCTTAGCTCGCATTTCTCAATTTTATCCAACCTTGATTGATGTCTCATTTGGATATCAACAAGTCTTCACAAGGTTAAAGACCAAGTCTCTTTTCATGTTTCACACTTACTTGTTGTACATCATGTTATATCACTATGAGAGCCATCACTTCTTGCTTATGAGCTAAACATTGATGCACTCAACAAATGAATACACAAGTATCATGATTATTCAAATTAAATCCTGCTCGTGAACTTTACAAGACATGTTAGTTCTTTAATCGTTTTGTCATTCAATTTACCAAAACCCACTTAAGGGACTAGATGCACTTTCACAATGTTGCAGAGAGAACGGAGGGAGGCACAGAAGGCAGAACGTTCACGGTCAGTCTCGTAGGCTGTGACTATACTTGTGACTGTAGTTGTACATGTGACTCTAGCTTCGATTGAAAGAAGTTTTTCAAAACTGAAGTTGTTGAAGAACTATTTGAGGCCAACTATGTCAAAAAAAGATTAAATGGCTTGGCTATGCGCACCATCGAGAGGGCTATATTGCACACCTATTGACCTCAATACCGTCTTTGATGATTTTGCACGAAGAAATACCCGAAGAAGTATCTTTCTATAAGAATCAATGGATATAATGGAGTATGAATATAAGGTAATCAAATTAATTCTAGAAGTACAAATATACTATTATTTTTGTGTTCATGGTTCCCTGATAATTGTCAAACATGTTAAATTAGAAAGATATCGATATATTTGTTTTCGCTTTGCAAGAAAAAAATGACGTGTGTATATATATTTTATAAGATTTTATATAAGGTGTACACTCTAGAGGGGCCGTCACAAGTCACAACGAGTTCGCCAGAGCGCCTTCAAAATCCTAGGGCCGGTACTGCACGACAGAGGTAATTGTCTCAAATTTGCCAACTGATTCATGGAACGAATGCACGTGTATGGAGTTGTTGATGCGTGTATGGAGAAAGTACGATGCTCGTGCTGCATAGGGGTGTTTACTTGAATACATTTTTGAGTATTCTTATGGGTTTTTTTGTTGTTCGGCTCTATGCTGCCGTCTTAGCAAGTAAGATTTTTTGTTATTGTGCAGTAGTTTCAGCCTTTATAGTTGTAAGTATAAAATTACGGTGAAGTTTTTGGTGTCCTTATGAAAAAGGGTATGTCCCTCGCATGTCAAGCTACAATAAGACTATGACGTGCCTGTCGTATACTCATATGTGAAATCTTTGGATCTCTATCGATCTTTTTTATTTTTCGGGTAAGATCTCTATCGATCTTACCAGGGACGCGTGACAACCATGTATTTTGTAGATCTAGGATGAACAGTATGCTTATGTAACAGTGTAAGGTGAAAGGTGTAGGTGTGTGCATGGACTACAAAAACAAAGGGCCTCTCCAGAGACCTGTCGAAGTCGCCAGCAAACGTGGACAAACGTGGAAGAGAGAGAAGAGGTCGCACACAATTCGAGGCAGCCTTTATTTCGTGGGACCCGCCCTCTCTCTCACGCACAGCAAATAGATAGGCGACGAACTCCTAGCCAGCTACTTGCTTTTTTCACGTTCTCTTCCCTCCCCGTCAGATACGAAGCTCACTCCGAGCCTAGTCATCGGCGAAATCGCCGGGTCAAATAGACCCGTTGCGGACGCCCAAACTATCTCCAATTTTCCATGCCTACTTGTATGTGCCACGTGGATGTAAGCTTTGCCCCATTTATCTCAGCGACATTGATTTCTTTACTGGATGGCAAAAGCAGAGACTGCTTCCTTTTCTGCAAGGAAGGATAGCTTTGGATTAACTTAATATGCACATAAGAAAATGGAATGAATCACCGAAAGAAGTTACGTACGCTCCGAGAAAAAGTACTATACTTTGACATAATCGACAAGAAATCAATTCAGGGCTCTTTGCATATATTCATGTGTTTCAGTCATGACGAGGACTCCCCTCCGTCTCCATCAACAAGTCAGACCTACATACAAAACATGGTCTTTAACTTCACCGCCCTCTTAACTGCTTGCAACGCATACTTTCTCACCTCCCCTGTTTCTTACATGGCGAGTGGCGAATGCATGAACAACCTATAGGGTCATCTGAATCAACCCCACAGATTTGTTGAGACTGTCCTAGTACATATATATACGGATTATACTTCAATTCATTTTTGCGTGACGATTCGGAATTAAAGGTTACAAAACTACTAGAAATGAATCATCATCATCATCATCTCCGGCCATCGTCTGGCCCCGCCACCGCCGCCTCTCGCCGCCGCTGCCGATCTAGCAGGGCTTGCCGGGCCTGCACTCGAGGGATCCGGCGAAGCGCGTGAGCCTTGTGACGTAGGATCCTGGCTTGGGCTTGATGAGGTCCTTCTTGTTGAACTGCCTGTTGATCTGCCCGCCGGTGACGGTGAAGTAGGCCCCCTCCATGAAGAGGTCCTCCTCCGAGTGCCACACCCAGTTCTTCCACTCCGACTCCGGCGCGTCGTGCTGCTTGGTCACCTGCTTGGCGGCGAGGTTCGGCGGCGCGATGTACCTGTTCCCCTGGCTGATGATGGTCGGCGCCTTGCTGCCCCCGATGGCGTACATGAGCCAGTGCGTGTAGTCGTTGTTCACCACGTGGAAGAATCCCCACCGGCACCTGATTGCAGCACCAATTTGCATATATATCATATATATGGAGATTAATTAGAGAAGAACTAGAGATTGCAGAGAGACTAACAAACCTGGGCATCCTCTGCACGAGCCCTCTGCCGAAATGGTTGAAAGCGACGGTGATCTGCATGATCTGGTCCTCGACGTGCTTGTCACTGGAGCTGAAGAGCATGACGTCGTTGTGGTTGGTCATGTGGCAGTTGGATATGGTGACGCCCGTGGACTTGGCGATGACGTCGATGAGCCCGTCCTGGCAGTTGGATAGCGAGAGGTGGTCGAGCCACACGTTGGTGGACCCGAAGACGGTGATGCCGTCGCCGTCGGAGACGGTGCGCCACCCGAAGTGCACCGGCGAGTCCCTGACGTTGCCGCCGTTCTTGTTGGATGACACGAGGTCGTTGATGTGCACGTTGTGGATGATGACGTTGTTTGCGAACTGCACCGTCAGCTGCGCCCCGTTGGCGATCCGCACCTGCACGCCGCGGCCGTCGATGGTCTTGTCCGAGCCGATGATGAGCTCCTCTTTCAGCTCGATGATCATGGTCTTGGCGAAGATGATCCAGAGCGGCTCGAGCTGGATGACGCCCCACCGGAGCGTGCCAGGGCGAGGGTTCACCACGTCGTCGTCGGTGCCGTCGGTGACCACGTAGAACTTGCCGGCGAGGCCGCCGGTGGTGTTCCGGCCGAACCCCTGCGCGCACCGCGCCAGGCGCTTCCGGTCCGTCGCCCAGTCCTGGCGGCACCGCCAGCACCGGTCGATCGGGTTCGTCGCCTGGCAGGGACCCTTCATCCTGCCCTTCTTGTGCTCCAGCATCTCACGCCTCGCGCTGACGTCCTCCTTCTTGATCGATCTGCATGCACGTACATTCGGGCTTGGTTTGTCAGGAATGCTAGCTCAAATACAACCCAAGCGATGATGACGAGACGACAATCCAAGAACCAAGGAAGGAAGGTCTCTTAATGAAACATGGCTTGCCTGTGGACGGCGCGGTTGAGCTGGTTGGCGACCTCCACGGGGTCGTGCTTGTAGGTGGCTTCCGCGGCGGCGTCGGCCATCAGCTTGCGCTGCCGCCAGTAGTCGTCGAAGTCGCCGATGTTGGCCTCCGACACGGCGGCCGACAGGACGAAGGCGACGGCGTACAGGACGAAGGAGCCCGGTCTGCTCCATTGGAAGCCCTCCGCCATGGTTATATATCTTCTATATATTATATCTAACAATAATAACTCCACGTACAAGATCTCCTGACTGCCCGATAAAACACTACCCACACCGCTGCGCCTCCTCCTACCTTTTATCTTTCTATGCAGTGAACTGCTAGGTGTATGAAGGTAGGACGGTGAGCGCCATATTGCTCGGTCGTAGCGTCGACGAACGGGGAGGATTTGTATATAACGGGGATCGACAGAGAGGTGGTGGTAAAATTAGGGAGCGGTCATGCGAGGACGGAGGCGAGCCGCACGAACTTAATTTAGCTCTCCGCCTCTGCGGAATGAGCGAGGTAAACTGCGGCGGGTGCTGAGCTTTGTGTGTGTCTGTCCTGTTGTGTTGCTATTATTGGTCGCGGTGTGCTGCAGCCTGCAGGTCGCGCGCGCATTGGAACGTGATCCATTTATGTTGTATTAGCGCACCGTTCCATTCAGTGAGCCGAGCTACTTTCACAATTCACAGCGAGCCGGGCCATTATCACTCACACTGCCACCTCATGGATAGTACACTGTGGACAAATATTCAACGTCGTACGTGTACCACAGTGTCAAAAGTTCTTTGTTGGATTGAACATATCATAAGTTTTTCGAACTAATTTGTCCACATATACCTAATTATTCCTGTATTATGGATGTAATTTATCCGATTTTGTTTCTAAATCTATATAAGATGTGGGATTTTTTTTTTTGAGAATTAGATGTGGGATTTAATTACGTCGTTGTACGACAGCCAAATCACACTCGAATTGGTAAAGACCCCATGACAAGGAAAGGGCTAAACAATCTCGAGTCCTACCGAATAGCCCCAAAGTTGGTTTCATTATATATTTTTGTGGATGCGACTTAGAATACAAAAGTCTTAGAATGAGAAATATTGTCACATACTCCCTCCGTATCGAAATACTTGTCGCCGTTGACTTTTTTTTTGCAAACTTTGACCATTCGTCTTATTCAAAAAATTATTGTAAATATACGAAAAAATAAGTCAAACTCGAAATTCATTTGATGATAAAGTAGGTCATAAATAAAATAAATGATATTTATATAATTTTTTGAATAAGACGAGTGGTCAAACGTTGCGAAAAAAGTCAATGGCGACAAGTATTTCGATACGGAGGTAGTACTAAAATATAGGAATATGTATATATTATTCTATATTTTCATATATAGGAGGTTTAGTACAACTAATTACCTTACCTATTAAGACTGGAGGGAATAGTAAGCTACTTGTCCAAATTAATGATTTTGGAAAAAAATAATTGACAAATGTCTATATCTACTCAATTATTGACCTAGCCCTAAATTAATAGGTTTAAAATAAAAGACTTTGTCTCTACTATTGGGCTAGCTCCTTCCACTCTTCGAGCAAATTCCTTGTTAGTGGTTGAGCCAACCCATCAACCCTCACATCTTTTCCCCTAGTTTCGCCTCTGGACAACGCAAGATTGAGGTGGGGGTGAAGCGAGGGATAGACTAGTACTAGGGCGGACGGATGCAACAATGATGCCATGCACTCATGCTAGAACAATTCAGACAAAATGAGAGTAGTGAAACAAGATCCGCTAATTGACAATATTAAAAGGTGACATAGTGCTTGGAGAGATGATGCGCCTTGGAGGTGGTGAGAGTATGGGAGAAATGAAATATAGTTGAAAGTAAGCACGATGATTACAAGTAGACGACAAGTGACATCCATAGTATACGTCACATGGCACATGTAATTTTTTCAGGTTTATCTGATCCCAAATGTTCATATTCTCCTACAAAATAATAATTTTTTTCCGCCGTAATCGTACACAAAAATAATGAATTGGAGCGACACCAATTTACGAGTGAAGCCGGTAACCCTAATCGTACAACAGCACGAACGGTAGAGTCCAGCGTTTAGATACCCTCCGGAAAAATTTTCGGAGGCATTAAATGCAAAGAATCTTGTATGCATGAAGCACTAAATGAAGTTTATTTGTAAAACCTTTTTACAGATGGGTGCAACTTTGTGCGACGAATCTAATGAGTATAATTAATCCATGATTTGGTACAGTAACTCTATAGTAACCATCCTCTACTCGTGTGGTCAAAGACCTCATTAGATTCGTCTCGAGAATTTACCTAGGGCTGTGGCGATAGTTTTGTAAACTGCCTTTAATTAATACCCCTAATTATTGGTCAAAGATGCATTTATTACCCCTAAAAAATTTTTACAACCTATCTAAACGCGGCCTAAGGTGAAAACGGCACGAATCTTGAAGCATATCTGCGTACGGCGTACCACTACGGCAACCCCGCTTTCGCGCACGACGGCTACGCTTCTCCAAATCCTCACCTCACCCACCCGAACCCCGTCCGGTCCTACAGTCCCCAAGCGCCCCTCAACTCAAACGCCGCCGCCGAGCGCCGAGCGCCCCCGACGAAACCAAACCCAACCCAACCCAACCCAAAAGCCTCGTCAGAAAAGGAAAGCGAGAGCGCCGCCGCGAATCCCCGGCGATGGACGCGTCGGCCGGCGGCGGCGGCAACTCCCTGCCGACCACCGGCGCGGACGGCTCGAAGCGCCGCGTCTGCTACTTCTACGACGCGGAGGTGGGCAACTACTACTACGGGCAGGGGCACCCGATGAAGCCGCACCGCATCCGCATGACCCACGCGCTGCTGGGCCACTACGGCCTCCTCGACCAGATGCAGGTGTTCCGCCCCCACCCCGCCCGCGACCGCGACCTCTGCCGCTTCCACGCCGACGACTACGTCGCCTTCCTCCGCTCCGTCACCCCCGAGACGCAGCAGGACCAGATCCGCGCCCTCAAGCGCTTCAACGTCGGCGAGGACTGCCCCGTCTTCGACGGGCTCTACAGCTTCTGCCAGACCTACGCGGGGGGATCCGTCGGGGGCGCCGTCAAGCTCAACCACGGCAACGACATCGCCATCAACTGGGCCGGCGGACTACACCACGCCAAGAAGTGCGAGGCCTCCGGCTTCTGCTATGTCAATGACATCGTCCTCGCCATCCTCGAGCTCCTCAAGCACCACCAGGTATGCCAGACCCCCTTGGACTGTGAATTGTTTTCCCCCAAAAATCAACAGCAGGAGGGATGAAATTTTATTTTACCCATTATTCTCTAATTGCATTGTAGCGCGTCCTGTACGTGGATATCGATATCCACCACGGGGACGGTGTGGAGGAGGCATTTTACACCACGGACCGGGTGATGACGGTCTCGTTCCACAAGTTTGGGGATTATTTCCCTGGGACAGGGGACATTCGTGATGTTGGGCACTCAAAGGGAAAGTATTACTCTCTGAATGTCCCGTTGGATGACGGTATCGATGACGAGAGCTATCAGTCGTTGTTCAAGCCAATTATGGGCAAGGTGATGGAGGTCTTCAACCCTGGTGCGGTTGTGCTCCAGTGCGGCGCGGATTCCTTGTCGGGTGACAGGTTGGGATGTTTCAACCTATCTATTAAGGGGCACGCGGAATGCGTGAGATTCATGAAATCCTTCAATGTCCCGCTGTTGCTGCTTGGTGGTGGCGGGTATACCATAAGAAATGTTGCAAGATGTTGGTGCTATGAGGTATGTAACACCTTCATGGAGAAAACCACATTTTGGTAATGCCTTTTCATTTTTTTGGTTGTTCGTTATTGTACTTATTCGAGTAGCCTTGTCTAATTAATTATGTGAAACAGTAAAAAGTTATTGCACTGTCCTATGTAGCACAAAAATCTGCCTCAAAGGTGCAGTAGGACTAGGATTGGTACAATGGTTGATAATTAGTAATGCTCATGTAAAAGTAATGTGTTATACAGAGACTTGCCTTTTCTTCTGTGTTTCCTATTTTTATTTGAAACATACACAGATGGCCTTCTAAATCAGGTTACATATGATATGCGTTAAATAAATGGCGTATTCTCCAACTTTTTCTACAATGTTCTTTTCAAGTACTTGTATGTTGTCGGTTTCTTACTATGTAGATAACTAATTTGCTAATATTTTCTTTCCTTTTATTTTAAAACACGCAATTTTCAGTTTCTGTGTGCTCTCCTTGTCCGCTGACATCAACTTTGCAGTAGACCCAGTAAAGGCCCTTGGCTTCACAGTCTACCTTTGTGCAAAAGTAGAAAACATTTTTTTATTGCTGCCTGTGTTCCTAGTTCTGTTATAACTTTGTTTTGACTTTATTAGGATATTTCAGAGCAATATTTGAAATATCAAAATGTTTTTTTGGAACTAATCTTAAAAGTCTGATAGTTTCTACAAACTTTTTCCCTTGCATTGGCATGAAGCATCTTGCTTTTAAATTTTGTTTGTACATGCTATCCAGTTTTTTTTTTTTTTTCTACTCGTGGGGTGCTGATTAGTGTCGTTTTCATATAGTTCACATGATGTGTTTTGATTATACAAAGATGCCATAAGAATTTGATTTTCTCTATTTACTATGTAATAACGTATAGGTTTAATTATACGTGAATAAATTATGTCTGAACTGAATACTTTTTCCCCCATTTTCTTCAAAGCTTAACTCTTCCAAGTTCCAATTCATCCAGCCAATTAATAGTAGATTGTGCTCTTGTCAATGAAACTGTATAACACTGTCCAATGTACTGTTGAATGATTGGGGCTAATATTGCTTTGCAAATATGCTTGGTTACCTGTATGTTTTATAAATCCTTGTTTCCTTACTTTTCCACATTTTTTTTTGAGCAGACAGGGGTTGCCCTGGGTCATGAGCTCACTGACAAGATGCCCCCTAATGAGTATTATGAGTATTTTGGGCCAGATTACACTCTACATGTTGCTCCAAGTAACATGGAGAACAAAAATACACGGCATCAATTGGATGATATAAGATCAAAGCTTCTTGATAATCTATCAAAGCTCCGACATGCTCCTAGTGTCCAATTTCAAGAGCGACCTCCAGAGACCGAGTTACCTGAGGTGAGAATTCTGTTACAAGCAATAAATTAGTTGCATTCTTTTGTTTTATCCTTTAAAATAAGTCAGGTACAAAGATAAGACCATCTGTAATATGTTAGCTGTGAAAGGGACTGCCCTGAATTTCAGATTGTCTTTTTGGGATAATAACTGACGCGCCGCGGGAGCTCCCTAGTAACGATGAGAAATAACCTTTGAAAGTTGTGACTTATATGGGCATCACACGTTGGAGTCGAAAGGTTTTAGACTTAGTAGGACGAAGACAGAGTACATGATGTGCGACTTCAGCGCGATTGGACATGAGGATGGAGACATTAGCCTTGATGGGCAAGTGGTGGCCAAGAAGGATACTTTTCGATATTTAGGATCGATACTCCAGAAGGATGGAGTATCGAAAGGGCGGCCTTTGGTGCAGTGGTAGAGCTTCACCGCCTGTGACCGGAAGGTCCAGGGTTCAAGCCCCAGCCTCTGCACATTTATGTGCGGGAAAGGCTGCGTGCTAAACAACCTGCCCCCAGACCCCGCATAGTGCGGGAGCCTACGGCACTGGGTACGCCCTTTTTTTTTTTTACTCCAGAAGGATGGAGATATTGATGAAGATGTTAGGCATAGAATCTCAGCCGGTTGGCTAAAATGGCGTCAAGCTTCTGGCGTCCTCTGTGACAAGAGGGTGCCACAAAAGCTAAAAGGTAAGTTCTATAGGACGGCGATTCGCCCGGCGATGCTATACGGTGCGGAATGTTGGCCTACAAAAAGGCGACATGTCCAACAATTGAGTGTAGCAGAGATGCGTATGTTACGCTGGTCTTGTGGGCACACAAGAAGGGATAGAGTACGGAACGAAGATATTCGGGATAGGGTCGGCGTAGCACCAATCGAGGAGAAACTGACGCAACATCGGTTGAGATGGTTTGGACATGTCCAACGGAGGCCTCTTGAGGCGCCAGTGCGTAGTGGGGTTCTAGAAAGGGTAGATAATGTAAAGAGAGGTAGAGGTCGACCTAAACTGACTTGGGACGAGTCAGTCAAGAGGGATCTTAGAGAGTGGAATATCTCCAAGGAATTAGCTATAGATAGATGCGCTTGGAGACTTGCAATTAACGTGCCTGAACCGTGATCTTTTGTTTCTTCTCTTATTTACCCCTAACCTTATCTTTGGTCTTGTGCCGTTTTATGTCTTTCTTATCCTTGTTTCCTTTGGGTTTCATCTCTAGCCTACCCCAACTTGCTTGGGACAAAAGGCTATGTTGTTGTTGTTGTTGTTGTTGGAGTGACATTGCTTGCTATTTGTTTTGATAAATCACCAAAACACCCTGTTCATGCAACCCTGGTCTGCCTCATGCTGGTGTAGTTTTGCAGGCAATCCTTGCCTTTTCTGCTGTTTGCTATCTTTTTTGTTGTACAGTTCTCGTGGTATGTTCAGAACATGTTTAGAAACCAGACTGTTGAACCACAAAAGCTAGAAAAAAAAAAATTCAGTGCAGCCCAACCGTCATCTTGATTGCATATGACTAGTTAGTTTCTTTCTGTGGTTCCAATTCTCCCATTATTCGTTCAAAAACAAAACTTCTCCATTATCTAAAATGAGTTCCAATTCTCCGTATTTTTTTTTTCAAACAAAGCACCTAAATTGACAGTTGTCGCCTGCTTGCTGATTGCCTCTATTGAAGGGTTAGGATGCAAATCTCCTGTGCTTCTGGGATTTTTTTTCTTTATGCTGGGGTAGATAGGCGTGTCCTACGGAGGCCAAGGTAGGGAGGAACAAGTAGGTGAGAATCATTTGTCATTAGGAGCTCAGGTTATGGCTTGATTTTATCAAACTATAGGATTCATTTAAAGTAATTTAGGGTTTCAAATTGGTTGACCATGATGTCTTAATTACTAATTTTCTTGTAATTAAGTGGAAAATAATCAGTAGCATCTAAAATTTTCCTATACCCACTCTGCAAAATAAGATAATTTTTATCTAGTCCTGGGACCCAAATATACAACTTTGCTAATTTTGCTTATATTCAGTATTTAAATATATAAAATTTTCAAATGGTTTATCAGTGTACCCCATTTTTACCCCTAACCCCCTCCCTTTCCTGTTTCCACTGTAGCTATGTCACTGCCCCTGTTGCAAAGAGACTCCCGTATAGATAAACTAAGAAAATGTCAATGCCCAAAAACAACAAGAACTAACACATTAAAAAGCAGCACGGAAACACAAAACCAACATGTCATGAAGTGCAACACCCAAAAGCTAAATAATGCAACACAATAAACTCAAAAAATGAAGCTCAATTAGAGATGCAATTCCATGCCATGGTGTGTACAAATGCAGAATTCTACAAAAGCTTCATCCCATCTGGCTACCACTATGATGGGAGATGGGGCATAGCGAGGGTTCTGCATGCCATAAATAAATGATTCATCATATTATGACTAATCTGTGTTCCTGATTCATATCATACAGCAAGATGAAGATAAAGAGAACCCTGATGAAAGACATGATGCTGATTCTGATGTGGAAATGAATGATGCCAAGCCTTTGGAGGACTCTGGAAGGTATATATTTTTACCTGCTTCTTCAACGTTAATGTGATTATAGCAGCAACCGCTTCAGGTGGTTATATTACGTGTTCATACCATGCACCATTTTTTTATCATAGGAGAAGCAGCATACAAGGTGTAAGAATGAAGAAAGAGTCTGCTGAGACAGAGGCAACTGTTCAGGTATTTTTCAGTTTTTACTTGTGTTAATTTACATTATCTATGAGCGTGAATTTTCATTTTTTTAATGTATTTTGTGCTTGAATTGGAAGAGCACTACTGCTAGATGATGTGTGCCAGCAGACATGGTACAGTAGTTCTTAGTACATGTTGGACAGTTGGAATCGGCTATCTTGAGTAATAATTTTCGTGACATAAATTTTGATGTCATTAGATTTGTATTCAGGAATACTTTTTTATGAGTATACTTTTGTGTCACAAATGAAACATTAATAGAGTAATTCTTGGTTGTTAGCCTTGTCCTAGTGAAAGGAAATACGCCTTATAATTTCAAGCGGAGGGAGTATTTTTTCTCTTCATGTGCTTTGCTGGGAAACTCTTTATTGAAACAATTTTTTTTTTTTGCAAGAACATGGTGCATGTGTCAACTTTTATTTCCTCTATATCATTCTCTGTTATTGACATTTTTATTCTCTTTCTGTGCTGTATAGGATGTCAATAGTGTAGCTGCAGAACATTCAAGAGGCAGTGGGCATGGGGCTGATGGAGTTGGTTCCTCAAAACAAACACTGGTCAGTATTTTTTTTCTATGTGAACATTGAATCTATCAACTAATTAGAAGTTCCAGGGGACATGCTCAGATACTTACAGAATCTGTACTCAAGTCCCTAAGCACAGCTGCCTTTTCCTCTGTATATACTGTTTTCTTGTACTCTAGTCCCTAACCAAAGTGTTTTTCTCCGGTTATTATTGTTTTTCAGCCTAATGATGCAAGTCCAATGGTCATAGACGAACCAGGTGCTCAGAAAGTTGAAACAGAGAGCTCAAACAAATTGCACGACCAACCAACAATGCACCAGAAACCATGATCTGGCACCTTAACTTAGTACTTGATGCCATTGCATCTGTAGCCTATAGAATCTTTTTGTGCAAGTTCATTGACCGTAGACAAGCCATGCAACGAGAAAAACTGCAGCAGGGAGCTGAAACAAATGCAATTGGAACAGATAATGCATCTGAACCCATGATGTTTTCTCATTACATTTGTGTTTCAAACATATGCAAACGATAGTTGTTTAGTCATGGAAACCTTAACCCAAGCAAGCAGTGTTTTTGACGTAGATGGCACTTCTTCACATGTGACTTAATCTGTTGGAGCTAGGCGAATGCTCTTTTTTTGGGAGCTTTCTTCTCATCGCTTATGTATGTGGATTTCTCTAATTGCCTGGATCAGGGGGGCTGTGGTAGCCTATTGATTGGAAAACTATTGTTCAACAAATGCTAGTTTACTGATGGGCGGCGTGGGCCTCGGGTCGCAGCTTGTCTTATTTTTTGCCCTCCATTGCATATTGCATTCTTGTAGATGAAGTTGTGGCTTGCTGACTTATTATTGATGATGTCGTAATTTTTTTTCCCTATATGCTGCCATTGGATTTTCGTATGGAGAAAGTGCAGGTCCCATCCACTCAATGGCGCTGAGAACGCAAAGGGCAGAGGGACAGGCGATGGAATATATGGTCGTCAAAAATGAAAAATCGACGAATTGGTTGCCAAAATTTTGATTTTAGTTTACAGCTTTACAACTTCGGGATGCAGTTTGATTGGACTGATTTTATGTGATTTTACAACTTGCAATCTTTCTCTTGTAATCTATTAGCATAATGCCGGTGCATTGCTATGATGAATTGGTAAGTGTAAAATTAAAATAATAGATCGGCCACAATCTCAAAAAAAGAAAGATCGGTCATAGCTAGCAGCACAAGAGCATAGAGAGGAGATTCGAGGATCGGTAGCATTGCTCACATAAATCATTACAAGAGCCCAACGAAGTCCAAGTGACATCATTTATTTAAAAATGGAGGGGGCACCTATCAACAGAGTATGAGCTTCTTTTTCGTAAGTGAAATGTGAACTCGTGTGACCGCACACGAGTTCACATTTCACTTATGAAAAAGAAGCTCATACCGTTCACCAATAGTTATATAGAAGTGACAATTGGTGAAGGATATATGATTTTCTTATAATGGAAATAAAACAAAGGTCAAATGAGATATTGGTAAAGATTACCTCAAGTTCTAAGTTGAAATGTAGTATGGCCGAACTCTCGTCATGACAATGGAGATATATTTTTTTGTGCGAGGAGACTATGGAAATACATATATTATCGTGGATATAAAATACATAAATTTTGGAGATTTTTTTACATAATGATGATATCACATTTGCAATTTTATTGGATTTTGTTCATGCACATGGCTAATCTTGACATGGTCTACAAGTGCTGCCGCAGGGTGTGAAGGCTGTTGCTATGTTTATTGTGTAGTGCACGTCTTAGCACATATGAGCATATTTATTAGGATCAGATCAGATGGTGCTCTTGAACAGGTTAATTAATTTATATATTTCATTCATCAAGTGTGGTTTAGTGGTTTCTGGTTAGCAAGGCAACTCAAAAGTTCCATAGT
Source organism: Urochloa ruziziensis (assembly GCA_015476505.1). Lineage (NCBI taxonomy): Eukaryota > Viridiplantae > Streptophyta > Magnoliopsida > Poales > Poaceae > Urochloa > Urochloa ruziziensis. Next base: position 13,157,000 of record CM027126.1, on the reverse strand, counting down.
TCCATAGTATAAATACATAATTTTTAGTGCAGACCACAACATTTTTTTTTCCACGGGCATCGGGCAGTTCGTAGGGTTTTTGCTCAAGATATACACAGTCAGTCAGTAATGGATTAGGATATTGACGACGTACAAAAAACAGGGCAGAAACTAATAACATAGCATAGTAATGATTTTTTCATTTATTCAAGTGTGCGTACATGGAAATGGCATTTTCGTGCGTCGTGTTATCGTGTACAGCAGGATAATATCACGCTCACGTGTTAATTACAAGTATAAGGTGGGTACGAACTGCACAACGGTGGACAGGGGTCGGCCGGATCTGCAATGAAGGTAAAAGAAAAAAAATCACGCAAAGTGGACCCAAAAAAAAAAGAGCGTCAAAGAGAATCAATATACTGTCAATGGCAAGATGAAAATGAAGTAGTAGAATGTAGAAACATGATGTTTCCTTTAAATACATCGTTCATTTTCTGCAGTAGGTTTGTGAAATTTCACATAGCGTCAGCGGCTATATGCAAACACAGGATTAGGAGTGTGTCCAGTCCAGTACTCGTACTACTTACCAGGGCAAGGTGGGCGTGTTGCAATAACAAGGCTGCTTCTGCTGACAAGGACCAGTAAAGTGAGGATGACAATGAGGAGTCGGGTCGGGCAAGGCCAGATGTTTGATGCCATTATTCTTGCTGTTCTGGAGTGTACTCCGAATCGACGAGTTGGAGAGGGCAGAAGTTAGCAACCAAAGCGAACACTTGGGGCATGCCAGACTACTGGGCGTGCTCAAATGAGTAAATGTCAGCACTCCACAGCATCTATCTATAGACAAGCTCACGGTAGAGGAGCTTCAGTTCGGTCAAAGATTGTGGAGTGGGTTTTAGGGGGTGTTTAGTTCGTGAAAAAGATGAAAAGTTTTTGGATTGGGTTACATACATATAGAGAAGAAATAAACTGACACGATTTTTTAGGTGGAAAACTTTTTAAATTTTGGGTGGGATACGTGGGGACGAAGCTGCCTCCGAGCGGTCAGCTCGCCGTGTCTCGCAAGGTAAATTATTCTGACTCATTATCTCCCAATGGTGATATAATGTAATGCCCGTGACAGCAAATGACGCTTGACTATGACGACCTGGAAATTTCCGACGGGCCGGCATTAAGGGAATGGCGATCACCAGTCAAAGTCTCGTAGCTCTTGGTCTTCTCACCCTGTTCTTCAATTGCACAAACGTTTCGCTTTGATTATTTTCTTTGTTTGCTTGTTAGCTTGTCGGACTCACGTAGGTCATGCATGCTTTAGATAAGCATTCCATTCACATCATTCTGGCAACCTCGACCTCCAATACTGACTTCGGTCAAAAAAAAAAAAAAAGAAAAGAAAAAGTTCGACTCGGCCATTGATCGCAACGGGCATTAGGTCTGTACCAGTTGCTCTTGAATTTCTCTAACGAGTGTGGGAGGGTGGTGAAATTAAACTTAACTTTAAGAGGAACTTCTCTGCTGTTTATGATGGAGAGATGGTTCGAACTGCTAGAAATAGTGAAAAGTGTGATCTTGTCTAGTGAGAACGACTCTTTGGTGTGACAGTACGAAAGCAAAGGCTCTTACACTACTCAATCCATGTATGCAATAATAAACTTTAGAGGGGTTAAACCGGTGTATATACCTGCGGCGTGGAAGATTAGCGTGCACCAAGGATCCAAATGTTCCTCTGGCTGTTACCTCGAAATAAGCTTATCACAGTAGATAATCTACTCAAAAGAGGTGTGAAACCTGAATATATTGTCAATTCTGTACAGAAAGTGAAAGTGTGCAGCACCTATTCTTTGATTGCACAGTGGCTAGAAAAATCTGGGAACATGTGGAAAACTTCTCTGGGATTAAACTTTTGTCTTTCAAAACAATCAATGGTCAACCAATGGTAGGATATCTGTTGACGTAAAAATCGGGACTTGACAGATGCGTGAACACACGAGCGAAGCCGTGGCCTTAAAAACCGGGGCGTGCCAGTCAATCTGACCTGTTGATTGACAAGGATAAAAATCGGAGGTTAAGAAACAGCTAAAAAGCCGATTCTTTCATCAGTGAAAACGAATGTGAAAAAACCGATTCCGATATGCAGAGAAACATCTAAGAAAGCCGATTCTGATATTCAAACAGCAAGAAGACGATTGAAAGCTAAGCAATAAAAGATAACTATAAAAGCGATCCGATAGAGCTTAGGATAACAACACTTAGAACATGTTAAACATCTATTATATGAAATTGGTGATAAAGCCTTTAACTGAGCCGATTAAATCAAGTTCTAAGCTGGATAAGTGGTGATAAAACCTAAAAATAACAAGAAACTTGTAGATCTAGCTGATATCGATAACTGTCGAATAAATCTAAACGAAGCAATAGCGATGCGCCCGGATGCTAAAGCTTAGATGTTACTCAGTAGGGGTAGAACTCACGAGCAAGCCTTTGGGGATCGAAATCGCCTCAACTTGCCTAGGAGAACTTGAATCCACGCACGAGCCTTGGGGATCGAAATTGTAACACCCCGAATCTTAAAGCATTTATAAATACATAATTTAAATAAATTCTCCTTAATTAAATATAAACCCTTTTCTCCAATATTCAAAATGTATTTATAAATTAAACCATGCATTTAATCTGCCATGTCTGATGCATTTGAATGCTTAGAGCCCTCCCCGATCTCTAAATTCCGACATATAGAAATTCCTCCAAAACTCTCTCTCTCTTTCCAATCTTTAGTTTAATATTCAAATCTAATTTGAATATTGAATTCTCGATATCAAATCTTCCCAAAAATATTCTAAAACTATCTTCTTCAAGCCTCATCTAAAAACCCTGTTTAAATTTCAAATCTCATTGAAATTTAGGCCCAAAACCCCATTCAAACAAATAGAAAACCTCCCTATTTCTTAACGGACCACAATCTCCTTTCTAGCCCGTCAGCCGATTCCAGCCCATCTTTAAAGTCCATTTCCTCCCCCTGGACTCCCCTCCTTCCCACTCCGGCCTATGGCCCAACTCGGCCACCAGCCGCAGCCCACCGCCATGACGCGGCCCAGATCGCCTCCCTTGGCCCGCTCGCTTCCCTTTCTCGCGGCCCACGCGCCTCCTACCCGCACGGCCCACGCGCACAACACAGCACAGCCCACACACGCGCCCCTCCCAGCCCTAGCGTGCCGCTGCCGCCGTCACTGGTAGCGCCGCTGCCGACGCCGCCGGAGCTCCGGCCAGCAGCCCGACGCCCATCCTTCCTACGTCATCACGACCGCGCCGTCCTCAGCATTCCGTTTTTTCCCCTCCGTTCTTCCCTTCCCTTGCACGAACGCCGCCGCCTGGTCACTGGCCGGCCATGCCGTGAGCCGCCGCCTGCACTATGCGCGCCTGGCGCCAGCCTTCCCGCTGACGCTGCCGCCTCCAAACGAGCCTCTCCCTCTGCCCCTCCTGATGTCCGCACGAGCCCAGGAACCGGCCGAGCCAGCATCGACTCGCCTCGCTGACGCCACGCTCGCTCCGCCTGCCATTGGCCGCGCGCCGCAGCCGTTCCGATGCAGCCCCTCCCCGTTTTCCTGCTGCCGTTCACATCGCCCTGGCCACCCTCTTGTTGACTTCCACGCCACCCCTGCCTGCATGCTTCAAGCACGCTCGCCCCTGCCGCTGCCCGCCACGCCGCCCCAAGCCTCCTCCCTCCGTTTCCTTGGCCCCGACGCAACCCGCCTGGAGGCCGGCAGCCAGCGGCCGATGCCCCCCTGCCCAGCGCCTATAAAAGGCAGTGAGGGCCTCCGTTCCCAGCTCGCCCAACACGGGAGCTTGAACTCCCTGCACACACACGCACACACGAGAGCTCGGCTCTCTACTCACACGTGAAGAGCACTCTGCACACACTGAGAGCTTCAGCTCTCCATGCGCTGCGGAAGCGCCGCCCGCGTACACGTAGGAAAGGTGCGCCAACTGCTGCTCTGCTCTGCTCCCGGGTACGCCCGGAACAGTCCAACCAGCGGCGTAGCTTTAGTCATGCACACTACCCACATACACATAGGAAAGGTGCACCAACTGCTGCTCTGTTCTGCTTTCAGGTACGCCCGGAACAGTCTAGCCAGCGGCGTAGCTTTAGCCATTTCGCCCAGCATTGTGGACGATGCCAGTTCGGCTGGCCGCGCAATGCCTGACTCCCCGCCGCTAAACCCCATCGCTGCTCGCTACTTCGCAACCCTAGCCGGGATGCTGCCCGATCCAAGTTTCCAACTCAGTCCACCCTAGCCGTTGTAATGCCCGACCAAAACCACTAGTCCCACCTAGCAGTTATGCTGCCCAGTTCCAAACCCCACATATCCCCGGTATAGCCGTTATGCCGCCCAACCAAAAGCACAAGCTATTAAACCCTAGCCCCATATAGCCGTTGTGCCGCCCAAATAAAATCCTAGGAATTCAATAGAACCTAGCCCTTATGCTAACGCGACCAAAATCCTAGACATTAGCCAACCTTAGCCGTCATGCCACCCATAATATTCCCAGAAAATTATATTAATAATTTTCTAGGATATTATTAGAAATCCAATCCAAAATCCCTTAATTATTTAGAAATCTATTTCTAAATAATTAATATAATTATTCAGGAATTTTTTAGATATCCAGTAATTCCTGAAATAATTATCCCTAGCCCTTCCGTCCACACTTAGATGCCATCTCACCAGCTAAACCCCTCCTAAGCCCCATCATCCTATCCATTAATTATTATTAAATAATTAATGGATAATTCGTCGGACCTCCATAAATCTATCCTGATCCCTAGGTAAACCCCAAAATATCTATCTCCCTTTCTCTTTCTAATTTATAGGTATTGGTAGATGTATCGATGTTATTTTATGTGTTTTATTGTTCGATAGCATGACCGGGCCCGACGAGACGCCGGAGCTTCAGAAGGCCCGAAGCCCGCCCGGTCAACATACAGTTTACGCCCGCGTACGGAACGTCTAAGGACCGACAATGAAGGCAAGTCTCACCAATAATATCACCCCCTTCAGAAAAGTTTACCATTCTTGCAGCATAAGCTATAAGGAGGCATCACGTGGGTAGATGCCTGGCTCTGCTGTAGTATAGGATGCTTTAAGATTGGGAGTGGAAGGATGGCCTCGTTAGGAGGATCCTAAGAGCCACTCTGATCCCAGGTAAGGACCAGTTCATGGGAGAGTCTTTCTACTGCCCAGTACAACCCCGCATGCCAAAAAGACACAGCCTACGGGAGTGCCCATTTATGTGAGGCCTTGATTCACACCGCACCAGCTGAACCTAGTAATCCATCCCAAGGAGCCGTATGATTGGTGCAGAGTGCCGACCGGCGGACTAGGTAGCGCCTGGTGCCGAGTCGGGCACGCACCAAGTCGGGAACGGGTATGCTGGAGACAGCCCCAGGCAGAGGACTATGACTGGGCGGCATGGGTCGACTAGGATACAGGGTCGGAGACCCTGAGGGCCGAGGGCCCTAATTAATGAGCTCACAGACCCGGGTCGACATCCGCGAGGCGGATGATTAGTGGCTCCTGCTTAGCCCCCAGTATTACCTGTGGCTGGACCTAGGGAATGCTGACCAGCGATGGTCACCGGTGGGTATGAGTCTCGTAGGGCAGTATCTGCCTTGACGGAGGTAGGGACTGACCGAATGCGGGGTAGATAAGTGCGACCTCTATAGAGTGTAGAATCTATCTTGATAGTCGTGACTCCGGAATGAGTCCACTTAGTCAAAGCCCCCACTGATTAGATTTCCTTTATTGCATGGGGAACCCGGACGGCAGGAGTGCCGATGACGGGGTTCTGGGGTTAATATCGGGACTGACAGGGAGGAAATGCCCCTCCAGGCCCGACATTTATATTCTGTTAATTTATAATTATATTATTGAATTTGTGAGATTTGCTGGGTATTCAACTCTGAATACTCACTCTTGCTTTCATTGTCATACAGGTTTAGGACTCCAGGGCGATGAGGTGCTACAGCTCATTCCAACTGAGGAATGAGTGCCCACCCGCTCTCCGCTAGTTAAAACGGTATCTAGTTATTTTAGTTTATACGTCATTTACCGCTTCTGACACTAATCTGTGTTGAGATCCGTATCAGCGTACTGATCCAAGGACTGATACGGGTGATCAAGGGACTTCCGGATAAGGGGTCCCCACAGGGTGGTATCGGAGCCGTAAATAAATTCTTAACACCATATAGGACAGCCCACACGCATCAGGAAGCCTCAAGCCTTCTATTCTTCTCATATTTTTGAAATTTCTCGAAAAATCCTTATTTCGTGCCCTGAATTCCCCTTACCTTATGCTTAACTCCAAATGTTACTCTGACAGGTATGGATCATGAGAATGAAGTTCGGAAGATGATCCGTAACACGGAAATTACGAGATGAAAGTTTGCCGAAGAGCAAATGCTGCCGGAGTAACTAGGAATCGAGTTATGGTAATAATGAGTTCTCTATAGGAAATAAGCCTACGACCTTATAGTAACGTACTTTTCATTGAATATGTTTGACTAAGCCCCGGATAATAGTTCCCCCCTTTCCATATAATAGATATGGATTTGATTGGTAGTTGATTGTAGAAATGCGTGGATAGAACCACTCTTTCCTAAAAACCTAAGGATTATCCATAGCCCTTGTCCCTCTAACGTCGTCAATTCAAGCCGAGGTTCAGAAATGAAGGAAATTTCTGAAAAATAACTCTACGTATCTGAAACGGAATACAGAATCTAATCCTCTTAAGCGGGGTAGATTCCGAAGTTATCGAGACATGATACTCGGAAAACCGTAGGAAGTTGGTTAATGTAAACCACAATGTACAGATCCCAGGGAAATACAGAATAATCACAGGAATAGTGTAAACCAAGTTTATACTATGAATGTGACAAAGACAGAATCCCTGAGTAGAATCTTGGAACAGAAATCCATGAAAACTGAAGAAACCAATAAGAAGATATAAGGATCCCCGTTAGAAACCCTGACTCTAGGTTCTACAATCCTTGAATCCTCCACCAACAAATAAACATTTATCCCTATCCGCACCAAGGCCGACTCCATTCACCATAAGTATTTCCGGATTGGCCAACATCATTTCTTGAATCGGGACTGACAATGTTCATATGTCCCCGAAATCTCTGTCACCCTCTTTCCCTTGATTTCCCTCAGCTTTTACAAAATTTCTGTTCGTCAACCCTGTATCCTGAGAATCTCAATACCGTCTCCCTCAAGTCAACTCTCACAAAGATTCTCACGAGAATAACCAAACCTTCGCTTATTCTTCAAGGCAACCAAATCCTTGATGAAACCAAGCCCCTTAACCCCCGCTCACCCCTACCAATTCCTCGCTAACCTTTCCTGTAAATCCAAGTTCCTCCCTCCTGAGAACTAGCTAAACCCACTCCCTCGCCAATACTAATGAGTACCATCAAACCACGCCATTCAATTTCCCTGAGAAATCTCCGTCCATTTCCCCCATACCGACAATACTAGAGAAGTCTATATATTCCTCTCTCTAGTAAACATTTCCCTTCCAATCCATCATCCCCCAAAACACCATCAATCCTCCAACAGAAATCTACAAAAGTCAACCATCCATAATCCCTGTCTCAGTCTATTTCCACGAAATCCTAAACGAAATATCCACCACCACAACCTCACTCTCCATCACATATACTCCCTTCCAAAATATTCTGAGAAATCTACCCCCATATACTCATAACCAAACCGATACTCTATCAAAATACCTTGGCCACCCCAAGAACCCACAGCTTCTCCATAATAGGAAATCATCCTATTTCCTGGCAGATCATTGAAGCATGCAAGCTTCTCTGAGCCTGCCCGTCACCCGTCCTTCATCCATGAAAACCTCAGGACCGTCCTGGGAATACTACCCGTCACAACTTGATAACCATAGCCATTCCTCCATTCATTCTCCGCCACTAAGAATAAACCACCCGGGTTTCACAGATCACTGAGGCATGCAAGTTTCTTTAAGAAAAATGCTCCTCAGTCATATTCTTTTTCCTCCATAACCAAGAACCCCCTAACTCTTCCTAAGAATCGTCCCCTCACCATTTCCGGCAACGGCCATCATCCAACCATCCATTCTGAGCCACCATAACTATTGCTCCAAACAAACCCTAGCAGTCTCAAGATCAGCCATGACCATCATCTCACTCCGAAAGGAGACAAACTTTCAAAACACCCAATACAACCATCCCGTCATACCCTATCCAAGGAATGGTTAAACTAGGCTCATTCACCTGGAACGACCATTCTAGTCTGACATTCCAGAAACAAACCACCCACCCTTAGCAACCCCTTAGGGAATCCAAGATAACCTTCTCCAGGTAAAAGAAACATAAGGAAGGAATCTTAGTGAAAAAATTAGGTGATTTAGCAAAAGAATCACCACACAAATTTGGAAACCAAAATCCACTAAGAATAGCTAGCAAACCCGTCAACCCAAGATCCACAACCACCTGTCTATTCCAAGAGGTGACACTTCTCAATCCAGAATAATCACCATACCAAATTTTCTGGTGAGAAGTGATCACCCAATTCTCCTACCCTAGACTCCTTTTTCCCCATCTGGTAACCCCGAACCAATTACCAGATTCCTTATAACCCTAGCCTTCCCCGAGCCTAACCACCTCAGGTGAAGCAAGGTTATCAAAGCTACGACAAAGATAGTTCAAATAATCAAGAATAAGACACTTGAAGTAGTAGTAAGAACCAACATGAACGTATCCAAGTAAATGAAGACTTGGATAAGAGGTCTAAGCAGAAACCCCAAGAAGATATCAGAAATCCGAGGTCTTCATTTCAAAAAAAAAGAAATTTGAGAAATCCAATCGGAAGAAAAATCTCGGATTAAGATTAAGGAAATCCTGAGTTGATCCTTTTAAAGTGGGGTAGTAACCCAAACAAAGGAAAAGGTACTTGACCTCAAGAACTTGAGGATTAAAACAACTCAGGAAAAATATTTCATCAAGTCACCCCAAGTATGATAGAAATTAGTTGGATACCTTCGGGGGTAAAGGAAATAAAGGTCAACAACAATACTCCCACATGCGGAAATGAGAGTCAAGTATATTACAAGAGAAGAGTTTCTAAAAATTAAAAGGGAGAAGAAATTCCTTTTAATAAATATTGGAAACCCTTAACAACGCTCTAAGTTAGAAGAATATTAGGATAAAACCCTAGTCCTTTTTTCTAGTCCTAAATCTCGGGACGAGATTTCTTTAAGTGGGGTAGTTCTGTAACACCCCGAATATTAAAGCATTTATGAATACATAATTTAAATAAATTCTCCTTAATTAAATATAAACCCTTTTCTCTGAATATTCAAAATGCATTTTATAAATTAAACCATGCATTTAATCTGCCATGTCTGATGCATTTGAATGCTTAGAGCCCTCCCCGATCTCTAAATTCCGACAGAAAGAAATTCTTCCAAAACTCTCTCTCTTTCCAATCTTTAGTTTAATATTCAAATCTAATTTGAATATTGAATTCTCGATATCAAATCTTCCCAAAAGTATTCTAAAACTATCTTCTTCAAGCCTCATCTAAAAACCCAGTTTAAATTTCAAATCTCATTGAAATTTAGGCCCAAAACCCCATTCAAACAAATAGAAAACCTCCCTATTTCTTAACGGACCACAATCTCCTTTCTAGCCCGTCAGCGATTCGAGCCCATCTTTAAAGTCCATTTCCTCCCCCTGGACTCCCCTCCTTCCCACTCCGGCCTATGGCCCAACTCGGCCACCAGCCGCAGCCCACCGCCATGACGCGGCCCAGATCGCCTCCCTTGGCCCGCTCGCTTCCCTTTCTCGCGGCCCACACGCCTCCCACCCGCACAGCCCACGCGCACAACATAGCACAGCCCATGCACGCACCCCTCCCAGCCCTAGCGTGCCGCTGCAACCGCCGCTAGCAGCGCCGCTGCCAGGCGCCGCCGCCGGCTGCCGACGCCGCCGGAGCTCCGGCCAGCAGCCCGACGCCCATCCTTCCTACGTCATCACGACCGCGCCGTCCTCAGCATTCCGTTTTCCCCTCCGTTCTTCCCTTCCCTTGCACGAACGCCGCTGCCTGGTCGCTGGCCGGCCGTGCCGTGAGCCGCCGCCTGCACTATGCGCGCCTGCCGCCAGCCTTCCCGCTGACGCTGCCCGCCTCCAAACGAGCCTCTCCCACTGCCCCTCCTGATGTCCGCACGTGGCCAGCCCAGGAACCGGCTGAGCCAGCATCGCCTCGCCTCGCTGACGCCACGCTCGCTCCGCCTGCCACTGGCCGCGCGCCGCAGCCGTTCCGATGCAGCCCCTCCCCGTTTTCCTGCTGCCGTTCACATCGCCCTGGCCACCCTCTTGTTGACTGCCACGCCACCCCTGCCTGCATTCTTCAAGCACGCTCGCCCCTGCCGCTGCCCGCCACGCCGCCCCAAGCCTCCTCCCTCCCTTTCCTTGGCCCCGACGCAAACCGCCTGGAGGCCGGCAGCCAGCGGCCGACGCCCCCTGCCCAGCGCCTATAAAAGGCAGCGAGGGCCTCCGTTCCTAGCTCGTCCAACACGGGTGCTTGAACTTCCTGCACACACACGCACACACGAGAGCTCGGCTCTCTACTCACACGTGAAGAGCACTCTGCACACACTGAGAGCTTCAGCTCTCCATGCGCTGCGGAAGCGCCGCCCGCGTACACGTAGGAAAGGTGCACCAACTGCTGCTCTGCTCTGCTCCCGGGTACGCCCAGAACAGTCCAACCAGTGGCGTAGCTTTAGTCATGCCACACTACCCACGTACACATAGGAAAGGTGCGCCAACTGCTGCTCTGTTCTGCTTTCGGGTACGCCCGGAACAGTCTAACCAGCGGCGTAGCTTTAGCCATTTCACCCAGCATTGTGGACGATGCCAGTTTGGCTGGCCGCGCAATGCCTGACCCCCGCCGCTAAACCCCATCGCTGCTCGCTACTTCGCAACCCTAGCCGGGATGCTGCCCGATCCAAGTTTCCAACTCAGTCCACCCTAGCCGTTGTAATGCCCGACCAAAACCACTAGTCCCACCTAGCAGTTATGCTGCCCAGTTCCAAACCCCACATATCCCCGGTATAGCCGTTATGCCGCCCAACCAAAAGCACCAGCTATTAAACCCTAGCCCCATATAGCCGTTGTGCCGCCCAAATAAAACCCTAGGAACTCAATAGAACCTAGCCCTTATGCTAACCCGACCAAAATCCTAGACATTAGCCAACCTTAGCCGTCATGCCGCCCATAATATTCCCAGAAAATTATATTAATAATTTTCTAGGATATTATTAGAAATCCAATCCAAAATCCCTTAATTATTTAGAAATCTATTTCTAAATAATTAATATAATTATTCAGGAATTTTTAGATATCCAGTAATTCCCGGAATAATTATCCCTAGCCCTTTCGTCCACACTTAGAGGCCATCTCACCAGCTAAACCCCTCCTAAACCCCATCATCCTATCCATTAATTATTATTAAATAATTAATGGATAATTCGTCGGACCTCCATAAATCTATCCTGATCCCTAGGTAAACCCCAAAATATCTATCTCCCTCTCTCTTTCTAATCTGTAGGTATTGGTTGATGTATTGATGTTATTTTATGTGTTTTATTGTTCGATAGCATGACCGGGCCCGACGAGACGCCGGAGCTCCAGAAGGCCCGAAGCTCGCCCGGTCAACATACAGTTTACACCCGCGTACGGAACGTCTAAGGGCCGACAATGAAGGCAAGTCTCACCAATAATATCACCCCCTTCACTAAAGTTTACCATTCTTGCAGCATAAGCTATAAGGAGGCATCACGTGGGTAGATGCCTGGCTCCGCTGTAGTATAGGATGCTTTAAGATTGGGAGTGGAAGGATGGCCTCGTTAGGAGGATCCTAAGAGTCACTCCGATCCCAGCTAAGGACCGGTTCATGGGAGAGTTTCTAGTGCGCAATACAACCCCGCATGCCAAAAAGGCACAGCCTACGGGAGTGCCTATTTATGTGAGACCTTGATTCACACCCCACCAGCTGAACCTAGTAATCCATCCCAAGGAGCCGTATGATTGGTGCAGAGTGCCGACCGGCGTACTAGGTAGCGCCTGGTGCCGAGTCGGGCACGCACCAAGTCGGGAACGGGTATGCTGGAGACAGCCCCAGGCAGAGGACTGAGACTGGGCGGCACGGGTCGACTAGGATACAGGGTCGGAGACCCTGAGGGCCGAGGGCCCTAATTAATGAGCTCACAGACCCGGGTCGACATCCGCGAGGCGGATGATTAGTGGCTCCTGCTTAGCCCCCAGTATTACCTGTGGCTGGACCTAGGGAATGCTGACCAGCGATGATCACCGGTGGGTATGAGTCTCGTAGGGCAGTATCTGCCTTGACGGAGGTAGGGACTGACCGAATGCAGGGTAGATAAGTACGTCCTCTGCAGTGTGTAGAATCTATCTTGATAGCCGTGACTCCGGAATGAGTCCACTTAGTCAAAACCCCCACTGATTAGATTTTCTTTATTGTATGGGGAACCCGGACGGCAGGAGTGCCGATGACGGGGTTCTGGGGTTAATATCGGGACTGGCAGGGAGGAAATGCCCCTCCAGGCTCGACATTTATATTCTGTTAATTTATAATTATATTATTGAATTTGTGAGATTTGCTGGGTATTCAACTCTGAATACTCACTCTTGCTTTCATTGTCATACAGGTTTAGGACTCCAGGGCGATGAGGTGCTACAGCTCATTCCAACTGAGAAATGAGTGCCCACCCGCTCTCCGCTAGTTAAAACGGTATCTAGTTATTTTAGTTTATACGTCATTTACCGCTTCTGACACTAATCTGTGTTGAGATCCGTATCAGCGTACTGATCCAGGGACTGATACGGGTGATCAAGGGACTTCCGGATAAGGGGTCCCCACAGAAATCGCCTCAACTCGCAAGAAAACCCAAAAAAGAAATGCTTTGGCGAAATCGTCAACTTGAAAGTAAATTGCAAGAAGTAAAGGTTTGTTGTATTGAATGTGTATTATTCTTCTCACGACCCTCAAGGTTCATATTTATACCTTGACATTACAAACTCCTAGTTGAGTACGACATGGCTAAACTTGACGTAACAGAAAGAAACTCTCTAAAGATCACAAACTAAAACTATTACTCAAAAGATACATAAAATGGCCCAATTTGGCCCAATTAAGCCTGTAGAATAACTATCTGAATCGGACATCCTTTAGCTTGCTCGCTCCGATTTTGACCCTTGCCCCCAGCATCCGATTCCGATCCAGAATCTCCTCTTTCTTTCCTTTCTTGATGCCGATTTGAGACGTGTCAAAAAACGGCGTCAACAATGTCATGGTGTGGTACTTCGACAGGTATGTAGGTACTATGAGATTGCGTGGGTTTTGATTGCCAAAGAACACATGCAAGATGGAGCGCACCAATGGTGCAGCTACTTGGAGGGGGTCCTCGACCCCGCTGGCGATCGCCTCGTCATATGAAAATCAAACTGGGCACCTTCAGGATAGATGCCTGACCGTCAATAGCCTGCTAAGAGTCCTGTGGAGCCTCTAAATTTGAGCCCCTATTTGGTAGAAATAGAGGGCCTTCACTTTTAGGGGCTAAGAGCAACTCCAGTGGAGCCTCTAAATTTGAGCCCCCTATTTGGTGGAAATAGAGGGCCTCCAGTTCCAGGGGCCAATACCAAAATTTAGAGGTCTCCACAAAATGCTGGAGTTGTTTATTCTATTAGGAGACTAAAACAAGAAATAGATGGCCATTTAGGGACCCGGCCGGAGATGCTCTAAATCTCCGTTTATATTACCCTCTTTGATTTTTTTACACATCACATTAAATTTGTCTTAAGCCTAACTTGCCCAATTTTCACCAAATTTACATGAAAAAAGTATAACATACATACTACTAAATTAATGCGCTATTAAATTATATTTTATGCTAAATTCAATAAAAAATAGTACAATCAATGCTATATTTACTATAAATTTAGTAAAATTAAGATAAATTTAACTTAGAACAAATCTAATATGACATCTAATAAATAACAACAGAGACTATGTCAATTGCATTTGCACATGGGGTGCCAATGAATGAGATACTCGATTCTCTTTTCCCATTACCTAGCTAACAAGTTCCCATGCTCATGGTGCCTGACAGTTGACTAGTTGAGGCTTCTTCCCATTGACCTAGCTAACAAGTCACATGCTCCAGGTGCTCCTGGTAGATGACAATCAGTTTCTGTCATTGCAACATGGGGTGTTCGTTGCTGGGATGGACGAGCGACGCGGTGGAGAGTCCTGGCGTTGTGTCCGTGCCACGCCATATGACACGCTTGCCGGCGCGGGAGAAGCTCTGCTTGGCGAAGTCCCACATAATGGGGCCTAGAGTCCCGAGCCATTGGATTGGACTCCGAGCACCATGTCGTACTCGCCGATGGGGAGGGCGTACAGGTCGAGGATGAACGGCTCCCCTCCGATGTGCACGGTCTGCGCCAGCGCCTTGCTGGGGGATGCGACCCGCTCGCCGTTCGCCACGTCACTACGGGAACCCTGGTAGTCGCCGAGTGTCCCAGACACTCGGCGAAGGCCTAAATACACTCGGCGAAGTGTTTGCCGAGTGTAACACTCGGCAAAGAGCACTCGGCGACTGTAGACTCGGCAAAGAGCTTCTTTGCCGAGTGTCATATTTCGGGCACTCGGCAAAGGGTTTGCCGAGCGCCAATGCCGACACTCGGCAAAATAAAGTGAACTAACGTCCCCCCCACGCGCCGTCGCCGTGTGATGACGTGGCGGCGTCCGTGACGGCGCCGTTTGCCGAGTGTCGGATCACGACACTCGGCAAAGACTCGCCTCTTTGCCGAGTGTCGGATCACGGCACTCGGCAAAGATCTGGCCGTAGAGCCACGTGGCCCCGCAGCTTGGTCGAGTGTCATGACAAATACACTTGGCGAAGACTAAGCCTTTGCCGAGTGTCGTGGTAAATACACTCGGCGAAGAGTAAGCCTTTGCCGAGTGTATTTGCCACGACACTCGGCAAATCTCCACACACTCGGCAAATCTGACAGAAAATAGCAGAAATGGTCTCTTTGCCGAGTGTCTATGGTAAATACACTCGGCAAAGACCCTCTTTGCCGAGTGTACACTCGGTAAAGTGGCTATAATCCCCCTGTTTTATTTGTTCGGTCGCGTATAACGTACCCTTGCTCAACAAACAATACAGGCAGTTCATATACATGACAATAAGCATTACAGGCAGCACATATAGATAATATCCATAACCATTAATCCATCGAAAGCATCACAGGCAGTTCGAAACACAAGTTCACTAGTTCACAACCAAAGTAAGTTCACAACCAAAGTATGTTCGTTCACAAGCATAAACATTGTCAAACAATCCACAAATCACTAAGGAGGTGGTGGGTTGGGTGCGAACAGTTGGCGGCCTAACCGAACCGCCAGGTCATCGTCCGGTGGCCCCTCGTTCGACGCCGCCGTTGATCCAGCAAAATTCTACACAAAGGATAGCAGATTGCATGTGTGAAACGAGTGACAAAACAGAAACTAAGTTTTCTAATGTTGTCAATGGTGAACAACTACGTTGGTTGTCTAAGGTTGAAATAAAACTTTGTCAGGTGACTCACAAGAGAATATGATGCCGGAGGTGCTGCCATCGGCGGAGGTTGAAGTGTGAACGGCGGCAGAACTTGCCCCATCTGCACTGCCATAGTACTGAACCACGCGTGCCAATCCTCCATCTGCTGCTGCCTCGCCCGCTCGGCCTCCTCCGCCTGCTGCTGCCTCAGCCGCTCTGCCTGCTCCGCTTGCGCCCGCTCGGCCTCCCACCGCGCCTGCCACCGTGCCTCCATCTCCTCCCTTTTCTTCCTCTCTTCTTCCAACTGGGCCTGCAATATGCCATCAAACTGTCAGAATGCAAAGTAAAGCTATGTAAAAATAAACGAGTGACGAATAAACAGAAATAACCTGAAGTGTCTGCACGAGGACGTGTGCAGCGGTCGGCGCCTGACGTATGTCCGGGTTAGCGCTGCCTGCCCGAATCTGGGACAGAGTGGGAGTAGTGGCTGGGTCGAGTGTGATATCGCCGAGGGCGTACCTCCCATGCTTCTTGCCTCCTCCCATCCTCATGACAATATCTCCATCAATCGGGTTAGCGCTCGGATCCCAGTCAGGCCCATACTTTTCCTTTTCCATCTCCGTGTATGTAGCGAGGCGGGTGTGTGCCATGGGATTGCTGTACGCCTCGGGTCCGGCCTCCGGATTGTACCGGATGTCGGATGACGCCTTTCCCATGTGGGATAAAGCAATAGCCTGAAACTCGGAGAGTGTCTCGCCACCGTGTGTCGCCGACTACAAAACGCAAAAAAATAATACGGTTAGAAATTATGCAGAATTTAGCGTTAGAAAACGAAATGACTTGACTTACCCATCTTTCTGAAAATTCCTCAATGTTAAGGCTGCCCATATTGTGTGATGCACCTGGCATCTCCAAACGGCGTTCTCGGACAGCGATGTGTTCCTCCATCCATTCTTCAGCGACCCACTTGTCCACAATCTTCTCCCACGCAGCTGGATGCAGGGCACACCACCACGGAATCGCCTACACGGGATCAAGTATAAGATCAGATTATACATACTTAATCTCGGAAACAATCGTAATTATACTAGATCAAGTACAAGATCTGATTTTACCTCTATGTACTGTTCTCGAGTCAGGAATATGTTCCTTGCCACCTCTTTATCGTACTTAATCCCATTGTCAACCCAATAGTCAATGACAGCCTGGACGCGTGCCTCGTAGTGCATGTCCTTGACAAGTTTACGACACGCCATCTTTGCATTGGCATCGGCCCTCTCCCGCTCTCCAGGAGCGCATCTGTAGAAATCCTGCATACAAACGCGATTTATCTAGTCATTATTTCAAGAATATGAAATGAATATTGTTCTAGCGAGAAGAACGTACCCACAGCTCCTCAAGCACCCGCTCCGCCTTGTTGGGGAACAACCTGCACTGCTGATCACGGGTGTCGTCCTTGGGGCAGAAGTAGTGGTCAAACGTGTAGGCCGACTCTTCGATCCCGTGATGTGAAACCATGCCTGGGAAGTGTCTCCTGCACAGAACACCAAGAATGCCGTTCACCTTCCGTTTGTGAGAAGAACCGGGCTCTATCACCTTCCAACACCTGCGAAGTAATTATCATACATTGTTAGTTTCTTTTGCGATTTTCAACAAACAAGGTGTGTAAGGAAAATGGCCCTAGGCCATGTTTATGATTTTGGTGATTAATGCCAACATAGTCATTGGGACTAACATGTTTGTCAAGATGTATATTTGAAGGTATTTTTAGGTTCCAAGTGACGATCCCGCAAGATGATCAAGAGAATCCTGCTCAGAGGAGCACCGACACAATTGATGGTGAGCATCGGATAAGTCGGTGGTCAGCACAGTCAAGCCAGCAGGGCCAAGAAAGGACAGAGCACCGGATGATTCGATGGTTGAGTCATGGACCAGCGAATGAATCGGTGGTCAGCGCGGGAGATGGCAAAGTCAAGTTTGAATGGAGCATAGGATGGTCCGATGCTATGTCAAGATTACCAGCGGATGAATCGTGGAACGTGGCAGGCCATAGATGCATTACAAAGGACAAGGAGCACCGGACAGTTCGATGGTACAAGACATGGACCAGCGAATGTGTCGGTGGTGTCGGCTCGGCTCGAGATCGGCTCAGATTCGGCTCTGGCAAAAATATGCATAGCATCGATTGATCCGATGCTACCTTGGCACCAGCAGCGAATCAGTCGGTGGTAGGTTCAAAGCCAACGGCCAGTGCAACGGCTAGTTGGGAAAATTGCTCCGGTGCAATGCGTCGGTGCTCAGCGAATGAGTCGGTGGTCACGCAGAAACTTGACCATTGGAGCAACGGCTAGTTCATGGACTTGGGGCTATATATACCTCCTTGGCCGGCCATTTGAAGGAGCTTTGGACTTGGGGAAGTGGTTGATAGTTGCTCTACTCATTTACAAGTGCTCATTCCACCAAAGTGCTTAATAGAAGATCTAGGTGATTAGCATAGAGCTTAGTGCTTGATTAAATGCTAGTTAGACCTTTTAGCGCATTGCTTTAGGTGTTAGCCTAGAGTTTAGGCGAGGTTTGCACACCTCTATCTATCGGTGCTTGCGCGCACCAAGAGTTGTAAGTATCGGGGCTTGTAAGTCTTGCGAGACCCTCCAACCGAGTTTGTGGAGAGGTCGCCGTTACTTTGTGCTAGGGAGGTGAGGCCCTAGGCGACTTGCCGAAGCTCAACCAAGTGGAGGCGGCGAGGAGCATCTGGGAGAGGCCAAGCGGAGACCCACTCGCGTGTGGGGAAGTCCCGTAGGCTATCCTACGGAGTGACTCGACCGGGGAGTTTATGCCCTTGCGCGGGCATTCCCTTTGATAGGGGCTCCAACAACGGAGGACTAGTGGAAAGCCGTGGCTTTCCGATACCTCGGGATACATCGCTGTGTCGGGAGTTTGCTTACTCTATCTCTTTACATTCCGCATTACTTATTGCACTACATTCCGCATTTACCTTTCCTAAAATTGCCCTGTGTTGTTGCTAGGATTGGAACCTAGGGTGCAAAACTTTTAGCGGTAGAGTTAGCAACACATAGAAAAACCTAGTGCACATTTAGATAGAAATTGAAATAGGTTTTTATATGTGCTCTTAGCCATAGATTTTTAGAATACCCTAATTCACCCCCCCCCCCCCCCTCTTAGGGTGTCACGGTCCCTTCAGGGTGCAAATGTACAAATAACATATAAATTTACTTACCTTTTTTTGGCCGGGGCGATCATCGGACGACGCTCAAAAGGTATCAGTCGCTTTGGAAGAGACGAGGGACCGTGCTGCCATATTTTCGGAACAGTAGAGGAAGAGGATCCCCCTGACGCCTCCACCTCCTGCTGGTCCTCCTCCTCCTTCACCACCACCACCGCGGCAGGAACCTCCTCCTCAGAGGAGGACGAAGATGACGACGAAGGTAAAGGGGTAGGTGCCCTGCCCCTACCTCGCCCCTTGCCTGCACCGCTTGCTCGCCCCTTTGCCTCCACCCCTACCGCGCCCCTTGCCTCCACCCCTCCTGGAATCCTCAGGTGCATCGGACCCACCCCTCGGCCTCAGGTAAAGTGAGTTGACGTTCCTCGTACCGCCCACCATCTTGGCTCACTCACCTGCAATTAAAAAGGCAAAGAAAATATAATTAGAAAGAGATGCAAAATAAACAAAACTTAATTATAAAGAGATGCAAAATATACAAAACATCATTAGAAAGAGATGCAAAATAAACAAAAGGGTTAGGATCATACATGTTTAGAAATATTCATCAACATCGGGATTAGCTACTTCTTCTATCTCATCATCACTATCACGCATTTCTAGATCCGCATGCGACTGCTCCAAAGGAGGAATTTCTTCACCAATGTCAATACCGTCACGTATTTTTTCAAGTAACTGTACGTCCAAACGGTTATGAACCACATCTCCATCGTCATCGTCTTCAATCCTTTGTTCTATTTCCATTTCATCTGCACCGGTTAATTCTATCTCAAAACTACCTTCTAGTCCATTTTCTTGGAAGAACTCTCCGACATACGTGTTTGGGTCTAAGTTGTAGTCTTCATTGTTTGGGACCGGGAGTTTACCATGTGGCGATACCTTGTACACCACATCCCAATCCTGAAGACGCTCGTCACTTGTGCACGGGTACGAAAGGTAATAAACTTGTGTGGCTTGTTGTGCCACGATATATACATCGTCTCCCGCATAGACTGATGATTTTTGAATTTCGACTAACCCAACATTAGGGGTCCGTCTAACAGCCGAGGGATCAAACCAATGGCATTTGAATATGACAGGATTAAGAGGTTTGCTTCCACCAAAATCGAGTTCGTATATTTCTTCAATTATTCCATAATACTCGACCCCATCAAGGGCTGGCGTGCAAACTCCAGTATTTGTCGTCCTTCGATTAGGCATCTTCTGCTCATGGGTCCTTGTGCGAAAACGATAACCATTCACATCATAACATTTAAATGACATGACCCTATAGGCACAACCATCGGCAACCTGTCTCAACTCGGCACTCATGGACGCATCGGTTTGGCCCTGCAAGTTGGCGCATGATATTATTGGTCGTGTCAGAAGTAATGTTAAACTAAATAGGAGGTAAATTGAAATTTACCTTATGATTGAACCAAGAAATGAAATTGTGGTGTCTAAGAAGGGTATCTACTTCATGCGGGGTAGGTTCCCTTGACTGATGCCAGAACCGATGAATAAATTCCCTGTGTCAACGAAAAATACGTATATAGCATGAGGGTTGGATGCAGAAGATGAACTACGTAATGGAAAAGGTTGGTTGAGAACTTACGCCATGAAGGGCTTCACTTCGTCAAGATTAGTCAACACATATAGCATGATAATGCGCCACTCATCGTATTTCAAGGTCTTGGGGGTGCCTTCACTTGCACTTTCGAGTTGCCCTCGAAAAATGCTGAGGGTCGTTTCAACATCACCAGAATTGTAACGTGCCGATGGATTGTGCACGCTAGGAAGGTTAGCATCATAGTATTTTGTCGTGCAATTTGACACCTCCTCGAGAATGAATGCCTCTGCAATTGAAGCTTCTATTTTGCATTTATTTTTACATTTAGTTTGAAGAACCTTTTGACATCTTTCAATTGAGTAGCACCAACGGTTCTGCACAGGCCCCCCCATTCGTGCTTCGTACGGGAGGTGCAAAATCATATGCTCCATCGGACAGAAGAATCCAGGTGGAAAGATCTTCTCCAACTTACAAAGCAGCACAGGGGCAAGTTTTTCCATTTCTGCCATCACGGTGGGAGATATCTCCTTAGCACAAAGGATGCGGAAGAAATTGCTCAACTCTGCCAGCACTAGCCATATATTGTCGGGGACATAGCCTCGAATCATCACCGGAAGTAGCCGCTTAAGCCATATGTGGTAGTCGTGACTCTTGAGCCCGTCGATTCGCAAAGTAGCTAAGTTAACCCCCCTCTTCAGATTCGCTGCATACCCATCAGGGAACCGTAACGTTTGGAACCATTTGAGAACTTCCCTCCTTTGAGCCGGGGTCAAGACATACGGTGCCCTAGGCTTCTTCCACCGTCTGCCATCCTGAGGAGTTGGTATGTCCATCTTCGGTCTATCGCATAACCGGCTTTGATCCACTCTAGCCTTCACATTGTCCTTGGTCTTGTCAGGAATGTCCATGACTGTACCAAAAATGGCCTCGCCAATATTCTTTTTGGTGTGCATTACATCAATATTATGTGGAAGAAGAATGTCAGACATATAGGGAAGCTGCCACAAGCCACACTTAGCAGTCCAGGCATGTTGCTCACCATATCCCACGAAAGCATCTTTTCCTTTATCGAACTTTAGAGCGTCTAGTTCAGCACGAATCTCGACACCTGTCATGATATGTGGTGGAGGTTCCTCAACAACAACACCTTTCGTAAAGTTCTTGGTGTCTCGTCTGAATGAATGCTCAAGAGGCAGGAATTGACGATGTTTGTCGAACGAAGAAAATTTGCCACCCTTGATCAACCAAAGCCACCTATAAGCTGCCTTGCACACTGGGCATGGGAACTTCCCATGAATACACCACGCACAGAATAACCCATACGCCGGCATGTCATGCAATGAGTACATGTACCAAACATGCATTGTGAAGTTCGTCTTTGTAGCTCGGTCGTATGTCCATACCCATTCCTTCCAAGCATGTTCCAATTCATCAATCAGAGGCTGCATGTATACGCTCATATTTTTCCCCGGGTGTCCCAGAATAATTAACGACAAGACAATGTTTTGTCGTTGAAAGAGGACGCCGGGGGGAAGATTGAGAGGGATAACAAACACGGGCCAACAAGTGTATGGGGCAGAATACATCCCATAGGGATTAAACCCATCTGTTGCTAGGGCAACACGTACATTACGCGCCTCCGCAGCTTTGAGACTATGAATCTCATCAAAGGTTCTCCATGATTCACCATCAGATGGATGTACCAGCTTGTCAGGATTGTATCGACGCCCATTTTTGTGTCATGTCATCTGTTTCGCGGATTCCTCACTCATGTACTGTCGTTGGATCCTCGGTATAAAAGGAAGGTACCGTATGATCTTCACAGGGATTGTGGTTTGCTTCTAGTGCCATCCGCACAGTCTACCTCCACGAACCTGGACGACTTGCACTCTGGACATCTCTTTGCATTCTCATGTTCTTTCCTAAATAAGACGCATCCTTTCTCACAGGAATGTATCTGCTCATATGGCATCTTAAGTGCACGAAGGAGTTTCTTTGCCTCATACATGCTCTTCGGCAGAATGTGTCCCTCAGGCAGTAGTTTGCCAACAACTTGCAATATTACATCAAAAGCTTCTCGACTATGGCTAAACTGAGACTTTATGGCTAACAGGCGAGCAATGGCATCAAGTTGTGACACAGTGGTATGATCATGAAGCGGTTTTTGTGCCGCAGACAACATTTCATAATAAGCCTTCGCACTTGGCTCCGGCTCATCCTCCGTACGTGTTTCATCATAGTCATTCAATATGTCTGCAATCCCGGCATCATCATCAAACTCCTCGATGCGTTGCCTCACGACATCGTCTCTCACACGCTGGGTCTCGCCATGGCAGGTCCATCGGGTATAGTCTGGCATAAATCCTAGCCTGATGAGATGTTT
The DNA here is from genome assembly GCA_015476505.1 of Urochloa ruziziensis. NCBI lineage: Eukaryota > Viridiplantae > Streptophyta > Magnoliopsida > Poales > Poaceae > Urochloa > Urochloa ruziziensis. The sequence goes on along the minus strand of CM027126.1, from coordinate 13,134,188 downwards.
GCTCATGGTGGTCTTTGTTTGTCGTTTACGGTTTGCACAGTTCACACATGGACATAATGCTCGTGTAGCCTTGGCAAATGCAAAAGCTTGGTTCACAAAATCTTCTGTCTTGCTAAACCATTCAGCTGTTTTGTCAGCAAAGCCCGTGTACATCCACTCACGACCATCCATCCTCTAACAGAACACCAAGACGTGTCAAACTAACTTGCATCTACCGGAATGTGTATCATATTCTAATAGGTAAGGATAGGTCCAAATCCCACCCGAGGATGTGTAGATGGGGCTAGTTTCTATGCTCTACTCCTATCCAAGACAGAATTTCGGCAACACCTCGCCGCTGTTCTCCAAATACACGTCCTGGCAAGGAGATTGTGTATCGGAGAACAACGGGAGGTGATGCCGAAGCTCTGTCTCAGATAAGAGCAGAACATGAAAACTAAGCTCATCTACACATCCTCCGGCTGTCCAAAAAACGTGGACAATTCAAAAGAGATACGGTCATACATATGCAAATATCTGCATATTTCAAACTGTATCTCTTTCGAACGGGAGACGCCTAACTAGGTTACGTGATCTACAAATACGAATGAACAGGAAGGAAAGATGCGCTCACCAAGTACAAAGACGGCGAAGCCGAGCTGAGGAAGGCCTAGAAGGGTCGTCGCAGGCGTACACGGCCCCTCGGCGGAGCAACGGGTCGACGAAGGCGTACACGGGGCTGGCGGTGTCGCGGCAGGTCGAGCGGGTCGACGAATACGTAGACGAGGTCAGCGGTGTAGCAGGAGGTCGAGGAAGCCGCTCCTGCAAAAAAAGGCAAACAGGTAAATATGTAAAAATTTTGGCAGCATCTCCCCTGCACGAGGAGGTTTCCAAAACCTGCAATAAAAACAGCTCGATAGCCGACAACATACACATCGGCACGATGGCCAACAACAACATACACACCGGCAATTCATCTCAATTTAAATTAACTATGCAACTAGACTAGAAATTCATCTCAATTTAACTTAACTATTGAACTAAACAACAAATTCATCTAAATGAAAATTAATCATGCATCTCCAATCTAATATTACAGTAAGGATAGGGAAGGGAAGGGGAAGGGGGAAGCTCACCTCGCAGCCCGGGCGGTGGCGGCCTCTGCACGGGAGAGGAGGCGGCCGGGGACGGCGGAGGAGGCAGCGGCGGCACGGGCCGGGGGCGGGCAGCGGCGGCGGCGGCCGGCGGCAGGCCGGCCTCTGCACGGGGGCGTGCCGCCGGGGGCGGGCAGCGGCGGCGGCGCCGGCCGGCGGCAGGCCGGCCTCTGCACGGGGGCGTGCCGCCGGGCGCGGGCAGCGGCGGCGGGACGGGGGCGGGGTGCGGCGGCGGGCCGGGGACGGGCGCGTGCGGCGTGCCGCGGGCAGCGGCGGCGGGCAGCGACGGCGCGGGCCGGGGCAGGCGCAGTCGCGTGCGGCGACGCGGGCCGGGGCAGGCCGGCCGGAGAAGCAGCGGCGCGGAGCTGCCCGTGGCGGTGGCGGGCGCGGAGCTGCCGGCGGCGGTGAAGAAGAGGAGTGAGTGTGAGTGTGTGTTTCTGTCTGAGCGCGGCGGGAGGTATAACCCCCTTGTTTGCCGAGTGCCCGCGATCTGGCACTCGGCAAACGTCGCTCCTTTGCCGAGTGTCGCCGATCCGACACTCGGCAAAGACCCTATCCTTTGCCGAGTGTCGGCGATCCGACACTCGGCAAACCTCCTTCGTTATTTTATGCCACAACCACCGTTTTTTAAATTGCAATTAATAGATAAAAATATCAAACTATTTCTAAAAATACAAAAATTTAAGATTAACTAAACCATGTTGTATATTGCCTATACAAAAAAATATGAATCTAAATTCTATTCCAATTTTCAATTTGGTTACAAATGTAATTGAATCCTTATCAACAGTACGAATCTTATTCGGACATTCTCCGGTTTGTAAGGGTCATACATGAAATATTGTTCGAAACCTTCTCCGCTTTTTACCACAACCTTACACGGATGTAAACATAATATCCAGACAATTCTCATATTTTTCAGACATTTTTTGCATTTTATATAATTTTTAAACAACACGGTCACAAGTTAATGGTCATGTATCGGCAATAAAATGTTTAAAATTTCACTAACTTTCATGGATAAGGACTAACAATGGAGTAAGTAGCATGAATAATATTTTTCAACTCAATTTATTTCATTATTTAAGTCCCTTGCAGTTCAAATACGACTTATTTGAAAAAAATCCTAGAAATCAAATAAAGTATTTAAAAATAGCTAAAAGAGTAAAAGATTTACCAACTTTCACTGTGAAGTACTAAGAGACGTGTATGGAGAGAAGAAAAAGTTTGGGAGCGGTTTGGCGTTTTTTTGTTTTTGTTTGCCGAGTGCATGTGATCACACTCGGCAAAGATGTGACTGAAATCTTTTTTTTTAAAACTTCGCCGAGTGTTAAAAGCAAACACTCGGCAAAGGGCCAGCACCATCATCCCGCCGTCCCCCACCGTCCCCGCGCCGTCCACCCGCTGTTTGTTCGCCGAGTGTCTGCATGTAACACTCGGCGAAGAGATCTGCTTCGCCGAGTGTCTGAAGGTGACACTCGGCGAAGGGCGACCGCCGTCAACACCCCGCCGTTTGTGATGCCCTTTGCCGAGCGCCACAGGGCGACACTCGGCGAAGGGCTTGTTCGCCGAGTGTCGCCTTGCAGACACTCGGCGAAGGGCTTGTTTGCCGAGTGTCGGGTCTTTGCCGAGCGTCGGAGGCTGGGCACTCGGCAAAGGACTTGTTTGCCGAGTGCCCGCAGTTTCACACTCGGCGAAGATTTAACACTCGGTGACTACTGGGTTTCCCGTAGTGACGGTGACCGCGACGCCATCGCACGGTTGAAGCTGTATGCCCGCGCGGCGCGCCATGTGGACGTCGATGAAGTTATGAGAGGAGCCCGTGTCCAGGAGTGCGACCGCGTCTCCCACCTTGACAAACACCTTCATGGTCTGGAACCGCTGCGCGCGCACGCCGGCGAGGGCGTGCAAGGAGATGCCTGGCGCCTCAGACTCGAGTGTGAGCGCGGCGGACTCCAGCTGCTCGTCGCCGAACCCGATGATCTCCAGCACGAACGCCTTCTTGCAGCGGTGCCCGGTCACGGATTTTTCATCGCAGTTGTAGCATAGACCTTCCGCCCGGCGCTGCACCATGTCAGCCGGGGAGATCCGGCGGCGTGGAAGCGACGACGCCAGCGACGTGGACTTGCCGGAGCCAGGAGCTGCCGACGATGCTGACGCGGCGGCGCCGGTCGACGCAGGGGGCGCGCCCGTAGATGGGAACGCGCGGGGTGGTTGGCGGCTCCACTTTCCCGAAGCGGTGTCGGAGGCGGAGAGTAGAAGTCTCTGCTCGTACGCGCGGGCGAGCATCATGGGTCATGGCGTCGTCGAGCGTCAGGGGCCGACGGAGGGCGACGTCGGTCTTGAGCGGGTTCGTCAGGCCCGCCGTGTACATGCTCACAAGCTGGCCCACGGTGAGGTCCATGTCGCGACAGGACGACAGGGCAAGGAACTTGTCGGTGTACTCGTCAACCGTCCCGGTCCGGCGCAGGAGCATGAGCTCGCCGACGGCGCTGTCGGTCATGGGCGGCCCGAAACGTTGCTGCACGAGCTGGGCAAAACGGCGCCAGGATGGGGTCCCCGACGTGAGCTCCATGCGGTAGAACCAGAGCTGCGCCACACCAAGCAGATGCAGCGATGCATAGGGCACGCGGCGGCGTTCCGGCGTGGACTGGCACCGAAAGAACGTCTCGCAGCGGTTCAACCACGGGAGGGGGTCGTCCTTGCTGTCAAACGAGGGAAACTCCAGGAGAACGCGGGGGTGGAAGCACGAGTCGGTCATTCGTCGTCTTCTGCGGTGGGTCGAAGTGGCGGTGTCTCCTGGAACTCCGGGATCTTGGACGGCGACTTAGGCAGCCACGAGGGTGGCTCGAGCGGCGGCTCGCTCGTGGCGCCTGCGTCGTCCGTCGCTGGGGCCTTCCCGGAGTGATGCGCCTTCTCCAGGCGGCTCACCGCGATGTTAAGGGCGGAGAGCTGATTGGATCCTTCGAACGTGGCAGCCTGCAGCTTGACCACCTTGTCCGGCAGGCCATCAAGTTGTTTGGCCAGCGGAACCAGGGGTTAAAGGGCGGCTAGCTTCGACGACGTGGAGGAAACCTTGGCAACGAGGTCGGTGACGGACCTGAGCACCTCGTCGACAGACTGTTCCAGCGACGTGATGGAGGCCCGTGCGCTCTCCAGCCCTTCAGCGAGCTGCTGAACCGTGGGCTCGCCGTCACGATTGTCGCCCATGAGATCAGAACCGGAGCAATCTGATACCAAGTTGTCACGGGCAGGGAACGATTGAGCGCTAGAGGAAGAAGTGGGACGATTTGTGGAAGGAATTTGGCGTAGATTGTATTCAAAGGAAGTGACAGGACGTGGTCTTGGACATCGTCGGCGCACCGGAGCAATGGTGTTGCTCGACGTCGCACCGAGGAGGCAGGCACACGAGGCACAATAGAAACACAATCTAAAAGCCTAAACAAACTACTGCGGATCACGGCTTATATGATGCCGGCCTGATAACAAACCAGCGTGAGCTGCAAGCTAACAAATCTCTATCCCTAAAAACTAACTTCAAACTTATCTAAACCAATCTCTACTGAACTAAGAGTCCTGCGCCGCCTGGGCCTTGACACGGCGTTTGAACGGAATCCCCACCATGACAGTGAAAACGGCGCCATCCCAAAATCACTGCGTAATCTTTTAACACTTGCAAGCACCTAGATGGACCACAATTCCTTTTCTGGAGTTGTACACCCAAATGCCAGGAAAATAGGGAATTAACTTATTTATGCAACTTATTAATTGCCAACCAGAACATTGTTTGGAACATGAAGTGCCCATTATTGCATCCTTAAAAGTAAAACACTCATTGGATTTTCGAAATTGTTTGCATTGAACTTTTCAGGATTACCACAAGGCGGGTGACAACAAAAAAGAATCACTGTCAAGCAATTGGTTCAGAAGCACACTTCAGCTCTCAGTTCATTCTGCAGAGAAGTCAGCAAAGTCATCATTTCAACCAAATGAACTTCTCTGATTGATATCCTGATACACCCTTAGTTGGTAACTTTACATATAGATAGAAAGGAACATTTGTATTATTACGAGCCAGGCTGAACATAACGCTTCAATGAATTTTTCAAATCTTCCTACATTTCAAATAGGCAAATTATGGCAGATCAATGACCAAATGTCAAGCACAAGTTTAGAAAGCTGTAAGCTAACCAGGCTCATACAAGATGAAGGATTACAGGGAAGTCGCAGTTCCATACTTGCTGTGAGAGTTCAATAGCACATGGTAGATTGGATCTTGATATGATACTTGGAAAAGTTGGAGAACAATGTAGCCGCATGTTGTGATGCTAAAGCATAGAAGGGAAAAAATGATAAGGGATAATAAATTACTTACATAAATCATCATATGAACAACAATTTTGTATGTCAATATACTCATATGAATGCAGTAATGCACCATAACCGTAAAAGGAAACAAATCTAAATGTATTCCAAAATACACAATTGTTCCTTTGTTAGATAATATTCCAATATGTAAGTATGAAAATGTATACATATAACAAGGTAATTAATTACAGTATGAGGTGATATAAATTCCTAGATACACCTTATGTTAAATTTACAAGCAGAAGTGTTCCCACAATCCGCTGATGCAGGCATGAAGACCCAACAGAAGTAGTTGCACAAGAATTACAACTATCGTTTATGCATGATTGCATGGCTAACTTTCCCTTGTTTAGTTTCAATGCTTATGTTTTGTTTTGTTTACTTCAGCTAGGGAAGAAATTAACAAAAGATGAACATAAGTCCACAAGATTTATCTCTATTTTTTTTTCTCAAATACACTGGAGAATTGTGTCATTGCAATAAGAAAAGGGTAAATTGGATCCATAGCATCATTATGAAGGTAATTAGCATCAGAAGAGGCCAAAATGCATGGCTTGAAGGTAGAAAGTCCAGATGAAGCATGTGTACTGCAAGAAAGGACTCAGGGAAGAAGGATCGTTTTAGATGAAAACTTTGTTGGTTGCCATTGCCTACAGTGAATGACATGACCATCGCTCTTAAATAGAGACTGATTCCAACAAAATGAGATGCACCAAAACCAATTAACAAACTGAAGGTAAGACCGCTAACCAAGTATAGTAAAATCAGCACACAATAAATGGATTCTGTTAAGCAAAAACAGTGGTAAGGTGGGGATGTTTGGAGCCTCCAAAAAAATTATACCTTCCGAAGCATATCAACAAGACAATCCAAATGACTGTAGATATCCAAGAAGATTCCTTGTGAGCAACCCAAACCTGCAGGCATATTATCACTATTAACCATCTTCACCATGTAAGACTTCGGAAATTATTAGGCAAGCCAACTATAATAACCATCAAAGTACTAAAAACAATTGTTGCTGGACATTCTATAGAAGGGTGCCATTGGAAATATTATGAGTCAATGTGCAGATCAGGGTATCCACTGAAAATATTATGAGCAAACTAAATTGATTATGTTTCCACTGAAATGGCGTGTTTCTAGTGATTAAGATAAAATTAAGAACAGCATGGCATGATCAAAGCTCAGAAAATTTCAAAAAAATAAAAACAAACAAAAAAATCAGGAACTAGTTACCAAAAAGAAAAAGGATCTCCACTCTTCAGACAAACTAATAATAAGAGTAAAATTTCACATCATGTTCATGCAAACAAACTAATCTCTATCAGATAATTAGTTTAAACAAATACTAAAGTTGAAGGACGGCATATTTAGTGCAAAGCATGAGCTAGATGCAATAACGGAAGCTACCTAGCTATAAGCACCCAATCAACACACCAAGAAAACGTTTAGAATTAGCCTAAAGAATGTTGTACTCTACCGCCTTTAGCTATAGAAGTCCAAGATAAAATCTGATTATTTTACATATACTAATACTATTCTATTTATTTTTATAGTTTGTTTCTATTTATGATTCCTCCAGAATTTCTCTTTGCCTTTCTCCTGACACAGATAATTTGGGAAGTTGGCACTTTGAATGGAGAAATGTTCACTTGCAATTTTTTTCCATTAATCTTGATTTGGTGCCCAGCACCAAAAAGTTTGCATCGTTGCATCTATTTCATGGTTTGTACGGAATATATGCCCAAGTTCAAGATATCTTACCGATATTGCAAAGATGTTTATGTAGAAATCAATTAAGGTTGCTGCCATCCACCTAAATGCACAGTAGAAATAGTGAACATTAGATTTCTATTGGATAAAGGAAACTTTTATCTTTAGTTCACATGATGAACAAAATATATTTAGTCGACAATCTAAATTGTCAAATAAATCAAATATTTACACCAAATTTCTCATAAATGTCAACAATGTTAACAGATAAATATTTAAAATATAGTTCTTTTTTGACAAGGGGTTAAGGTGCATAGGCAGTTGCTCACTTTTTCAATTTTGTAAAGCCACATGTAATTTGTTCAACTCATCACAACTTGACAAGCAAAATATCGATACATATGCAACCACCCTTTGCCATGACCTGTAAGTCTGCAACACTGCTGTAGGAGATGGTGGGGAGGAGCAACTGTGGCTAAGGTTGAAGTGGTAGTGAGTGGCTGAGTGCAGGGGACATAGGTATAAGGTCCCTACTAGTCAGATTACACAACATTTAACAGGATTCAACAGAGTTTTTTGTTTGGGAAAGGGAGGGAGGGGGAGGATAGAGTTTGTAACTGTGTTTGCAAACTAAACTTAGACATGTGTAGCTTCATGGAATTGACTCAACACAAAAGTTTAGGAATTAAATCTTGACTGTAGGCTGTAGCTTCAGTGTACAGGCTTTCTAGCAGGATTCCCCCATTTCATGCTTTGATCTATATATTTGGAAAGTTGAAATCACCAAGGGCAGCGCAGTTATTGCTCAATGCCTATAGGCTGCTGCAATCTTGCATCAAATTACTCTTTTTTACACTTGCATCCATTGCACTGAGCACAATGGGCCTCAAAAACCAGCAAGGCAAAAAGTATGAATTATGATGTATCACTTACGGTGTCAATAATTCCTTCCTAAAAGGAAGTCCATCAGTGATGACAGTATACGTGACAACAGCGGCCATGAATATCCCCAAAATGCTGAAAACAATCCTTCCAATAATGACATAAGAGCACTTTCTTTGGGATAGATTACCTTGCCTGCAATTGTTTTGAGAATACACGTCGAGGCAAGTTAGCATCAATGTAAACAACTATGCAACTAACAGCCACTGTATGTGAAAGAACATTCCTTGGACATCTCAATATCAGCATGTGTGGCTACCATATGAGTGTGGCAGCAGGAATGTGGTGGAACAGTTTGCTTTGTCTCAACATCTAGGATGCAACTAATCCTCAGTTTTCAGTGTGCTAGTTAATTAGCTGAAGGCATGGCATATTAAATGGTTAATTGTGAATTATTTGGTACTCTTACCTGATAAAAAGAAGATCAAGTGCATCTTGGGATGGTCCTGTAGGTGCTACTTCAAAAAGCTTCTTAACAATATAAGCACAAGTAGCAGCACTGAAAGATAAAAACGAAAAATTAAAGGTGGATACCATCAAGTTGATAGGACCCATCCATTCAAACAAAAGCATAAAAAGCCTACAAAGAAGCCATTAGACTAAAAGGTTTGCAAAATATTAGAGTCAATACCTTCCAAAGCAAAACAATAGAACAACCCACACGGCAGAACTAATCCAGTTTGCTTCCTTGTAAATAACCCACACCTGAAACACCATGCAAGAAGCACCTCTAACTTCAGCCAGAAATCAAATTTGATCTTTCTACCTTTACCACCATCAATGGGTGGTACCAAGAGATACTATTAAACTACACTTTCGGAGACACCAAATTATTTTTAAGTATTTTGGTGCTTCCCCAAGTTATAATTTGATAGTGTTTCTTGTTAACTCCAAAGGATGGTAAAAAAGGCTCTTCCAGCAAATTTTTACTCATAAGATGGTGAGCATCACAGGTTTTCAGTAAAAAAAAATAGTAAAAAGTGACTGCTTAGGTATTAAAGTCAGAAAAATAAAGGCATTACCGCAATTGCAATTACATTCACATAAAAGTCAATCAGTGTTGTGTCCATCCACCTATACACACAATAAAGAGTTAGAATTTTGAAGTGAATGTATGTATTTTGTTTACATGTAAGCATGTGAAGAAAGAGTAATAATACGCCTACTCTGATGTAACACACAGTTCACTTGTCAAAAACCTGCCAATTCTCTCAAGAACAAACTTCACTGCATATAGCATGATTCCAAGCTAACTCTAAAAGTAATGTCTCTCAAGAACAACCTATACTATTTGCAGAACTGTCAAGCGAGACAAAATTTTCATGCTGAGATATTGGTAATACACCAGCACCAAAATATGCAACTCACCACCAGAGAACATGCGATTGGCCCATTACTGTGGCGAATCGGCAGAGAAGCAAGTTGCCGTACACAATCTGTAACCCTCACAAGTCACAACGGCTACTTGAATACACAGACATCCAATTTAACAATACCGCATTAACTTCTCCTACCAATCCGCAAGCATTACCAAAGCTCGCCGCAGTAATCGCATCAAAACCCCCCACAAAAACCTCCAACTCCACGGAGGACAGAGAGGAGGAAAAATAAAGCCAATACTCACGGCGTAAGCAGTTCGGGGCGGAACGGCGAGCCGTCGGTGGCGCATGTATACACCAGCGTGGCCACCATGAGCAAGCCCAGCGCCGCGAACACCGCCCTCCACATGACTAAGGAACCCTGCGCCGCCATGATCGCCCCTCGAGAGTAAACGGCCGCGGATTCAGTGGGGGTGAACAGTTGCCGGCGGAGACAAGTAATAGGAGGAATGGGGGAGTGGACGGGGTGCTGACACGTCGGCGCGGCGGAAGCGGAGGCGGAGGCGCAGCCACGTAGGCCGTGAGCGCCGCCGCCGCCGCATCTCGCGACTTCGGAAGTCGTGGAGGGGGCGAGGTCGCGGGTTGGGAGTAGGTTCGTAGCGGGAGCCGAGAGCCGCCGGCGGCGACGGGCGGAGCACGGCGTTGACGGCGGGGATCGAGACGTTTGCATGTGGAGAAGACGGGTTTCAGAATTTGGACCGGCGGGGTGTGAAAAAAGAAGAGAAAAGGACATAAGGCCCATTCGGTATGTCCAAAGGAGAAGAACCCAAACTAGGCCTAGTTCAGGGGACAGGATAAGGCCCATGACAGAAACGGGCTGCATTGGCTTCCGTTTGAAAAGGAAAAATCTAATACGCGACAGGTCGCGCATGGGTTTTAGCGCGCGACTCACGCGGAGCGTTGGTCCGTCCAGTTACAGCCTATGCAACACGTCATGGGCTGGCCTAAATATTGTACGCACGTGGGCTTGCTGTTAGGCGGTGTGATATGTGACTACTTGGGACTACAAATCATCCAGAACGGATATCTAGACAATTAAGAAGAGCGCAATTTTTTTAAAAAAAAGACAATTAAGAAGAGAAAATCATCATAACTTCTACATACGGTATTCATTTTTTATTCTGTTTGTGTCACTATGTTGAGCAAGATGAGATCTACGAAAGAAGACCCATGAACCATATGTTCCAGAAGAGTTTTGAAGTACTAGCAACTTATATTGAAAGAGCAGTAGCTATTTATAATGGCATGAGTAGCAATTTCTATGTAAGGCTAACAACGATTTATTTGTATAAATTGCTAGAACGATATGTATTTTAACTAATACGTCTTTACATAAGTTACCGCATTATCTGTACATAAGTTGTTACCAGAAATGCTATAAAACTACATAAATTGTTCTTCTGCATATGCACAAGCTGGTGCATAATCTTTTTTATATAAGTTGACATTTGTATATTCTTTTTAAATTTTCCGGCAGACAAGTAAATATACAATGCATAAGTTGCTACACTAAGAGTTAACATATTTTTCTATATAAAATTATTACAATATTCTATAGAAAACTATCACTTATTCTATTTCAATGTTTTGATACATAAGGTGTTATGCATTTATTCATAACTTACTACTATACCTACAACATAAGTTGACAGACCTATATAAAATGGCTTCAAAACATATGCAACATGGGTCTTGTTTTGTAGATCTCATTATAATGGTTACAATAGTGCAATCAGATTTAAAAACGGGCGATTGACGAGAGAGTAACGATCAATTAAATTAAAGAAAACAACAAATATTTTTATTGATGACATCAGCGTGGAAAAGCGACATCTTGCACCCGCGCGCACATTTGCAGGCTATTAGGCTTATGTACAAGCACAGTGCCACTAGCCAGGTAGTAATTGTGTCAGGATGAGATAGGTCACAATATTGATCAGCTCTTTGTCCGGAGCAGGGGTCGCGCAATCTATGAGCGCGCGATATGTCGCGCAATAATGCGGTCCGTTTGAAATCCCACTTTGTTACCATCTTCCCTTTTTGAAAAACTAAAGTGGACATCTCAGAAACTACTCTCTCCGTCTAAAAAAACGCAATTTTAGAGCTTAAAAGTTGTCCAAAAAAGAACGTAAGTCTAGAAAAACACCAAACATTTTGTAAAGCTTTCTACTAGCTTCTTTGTGGTGGTGCATGCAACATTTGTATCGACATAGGGGTAAATATGTCTTTTTACATGATTATTGGTCTACGTGAAAATGCTAGAATTGCATTCTTCTGTGAACGGAGAGAGTATTATGGTTTACCGCTCCTATCATGGTCCTACCTCTGTTCCAAATTATAGGTCGTTTTGGATTTTCTAGATTCATCATCTTTGTTATGCATCTAGATAAACGGTATGTATAGAACTTAGAAAAGTCAAACGACCTATAATTTAGCCAAACCGGTCTATAATTTAGAACAGATGTACTTCCTCCATTCTAAATTATAGGTTGTTTTGGCTTTTCTAGATTAATAGATTTTTCTATGAATCTAGACATAGCGTTTATCTAGATTCATAATAAAGATGATGATCTAAAAACCAACCTATAATTTAGAATGGATGTAGTAGTATCATTTTATAAACTAGTATGGTTTACCAGTTCCGCTCCTAGTGCTCGTATGAGCAAGAATCTGGTGTCGACCGTTTTCTCCCTGCCGCATAAAGAATCTGATGTGCACATTACTATCTGATGACGAGCTGCCTGTATAATTGGCCATGGACCCATGGTGCCATATGCGAGCAACACGTCGGCTCTCGGCAGCGGTCCCTTGCAAAAGGACGTTGCTGCTGACATGCTGCGTAGCCTGCAGCAGTTAGCAGCCCCTGCCGCCTGCCAAGTGTATTTACACCCTCGAACAGATCGCACGATTTTCGTCCCCGCAGCACCCAATACATTTTCCCCGCACGTTCTGAATAGTATCTTCTGCTTTTAATAATTGCTCAACTCAAGGAGGGAGGGTAGCATCCCAATGCATCCATGCGGCCGGCGACGATGCCGCCGGACAGCCGGCAAGCATCAGCGCAAGTGCAAGCAAGGCCACACCGGGCCGGTGATGCCGAGGGACATAGATACGATCCTAATAATCTGGTGCGGGAAAAAGGATAAGGATCGCACGCCGTTTCCGTTGTTCTGGATGGGTATCGAGCGACACCCAGGTTAGGATCTATTCTGTGGCTAGAGTTGGGGCTACGACACGGGTCACTGGCTGCTGCTGGAGAGACGTGTGCCTCAGGCGAGAGCCTGGTGAGTGACGACGGCATGAGGCCAACACACAAAAATCTCGAAGGAGGATAGGCAATTGCTCTGTTTGTTCGCTGTGCAGATCGACCGTACCGTCTTACGGCTAACAGTGAAGTCAGCAATTCAGAAAACCATCTGGTCCAGTTGAAGTGTCAGAATTATGTTGAAATAGTTAATAAGAACTACTCGTTCAAAATTGCGAGTGACATATTATTGCTTAGCACTACGGGAAAAAATATTGTGGACCCTACGTACAAGAGTTGAAGATCGAGATTTTTCTGTGTGTGTGTACAAGTCAAATGATATATTAGAGGTTGCATCGCAGCCTCGCGGGTATAGCCCGTGTTTAGTTGATGAAAAGTTTTTGGTGAAAATATTTCGGGTATTGATTTTACCAATTTAGAAGTAGTAAATGTGGACGAAAAAGGTTGAAGTTATATGGATAGGTTGGAAATCTCGAGACGAATCTAACGATGATAATTAGAGGGTAATTAATCCATAATTAGTGGATGATTACTGTAGCATTACTATTGCAAATCATGGATTAAGTAGGCTCATTAGATTCATCTCGCGATTTACAGCCCATTCATATAACTTTTCACCTTTTTCGTCTACATTTAATACTTCATGCATCTAAGATTCTTCTTTGATGTGATGGGTGAAAAGATTTCGAGTGGAAACTAAACAAGGGCATAAAAAGGAGAAATGCAGTTGGGTCATGGGATCAACAGTTCTAACGTACACAACCAGCTGGAGGAATCAGAGTGGGCTGGGCCAGCAAGCGAAGCGAACGAAGCACACTGTCTTCCTATTATCAAAGGAAGTTTTCAGTACTGTCAGCATCGATCTTGTAGATTAACCTTGCTTACCGACAACACAAACACGTTGATTAGTCCAAAGTCAACCGCTTCCGCTGTCCAAAGATGCTTAATCTATGTGGTTTCCCATATAATTTGCGTAATGATGCTGCTTTGCTTCCGTTAGTTCCGGACCACCTGGACTGTTGCAGCCGACCTGAACATGGCCCTAGCGTTGTTAACAAGTTGGATGCAGGTATTAATCTTTAGGTTACTGTTGGATTAATATATAAGTAAGACCAGATGAGAGTTGTCTCTTTTAACATCTTGGCTGACCATGAAGGAATCAGAATGAGCCAGCAAGGAAGAAGGTTTTCTTCTCATGATCCTTGGAGTTTTCAATATTGTCAGCATTGATCTTGTAAACTAACTGCACTAAGAGACAATGCATGTAAGTTCATTAATCCTAAGTCAACCACTTGAGGTGTCCATTGATGCCCTAATCATCTCTTTATTTTATTTTCGTTGGGGTTTCCTTCATGATGCAATCGTTAGTTCAAAAGAAAAACCACCTTAATTGTTGGTGCAGACCTGAACAGTACACAACATATAAGTACATAACTATAAACAAAGTTGAGTACTAGTAATTTGGATCCATATATATTGAGTGGGACCAAATGAGTTGTCCCTCGAGCTCCTTGACTGACACAGTAATGCTATTTTAAAAAATGGCGGGGATGGTGGAAGCATATAACATACATATGCTCCGTATAGCTGTGTAGCCGCGCGCCATAGGTCAACTGCGCTCTTCCATTTCTTATAAGTATCTTAAGAATCTCTTCTCATGACCCAAAGAGCCTTCTTCAGTATTGTTAATTAGCATAGATCTTGTAAAAACAACAACCATCACTAAGCAACAATCCAAATTTATTCAATAAGTAGGACCAATAATGCAAATGAGTCCTGTCTCTCTCAACTTGATGCCAGCATGACTGCTTTTATATCCATAAGCCAACTTCTTCGTTTGCTTAATTTTGATCTTAAGGAAGGATTACAAAGTGGCATATATTCCATGTCTTGGATGGCAAGCAATTATAAAAAATTAACAAAAAATAGTTTTAAGATCAATTTAAGTTATGATTGGATCGATATATAATCATTAACTATTTTTCATATAGTGCTAATTAATTTCTAACTATGAATTGATAGAGCCAGGAAACAACTCGGTTAAATTTTAAGCATATATCCATATATAACGTATGTCAATTGGTATCTCCTCAGTTGCTTACTTCTATATTAAGATTAACATAACACATCTGTAGTACACTTTGTTTTTTCTTTAACTAACTCGATCGATCATCTGATCATTGTAACATTGCTTTCACAAGAAAAAGAAAGCTATAAAGCACACTTATCAAACTTCTAAAACTTAAGCGTTAAGCTCTAGTAGTTCATAGCGCAAAAAGCTACCACTCCTTCTCCACTCTTCTAATGCTCATGAAAGCAATTCCAGGAGATCATCTTGTTGTGTGTGCATTGGATGCCACTAACAATCATAGCTTGGTTTTAGCTGCCTCTCCCAAGAACAGACTTTATGCTTGTTTATTACAAAGAAAACGAACTTGCCATTTACATGTAGGGCAAAGCTATCACTAGTAAGTCGTTGCTTCGTCTTATACTACCAAAGTTAGTAACTCTACTTCCATCTATATAGTGTTGTTGGATTATGCTGGCTACTTGCAATTAAGGCGGTGTTTATTTGCCAAACTTTGCAAAAAGTTTTTGCATTGAGAAGTGTGCCACGAACTTTACAAAAAGTTGTTGCATTGATTTCTATATGCGCGCGTGGGAGGGTTTTTGCAAACTTTGCAAATGAGTGGTTAGTCCATTTCGCAAAAAGGATGAAAAACCACGAAAACTTTTTACAAACTTTGCGAATTTAAACACCCGCTAAGTGTAAGAAAGACTAATCTGTGTGATTTCGACTGGTGATTGAAATGATTTGTTGCAATAATAACGCAACTCCTGATGGTGCCAACCGCCCAACCCTGATGCAAAATGAAGTTAATCAGGAATAGTACAGAAGAGACTTTCCTGGCCCCATTTCTTGCAGTTAGAAAACTTTTCTACTACAAGACAGTTACCTAAAATCAAAAGGATGTCAATAATAAAGTGACTACTCGATGAGTGGAGGCGAAAGCATTCACCATATATTCTCATAACTTGTGCAGGATTACTAGTGATCTGCACATAGTTACAGAAAGAAGAACAGCACATAAGATTCGTGTCAATGACAGAGATTAGATTCCATGCACTATCAATATTCTTCCATAGCAATTAAAAGTGACCCTTTTACTTCGTAACTTTTTTACATTTACGTTTGGACAAGGAGCTAGCTACAAGGTTTTTATTTCTTAAACAAAAGTCTCAACATATTTATGTTGTTTAAGCATATAATTCGTGCAATAGTATTATCTGTTTCAAACAGGACACTTACAAAAAAAAAAGATTTTTTTTATATCCGTACCCAAAAAAAAACGTTTGCAAGCTGCATTCAAAGTTTTACAAGATTTCCATTTCATGTGACATACTATATATATATGATCTAATTATTAATGGCTAAGATGAATCGCGAGAATAGTATATAACGATTTCGATTACACAAATAACCTGTGTGTTCAGGTTGGTTTACAATACCACTGATACCTACCAAGAATATTGTTGTGCAGGGGTATGACAGGCAAAGATAGTCTACCCGGAGAGACCTCATCAAGTCATCATCCTCCCAGGGTAGCCACTTCTATATGTGGATGGCGATCCTTAAAGGAGAGTGTGGGAATAGAACCGTATGCTTTTATTCATTCCGTTTACAGCTCCCAGAAAAGTAGATTATATTCCTCCTATATGTATGGACAAGGGGGGAACAAGATCCAGGGTTTCTCCACTGTTCTAACTCTAATCGACGACAACCGTTAGCAAAACATGGGGGACCAAACGAAGTATGCCCACACTAAGAGAACCAAGCAATATTTTGTGGCATATGTAGAGTTACGTTGTAGCTTAATTTATCAGGCAGCTAGGGTTCGTAGATAAATGGAATCCGATGACATCTAGAACATACTCTTTGAAGGAAGTAAGACCTTGCATCGCCTAAAAACAATACAAGCTGCCTGATAAATGGAATCCGATGACATCTAGAACATACTCTTTGAAGGAAGTAAGACCTTGCATCGCCTAAAAACAATACAAGCTTTACAATAACAAACATGTGATGCTAACTGATCACCACCTGCCTACCGTATCCTGGTATCTTTTTTGGGTAAACTGTATAATCTTTTTCATCAACCTAATATGTGTGCAATACTTCTTTTAAAAATAAATAACAAAAGATTTATTCATAAAAATGCTCGAATTGGTCACGCGCAACCTACCACACACTACATGTTTCTGCAAAGAGAAATTTTAGAATGTTTGAAAATAATGAGAGTCGTACATTCCGAGAAATCGGACGGTGGAAACAAAGGGAGTACCTAGAGGTACCTAAACAGAGGTACCAAGTGGTACCAAAATGTACCAAATCCATACCAAAATAGGAAAGGTACCTTCCGGTACCTCTCGGTACTTTCGGGTACCTTTACCAAAATAGAAAAGGTACTTCACGTTACCTCTTGATACTTTTCAAGCATTGTAAAATAGCTCTTCTGCAAATTCTCTAATACATTAATTGTTAGAGAAGCAGCATTATAAGGACGCATTTTGGGAAACCTTAGTGACGAGGTACAAAATCACAAGTAAATTCAAAGAGCACTGAGAGACTCTAGTCATAGTTTATTAGTTTAATCTGTATAGGTACCAATCTGGGGTATATGTTATCTTGTCCAAGGACATACGTGTGGCATAACATGGATGCAGGAACCAACGCAAAATGCTGTCTGCAGGTATCGGAATCACGACCGGGAGCACTTTATACCTTTTGGACCAGCAGTACGAACGCATCAGCTACGGTCGATTATTGTCCGGCTTGATCTATGGCCACCGTATTGACGTGATAGTCCACGGTCGGAAGAATCGGTACCAAGCAGCCGGCCGGTAGAGAAATGGAGAGCTAGCAAGAAGGTCGGCCGATGCCTTCGATGTATGTCATGACAAAGATGTCTATAGGAAAGTAGGAATTGAACTAAAAAAATTCAAAAGGTGTCTAGAGTCTAGACTCTAAATTAGAAAATACTACCTCCGTTCTAAATTATAGATCGTTTTGGCCTCTTAGGTTCATCACCTTTGTTATACACCTTGATATAAACGCTATGTCTAAATTAATAGTAAAATTTATGTGAACTTAGAAAATAAAAAACGACCTATAATTTAGAACGGAGGAAGTAGCTTTTTATTTTTATATATATATATGTACGTAGAGGCGCGCATGTCTACGCGTATACTTACTAGATGAAACTATATATGCTTTACTTTTGGATTTGTATAGTACATGTGTATATATGCGCGAGGACCGGATCAAGAGAAAAGATGCGTGGAGGACGTCCGGCCCTGATGTGTGTATACCTTTTATAAGCAATAGTAACTAGGAAGGATGACACGCTAACACCGTGCCGTGTGTGTGTGTATATATATATATATATATATATATATATACACACACTATTCTGTGTCCACCTGATCCTACCGTCGGTTTGGATCACACGTGAGCCCCATCACCCGCCCGCCACCTCACGGCTCGACTCGGCTCCGAGATACAGCCGCCGCGGCGCCCACCAATTAATTACGCAAAAAACCGATCCTCAAATTTCTCTATTTCCCATTAAGCATACACACAGAAGCATCGCCGTCCTCATTCGTTCGCTGTGCAGTCCACTGGCGACCTCCGCTGCCCCTTACCCGCCGTCCTTTAGGTAGGATCTGCAGCAGCCCAGCGATGTCAGACACTCCCTAACCGGCGACATCGTCTAGAGCTGCCGGCCGGTGATAGCATCAGATCCCAGCGCTAGGCCACAGTTGCTGGCGCGCTGAGACCGTGACCAGGCAGCGGCCCTCCTTGCGACGAGACGGCGGCAGCCTGCCTCCTCAACGCGGCGCCGCGGCTCCTCCGACACGGCAACGCAGGGGAAGAGAGGCGGCATCCTGTGCCCATGTCGACCAAATCGTGCGTGGGAAAAAAGGATCCAGGTGAGCTGCCGCACATCCCAAAATCCCAAATTAAATTGATTTTGTTTTAGGTCTAAATGTCTAATCATGGTTTGCTGATGCTAAGCAGATCCGATTTTGTTTATCATTTTGTGGCCAGATGTACTATTACTAATTGATGCCGCTGCGCACAGGAGACAAAAAGCGGAGGTCCTTGCCGCAACCCTGGTCTTGGCACCTATTTCGTCATCAGCAAGAATCTACTTTGCTATACCCTTACACGGATCCGGTAATCCGGCTCTGGCAGACGTAGCTTCTCGAACACTGCCTTTGGCATGACGCTCACGCTTGCGCCAAGATCATAGAGTGCTCTCTCAAATATGAGCGCACCGATGGTACACGGGATGGTTGGACATCCCGGGTCCCTCTTCTTCTCGGGAGTCCTCTCAGCAATGGCTGCGCTACACTCCTCTGTCAGCTTGACGTAGTCCGAAGTTGTCAGTGTTATCTCATACTTGCGAGCTAGTATGTCTTTGGAGTAGCGAGAGTAGGTAGGAACTTGTAGAGCATCCAAGAGCGGCATATTGATGGTCAACCTACGCACCACTTCAACAAATTTCTCAAAGTTTTCATCAATTTTACCTTTGCGGAAGTGTGGCTTCTTTGGTAGGACTTTCGTGTCGCTCCCAACCATATCAAACTCTGGCTCGAGCGTCTCAATCTCTGGCATCTGAGCTGGCGCCTTTTCCTTCTCCTTCGTGGTCATCTCCGCCTCGGCAGCTGGCTTAGGCTTCCTTGCTTTGGCTGGAGACTCTGGATCCACTGTTTCTTTTCCCGAGTGAGTCTGAATAGCTTTGGCTATCTCTGGGAGTACGGCTGACCTGGCAATCTTCCTTCATTGCTTGATAGGCGTCCGACAAGCTGGGCCATCTGTGTTTCTATCATCTTCATCATGTTGATCACTTGGTGGTTCAAGCTTCCGACCTCTGCAACTTTTACGTCAATGTTCTCTAATGCCTTGTCCATAGCCTTGAACTTATTTGCGGTAGCCATATTCACCTTGCCTTACTCTTCCATGAACTCCTTCAACTGAATACATAGAGGCACTGCGTTCTGAATAGAAGAGCTCGCGTTGAATTGAGGCCTACCTTGTCCGTAGCGGAAGTTAGACTGGGGGTACCAATCTCATTTCTTGATGTAGTCGAGCACTTTAGCTTCTTTTGGACAATTCTTCTGGACGTGGCCGTACTCACCACAATCTTCACATGTTGGTCTAGCTTCGGCTACCTTCAAATCTTGAGCTTCTTTCTTCTCCATCTCCATCTTCTCGAACTTCCTCATGAGAGAGTCGATCTTTCCTTCGAGCAGCTGTTCACGATCCACTTGCAATACACTTTTTGCATTCCCGGTCTACGGGGCTGGCACTAGGCGCCCAGTTGATGCCCATGTATCGTTGTCTGCCACCTTCTTGAATAACTTGAAAGCTTGAGTAGGGGTGAGGTCAATCATCGAACCTCTAGCGGATGCGTCGATGATGATTCTTGACGTCGGTTGCAGACCTTGATAGAACTTCTGAACGAGGTCTTCTTTTTGGAGCTTCTGATGAGGCACGGCTCAGACGTAGTCGTTGAAGCGATCAAAAGCTTCTGCGATCGTCTCCATTGGGTATTGCGTGAAGTTGAGAATCTTGTTGCGCAAATTCTGGGTCTTGCCTGGCGAGTAATACTCCTTTAAGAAGGATGTCATCAGATGATCCCAGTTCTGCACTGTGTCTGGTGATAGCGAGTAGAACCACTGTAGAGCCTTCCCCTCCAAAGAGAACGGGAAGAGCTTTGCTCTCATCTGATCTTGAGTTACCCCCTCCATGTCGAAGGTGAGGCATAGCTGCGTGAAAGCTTGAATATGAAGATTAGCATCTTCTTTACCAGCGAACGGCGAGTTCTGCACCATCCTCAGCGTCGGGATCTTAATGTCGAACGGTCTTGCAATGCTCGGGATGAACAACTCCCCAATAGTATGCTTCGGTTGCGGTGCTTCTTCCATCTTGTCTTTCGATTCTTCTCCCTTCGGTGTTGTCGGTGGAGTTTCTCCTGAGGAGGATTCCTCTGTCTTGCTTGAATCTCTCAGCTCGAGTTTCTTCAGTTGTGCTTCGCGTCTCCTTTGCTTGTAAAGTTTTTCTGGATCATCCACAAAATTTTTCGGTTTGTTGGAGAGGTAGCCGTCCATATCCTGTTAGCGGTTAGTGAAAAGAAAGTATATACATGATCTAAGAAAAAGTTTTTGTGAACTAAGTCAGATGAATCTGTGGCTGAATTTTTAAGAGAGTTAGAACAGATCTAATCTAAAAGATTGAAAAAAATCAAAAATAAATCTAATCTAGAGAAAAGTGTTGAAACAGATTTAATCTAAAGAAAAAGTCAGAAAATATTTACGATTGCATCGCTAAATTAGAACTTGATCATTAGTCCCCGGCAACGGCGTCAGAAAATCTTATTGGTGGCGCAAACGCACACCAAGATCCACCGCAAGCGCACGGATCATTGTAGCTCTTCCCTCAAGAGAGTATTCCCCCAAGCTTTATCAATCCGTGGAACTAAAGACACAAGATCCAATCTAACTAGTAAAGAAACGCTGTAGAGTGTCAGAGGTAGCAAGAGAAAGCATAGAGATAACCAATCTAGATCGCCTAAATCATGCAAACGCTGTAGTTCTGAGCAAAGTAGTGAAGCAAGCAAGATGAGAATCTCATTGAAAGCATCTTTAAATCATAGCCTCCGGTCAAACTCCCGAGGATCATCGCCATACACGAGTAACGTCCCGTCACGATGCTCTCTATCTGCGAGATGAATCACAAGGGCACGTTCTACGAACGTGTTGAACATCCTTGGTAGATCCGGTATGAACCCCTAGCCACCATGGCTAAAAGAACATCCTAATCGATCTATCTTGATAATAGATCTTAGAAGAAGCAAACCCAAGAACGAGCAAAATCGTAGAGAAAGGCACTTGATCGCTAAGAACAATCGGAAACTCAAATAGACTTCACTATGAATGATTGAATGTACATCATGATAACCACCAGGATTCTACCTTGATCTTGATGAACTAGCTCCAGAACTCCGACGTGGTCTTCCTAGCAGGGTTCCCACGTCGACTAGGGCAAACCCTAGACAACTAGCACGACCCTCAGCTCTCCGAGAGGTGTCCCTCTAGCTTCTCTGCTCCTTCGGCGTCGAACGAAAATGAATTGATGGCTCCTGAATGAAATGGGAGCTATTTATAGCCCTGGGAAGCCCTAGGTCAAAGGGGAAGGCGAGGGGCCACAAGAATGGCCTGGGCAGCGCGGCCAGAGGGGGCCTGGGCCGCGCGGCCTGGCCCATTCTTGGGCCTCCTCGGCTTCATCTTTTTTCCCAAGCTTCATGATCGGATCTGGAATGTTCCTCTCTATGCATGTGGGTCCTGGACGTCGTTTACTTCGGGATAAAATTATCTCTTGATGACTTTCCATTTGAACTTGTCTTCATCTCGAAGTAACTTGATCTTATCTTCATTTGTTTAGTCCTTAAGTAATCTTAGAGTTTGGTGAGATGGATCTGGGCATGAGTGGGCTTCTACTCCATGTTCTGGGCGCCTGGGCCCAGTAGGCCTGCTTCATACGGGCTTCCAGCCTTCGCTTTACACTTGTCTCGAATTTAGCCCAATGCCGTCTTGATTTTATCATTTATCCTGCATAAACCAAAATACTCCAAAAACACATGCATATACGAATATGTCCCGATTATAGAGTATGATCATTAGTTTAGACATTAAATCTATGCAATTATCGAAGTTAAACAGGGGTAAAAGTGTGTCATTTAACAGCGCCAACAGTTTCTTATCCCTTCTTTCCCCTCTTGGTTTTTTTTTTCGGTCTCGAACTTGATGTTCTTCTTAAGAACAGAGAAGGACAAGAACTGAGAGGAGAGAGGAAAAGAAAAACCGAGAGGGTAGAGAGAGCGGGTTGAAGCAAGCTTTTTTTTTAATGTCCAAATTTGTTTAGTACTGGTTTGCGTTGCGCACCGGTAGTAAAATGGTGCATTTAGTACCGGTTTCACAACCAATACTAAACTGCATGTAATTTTAGTCTCAAAATTTTAGTACCGGTTGGGGAAACCGATACTAAACGCGGCTTCCCAGCCGGTACTGAAAGTCAGTCGTTTCTCTAGTAGTGTGAGGATGCACAGACTCTAGATGGGCACACTTCTTTTAGTGACGGATGTACCTTTTTTTCTAGACACAAAATCAAAATAGTGGCCGTATAAAAAATTCTTTTAATGACATAGATGTGCTTATTTTTTTCTAAAGATATAATTTAAATAGTGCTCATATAAAAAAATGCAAAAAAACAAATTTTTGCTACAGTACCATAGGCACTCGGAGGCCACCGATCCTCCGGCGATACAGATGCACTTACCGACCATATAAGCCGTAGAAAATGTAGTGCGTGGAGGACGTACGCACGGACGACTGAATTTCTTTTCTTCCGGTATCGACGGCACCCCTCTCCACCTGGGAAGAACCCTGCCGGACCAAAGCTCCGGCGACCGGGGTGGCCGGCGGTCAAGCCGATCGTGCAGAAAGGCGCCGGCGACGCCGCGACGTTCGCGCGCGTAGCGCAACGGATTCATTGTTCCGTAGGCGGATCGTCCACTGCCGCGCGCGACCAAAAGGGCCGCACGGGAGCCGCGTGTACTATATACGCCGCACACGTAGGCACGAACGTATAGCCAGCTCTTGACGGGGCTGCAGTGTCTAACAGCTTGGTCAGTGGTCGTCAACACACGTGCACAAACTAGCATAGTAGTCGCAGGGGGCTGGACTGTATATCGCCATGTGTTACACTTGCAGTACTCCACACGTAACTTAATTTTCCGATTCACTGCAGCCATATGTTGCTGTTCTCACCTTCTTTCTTTCGTCCTCTCGTGTCGCTTCTCACGGCTCGATCCTGGCCTGCGTTTATATGTTTCGCGAAAAGAATTTACAGTATGTCGGACACAAATTTGAAGTATTAAATATAGACTAATTACAAAACTAATTACAGATTATGTCAGTTCATTGCAAGACGAACCTAATGAGTCTAATTAATCCGTCATTAGCACATGTTTACTGTAGCAATTTATTGTCTAATCACGACCTAACTAGGCTCATTAGATTCGTCTCGCGAAGTACACTCCATCCATATAATGGGTTATTTTTTCGACTACATTTAATATGCATGCATGTGAAGGAACGTACTCGAAAAAAATTTCGCGAAACATCTAAACAGCGCCCTGCGAAACAAGATGAAGATCGCTGATGCTGACATACTATATAGTTAATTAATTACCACTACTACAGAGATAGGTAGCTAGCTACGCGTACTTTTATATTTCCGTTCCAACACGCTACATAGCCAGAATTGCATTTTTAGTAGCTAGGGCTGGATAGGTGGAATCTGTATGTCCGGCTGCTACTGGCCGTACGTACGCATTCTATCGGCGCGAGATGTACCGTCAACTCGGGGATAAAAAGAGGCTACGTAAGACCTGCATGCCAAAAGGAAAGAGAAAAAAAAAGTGGCCGGGAAGGAAAGCAAAAACATGCACACACGTGTAGTCTCATTTGTGGTTTCGATCTTCTGCATGCCCTGGAAATCTACAACGGCGACGTACGCTCGTTCAGTTGTTCTAACCTTGCACGTCTGTCGCTCGTGCCATCGATCTCGTGGTGTGATCACCCATGACCTTTACCTCGCGTTTAATATATATTTCCTACATGGGACGTAAGTACGACGTGTAAATGTTTGCCGTGTCCATCCGTATCAGCACAGGAAGATAAATCTTGGCACTGTTAGTTGGGTCAAATAACACAAGTTGGTCGATGATCTATCCTGCCGGCACTTGGTGATAGTCACACATGTCCACCAAGTGCATGCACACACACAGTTTGTGGACGCGAGAGACTCGTGAATACAGACGACGACTTTCCATGGACATCGACGGAGATATGACAATTTAACTGGTGGAGATCGACAGCTCCCTAGCTCTCACTACTCACCGCGCACGCGAACCAAGAGGAATTACATATGGCCAGCGTGCGAACTGATCGCTGAAAGTAAGCCAGACGATAATACAAGTGGATGGACAATTAACTGGTGGAGTGTTTTACCATGGGCCATCTAATTACGAAATGACTAGCTATATAGCTACTGTACGTACTCTGCAGTAAAGAGCACTGACCCAGCTGAAAATAATGCAATCCACGCATTTTTTTTACAATAATATATGATGCAGGGCTCTCCGGCGTGTTTTGTCAGAAAAAAAAAGGTATGGGTATAGCTAGGAGGTCAATGTAGTGTACCCTGCAGGCTGATAGGTCATATCCTTCCACTATATATGGCCTCAACTTGCAAAACAACGAATATTACCTAGGAGTATATATACGGATTAGCCAGTGTGTGGTCAACGCAGAGGATTGGCTCGAACTAGGCACGTCAAGTGAAATTGGAGCCATTCGTCGTGTACCTACTACTATCGTGGAAGAAGTACAAACAACCATGCAGCGAGATGTTGTACGCACTGTACATTCTCCGTTCCTAATCCCTACAACCCAGCTGGGTCATGATCTGCTTGCTACAAGTAATTAATGGCGTACCTCTATGTTTGTGGCTGGCTACCTCTAACTTATGTGAAATAGAAATCATTTTGGACAACGACACGGTCTCCAAAATGTAACTTTGACTTCTTTTTTTAAAAATATTTATTAAAATATAATATATTTGTATTTTTATAGAAATACTTTTGAAGACAAATCTATTCATATGGTTTTCACATTTCCAAACTCAACGAATTACAAGTTATTTGTGATTTATATTCCTAATGTTTAAATACAATCTAGTCCAAAACAACTTCTATTTCAATATAGGAGGGAGTACTTCTAATTCCAATTAAAAAACAAATTAGCATGTCGAGAAGCATACATCATCAATCCATCATGCCAACATAATTAAAGAAACAGAAACAACTTAAGTACAAGTAGGAAGATGACCTTGCCACCTTTCCATACGGTTCCACTTAATTTTTCAAACGACTTGTCTGATATGATCTGTTGTGTACGATCTTAGCCATTGCGAATTCTAGTGACAACTCTAGCCTGAAATTAAAGTCAATGGTTCCCCCCAAATCACTGGAGCTCAGATGACAACTTGCATGGTATATATTATATACAGAAAATAAAAAAAAACTTTTGTTGAACCTTCTTAGCCGCCCCAGAACGTGCATTGCAGGGTCAGCCTCTTGAGAAATTTAGTTTATTGGTTCCCCATGAACACTCTTCAAACAAATGAATATCCTCAAGAAATATTGTTTTCTTTCTCTGTAGGTACGGTGTTGCTTTCATCCATATATGTTACTAGCTTCTTGCACATGCTAAGAGATACGTTTTACCTTTCACCATGTCAAATTCAAAGCATGCTGATTACTTAGGCGTGCCAGCAAGGTCGCATTCTAGCTACAGGGAAGAGTTAGCCCAGACAAATACATAGGTGTAAAGCGAAACGGGGCCTGGGGTGGAACGGGCGCCCGCCCTAGGACTGGCGGCGCCGGAGAGGGGGCGGCCGACGGCGGCGGCCCCTAGGGTGCCGGCGCACCCTAGGAGGAGGAGGGGGACGGCAGCCCGGCTGCCGTCCTTGCCGTCGTGGCGCCCTGGAGGTGGGGAGGCGGCGGCGACATGGCGGCGGCGGCTAGGGCGGCGGCGCCTAGGGGGAGAGGGGCTAGAGAACTAAAGGGAATTACCCTTTTGATTTATTGCTTGATTAATTTGGTATAAGGCCCCTTGATTATATAGGCTGACTCGACTTGACTCCTAAGCAATCTAGACCTTAATTTCCTAAACAATCTAGATACTTTTCTAAACAATCTAGATCTAATCCTAAACGTAGAGGCAACCGGCGGCCCGTTAGAGGCGCCGCTGCCTGGCCACGTGGGTCCCACCTGGACCCTAGGCACGGCTATCCCGGTGGCCCTCCCGTTACGCATAACAATAGGCCTCCAAAGAAAAAGTGACGTTGCTGTCGTAGCATAATAAGCTGCATATATAACTCCAAAGAAAACGAAGCAAACGGCCAAATAAATCGACTCTTCGACGAAGCATGCACTGTGCACATGAATATGAATGTGTACTAGCAACTCGTATCTTGTAACTTGTTGGTTCTTCCATCTTCCGTTGAAAATGAAGCTTGTCTTGGTCTGCAGGGATATCACCATGTGCACGGAAGTGACTGTTAACTGACTGGCATCCAGTAGCTGACAGGCAAAGAATATACTAATACAAGTAGCTTAGTGTGTACTGCTACTTCAACTATATATATACGTCTATTTTATGGAGCTAGAAGGCTATGGGTTTCTGCACCTTTTTTCAGCAATTCAAGGGATTGCATGCTATATTATAAATATAACTGAAGGCTGGAGCACTGCTGGGACTGACCTTTAGTACCGGTCGAGAAGCCCCAGTTAGTATGGTTTTGAAACTTGTATTATTGGCCCGTATCAGTTGGTCATACCAACGGGTAGTGTTACCATCCGGTACTAAATGATTCTTCTTTTTTGTTTGCTATTTTCGTTTAATTTTTCCTATTTGTTTGTTTTAATTCATATTCATATTTGTGCCCTTTGCGCACGTTTTAATATATATTGATCTAGCATAGCAAACATTACGTGTATTATACATATACAATTTATATACACTTCAAATATTACAAGTATTTTTTTTCCAAATAATGAAGCATTGCACTCTCCCAAGCTCCCGCTTCTTAGACTTCTCATGATGCCCTACAGGAGTTTTGACCTTGCCACGAGAGGAACGACGAACATCCACACCAGAGCGCCCTCCCTCCAGCACAAGGAGCCATATTGACTGTACACCATTTTTATTTTTAAATACAATGAAACAATATTAGTATTATGAAGGATGCAATTATGTTTTTGAAGCATAAAACATAGCATCAAATGAGCAGAAGACATGACTCTATTTTCTTGTTTCTTTTAATCTAATATTTGCAAGGACCAAATTATGAACGATTTAACCTTATTTTTCCTCTACCCTTAGATTAATCAAATTCTTTAACCAATATGAAACATTAACGCATTACATCCAAAAAATTTAAACTCAGATGCATGTATAAAGAAAAAATCACTCCATTCTCGTTCATTCTATAAATCACAAATTTCTCTAACTATAAAGTCCAAAACATAACATTCTAACCAAAGAAAGAGGGAGAATGAAGCTGCTAACCTTCAAAAATGGGCAATGCCTCCCTAAATCGCCATGGATGAGTGAAGTTCGAGGTCTTAGTCAAATGCGCTGGCCTGACTTATTTATATGGTGCATATTAGTACCGGTTAGAGGCTCTACCTAGTAAATGGTGACATTTAGTGCCTGTTGACCCTTCAAAGAAGGCTGCCACATAGTACATAGTACTTATCCATGAGCCGGGTTTTGTGTAGAAAAATAAGCATGTGCTCTTTTTTCATGCTAGGAGAAAAATCAATAAGAATATTGATTTCATTGAGATGAACTTCAAATCAACCATTTGACTAATGGACAAGGTTGCCTTGGCCATGTCTAAGCCGTTCTTTCAGAGCTAGATAGTCATGACTTATGAGATGATGATATATATATTATGAGTTGTTTTCCAATGCTTGAATAGTACCATAAGGTACTATAAGAGGTACATTTTCTATTTTGGTAAAGGTACGGTACCGAGAGGTAAGTTTCCTATTTTGATATGGATCCTACATATTTTGATACCAATAGACCTTTTTTCAAGGTATCTATTGGTACCTTTTATGTCTCAGCTGTTTATTTAAGTCTGATGAACCTTATTTGTTTTAAGTATTATAAAATTCTTCATTTATTATATATGCATCCATCAATAATCTTGTCAGTAACTAGAACTTAAGCATGCATGCTTTTGATGGCTATACACATTATCAACATAAAGACATGATATTACGTGCTGCTGGACGACGCCACATGCAAGTCAATAACATTATGAAGACGAAGAATCTTATTACCATGATGATAATTTTCTGTCCTGACCCTCAAATCAAATCGATTGGACCTTTGACCATTGGGAGCAGATTACTACGTACGGGCCATACGACGCACGAACTTGATCGATCATGTGAACCTGTAGGCCGGCGGTGCACATCAGCAGCATGTGCTAGCTTGACGCAACGCTCAAGGGAATGCACAGTTCCTAGAAAGCTCAGGACACCGTTGATCTCCCAACATGTATGCAGATGTACTCTCTCTCTCCCTCTCTCTATATATATATGCCATTTTCGCATAGTGTGAATTTTGCGCCACGTACTACGATGACTTTTTCCTTTCCCTTCATGCTAGACAAGCTAGCGATCAGGGTGAGAAATCGGTTACACACTTAGATCAACTCCGGCCCAGCCCTCAAATGGGGCTCTATCTCTATTTTAGTCCTTCAAGTTGAAAAAAAAAACAACTCCAGACGGGCCTCTAAACAAGCCTCCATTTAGTGGAGGCCTCCAAATGTTGGTCCAGTCCCCCTAGATCTGGAGGCCCTCTATTTCCACCTGACACGTGAACCTCACCTCATTTTTTCCTCTTCCTCCTCTCTTTCACTCGCTCCTGTCACTGACACTGGCAGGAGAGAGAAGCCGCACATGTGAAGACGATAAGGTCGGGGCGCTCCGCCTCGATGACCCGGCCCAGGAACCACGTGGTGTTGAGGTTGGAGCAGCGTGCGCTGCCGGCGTCCGGCGCCGTTCCCGAAGTGCATGTTCACCACCTACAAGCACCAGCAAGCAACAGGCGACGGCGAGCGAGATCGATTAGCAACGGACGAGACGGGGGGAGCCAGGGAGAGAAGGCCTGAGCTGAGCTGAGCGAGCGGGAAACTCACCTGTCAGGTGGTGAGACGGGCGCGGCCGGCGGCGCGGGGAGAGGCAGGGGCGTGCGGGAGGGAGAGAGGGAGGAGGGTTGTTGTCGCTGACAGGTGGGACCCACTCGTCAGATTGATTTAGGGGGCATAATTTGATCAGCCAGGTTGGAGCGGGTAGATAATTTAAAGCTCCTATATTTTAGATGCCCCTAGAAAAGCAAAATAGGGGCTCAAATATAGATGGTGGGCTGGAGTTGCTCTTACACTCACTTTTGGCTCCGTACTAAAGAAATGTGAGTCCTAGAGTTTGGCAGTAGTTTTTTTTTCATATCGTAGAAATATGATAATTGCAGCTCTCCAATTGTTTTTTTAAGGAAAATGTGCTAAAGGGGTGTCGATCGATCCAACTTTGGTGCGCATGTGTGGTGTATGAAGGACCAATGAAGCTGAAGGCAGGACGTAGCATGGCATGTTGGGAGGAGAAGAAAGCAGTGAGAAACTGCCTATGAGAACCTTATTCCTGAGCCCAAGTTGCTAATAGCATCTCACCCATGCATGCATACCGGCCTCTTCAGTGTGGCTAAGATAGACATTGGGTCCGACCCGCACTCATCAGAAAATAAAATTCATTTGATTTATACATTATACTGGAAAGTAAACAGGCAATTTTGTGGGCTAGCTGAATATGGTTTCATTTGCATATATATATATATATATATATATATATATATATATATATATATATATATATATATATATATATATATAGAGTGCGACTATTGGGAGCCCAGGGCTTCCTATGCTTATTAGAAGCCCCAGCCAACCAGCCCACTACTGTCCAACCCAACTAGCTAGCCACCACCCACGTGCTCCCACCTCCCACCTCTCTGCGCACGTCACCTGGTCTCCACGCCACTGGTCCGTACATCATACAAACCTAATGTTACAGGCATATAAAGTTTATGTCATACAAAGTGTATGGTAAGGTCATACAAAAACATTGTCGGGGTCATATGATCCTAGTGAACAAAGTTGACAAATGCGACCTGACACACCTGCCACCTGACGCATGCATGCATGCAAGCCCATCATTTTTTCTTCCTTTTTTCGCTATAATTTTTCACTCGAACATTCAACTGAGAAATGGTTTTCACCACTAGATTCGTGACATTTTTACGGATAATTTGAGATCCATTGTGAATATATTTTTTGAATTTTTTCAAATTTCAATTTTTTTTTAAATTTCAGCACCGACCACGATCATACATATCAATCAAGCGTAGCATACAAACTGCCATGTCATATCAACCTCGACAAAAAGTCATACAAACATGTTCAACGTACCCCGCGCACTCTACTGGGCCGCTGTCCCCGCTGGCCGGCGCACTCTCCTGGGATAAATCGCAGATACATCCGTACAGCATACCAAGCCTATAAAACGAGACATATCACCCTACAAAACGAGACCCACGCAACACGGTGCATACCAAGCTACAAAACGAGGCGTACCAACCAGTCAAGCGAGTGGCCGCGCACGTATTCGCTAGACTCAATCTGTACAACATACTCACCTATCAAACGGAGCATATAAACGATAGAGTTCATGATTTTGTGAGCCCCTCCAGGAAATATGTAAAAGCCCATGCTATAAATTGGGAGGCTGCTCAGACAGCTATTAGTCAGAGTCAATTTTCCTCCAGAAGTTAGGAACTTGCCTTTCCAAGGATCCAACCTTTTCCAAGCTTACTATCTCTCACGAGCATGCACGAAACAGTGATTACAAAATTCCGTTAGCATAATGGATGTCACAAGGAAATGAATATTGGGGCTCTTTTCTTTTCTTTTCTTTTCTTTCTAACCACTTGTTCTCTGAATATTGCTCATTCAAAGTTCAGAATACTAGTTTATATGCTTTTATGCTAAGGTTTTTATGCACGAAGAGACTAGGTCACATGAATGAGTTATATTAAAATAGAATGCATTGTGTGACAATCGTAGAACCACAACCAATAAAGCAACACATAAATGTGTGACAATCCAAACGACAACCAAGAAAGCAACCAAGAGAGCAACATTGTATCACTGCGGATCCATCACAAAGGACAAAAAATTGTATACAAAGCTTTTGGTTTCTGTTGCAAACTACTTTGATTTCTATACATCCATAAACACTAGACAGCATGTATCTAACTTCAAATTGACATCGGCAAAGATCTTGTCATCTCCAGCCTTCTCACATTGCTAGAACTCCAAATCTGCAAAAAAAAGCTCTGTATGATGGCATATAAACTTGTAAGGTCAGGCATATAAAAATCAACACAATTCTGAAACACAAGTCTAATATGCACAAAAGCACAAGCCAACATGATTGCCACCGCAGCTCGACTTGCGATGCACATGTGCTTGGCAATCTGGCAAATCTCAACCAGAGTACCTGTGCATAGAAAACAGCAAAGAGAAGCATACAAGGTCTAACCACTGTAATCCCAATTATTAGACACAAAACTCAAAAATCCAAATCAATAGGCTGCTCACCCAATTTCTGTACATGGATTTAAAAAATTAAAAAAGGCTTCTAGATTGATTTGTATGCTCGAATGCCAAATCTTGAATGTTGTTCACCAAAAGGAAAACTAGCATGCTCACGCCAACCAAAACAGCAACAATTTTCGCAAGTAATCAACAACTGATTCGTCTTCATGAATCAACAATTGATTCACCTTCAGAGGCATTTCATCAAACACATTACCTACATGACCATGAAAGTCTAGAGTACCGGCCACACTGTCAAGCCTCTTGATCATACAACTCGATCTGCAAGAAGGAAAAAGAAATTGAACGGAAGCCCATGAGGCTGGCCAGGATGGCCTGACAGAAGCTTTCAAAGGTCTCAGCGTTCCGGGACTCTCAATCCTTCAGATCTGAAGAAAATAAAAGAACAGAGATGCCAATCGTGAGTTCGTGAGTGCATGTTCAAGTAAGATTTGTGCATAAACGTAACCGTACCAAGGAGAGCGCACAAAATCAGTTTTTTTTCACATAATTAGGAGATTTTGTTTTGCTAACACAATTAGGAGATTTGGGGAACGGATGAGGAACTTACCTGCAGATTTGGGGACCTGGACGGGGAAAGAGCGAAGGACCAACCTGCTGTAGGATAGGGAGGCACTGAACTTGAGCTCACGACGAACACCTCCAGTGCTTCCTTGGGCATGCTCTGCAAATCAAATCGCATCCTAGCACAGAGTTGCTACAGATTCAGATTTTTTCCCCTACCATATTTGGGATTTGGGGAACCGATGAGGAACTGACCTGGAGACACGCAAGATGCAGGGGCACCACCGCTGCAGGGCCTTCACGGAGCTGCGAGAGGGAGGATTCCGCCGCCGGGGACGTCGTGTGTCATCGCCAAGACGCGCCAGAGAGGGGACAGAGCAGCCGGGCCTCGCCGGTGCCGCCTTGCCGGAGCTCTCCCATGGGCGAGCCGTGCAGGAAGGATCTTGGCCGCACACCGCCGGGGGAAGGGAGCCAACCATGGAGAAGGGGACACGCCAGCGTCGCCTCGCATAAGCTTTGCCGCACAGCTACGCCTGTGGAACGACGCTGCCGACGCCAGGGGATCCACCGCTCGAAATCCAACACCGACGGATCCGGTCATCCAACACCAACGGATCCGGCCGGGCTGTGCCGCTGGGCGTTCGCCGATGCCAAGCGCGAGGGGAGGAAGCTCGGGGAAGGAGGGCGAGTAGGCTTCGTCTTGCCGGAGGTGGGATCGCCGCCGCCGCCGCCGACGCCGCCAAGCACATCCTCCGCTGGTGGAGAGAGAGAGGAGAGAGAGAGAAAGTGGTGATTCAAATGGATGAGTGAGGTGAGGTGAGAGACCGACTCGAGCTCAAGTAGGCCCTAGGCGTGGCCTGGCTGGGTGCGCGGCTGCACGTGGTGGGGACTGCCGAGATGGTTGGGTGGCACCGGGCAGCGAGCTGGTTGGGTTGGCCGGGGCTTCCATTTCTTATTAGAAGCCCTAGGCTTCCAATATATATACTCTATATATATATATATATATATATATATATATATATATATATATATATATATATATATATATATACACACACACACACACTTATACTTATACCTTTAGTTAGAAATATACTGCAGTATTATTATTATTATTTGACCAAGGTCGACACAAAAGCTATATCCGTTAGATATATGCTCGGAAAAGGAATAAGTGTACTCATATGGAAGACCACGGTTCAACTTAGTTTATATATAGGTTCGTCTTTGGGATAAAGCGGTCTTGTTGTGTTTATTAACCGTATCTTAATTAGTTGACACATTAGGTGTGGAAACATGACTAGAGACCAACTGCAGGTCTCCTAATCTGCTACTCGCCTAACACGTTTAGCTTTCGGGCCTTTCGGCCGGGGTTGGATGACACAGATTGATCGGATGCATGCATGCACGAAACACACGTACTTAAAAGTGGTGCATGGCAGGCAGTGCAAAAGTAGGTACGGTGTTTGCATGTCCAGGCAACGGATTACCTAGCTTCAGGGACACATTTTGCACCATCCAAATAACACTGCTGTTACTGTCTTAAGCACATGCTTGAGCATGACTAGACTCAATCCAATTAAGCAGGCAACAACAGGATGATGAGGCAGAGTGTTATCTTCTCTCGATCAGTGTGAATAGAGCACGCACGCCCGTACATGCATTTTCGAAACGAAACTACTACCTACGCCATATTACATTTATGAGTTGAGTTCCCTTTTGCTGAAAAGAGAAAAAAAAAAGATATGACTGGAAATTTCGGGTGCATATCCCAGATAAGCATCTCCATGTATCACGTACACAGCCACTCCTTTTATCTGCATCTTTGTTTTCCTGTAGCACTACGGCACAAACAAGAGATAAAGATTAATTTACACCTGTCTGTCGTGCATGTGAAGCATATTCGGTGTTTGTTGAGGCGACAAAACAAAGGCCGATCGACGACGTTAAATTTCTCGCGAATCACGTAGGCATCTCTAGTGAATGTAACGAGAGCGCACAGTTCCTTCTTTTCTTCTTCCAACCTGCACTATGTAAAATGTGTACGGCCACATATAGATCTCATCTGGAACCATCCGATGCGCACTTCGCCGGTTGGTAAAATAATGATGCCTGACATTTGTATGGTCGGTCGTGTATATTCATCTAGAATTACTCGACAAACCATGCACAGCCATATGGCCACCTTCCCCGCCCTAAATAGCTCATAGTACGTAGTATATAGAATGTTGTCAAGTCTCTTTCCTTATAAAATTGCACAAGTGGCCAATGCTAATAAATTAGTTCGTCAACCTGTGCTCTCAACCTTTCACACAGCCACACCGGCTAATAATTTAAGAGATATAAGTTTTAGAAATTTATGAAAAGTTTTGCCATAGCTAAAAATCAAAACTGATTAGCCTGCTCGATCTCTTCAATTGTTATATGTATTCTAAGTTTCTAACATAACACCCATATAGGTACGTACTATTTTTATCATGTTGTGATAGAATTTAGTTAGCAATCATTATTCTATACATTTTTCATTCATATACATAGTAATTTTTTTGTACGTTGCATTCCACGTGCATGTTTGACATGTATTTAAGCTATATGCTTAACATGAAAATAACATCACTTCTTCCATAATTATATGCATGACCAATATAGTGACACACATATCATATCATGCATGTATATCTTAGGCTAATATTTTTAACATTAACAATGACAGAAATAGATAATCTAAAATTATATATTGGTGTACTTTGGGATATTTCAACCATGTATATCTTAGGTTAAAATTTTAAATATTAATAATGACAGAAATTGATAATTAAGAATCATATATTGGTGTACTATGGATCTTTTTTTTAATAATGATTCATGTCCATTTCGATACTGATTTATAAGTTATTTTTTGTAATGCAGATATGAGCAATTTAGATGCAAATTTACGGGTTACTTTAAATTATTTTGCATAATGACATAGGTGGGTAACAAGATATACTAAAACTATGTCCATTGTAAGAACAAATTGTAAGGAAAAGTAATTACTTTTGGCTCTTATAGTGGTCTAGGAATTACAACTAAGGTGATAAGGATTTTGGAACAAAGACACCACCGATCATATACAAGCTAGAACCAAACGGAAGCCAGCAACAGTTTCTTTTTTATGGTAAAAGCCAGCAACAGTTTTTGATTGGAAGCACATCAAAGTTCATTCTTTTTAGAAAAAGAAAACGTTTCTACATCCCATGAAAAGAATTCAGAATTTTTTAGGTATCAGATAGCTTGCAAATTTAACTCAATTGGCTTCAGTAAACTAGAAGATAGTAAATCCAAATTTCTCATTAAAAAACAACATGTTGATACATGGGGGACAGCGATTTGAGGACCATTTACAGGCCTTTCCTTGTACTTCCGGCACACTAAAAACGACATCCCCAGATTCTGATAGTGAGGGAGTGGGAGTGAATGCAAGCCACTAACCAGAAAGCAGGAAGACCAATCCAGAATAACCTCATTAGTTCCCCTCTTTGCATTTATCCCGTACCCATTTGCAGTGTGCAGAGAACATGCATGGCCAATTGGCCACACAACACACGCCACACAGTTGCAGTAGTAGTAAATTAAACAAGTAAACGACCAACTGCTAGTGATCGATGCACCCATGCAAATGGTGAGAGCAGGCGACCATGCAAGTGTCCAGCACCTGTTGCTAGCTTGCAGCACCTCATGAGTCAGTCGCCAAAACGAAGTACGCATCCAAAAGGTTTTTGGTTCCTTTGCTTACAATAACCTCATGAAAAGTGGTTGGCTGTAAGAAGAGCACACCGTACCGGAGGTCCGGAGCAAGAGCAGGTGTTGTTTTTTCGGCCAAGAGTCTCTGCACGGTCAATTCTGGGAAGTCTTCCCTCTTATCAGACGACCAAAGCCGATGCCCAAATGGTTCGTATCGCAGAATGTCTGTCATGTGCCTGGGATGTGTATTGTCCGCTCGATCAAGCAAGCATGCATATGTTCTGCTAGTTTGTTCCAACCTACTATATATGTATATGTGCAAATTTAGGATTGTTGTTGACTGACTTTTTTAGATTTAGCCATCACTAAATTAATTTTCATATAACCAGACCACACAAGATTGGTGGAATAATATATGTATTGGAAAAAAAGTATTTTCTACATGTCAATTTTTTATTTAAGATGGTCTTTTCTTAGATATCACTAGTTATATTAGGACTATGATGATGTCATAATGACTATGAGATAAGAGAAAGTTGTGTAGGAAACAAGTTATCTTGTGTTGGATGTATTTCCTTACTCTGCCTATTTGAAAAACTAAAACGACTTACAATTTGAAACCAAGGAAGTAATTGCTTTTATTTTTCAATTTCAGCATGAAAGAAGAGGCTTGGCTGAGAATTGAGCAAGTGACTATGTACCGTTGTACATCGAGCCCTACCATTTAAATCTCAAATTGAGTTACTCTTACGCTAGGCCATATACATAAATACTATCAAATTAGTGTATATTGTTTTAGGATATCTCAATAATTAATTGTTGTGCTGTGAGTGGACTCAGAACATTAAATTTCTGCCAAAACATAAGATATTGTATCAAATTAAAATTGTATCTTCAAGATGCATTTTCCTTATGTGCGGCGGCCTCATCATGTTTGGTTTTTCCCACATAAAAAATTCTACGCGGCAAAGGCTAAGGAATACGTACAGTTCAGCCAGTTCTGTTTATCTGTTTTTCAGTCAAAGCTAGCTTATTTTTACTTATTTTATTTTTTTCTCACATAATACTATTAAAACAGCCAAAATCAGTCACACCTAACTAACTTTTTTAACACCACATCGATGAAAGCTGGCACCGCTTCGATGCATCCGCTCTCATTGCATATATTTCGGATGGAATTTCAGGCGGCGACGATACATGGATTATTCCATACTCGCACAAATAAAGAGAGACAAAAAAAAACGCTAAAGAAAAGTTAATTGTATAACACAACGCCATGCGCATTTACATACGTCGAATCGTTTTTTTGCTGGCTTCATGGGGCATCTTGAGGTTGACATCCCCAACCCAGAGCCAGCCAACCCCTCTCTGCGTGGCGTCCCTCTCAGCAGCCCTGTGTGCTGGGCCGGTGGTGCGTGTGCGATGTGGTGCCCCTCCCGGCGCGCCCTTTTACCCTCCTCCTCGCGCAGCCCCCAGCCAAGGACGGGGCCCCTCTTCCCTCCGCCGTCTCTCTCCTCTCCACACTTTTAAATACACCACCACACCTCCTATTCTCCCCCGCAGGCACAAGTGAACTCAAAACCGCGACCCCCTGATCTGCCTCCTCCCTCCTCCTCTTGCGCGCTCACGCTAGTCCAGAGCCGGCTCCAAGCGAGGACCAAACGAGGCTGCCGCCTGCAACAGCGGCGAGCACCATGGTGAGTCGAGTCCTGGGGGCGCTGCTTGATTGAGATGCCCCTTCTGGCT
Source organism: Urochloa ruziziensis (assembly GCA_015476505.1). Classification (NCBI taxonomy): domain Eukaryota; kingdom Viridiplantae; phylum Streptophyta; class Magnoliopsida; order Poales; family Poaceae; genus Urochloa; species Urochloa ruziziensis. Next base: position 13,095,974 of record CM027126.1, on the reverse strand, counting down.
AATCCCCGGGCATTTCTTCGCCGTTGCTGACCCTCCTTGGCTATGTATGGCTATCTCTGGGTTGGCAGGAGGACGCGGCGGAGCGGTGGGAGGGGTACGTGGACTGGCGGAGCCGGCCGGCGACACGGGGCCGGCACGGCGGCATGCTCGCGGCCTCCTTCGTGCTCGGTAAGCGATCGACCCACCACCACTCTGGCGCCCGCTTTTGCTTCTAGATTCTTCTAGACCCTCTGTCATCGTGCCCCTCTGTCGCCGATTGTGCCCGGCCGGGACTTGACTGATTGGGGGAAAAGGTAGCGAGAGCAGAGAGGCGCCTGCACGACGGATCGAATAGGATACCATTTCCTGTGCCTCCATGCACGGACCTGCCCTCTGCCGCTCTGGCCTCTGCAGAGCTGCAGACGAAAGAAGCCCTGCAAGCCTGAAAGCCACGGCTTCCATCTCCTCTGCTTTCTTCTTCCTCCTCTTCCTTTCCGCCGATCGCCTCTCAATCTTTCCCCGTCCGGGTTCGGTTGCTTTAGGACAAGCGGGTGCCCGAGCGAGACCCTTTCTTTCTTTCTCTGTCCCTCCCCCACTGGTGTCCGTTGGGCTCCATTTCCCTCCCTCCTTTCGCTCTCTTTCACATACAGTTTCCGTTGGTTCAGGCCAGGTGCTTCCTCTCTCTCTCCCCTGCTGCAACTTGGCCCGGGAATTAGGCGACTTTAGCGCCCAATTGCGCCACGAACCCAAACAAAAGGCTACCCCAACTTGCATTCAACTGTGCCTGCATGACCCGTGCGTGCAATTGGTGGGGGATTGCTATGCTACCTGAAGGTTTTTTTTCTTTTCCGGGTTCTTCCCTACTTCCATGAGCAGCAGAGGAGCACGGCTCGCCTGGCTCCATGGTTGATCCATCTTCTCCAGCAAACCGGTTCACCTGACTGATCGTGAGAGCTCGTGGCTGCCCTCGTTGCAAGGGACGGACGGGCGCTCCCCTGTTGCTGTGATCTGGAAGGCTCCGCCTGGCCAGCAGACAAGCGTCGGTTGCATGTGTGAAGGGGAAACCAGTTCGTGTCGTCATCGTCACGAATTCAGGATCCTGATGTCTGCTGATGTGAAGAGGAAACAGAGAGATGCAGAGGCCTGCCTCTCTGTTTTTTTTTTCTTCCAACCGTTGAGGACTCGCGTGTCTGAACCGTGATCTTTTGTTTCTTCTCTCGTTTAACTCTAACCTTATCTTTGGTCTTATCTTTGGACTTGTGCTGTTTTATGTCTTTCTTATCCTTGTTTTTTTTTGGGTTTCATCTCTAGCCTACCTCAACCTATCTGGAACAAAAGGCCATGTTGTTCCAACCGTTGAGGACTTCAGATTCAGACAGGCCAAAAAAGAATATGGCCCAGAGCGCGCCCCCGGCCTGATCGTGCCAAAGCCCGCATTAAAACGCGGCACGAATCGCAAGGCGCGATGGGGTCGCGGCCGGAGTAAATTTTGGCCGGCCGGCCGGTACGCATCGGGAACGCCACACAGCCGCACATCATGGGGGCGTTATGTCAGTTACCGCCGCACATGCTTGCTTACGTAATTTTTATTATCCAACCAATAAGTTGCGTTTTTTAATTAATACATAGAAAGAAAAAGTTATGCTACTTTTACAGGATCAGTTTGTAAATAATTTCCACTTCAAACTAACAATCACTTGAGAAAATAAAAAATTCATGTTTCCAAATGGCTTGCTTAATTAGTAGTCTGGCTGGCAATTAGTTGTCTTAGTAGCTCATGGAGTCGACATGGTGGTGCAGCGCTGACCTAGACCGTTCATATGGTAATATTGCAGTGGTGGAGGTGCTGGAGAACCTTGCGTTCCTGGCGAACGCGAGCAACCTGGTGACGTACCTGATGCGGTTCATGCACTACTCGCCGTCGCAGTCGGCGACGACGGTGACCAACTTCATGGGCACGGCGTTCCTGCTCGCGCTCCTCGGCGGCTTCCTCTCCGACGCCTTCTTCACCACCTACACCATCTACATCGTCAGCGCCTTCATCGAGTTCATGGTACGTCTTCGTAAGCTACATACATATATGCATCCTTGATTTCTATGCTATAGAAAATAGCACAAACACTTGTGCATATCCAACTTCTTCCGTCGTCGTCGTTTATCCATTGTGACCTCATCACGCGATGGACCAAAATATGCAGTAGTTGGTGGCAGATGCTTCCGGATAGGATAGGGAAACATGTCTCTATGGTCTTCGCCGTATCTCCAGTCTCCACGCTGGCATGGAAGAAATATATAGTACATAATAGCAGTCCAGCTGTGCAGCCACGTCAGCGCTAGCTTGACTTCCCTTTCTCTAGGCACGTTGCCCTCATGATCGATCTGTTTTATTTGGCTGACGGGATGGATGGGTCAATTGCAACATCTATCGCAGCTGTCCAAACAGCTAAGCTGACGAGGCAACACGTGGTGGCCTCAGGGCTGAGGTTAAACCCGTAGTCCTATGAGTGACTGAGAGTCATTTTCACAATTTCACCACTAATCTAAAGGTGATGAGAGTACGTAGCGTCATGCGTGCTCCACGTCCGTCATTTGTCTAGTGCCCGCACTCACACACTCAGGTAGCAGCTAGCCAGGCCAAGAGCTAGCTCATGCACAATTCCCTGCGATTTGGGTTAAGGCAGGAGCTGAGATTGCATTAGGGCCAATGATTATTTGGTAGCCGTCACTTTATTCGCCCACAAGACGATATGGGAGCCGATTTGACTCGGTACCCTGGGTCAAAGGGAAGCTAATCACTCGCATCTTGTTCTCATCACACATTGTGCTGTCACAGCACCAGCCTATGTGTTGTGTAGCCTAGCCTAGGGCATGGGCTTAACCGTGCCCGGCCTGCGTAGGGAGGGCCTTCTTGTTCAGGTCGTCATCGGTGGACCTCCCTCGATCCGGCCTGTCGCTTTTAGAAAAGGACCGTCGGCACGGCAATGTCCATATGGAACCCGTTTTGTCGATCGCAAAGGATCGAGGTACTGGCCTCTTGTGTGTGCAAGTGTCCGTGGCATGCTTCTGTTTTCCTGCGTGTTAGGGAAGAACGTGTGTATGTGTTCACTGACATGTGGGCCAGGGTGGGTGCGCTAAATTTGTTTTATTTTGGGTTTTGAATTTGGCGCTGGAAAAAAAAAACTCCGTTTGTAAGCTTCGGTAAATGTAGGTTACCCCCATTGGTTGAGTAGGATGGATGTTGATGCATGTGTGCCGAGTAAAGTGACGTTTCTATGTGGGTCACGTGGGTACTACTGCACTTCTTAGCAAGTTGATCGCAACATAATTGTACTTGAAAAAAAAAACAGAGCCAGTCATTTGCATCAACAACACCGTACCGTAAGATGTAGGGCAATTGCAATTATTGAAGGCGATGGATGTTAATTTTTGCCATTACACAGACATACAAACACTATTTTTTTTGGCCTATAAATATAAAATATCGAGTCGTTGTCGATACGTAAGACATGCGTACCATCAATCTAAGCAGAGCTTGTTTGTTTCGGGTTAGTGGAAATACAGGACGCGTGAATATACTCTATGCAGCTAGCTAGCCACACGAAATGTGTGTGATGTGCTTCACTACGTACGCCACCGGCAGGAGCGCAATGCAATCCGTATGGCCAAGATCGAGGACAGAGGTAGCACCGGACCGGTGCTTTTGGTTTTGGACGAGGCCGTCGTTGGCCGCTCGGCCTGGTGCAGTGCGTTCCTGGACACAACTTGGTGGCAGACGAAACCGCAATACGGGCCCCCAGCTCGTACGCCCGGCCGGTCGGCGGCCAATCGGGTACCGGGGTCGGCGGGGGAATCTCACCGGCTCACCGCTCCGGCACGCACGCGGTGCGCCTACTCTGATCTGCCCGTGCGCGCGACACGTCCCACGCGCCTGTCAAGAACTACAAGATCTTTCTGCCCTTTTGGATTGGAGAAGCCAAGAGTCGTGCGGTCGTCGTGGTAGTCGTTAGGGGACATGCTTTTGTAGAGATGGAAGGAAGGATCTATCGGCGACGTACAGGGACACCTGGTAGGTTAACCCCTGGACTCTGGGTTGGTACAAAACCGTGTGAGACGGCAGAACGTTCTCGAGGCCTTTTGCCGTGGTCCGTACCGAACCACCTTCGTATCGTATCTGGCCATAGCCATCCATATCCACACCACCCTGGCCACCACCACACGCGTAGAATTTTCGTATAGAATATTTGTGATCCGGGCACTTTACATCGGACTGCCATGATTGATCTCCCCATGGTCCGGCCGCCTGGGTCTTCGGCCGTGTACGGCACCGGTCAGCTTGCCACGTCGCGACGCTGGCAGAAGCGGCCAAAATGTTGCTGGGCTCTGTTCCTCGGCATCGGCGCGCGGCACGCAGCCGAAACCGCCGCTTTCAGGGCATGCGCGCGGCGTGAGCGAGCGTGGGGACGGCCGGGCGCGACGCGAGCCGCCACGGGGCCCGCGTATCTCGACCCTCGTCGGGAAGCTTCGGGGGCCCCTGCGCGCGGGCGCGAACAGAGGAAAGGAAAAAGATTGCGCGGGCCCGGAGGTCGGGTTGGGGGACGCCGGGGATAGCGACAGGAGACACGAGACGACGGGCCGACCATGCCGCACGGTCATTTTCGCTTCGGATGGCGGTGTGTTTCTCGCCGGAGACAGCGGCCGTGTTCACACCCGCTGGAGCACGGCAGGGTACAATAATCCATCCAGGTCAGCCTGAACTGCTTGCACAGTACTAGTATACACTGTTCACTAGTACTAGGGGGTGGGTAGATAGTGCCCTAGTTAGTGGCCCTTCAAGTTGATGAACGAAAGGGGTTCAGTCCTGTGATGATGTGCTGATTCTGATCTTGCCAACTAGCTAGCTGCACTGATCTCTGATCTGATAACAACATAACATGTGTCGCGGAGACAAAAGTAACACCCGGACCCACATGCTTTTGCTTCCGTCTCTCACTCCATCCCTGCCACCCTTTGACCGCACTCTCCCAGCCTATCGGAGCCTTGCAAACGTCTCCATCTCGCCGTGCAAGGCATATAGTCAGCGCTGACAAAATATAGTGCATGCATAAAAGCAGGAGACGGGCCATCTGCTCGAATCGCCCGCCATTTCCATGATTTTTCTGTCTCAAGTCTGTACATACATGGGCGGTCAAAGGGCTACCTGCATGGGATGGGACGGCCAGCCACCGTGGGGGTCGGTCTCCTCCCCTGCTTTGGCGCTCCGGATCACGGGCGCAAAGCGACGCCGCGCACGGGCCTCTGAGCTGGCGGAGCTAGCGGCCGGCTCAAGTAGCTCGCCCGCCGCAGCCGCCACTTGCGCTTGCCGCGTCCGTGTGCTTGCTTTTGTCGCCGTCGCCTGATATTTTCCCCAATCATTCGACGTGATGGACTCACGTCTCGTCACTTGCCATGATTGATGCCTCCAAAGTGAAACACGTAAACTGCAAACAACTCGCACCAAATCATTGCCAAAAAAAAAAAGAGTGCATGTCACACACTAGCAGCTACTATAGATGAATTTAGGCCCGGTCCGAATACAATGGGCTTCACATGGGCCGTCAAATGTCCAAATTGTCTCTTTCCATTAATGAACATGGACTAACCATATTGTTTGTGTTTTCAAACAATGGCGCGCAGGGTCTGGTGATCCTGACGGTGCAAGCGCGGACGCCATCGCTCATGCCAGCGCAGTGCGCCAAGTCTCCCGGCGCACCCCCATGCGCGCCGGTGTCGGGAGCGAAGAAGGCGATGCTATTCGCGGGTCTGTACATCACGGCGCTGGGCATCGGCGGGATCAAGGGCTCGCTGCCGTCCCACGGCGCGGAGCAGTTCGACGAGCACGCCCCCCGGGGACGCAAGGGCCGCTCCACCTTCTTCAACTACTTCGTCTTCTGCCTCTCCTGCGGCGCGCTCATCGCCGTCACGTTCGCCGTCTGGGTCGAGGACAACAAAGGGTGGCAGTGGGGGTTCGGCATCTCCACCATCGCCATCCTCCTCTCCATCCCCGTCTTCGCCGCGGGGTCCACCCTCTACCGCAACAAGGTGCCCACGGGGAGCCCCCTCACCACCATCGCCAAGGTCATCCTCGCCGCCGCCTTTGCGTCGCGACGCGGCGGCGCGCAGAGCGCCAGCAATGGCGCCGTCATCGACCGCGCTCCCAGCCCCACCAGCAGTAACGACATGAAGGACTACCACGTCTCCTCCAAGCAGCCCGCCGCCGGCGAGATTGACACCGCCATCTCCGCCGCCACCGCCACCGCCGGCGATCTGTCGACGGAGCTCGCGTTCCTGAACCGCGCCGCGGAGTGCCAGAGCGGCGGCGTGCTGGCGTGCACGGCGCAGGAGGTGGAGGACGTGAAGATCGTGCTGATGGTGCTGCCAATCTTCTTCTCCACCATCATGCTCAACTGCTGCCTGGCGCAGCTCTCCACCTTCTCCGTCGAGCAGGCGGCCACCATGGACACGCGCGTGGGGAGCCTCACCGTGCCGCCGGCGTCGCTGCCGGTGTTCCCGGTCACCTTCATCATCCTCCTGGCACCCGTCTACGACCACGTCATCATCCCCTTCGCGCGCCGCGTGACGGGCACCGAGATGGGGATCAGCCACCTCCAGCGCATCGGCACGGGGCTCGTCCTCTCCATCGTCGCCATGGCGGTGGCCGCCGTCGTCGAGGTGAAGCGGAAGAACGTCGCCGCCGACAACGGCATGATCCGACTCGGCGGCGCCGCTGCCGATCAGCTTCTTCTGGATCGCGTTCCAGTACCTGTTCCTGGGTTCCGCGGACCTGTTCACGCTGGCGGGATTGCTGGAATTCTTCTTCAGCGAGGCGCCGTCGCGGATGCGGTCGCTGGCGACGTCGCTGTCATGGGCGTCGCTGGCGCTCGGGTACTACCTGAGCTCCGTGCTTGTGTCCATCGTGAACAGCGCGACCGGGCGCGGCGGGCACCGGCCGTGGCTGCAGGGAGCCAGCCTGAACCACTACCACCTCGAGAGGTTCTACTGGGTCATGTGCGTGCTCAGCACGCTCAACTACCTCTTCTTCCTCTTCTGGGCCATCAGGTACAAGTACAGAAACGCAGGGGTCATCAAAGGGTAACGGATGCCGTTGTGATTGCTGTGGTAGTGAGAGGAGAACAGATGGGTGTAACTGTTTATATCGGTGGCAAGCAGAGAGTAAAAAGAAAAGGAGTGGTACTAGGTTAATTTCTGCAGGATGTGGGGGATTATACTGGTGGTGGTTGATGAGGCTGTCGTCAATTTGGTTGATTGGTTCATCAACAAGTAAATCAAGAGGTGGCTCAGTTAATCCGATGTCCATTTTTTGGTCCAATCAAGCATAAAAGCTAACAAATCTGCCATTTATGAATCTCAATGCAAACCAAGTGAAAAAATATATGGTACGGAGTACTAGGTTAATTTCTCCAGGAGGCGGAGTTATACAGGTGGTGGTTTATGAGGCTGTCATGAATTTGGTTGATTGGTTCAACATCAAGAGGTGGCTCAGGTAATCGGATATATTTTGTTTGATCAAGCATAAAAGTTATTAAATTTTGTCATTTGCAAATCTGAAAACAAAAATGATTGCCACAGAGGAGCGGAAATTCCTTCCAAGAAACGAAAAGTGGACCCCAAAACTCAGAACAATAGTGAAAAACTCTGAAAGAAATAAGTAACACATGAGAAACCGGTTAGGTCTACATTAGTATCACAAATCATGATATATGTCATGAAAACATAGCTCAAATCTTGACAACATTCAGATGAGGGTTCTCTTGGTTCATACCCATTAGTCTCTGAGAGATCAGCAATTGGATTAGCAATGAAAACTCTAGATGAAACTCAAAGACCAACATTTACATCGACCAAGGAAACATGGACACATGAGTTCTTGTATTCTTCAGTTCCTAAAAAGAACCCTATTCTCAGAAGTTACTGAACCAGAGCTATGTCTCTGCAAGTTTACAGGGTGCTCATCTAAGAATTACAAATCATGCATATATGTCAAATCATGATATATGCCATGAAAACATTAAACATAGCTGGTTCTCTTTGTCCATATATCCATACACAAGTTCGATTCATTTCTTGTCAGAACAAATGGGACTGCTTGAACAGCCATTACAGAATCTAATCTCGAATATTTCTTTGCTCTTGTATCTCAAATCGATGCATTATTCCTTTAACCAAGTTAACTGCAAGTTTTAGAAATTAAAAATACAAGTTATAGCTAATTCAAGTGCAGTCTCTGAGAGATCATCAAGTAGATTAACAATCAAAAGCTATATTGAATAGATATTTTGAAACTCAAAGACCAACATCTTCACCAATCAAGGAAACATGGGACATGAGTTATTGTATTCTTCAGTTTTGGAACCTGAGCATGTCGCTGCAAATTTACAGGGTGCTCATCTAAGTAGCACTGCACAAACATACGGGACTCATACAGACAATTCACGACTGGGCAAAAGTTTAAAGTGATAAAGATATCACCCACAGGGTAACAATGTAAGAAATTTTAACCTATCTCTGACTCCTGGAATGAAAGTTAGACTTTAATCATCATCTTTCTTGCATATAGTGATATACATATGCAGGCCATGTTTTTGAAAAATTCCTAAAGAGAAACAACCACATTCAGACTATCTAGTTGCTCTAAGCCTCTAATGTACAACTTGTTTCTTTCTCTGTTAAATTTTGAAATATAACTGTAGAAGCGCAAGACAACAGTTAGTATTGTCTCTCTTAATAACATCGGTAATTTCATATTACAATACTACAGGCTGTGATGTTGTTTTATATAGTTCTTAATGTGACCACTGATGGTGAATATAGCAAAGGATACGACAAAAAGGATAAATCACTACTTATAAGTAACGGTAAGAACAACCAACATACACCTGTTTGTTCATTTTGTTCAACAAGTTGTCCGCAAAGGTTGCCCCAAATTGTCCGATGAGAAGCTTTCCATCGGACATTATTCAGGCATCTATCTATTATCTTATTACAATAGAATCAAAAGGATTCACCAGAAACACCGAGAGGGTCTAGAAAATCCCACGTTAACCTAAAAAAAGAAAGATATAAGCCGTTAGATCTTATGAAGATCTAATGGTCTATATTACTCTAAAGAATCCACATGATTAAAAAAAGGAAAGGTGACATCCGTTTTAAGGAAAGTTCATGTAGTCGAACATGTCGTTCCTAAACAATATAATGTTAGGCTGCCAATCGGGTCCCAACTCTACACAAGTATATTCACGCTCAATGTATAAATAGAATCTTAGTGCAACTGATACAATTATTTTGGTTGCACAAAAGTTTCTAGCAAAAAAGTATTTATCCATCTTCTCTCGCTTGGATTCTTCAAATAACCTTGATAAGAATTCATTATTATCTTATTACAATAATGTTAAAACAAGCCACCATGTTTAGAGAGTTTAAAACTTCTCACGTCAATTTTAAAAAAGAAGAAGAGAGATAACCAGAAGAGTTTATCAATAGAAAAGTAATCAAAAGAATTCATAGTGAATCCAACTAAACAAGAAAATGTCTATTTTTTGTTTCTTAAGTATCACAAAAGCATGATTTTCGTCCTTTATATTTTGATTTGTGCAAATTAAACCCTTAACTAACTAAATCAGTATACGAATCATCCTCATTCCTCTCACCGGGATCGTTCGCCCTCTCGCTAGGATAGCTAAGATCGATCATACTTGGATTGCACACGCTCACCAACGCCACGGTTGATAGCGATCGCTCGCAATAAGTCATAAGCTTCTCATGATGCCAAATAATTCTTTGCACCTCGAGGCCTCGATGCACTTCAAGGAAGGAAGCTTAAAGGGGAATGCAGCAGAAGATTAGCGACGACTGGCAACCGAGCAAGGAAGACGACAACAGAGTAGTAGCTAGCACCAACGAAGCAAGGCTGAGGCATGTCAGAAGTCAACGCTAATGATTTGTTTTTATTATTAAGAAAAGGATATTATGAAGATCTAATGGTCTAAAATGATATAAAAAGTCCATGTCTAATGCAAATAACAAATATATAAATTTGACATTTTAAAAAAGAAAATTAGAATACATCGCTACGTTAGCATATGATTTAATGAAAAGAATAATATGAGCCATTGATTTAAAATATATACATCTTGGTGGCATCGCCACCAGTAGATCTACTGACACGTTGCACCTCACGACGTTGTATCGCCTCATATAATTGGTTGATCTGTTAACCATGCATCAACGCTTCTCTACACTATTCTGGATCATCAAACATTCTAGGTGCTTGGCTTCTTTCTATGCCACAAAAAAGCAAAAATCCTAGAACGATGCACCTTGTTTCGAAGGTGCGAGCTCTGAAACTACAAGTTCATAAGTAATGATGACTGCTAAATAGCAGCTTGACATGGTCAAACAATTTTACTTGGGCTGGTAGCCCATTCATCCATACCATGGTAGTGTGGCTCGCCCACTGACCTGATTGTCAGGAGCGTTGTTGTGCAGTTTTTCCTGGATTCAAGCCAAAAGAAAACGAGGGTTAGGTATGCAAGCACGCGCTTCCGAAAGGAGTCCAAAAGAGATTTTAACTACGCATGGCCATCAACATTAGAATATGTGTTAAGCTACATGGCATTCTTTTGTTTGGCTATTGCTTCTTAATAGCAACTACGCATGGCAAGAGGAGCTTCGTTGCAAACACAATTTGATCATTCCTATGAGCATCATTATAATAAGGTTTAGCTATAATGTTGCGTAGTCATGATGAGGGTACCAACACATAAGTTTAGGGAATTACAACCTTCGACACTTGAATAATGAGATCCAACATCATGGATTTTACTCATAGTTATGATGGAATGTGAACACAACCAACCTTGAGATGCACAACCATTAACCTCAATAGCATAGTTAGGAGGGAGAATACTAATCGGAATTGTGTTAAGGAAAAGAAAATATAGCACACCTGGCAAAAGAGATGAGCAACTCATGGACCATAAAATTGATCTCATAATATGCTTCACTATTGTTTGAGTTCTTCATCTATTTTGATCTAACAATAGCCTCAGTCAAGAAAAAATATGGACTTCATTTTCTCTAAGCCTGTCTAATAGAAGGTCGTGGGCGGGCCAAAATCTGGCAGGCTAGAGCTAGACCTAAAAATGGAAATTTGGCACGTGGGGTAAAAGAGAAGACCAGATAAGAAAAATAATGTAATAATATTTTCATTGATGTCTGAGGTCTTGTTTGTTTCGCTACAATACTAATAGAAAAGAAAGCATAGACAAAGGTGACCTAGAGGGGTAAGTGAGCAGGACGCACACATATGCATTCTTGGATGCATCCATGTAGACCTGAGCATTTTGCGGGTTGGGCTGGCTCGGGTTGGGTTGACAAAAGGCTGGTTTTATTTCAGGCGGAAGGTTTGTGCCCACGACCATCCCATGGACATTGTTGGGCCTATTTTTTGGCCCGGACTCAGGCTCGGACCAGGCCTGTGCTCGGGCTTCCCATTCTTTTTTCGTTAAAAAATAAATGAAATAAATTGTCTAGATTGGTGTTGGCGACGCAAACGCATGCCAAGATTCAACGCAAACACACGGATCATCATAGCCTTTCTCTTAGAGTATTCATCCAAAGTTATCAATCCGTGGATCGTCATTGAACTTACTAGGGTTTTCCATCTAATCTAACAGAATAAACCTAACATTAAGCATTGATTACATAAGAGGGATAAACCTATAAATACAAGTCAAGCATGGGGTTGATCTCATCCACAAGCTTAGGCAAAGATAAAGCTCAACGGTAACTAGGTCTATTGCCATCTAGTTGTAGTTCAAGCCAACGAGCAAACAAACCCCAAGTATCTCATCCAAAGCATCTTTAAACTCTTACCCACGGTCAATCTCCTGAGAATGCCATCTTACACAGGCCACACCATATCACGATGCTCCCTATCGGTGTGCTTAGTTACAAGGGTACGCCCACAAGTGAACGTGTCTAGATATCGTGAAGGATCCAAATACTTGATCTAATCACCTTCATTACATAAAGCATGCTAAGTAGCCTAACCATGGATTAGACTACGGATTAAACAAATTCACAATAGATAGAAAGCATAGAAGGAGCCTAATCATGGATTAGACATCTAGATTGGTGTTGGTGGCGCAAACACACGCCAAGATTCAACGCAAGCGTACGGATCATCGTAACCTTTCCCTTAGAGTTTTCATCCAAGGTTATCAATCAGTGGATCGGCAATGAACTTACTAGGGTTTTCCATCTAATCTAACAGGATAAACCTAATATTAAGCATTGATTACATAAGAGGGATAAACCTATAAATACAAATGAAGTACGGGGTTGATCTCATCCACAAGCTTAGGCAAAGATAAAGTTCAACCAAAGAGATAACTAGGTCTATCGCCTTCTAGTTGTAGTTCAAGCCAACGAGCAAACAAACCAAGTATCTCATCCAAAGCATCTTTAAACTCTTACCCCCGGTCAATCTCCTAAGAACGCCATCTTACACAGGCCACACCATATCACGGTGCTCCCTATCGGTGTGCTGAGTTACAAGGGCACGCCCACAAGTGAACGTGTCTAGATATCATGAAGGATCCACATACTAGATCTAATCACCTGATTACATAAAGCATGCTAAGTAGCCTAACCATGGATTAGACTACGGATTGGCGGTGCAAACACACGCCAAGATTCAACGCAAGCGTAAGGATCATCGTAGCCTTTCCCTTAGAGTATTCATCCAAGGTTATCAATCTGTGGATCGACATTGAACTTACTAGGGTTTTCCATCTAATCTAACAGGATAAACCTAACATTAAGCATTGATTACATAAGAGGGATAAACCTATAAATACAAGTGAAGTATGGGGTTGATCTCATCCACAAGCTTAGGCAAAGATAAAGCTCAACCAAAGGGGTAGCTAGGCCTATCACCTTCTAGTTGTAGTTCAAGCCAACGAGTAAACAAACCAAGCATCTCATCCAAAGCATCTTTAAACTCTTACCCTCGGTCAACCTCCTGAGAACGCCACCTTACACAGGCCACACCATATCACGATGCTCCCTATCGGTGTGGTTAGTTACAAGGGCACGCCCACAAGTGAACGTGTCTAGATATCGTGAAGGATCCACATACTAGATCTAATCACCTTGATAACATAAAGCATGCTAGGTAGCCTAACCATGGATTAGACTACGGATTAAACAAATTCACAATAGGTAGAAAGCATAGAAGTATACATCGAGTCGCTAACAGATCGAATGGCATGATTATCATTACTCATCAGACAAATGTATTCATTACACCATCACCTTCGAGTACATACCATAGACGATGAATCATTGTCTCCTGAACTCCACCATAGCACAACCACGTAGGGCGGCCATGGCAGCTAGGGTCAGCCTAGGCCATTCCTTAGACAACTTCGAGGATTTGTGGTGACCGTTGTCTCTCTCCGGTGCTCACTTTTAGGTTTCGCCGACTTCTGGTGAATAGATCCGCCTACCTTCAGGAATATTGGCTATTTATGCATCGAGGAAACCCTAACTCAAAGGGGAGGCCAAGGTAGCACAAAAACGCCTCGTGCGGCACCACCAAGGGCCCCTTGGCCGGCCGGCCGGCCTAAGGCCTTTTTGGCTTGCCTTGGGCGCATCTTTCGCGTGCGAGCTTCTCTGATGTTCATGAGTTCGTGTTCCGCTCCTTGTGGGCTTTGGACGTCGGTCGCTCCGGGATATAGATGGGTCTTGATATGTCCTCTGAGTCTGCACTGGATTTGCCTTGATCTCTAAGCACACCAGCCTTATCTTCAATTAAGCCTTGTTGGAGGTGGCCCGTTGGAGCAGAAGCGTAAACGGGCTTCGGTCTCTTTTGGCTTCATTAGGGCTTTTGGCCTTCATCTTGTCGTGTTGTTGGTAGTTCTCAGATTCGTCCATATTCGCTCCAAATAGCCAAATAACCTACATAAACCAAAAGCCTCCAGAAATATGTGCACATGTAGAAATGGGGCTATTTCGATGCCAAGTGACAGGTTAGTAAATGAATTAGCCCAAAATCATAACGTAGATGGCACTAAAAGCCTATCATGTCTGGTTTGTTCTGACCATGCCCAGTCCCAAGTCGTGGGTGGGCTAAATCCCAGCAGGCTCGAGCATGAAATATGCTCAAGTCCACATCCGTGCATGCAGGCAAAAAACTGAATAGTTGTGAGGATGATATCCGATCATTGCAGATAAAAAATTGGGCTCTGTATTTTGACAAAATAATGATAATAAAAAGAAAGCAAGGTTATATGGATAAAATCAATTTCATATAACCAGTTCATTTTCGTGCCTTAAATAAACATTAAAAAATACATGTTTCTATGACAAAAATCAATTTGTATGTTAATAGGAAAAAAACTAGCTACCCGCGCAATTTGTGCGGGCTAATCCCACCAGTTATCAATACTCTAGCTGTAATAACAAATAGTAAAGTATTTTCGGGACTGAAAAAATAAATGCTTTGTTTCGGTTCGTAAACTGATATGTGTATGGTCATATGGTTTGAATATATTGACGTTATGCAACTTAATCCCTCACTTATGTGACTTACACAGCACTGGATATATAACTAGATTAACAACGAACATTCTTTTATTTTGGAGGGACGACGGTAGCCACTTTGGAATGGATCGACGGGGTAACATGTGAGCGGGGATCAGACCATAGCGGTGGCTTCGTCCTTGTACACTCCGCAATATGCCTTGAGCGGATCCTTGAATTTGAGCCCTTCCTCCGAGTAACGCCACTTGAAGTACTCCTCGTGATTTAAGGGGTTGTACAGCAGGGGGTGTTCTGCATCGACGAGGTCGTCTAGTGGGCACACCGCAACGCCGCCCTTGTGCCGGGGGCCGAACAGCACCGAGAACCGCTCACGGCTGCTCGGCGTCCGCACGCGGTGCAGGCACGCCGGCACTCGCCCATTCGTGACGACCTGCACCGCACGACACATACACACCGCGACATCGTGAGAGTCAATCGGAGGAATAATCGTGATGACAGCGAGAAGCGTGAATGTTGGATTGGTACCGTGAACTGCTCGCCGGCCATGAAGGTGATGGTGCCGGGCTCTGGAGGGACGGCGACCCAGCGCCCGTCCCCAACGTGCACCTCCAGCCCTTCCACCTCATGCTGCACGATCATCGTGGCCATGGTGTCGTCGCAGTGCGGCTGCATGTTGATGCTGGTCTCCCTGTCTTGCGGCTCGCCGTAGCGCGACATCCGGATGCTGTGGCGGAGCAAGTCCAAGTGGCCGCGGGCGCTCTCTTCCCGGACGCCGAGGCCCTCCAGGACTAGCATCTCCATCATTTCCTCCAGCGTGAGCATGTTCTTGGAGATCGACACGATCATTTCACTGGGCACAGGCAGACATCATCACAAGAGGAAAGGACCCTGGCGATCTCCATGGACTGCTGCTCCTCCGCCCAGCTGCTTCGCTGAATGGGCTTTTGCTTCTCTTGTATCTGTATTGCCTCTATTATTTAGCGAATAACTCAACACATGAGCTGGATTTCAGTTTGCTAATAAGTAATATGTCCGGTCCCAGAGTTGCTGTCATCTAATCTCATGGTATACATAAAAATATTATGCACCAGAGAGTAGGTGTGATACCGTCACTACGCAGATAGAAACGGCCTTTGGTCCGGATTCCAAATCTCCCAATTTGACTAATATAGAACTAATACGTATGGAAGATACTACTTACGTTGCTTTATCTGAATCAGGTTGAAAGATTATTTCACTGAACTATTTTTATTACATGTAAAATAATAATTCTTACATACAAACTAGCTTACCCGAGCCAAGCGCTCAAGCCAACTCGAGCCCCTGTACGGCCAAATAAGTCATAGCACGCCAAAGCTGGGTAACTTGTTAGTGGTGACGGGTGAACTAGTGATTCGTTGGCTTGACACAATTGCCAGATGCACTTTGGGCATACCGTACAGCATACAAGACACCTTTGGGGATGACACCTTACCAATTGGTGTTGAGGACCGGATGTGTCCGAGGACCAGTGGATGGTCGCTTCCTGGTGTGATGAGTGATTGACATCGTGGTGTGGATTGACGTTCCTCTTGGCTCAAGTATTGCAGGTGTAGAATGCGGCTTGATTGCATTGGTGCAGGTGAAGAACAGGCGCGAAAGGTCTTAGCCATGGCGGCCTCCGAGGAGCGGAGAGACAAGTAGGCTTGATTTGAGGGACCCGGTGGCCGGATGGATCAAGTGCGGTTCACATGGTGGCAAGAACGAGCGAGGGGACGTGGTTCCGGTGCGAGGTAGCGGCTCACGACCGAAGCTCGTACGCGGACATGAAGCCGGTGCAAGGTAGCGGCTCACAACCGAAGCTTGCACGCAGGGTTTGGTTGTTTGGACATAAGACCACCAGGTGGACGCTTTTCCTTGGTTTGGGCCACAAAAACCAAGGGCGAGGACTCGGCGTCGCGACGGGCCAAGGGGGCCGGTTCAGCCTCCCTGGGGCGGTCTAACCGCACAAGGGGCGTTCTAACCGCCCTGGGTCGGGCAGCCTCCCTAGGGCGGTCTAACCGCCCCCCAGGGGCGGTCCAACCGCCCTCCTCTGGGCAGGTGCAAACCACGGGCGTCGAGGAGTTTCGGATCCGGAGGACACGTGACGTAATTGCAAGGGTTGCATCGGAGGAAAGCAAGCTTGGAGTGGAAGGTGTCCCAGCCGAAAAAATCTTCGATTCAAATGTCAAATTTACCCCTGAGGGGTATGTATCACTTAGTGGTAGTTGAGTCATTAGAGCACCACCACTTGGACTATATTAGACCCTCTAGGGGTTGGTGGCTGCTATCTCTCTTGGCTTGTTTATTCTTCCTTTGGTTTTTCTTTCTATTTTCTCCATAGGCTAGCTAGTGCTTCATTGGTGAAATCTTGGAGAGGGTTGGATGTGGGAGGATTGCTAGTCTTCTTGTAAAGAAGTTGACCTCATTATGTATGGAAGATTTAGCTCTTGCTCATCTCTCTTTTGTGATTTTTTTGTTCATCCCGTGGCTATTTTTGGTCTTTTTGGTGGATTTTCGTTCATGCACTTTTAGGGCGTTTTTCTCTTGGATTTCTTTGAGGGAATCACACATGAGTGCCTTGTGCCTCTTTCCTTGGTGATTCCTTGCCCCCAAACGCCGGGAATCGCTCTAGATTTGAAGTTTTTTCGGATGAACTCAAGATGGAGGTGTTCTTCCTTAGATTTGAGATTCCGAGAGTTCTAGGGAGTTAGAGGCCGAGATTTTTGGGGCATAGTCTCTACTTGTGGTGTATATCATCTAGACAAAGTTTCGTCTCAAGAGCTCAAGCCGTTTGGAAGATCCATTCACGAGTTGACTTTCAGTTCGAATTTTTCCCGAGGCTCCAAACCGGGCTGGTCTAACCGCCCTGCCTAGGCGGTGTGACCGCCCCTAGCTAGGAGCAAATCAGGGTCAGTGCAACCGCCCCTCCAAGGCGGTGTGACCGCCCCTGCCAAAGAGAAGCAGTTTTGGTTTGGATTTGTTCGACTCGTGTTCGATATGATTGATTCGTGTTCCGCTGCTGTGATAATTGGAGAGTAGTGTATAGTTTTTTTTTTTGCGAGGTAGTCTATAGCTAGTTGCTAGAACAATGAGACGAGAAAGGTTCTTGAATCATCAATGCATAACTTTGGTAAAGTAAAAAAGTATATATGGAACTATACCTTCTTTCAAGCGCATGAAACTCTAATTCTCTCAAGTCATCGCGGAAAGATGCATGGGGAATAATCACACTAGGATATATGAGACTGTCACCACCAAAAGGATCGATTTCTAAAGTTCATGTCTTTCTAATATTGTGGACAGTGCTGCAAAGGATCAGAATGGCATTTGTTTGATGTAGCTGTCCGCTGAAAATTGAAAAGATATTCGCCATGTTTACAAATTATTAAGTAGTAACACAATTAGTAGTATGAGACTTTGATGTGCGCAACACAACCACAGCCAGACATAAAAATAATTTCTATCGAGTAGCATTGCTTCTATATAAACCTGTCAAGACGTCAGTTCAAAATGCAGTATCATTCACAAAACAGAACTGCAGCCCTCTCCTATATCATAGCCTGAAAAACGAAAAGCAGCCACATGGAAAGCAAAGGTCTCGCGAATATCCGGGGAACAGCCAGGGACGACATCAAGGCGCACTTTGTGTTCATCCCGCTGATGTTGCAGGGCCACCTGATCCCGGCGGTCGACACTGCTACTGCTGGCCTCCCACGGCGCGCTCACCAGCATCGTCGTCACGCCGTCCTACACCGAGCGCGTCCACCGGACCATCGACTTCGCCAAGAAGTCCGGCCTGCCTGTCCGTCTCATGGAGTTCCTACTCGACCTCGCCGCGGAAGGGCTGCCCGACGGGGCCGATGATGTTGACAAGGTCCCGCCGCATCTCATAGCCAACTACTTCCGCGCCCTGGCGAACCTACGGGAGCCGCTCGAACGCCACCTCCGCTCCGACGAGCCGTACCCAACCTGTGTCGTGGCTGATATATGCCACCCGTGGGTGAAGGAGCTTGCCGCGAAACTGGAGGTCCCGCGCCTCTCCTTCTCGGGCACGTGCGCCTTCTCCCTCCTATGCCAGCACAACGTCGAGAGGTTCAACGCGTACGATGGCATTGCTGATGACCACGAGCTGGTCGTCGTGCCTGGTCTCGAGAAAAAATTTGAGCTTTCTAGGGCTCAATCTCTTATATTCTTCCGGTTGATGCCCGGGTTTGAGAAGTTCACGGACGAACTCGAGCAAGCTGTGGTCAAGGCCGACGGCATGCTCGTTAACAGCTTCCAGGAGATGGAGCCACAGTACGTCGCTGGTTACGCAGAGGCAAGAAGGATGAAGGTGTGGACAGTCGGGCCAGTATCTTTGTTCCACCAGAGCACCACGACATTGTCGTCGAGAGGGAACACCGCTGCCATCGGCGCTGATGTGTGCCAACATTGGCTCGATGGCAAGGTGGCCAACTCGGTTGTCTACGTCGGCTTCGGGAGCATCCAATACGTGGAACCAAAGCAGGTCATCGAGCTCGGGCTTGGGCTGGAGGCGTCTGGCCACCCATTCATCTGGGTGGTGAAGAACGCCGACCTCCTCGGCGAGGAGGTGAAAGAGTTCCTACGCGAGCTCGAGACGCGCGTCGCCGGGCGCGGGCTGCTCATCATGGGTTGGGCGCCGCAGGTGCTGATCCTGTCGCACGCAGCCGTGGGTAGCTTCGTCACGCACTGCGGGTGGAACTCGACCATGGAGGCCATCGCGGCCGGGTTGCCTGTGGTAGCATGGCCACACTTCTCCGAGCAGTTCTTGAACGCCAAGCTTGCCGTGGAGGTGTTGGGGATCGGTGTGGACGTTGGGGTGACAGAGCCTGTGATGCTCCGGTATGACCAGAAGGTGATCGTGATTCGGAGGGAGATGGTTGAGAAGGCGGTGAGGAGCATCATGGACAGAGGGGACGAGGGGGAGGAGCGGAGGAGGAGGGCGCGGGCGCTCGCGGCCAAGGCGAGGGCCGCCGTGGTGGAAGGCGGGTCGTCGCACGCCAACCTGCAGGACCTGGTCAATCATTTCCAGAGGGGCCCAGCACGTGGTGCTGCTGCCTAACAGCGTCCGTTGAGAAGCCACACTGTTCCCACTTGGTTGCATGCTTTTGTGTTTGTTTCAGTGTTTGTATATTTGATACGTGAAGCATCTGGTTGTTGGATATTTGCCTTGAGCCAATCAGATTGTGCCTACAAAGTGAAAGACCATTAACATAGCCCATTAGCAGTAAAGGGACTAAACCATCTGTTAGTCTGTATTACTAATGAACGAGGGGATAGAAGGTCTTCCTCCCCATATGTACGAGGGAGGGGCAGGGGGCGGCCAAGCCAGTTGTGCCGCCCCAAGCCCTAGGCGCCCCTCCCTGGCCACCTCCGTCTCCTCCCGCGGCGCGCGCCCTCGGTGCTGGCACATCGGCGCTCGACGTTCCTTCCCGTACGTGTGGATACCTCGGAGGTGCTGTGCTCAGAGCACTGAGATGAACCACACGTGCCGCAGGGCCAGACAGACATTCGCAACTTCATGGCGCTGCCACTTCGACGCGTTCGTCTACATCGAGACGCTTCCGCTGCATCTACACATCTAGTGAGAACGATCAGAGATCTATAACTATAGTCGTTTCTGTTTTCGGGGTACACGAATTTATATTGTGCTAGCGTAGCCTCACCGAATCCCTTCAATGGCATCATAGCCGTAGCTACCTTGTTATAGGTTCGATCATTGGCATATGGAGATATGCGTGGTTGTAGATGAGTCTCTGATCGGTTCGTGATCTGTGTCGTGATGGTTGTTGGTGGCTGTTAAGTACCAAAATAATCGCCAACATTCTCTACTAAAATGAAGGATCAACAATGCTAACATGCATATTGTCCCTTCGAATAATGTAGTTCCACGTGTCTTTGGGAGAATATTTAGTTGTAGGTGATTTGCAGCAGAAAATAAAGAAAATTGAACGAGAATCCACCTCATGGATCCAAGTGACAACTTTCTGATTCGTCGCTGCCACACGTGCATCACATGGATTGAGGGGCCCACCAGGGACCAAACCGCCTCAACTCAGTGTGTACATGTGCAGACAACACTTAGGGCCCACATGACAGTCACTCAGAGGAAGCACAATCCAGGGGAGGCCACATGAGTGCCCGCTCTTGTATTAGACTTTGCTCTAGTTCAATTAGAATAAGGTTGTATATCTTGCATGATCTTCACGATCAAAGCCACGGTTTAGGTTCACCGGCTATTCTTATAATAGCGGCATCGATCCAAGTCTCAATAGTTGTTGGCACTCCTTAGCGTCACATTTTAGCAACGCTTCAAGAGCGTGAAGATATATCAATGTATGCAAAAGGATTCTGCAAGCACATAGAATATATCTCGTTGTAGCACTTCACCTAGGGAGTTATCCCAGGGTATCGTATTTATATTTCCGCAGGGAAGCAGAATGGTTAAAGTGTATTGAATAATGAAATGATATGTCTTGCCAGAAATATCGAGCCACAGAACCCAGGGGCACAAGCTCTATGGTTTGGGGATAATGGTCAAATAAATGACCGGATAGAAGGTCTAAAAGACCAGCGACACATAGGAGCACCTAATTCTAAAGAAAAGGAAAGACGTTGGGAGAGACCGGACCTAGACACTTCCTAACTCAGAGCAAAAGGCACTCTAACCTTAACCTAGACTCTAACCTTAACGGTCGATGTGTTGTGAACAATGCGAGCATGGGGCTCAGGTTGGAATCAACGGTTGATTATGAGTGTTCCCCATGGTTGGCCGGGGTAGGCTGCGGGTGGTGACGCCCCGTTGGATCTCTGAAATCCCCCACGTTCGGGTTTTCTGTAGGAGTTCTAAAATGAGTAACAAACTGGCTGTGCTTAAGCAGCGAGGGAGGTTATCTCCCCTTACCTGGGTGCTTTATCTTATTTCATGATGATATATAATGTGTATCTCTAACTTGATCCATGCATGTATGTGAAGTGTTTAGAACCTAGATGCTAACTCTTAGTCCTTTCCCAAGTCTAGATGTCTTTGCAGGTGAACCCCAGTGTGTGCCACACAACCCATATCATATTTTATCCTTACCCATATCCTTTGTATATGATCCTATCCATGCTATCGCTATAATCATGTTCGCAACAGTATTCTTTAACCAATCCCGCATTCATTTGGGAAATACGATACCCTTGGGAGGATTCATGGGTAAAATGCTACAATGGTATATCTGTGTGCTTGCGGATCCATTCGCAACTATTAGATTACCATATGGTATTTCTGATGGTACTACTGGCAACTAGTAGTGACGTTAGTAAGTGTCAACAATGGTCGTGTAACGAATTGCTCCTACCGGTCGGTTTTCCGCCATCGGAGCTAAGTGATAACCGTAAACCCATGCATGGTGAGATGTAGATCAATTGGATTGGTTGAATCGAACTTAGGTCAATGGCCAGGTGCGTCAGATGCATGGCGATGAAGATTGGATCTGAAACCGGGCCGAGAAAAGATGCAAAAACAAGGTGTTCAGTAAAACAACCATAAATTTCGCATACGATCTCGGATGGAGACGATTTTTATATGAAAATTCATCCAAGAAAAAGTTACACATGATTCTGGCTACCAATGGTGTACTTTGCGATTTAAGTTTAGACTTCGGAATATGCCTAACTTGTTTTTTGCAGGAATTCATGTAATCAATATGACCTTTATGTATATGTGATGCATGTGTGTAATTAAATCATGACATGCATGTCGTGAGTGCGGCAATACAGCTGGAGCCCTACGTATTGTCAAGTTAATGTGATGGCCTATGTGCCAACCTGTGATGATCTAAGTACGATTATGTAATTTATTTACTTGTATGCATTAGATGTTAGTTCTTGAAGGACTCATCATTGGAGGATGGCATGCATGGATCATGGAGATGGAGATAAACATGATGGACCATGAAGATGGAGATCAATATGATGGACAACACAACGTAAATGGAGATCTACCGGTGATAATGGGCCATACTGTGTGATTATTGTATGAATGCCATCTTTAAACGTTCTATTTTTGTTACATGCGATGAATGGCGTTATTTTAGCATGTGACGATAAAAGTAGAACGATCCCTCGGAATATTTAAGCTTGTGTGCCCTCCTAAACCTTGCACCATCATGTCTTGTACAATCATTGGCGTGTCGAGGAAATTAGGGTGCTACTGGTTTTCCTCGACTAGATGAGTTCGTATCGGATACTTACTCGCACGGGGTTTTGGTTATGTTGAATAAAGTTGTCGGTGTTTCGTACCACCGGCTAGTAAATTTATCTGTTTGCGCGTGGGGATCCTGATGGTTAGCGAGTCAAGCACAATGATGTATACTGGTTCGGGCAAGTCGCCCTACGTCCAGTGTGGTGTTCAGCTCACGTTGCTCGCTCTTGTCTGCAGTAGGGGTAACAAACGGGTGAGGGAGAGTAGTGATCTCAAGTCTCAGGAGAGTACGTGAGAAGTGTGTGAAGAGTGTTCGAGAGAGAGAGAGAAGAGGAGTCCGGGCCTCCCCTTTTATACTCCAAGGGGAGGCCATTTTACAGGGGGTCGGATGGAAAAAGGGCAAATCCCCTGAGGGGGTTAAAGAAAAAGTGACCTAAACATGGCCCAAGGTCTAATTCTGTAGGTTATGCATGCTCGTGTTCGCTGTCAGAGGGGCGACCGCTCCTCTGTCATGTCCGTCCGTCAGTCCTCCATCCGCCCATACCACGCGAGGTGGCGGTGGCAGGTTTAGGATAGGCGGCTCTCCTTTTATCTGCTGGGTAATGCAGGGAGTCGCCCTGGGTGACCCTCTTTTATCCACGGGGTTTCTGCTTGTCTCTGTTGGGTCGCTTGCCGTCGATCCCTCAGTCAATCGCGAGGTATTTACGGGCGATGCACCTGTCTCACTGTCGCCTGTACAATGTGGCAGACTGTCCCTGTTACGCACCCATACCTCTGTAATGGCAGGCTTATCGTGGCGGCCAAGCCTGCTTATTTTCTTTGGCTTCATGATGAATTCCTGAGCGGGATGTCAGCCTCCTAAGCGCGCCTTTTGGTGAATCTCTGCCTGCCCCGCCTGCCCCTGGGCCCCGCGTTGGCCAGGCGTGATAGGGGGAAGTCAAAGATTCTCTTGGGAGGTCGGGCGAGGTGCCCCCAATTCTGGATGGGACGCCCGCTAGGGGTCGGGCGAGGCGGACTTGACCCGGGCCACGTGTCGCTCTCCTGTTCCCATTGGGGGTCGGGCGAGGCGTTGTTTGTTCGGACACTTTCTCCTTGTGGGCCGGGGTAGTCTAGCCTCTGTTCGTTTCACGTGTATGTCCATTGCCTTGGAGGGCCCTGGTGCTGCCCCTGACAGTAGCCCCCGAGCCCCTGGGGGAGTTTTGTAATAACTTGTCTAGGGGTTTTGTTTGGGATCGTGCTCGTTTGGTGGTATTTTGGGCGTTTTGCGGCGTCGTCTCTTGCCCTTTGCCCTCGTTAATTTCCTCCCATGCACCTTTGCCAAGAGAAGGTGAGGAGTTAGGACCGCCTCACGCTTTTTCCTTGTTAGGTCGTGAGCACGGCGTCCGTTAAGCTTCTAACGGGTAAACTCGAGTGGAGTCCGGCCACCCGTTCGCTATGGCGTCGATGGACCCGCTGGGGGTCAACTTCAAAAAATTCGTGCTGTCCTGTCTTATTCCGGTTCTTGAGGTCGTTCGACCGACCCCAAGGGCTAGTTGCCTCCTCTTCGAAGAGGTTTCCCCATAAGTCACATCAGCGTCGACTCGAGCATGTCACATGGGCCCCATATGCTGTCGAGTGCGTGGGTTTTGGCCGCTAGTGGGCTGCTCCTCGTTTCGTCCCTCACTTAAGGTTTGGCTGCCCGGGCGGCCATCGGGACCTGTTCGTGGGCTGGCCTTCGAACCCAGGGCAATCTTTGGGCCGTCGGGGCGTCTTCTAGCCGGCGCCTCCAATTGGGTACATGGTGGCGCTGGTTCCCTTCTTCGAGCGCGGTCTCTGGGTTCCCCCGCATTGGTTCCTGCGGGGGGCCCTTTACGAGTATGGGATCGAACTTCACCATCTCAATCCCAACGGCTTCAGCTATATCTCCGGATTCGTCGCGCTATGCGAGGGGTTTCTGGGGATCGAGCCGAAATGAGATCTCTTTCGTTATTACTTTCGTGTGCAGCTGATCCTACGAGACAAGAAGAAATCCCCGATAGGGTGCGCTGGTATTTGCCTTCGCTCGGGGCGGGGGAAAGATTTCATCGATTTTTCCTTTCCTTCATCCAACAAGGGGTGGCACGATCAGTGGATCTACCTCCGCAACTTCCCTGAGATGCGGTTTCCCCCGTACACCGGGCGTGTCTTCTTTGAGAAGAAAACCCGCTGGGGAAAAGATCTTCCACTCCTCAATCGGAACCGCCTTGCCTGGATGATTTCAGCAGTTCGTCGATTGAAGGCGAGTGGGTTGACTGGCGCCGGCGTTATCGCGGCGTTCCAGGCGAGGAAGATCGCGCCGCTGATGGAGCGGCGCTTGCCGATGTGGGAGATGAGGCCGGACGTTGACACCTCAGACGTTCGCCTTTCCCTGACCACCATCAATTGTGCCGAGGTAATGGCGCGCGTCGGGTATGCGCTTGACAGGAAGAAGGTTCCCGACGAATTTCCAATCCCTGGTGAGCCAGTGGCGATGCCCGACCCTGGGTTTCTGCAAATGGTACGCCCTGCCTTGCTTGTATTTCTCTTCCTTGATTTATTGCCTTGTGTTTTCCACGCCGCCCTGCTGATTCAGCTTTTCCTCTCTGGTAGTCGGGCCTGAATTGGTACAAGAGCCAACCTCGGCTTTTGGAGGTAGAGGAATGGAAGCGACTGACTGCTCAGCGCAGGGTAGACAGGGAGAAGAGGAGAAAGAACTCCCGAATCCGCAGCTCGCAGCGGAAGGCGGAGAAGGAGAAGGCCGGCTTATTTGACTATGCTGACTCCACCGACGTGTCTGAAGATACGGACATGGAGACGAACTTGGAGCTGTTCACAGAGTCTCGTCATAGGGGCGACGGCCTCGGCGTTCATGCGCCTGCCTCCCCTACGGGCGATGCCGACCCCCTGGAGGACGCCATCAGTGAAGGCGGCGATGATGATGACGACGCCAACGAGGGGGACGACGACGACGGCGTCCAGTGGGATGAGCTGGAGAGAGAGAGTTCGCCCGACCCTTGCCGGACCCTTGCCTCCTCATCTGACCCAGGCGCTTCTGGGTTGGGCGAGACAGTCGGTCCTCTGCCTCCGCCGCCCCCGACATAGTTGCCCGAGCCCACCCCATTGAGTGCGCTGCTGGCAAACCCGGAGGGAGCCATCGCCAGATGGGGAACCATGCTCTTGCCCGGCACCGTCTCAGGAGTGGGCGCCCGCGTCCTCGTCGACTCCGGAGCGACCCACAACTTCATCGACCTCGGCTTCGCCCGCGACACCAACATCATGGAGCGCCGCGCAGATGTCACCTTCAACATAGGTGATGGTTCGTGTGTACAGAGCCGCGGCTTATACCGCGGAGTGCTACTCCGCCTGGATCGCGAGGTGTTCCCGATCGACGCATACTTGGCCAGCCTCGACGGCGACACCGACATCATCTTGGGCACACACTGGCTTGCTTCTCTCGGCCTCATCACATGGGATTTTGCTACTCTGACCATGACTTTCAGGAGAGGCGATAGAGCGGTACGCTTCGATGCCGTTCTTCAGCCACTACCACTGCGGGCGGTCCCCCAAGACCCGCCGACGATGCTAGCCCTACCAGCACCACAGGGGACGACGACAACGACATCATCTACTACACCGCAAGCAGCGGCAACTCCAGGCACTTCAGCAGAAGGAGGCGCCCCAGGGGCGCCACCCACAGTGCCTCAGGAGGAGGCGCACCACACAGGCTCGCCGGTCGTGAAGGGGGCGACGACCCAAGAGGCCCCCCAGGCAGCCTCACCGACACCGGCAGCTTCACCTACACCGACAGCTTCGCTTACGCCGGTAGCTTCACCTATGCTGACAGCTTCACCGGCACCGACATCTACGCAGACTCGGACGACAGCAGGAGTGACCGCTGCAACAGGAGGAGGAGCGGGCGCACAACAGGTGGCGCCACGAGCCCGGGCGCCAGGGGCAGCAGCGCAGGCGGCGCCCAACTCCCAGCCGCCCCTAGGTCCGAGGACAGCCCCACCTCGTCGCAGATGGACGATGGCCTTGCCAGTTCCACGCGCTGTTCCCACGTTGGCAAACGTGGAGCATCACCACGGCAACGCCTTCGACATGGTGTCTGCACGCCTAGCGGTGTTCGACGACATCAGGACAGCGATACGTGATCAACATGAGCTCGCATCTATCCGCAGGGCAATTGAGTCTCGTCAGACAGCTGCTGCATTGACACTAGACGACGGCGTGATCTTCTTCGACACCAGGGTCTACTTACCGGCGTCGTCAGCTCTACTACGTCCTCTAGTGACGACACTCCTGGCCACGGGAGATTGGAGGAGGCTGCGCTTGCTCGCGATAGGAGGACACACTCTGGAGTCTATATCCTCCGTACCAGCTCTTCCAGCTACTATGCTCCTAGCAGAGGAGTGGCCTCGCCAGCGCCAGCAGATTGACTTACTCTTCGTCGACCTAGCAGGGGTCGAATTTGTGGTAGTGGGAGACGTGACACTACCTTTCTCGACTGAGCCTCAGCTACCAGTGATGTCGCCGCTCCCCACGGATGCGTCGATAGTTCTATTTGGTCGCCTATTAGACTTGACAGCAGTTCGGGTAAGGCCACGTGCAGCTTTGATGATTAGAGCTCCTACAGTTATACTACCACATGCAGATTTGGAGGCTCGTATCTTTCTCACAGTACCAGGCAGTGGCGGAGCTAGGTTCAGATGAACCTGGGCGCTCGTCCCCCCGCCCTCCCCGCCCTCCATCAGGAAAAAATCACTATGCCTTGTCTAGTTGTCTTGCGAGCAGTTTATAACTACATAAACGTGCACTAAAGTGAAGGAGTTTTCCATCTTACCCCTCCTTAGTCAGTGTCACGCTCCGCCAGTGGTACCAGGGGTAGCTCGGATGACATATGATGCCGGTATTCCGAGATCAATGGTGGCAGCGCCGGCATCGCCAGCAATACGACAGGGAGATTCATTTGAGTCAGCTAGAGAGCACATTTGGCATGGCTTCATCAGGAACTTGAGATACTACTTCCGCATCCGCCTAGACAGCACGAGGCGGAACTTGATGACGTCACTGCCCGTGGGAGAGTTACATGTGATGATTTCAGCACAACAAGGACCAGGAGCACCAGGCGTTGAGAGATGGACACTGCAGCGTGAGGACACGTTGCTGAATGATGGCGGGGGAGTTGTTATGCGTAATGAGGAGGCCGTCGCAGCAACAAGCAGGAGGGCCCACATCGCCGCCGCTATTTCGGGAGAGGAGGAGGGGACGCCTAGGGCGGCGCCCTCGGCCAGGAGGGGCGCGCCAGGAGGGGCGTGCCACCCCCCACGCCGGGCCCGCCGGCGCTTACCATATCGAGTCATAAGAGTCCAAGTTAAGTTAGAGTCTAGATTTGGTTAGTTGAGATTTAGGAATCAATTGTTAGGGAAGGATGGATCCCGATCTATAAGGAATCCAATCCAATAGTTACCTTGGAGATTAAGTCAGGAATCGATATATAATGCTAGGAGTTGTACCCAGATGGATCAAGAAAGAATTAAAGGGTAACTCCCAATTATTCTCAGCTCTCCAGCTCTCTCTCCCTCTCCCCCTGCGCCGCCGCCGCACGCCGCCGCCGTCGCCCCTCCTAGGGCACACGGGTTTCCCCACCCCGTTCCGCCTTACAGAGCACTAGCATTAGAGAATGTTGCAAATCGAAGAAAGGACGCTGCTTGCTTGCTCTTGTCATCGGTTTACTGACACCCACATCCGACCTGCTGATGTCCTTTGTCACCGGCTCGCCGCCGTGGGGAGGGCAGCAAGCATAAGCGCATGTTTAGATTCCAGAGAAGCGTTTACTTTTTATGAAAAGTTATCCACCTATAGAACCGTGTCAATTTATTTGTCTCTATACACGTTTTCATAGAAATAATATTTGTCATTACTTTCTACCTCTTTTTCTCCATCTAAACACACCAACGCACAACGATGGTCGTGCGTATGCTAGCTAGTCGCTATTTTTTTTCTGAAAAGGAAGTCGCTATTAACCCTGGTGATAAGAGTAGAGACTTTGACTTCTGACCGACTGACCGTTATTAACCCTGCTGCCGGCTATAGGAAATTTCAAGTACTCCGTACCTGTTCTCTGTTCCTGGGGTCGGCTGATCTGTTCAAGCTGGCCGGGCTGCTGGAATTCTTCTTCAGCGAGGCGCCGTCGCGGATACGGTCGCTGGCGACGTCGTCGTTGTGGGCGTCGCTGGCGCTGGGGTACTACCTGAGCTCCGTGCTCGTGTGTCGTGTCCATCGTGAACAGCGGGACGGGGCGCGGCAAGCACCGGCCGTGGCTGCAGGGCGCTAGCTTGAACCATTACCACCTCGAACGGTTCTACTGGGTCATGTGCGTGCTCAGCACGCTCAACTACCTCTTCTTCCTCTTGGTTTATGAGGCTGTCGTGATGGCTACTTGGAAAAGAGTACTCTACCAAATAATTCTAGTAAGTATTTAGTATTTAATTGCGGAGCTCATAAGTGTTAACGTAGGCTAATAGCCTAATACTAACGAGATAATAATCAGCGCTACATGGTTGAGTAAAAGGACCATTGTTTATTTTGTTATAGACTAAACAAGTGATGTTGACAGCCTACTACAATCTTGTTGACCTACGTTAACTGCAGAGCTTTTGCTTAACCATGTAGCGCTGCAAATGCTTCTTTGATGGTGATGACTTCAGCATAAACATCCTGCATTGTTGGTCGGTCTTTTGGTGTCTCCATAGAGCACAAGAGACCGAGTTTAACAAGATGCTCAATGCAGCTCTCCACGCTATCAGTTGCATTACTTCCATGGTCAAAATTATTGAACACATGACCATCTTCAGAACTCGGAATGATGCAAGGATCTAGAACTTCAGTAATCTTTTGGGGAAATGCCTTCTCCACAAATTTGTGAAGGTTCAAACCATTAGTAAACATCTCATCTGTTGGACGCTTCCCTGTGAGCATTTCTAAGATGATAATTCCATAACTGTAGACATCGCCTTCAGTAGAGAGTTTGCTCCCGAATCCATACTCTGTAATATTATGTGTAATTCAGTAATTCAAAACATCATTTATCTCATAATAATATTGTGAAAACCCAGAAGAATCTCGTTAAATAGTGAAAAATAAAACATGAATGGAAATTTCTAGTGTTTTATTGAAAAATTCTCACCCGGGGCAATATATCCAATTGATCCTCTTGGTCCCAGCAAGCTTGTAGAACTATTATTGCACGAATGACTGAAATTGTGAACAAACTTAGCTAACCCGAAGTCAGCAAGACGTGCACCCATGGCATCATCAAGAAGGACATTGCTGGGCTTCAAATCGCAATGGGCCACAACAGGCATGCAATGGTTGTGTAGATAATCCAAAGCGGAAGCTATATCCATTGCTATTGTTATTCTTAAGCCCAAACTCAGTGGACTTTTCAATCCGTACTTGTTCAGCTCAGGATAGAGCCAGCTCTCAAGGCTACCATTAGGCATATATTCAAGAATGAGAGCTTTGAACTCATGTCCTGATGGATCAAATGTTGAGCATGCAGTAATCACCTTTACAAGATTCCGATGACGAGTGTTCCTCAATGACTCACACTCAGCAAGGAAGCTTTTTGGTACGCCAAGTTGATCAAGTTTGAAAACCTTGATAGCAACTGTATGTTCTTCAGACTCAAATCTAGCTCTGTACACTGATCCAGATTTTCCTGAACCAACCAAGTTGGATGAGGAGAAACCATTTGTTGCTTTGACTAAATCAGTATATGAGAACTTTTTGAATTCCTTGCAAGATGAGTGATCTTCTTGTTTGACTTTCCTCCTCTTCAATAGGATGACCGCTAAACATGATAACAGGAGCAGAGAAAGAACACTGAATCCTAGTACCTTCAGAATTTTGGAAGTATGGTTTTCTCTAGAGGCCTTTGCATCGCAAAGTGGCAATTTTAGCAATGGAGTGCTCCCACATAACTTCTTGTTCCCCTGAATGTAGACAGTGCTTTTATTTTGAAATATCCCAACAGTGGGTACTGGACCTTCGAGGTTGTTGAAGGACAAATTGAGAAGGTTCAAGGAACTCAAGAATTCAAACCATTCAGGTATTGCTCCAGACAGATTATTTCGAGACAGGTCTAGCTCCATGATGCCTCTCAGTTCCATATAAGATTTTGGGATTTCCCCTTCAAGATGGTTCCCTTCAATGTGGAGGGACTCCAAGTGGACACACTGGCCTAGAGTGGAAGGAATTTGTCCAGACAATTGGTTATTGGAGATATTGAGGAGGCCAAGATTTATCAAGCCACCAATCTCAAGTGGTATTTGTCCAGACAGTTGGTTGTGGGATAAATCCATGCCTTTTGTAAGGGAGGAAAGAGTAAGAAGCGCCTTTGGTATCCGGCCATCAAGGCTGTTGCATGAGAGGTTCAACATTTCTAAATTTTTGCAGTATCCTATTGCTTCTGGGATTGGGCCACTAAAATCATTTTCCTGGAGATAGAGCTCATTCAGTTGACTTAGATTACTGATTGAGATTGGAATTCGCCCGAAAAGTTTGTTCTGCGATAAGCTTAGGTCGACTAACCTTGAAAGATTTCCGAGTGTATCTGGGAGGCTTCCAGTGAACTGATTTTTGTCCAGGTAAAGAACCGTAACATTTGTGAGGTATACTATCTCTGGTGGTATTTTCCCAGATATATTATTTCCTGACAACAGCAAAACCTTTAGGCTGTTTGCAAGGTCACCAATGGTACTTGGCAGTGTTCCTTGAATTTGGTTTTCTGATAAAGACAATTTGACCAACTGTGTGCAATTGGCTAGTGAGGAAAGGAAAGACCAATCTCCAGCTTCAAGCTGGTTCGTGCCTAGATTTAGTTCCACTAAGTTGGGAAGCGAACCCAAAGAAGGAATAATTCCACGGAATGAATTATACCGTAGGTCAATCACCATAAGGTTGGTTGCAGTTGGCCAGTGAAGCAGGGATTTTACCATGGAATTGGTTCTCTAGAAAAATCATTTTTCTTATGCTTGGAAGGGTGAAGCCAATGTCCTGTGGAATTTCCCCCTCAAGGTTATTTGCGCCTATTCCAAGGTATGTGAGAGTTGACATATTGTAAAGGGAGGTTGGGACAGTTCCTGACAAATAGTTGTAAGTCAGGTCCAGTGCTTGCAGGTTCGAGATTTTACTTATACTCGCCGGGATGCTTCCTTCCAAATTGTTGTATGCAAGCAAGAGCCTGAGAAGGGAAGAAAAATTCCCCAACGAAGAAGGTATGACACCTGAAAGATCATTTCTTGTCAAAATGAGATGCTGCAAGAGAGAGTTAGAGTGTGAGAGAGCAGGTATTGACCCAACAAACTTGTTCAACCCGAGGGCTATTGTTTGGAGTGATCTGCTATTTATCAGAGAAAATGGAATCTCTCCACCAAGATGATTGTTTGTTAAGTCCAGCTCTTGAAGCGATGAACTATTAGCTAGGCAAGATGGGATTGGTCCGGTGAGGCTATTGTTCGTAAGAACAACAGCTGTAAGAGAAGATTTGCATCCAAGCGAAAGAGGAACTTTTCCCGTCAGACTATTTCCAGCGAGATGCAAAACAAAAAGATTTTGGAGCATCCCCAGGCCTTCTGGAATCACTCCTTGCAGAGAATTCCCCCCAAGATCGATGATCTGGAGGGCAGAACAGGAAGACAGTGTGTCCGGAATCACACCACTGAGATTGTTCGAACTGAGGTTAAGGTACTGAAGCCTATTTAGTTGGCCAAGCTCAGGAGGAATTGAACCACTAAGCTGGTTATTTGGAAAGTGAATTCTTGTGAGGAAAGTGAGATTGGCAATACAAGGAGGTATTTGGCCATTAACCTGAAAAGACCCGAAGTCCAGCGCTACAACGCGAGATGTGTGCCTCTTGCCGCATCCAACACCAGCCCAACTACAAAACTGAAGAGAATCATTCCTCCACGAGACTAGCTGCCCGGCAGAGTCAGAGAGATGGACCTTGAGGCAAAGGAGGGTCTGAAGATCTTGGTTGGGTGATGTTCTATCAAGTGATGAGGCAAGGACAAGGAAGCTCAAGGACAGGACAGTGGCTAGGAGCACTGACGAACTCAGAGTTCCTAGAGGACTCATATCCTAGAGCAAGCCGTCAGAAACTCTTCATTTTCTTGTAGTGGTGGATGAGATTTTGCGTTGTGATTTCTCATGGTTGCGCATATGTTACATATATAAGGAACCCTTGGACACTGGCGAACCATGTTAGCTGTTAAGGAATATGACACTGTAAGTAGCTCAACGGCATTGGCCGCGGTGCGTGTCGTGCTTGAGAGAACGATGTGAATGGCATGTTTTTTAAAGCATGTATGCATGAATCGTGTGAATCCGAACAGCTAACAAGCAACAAAGGAAATGATCAGGCGAAATCATTGTGCAATTGAAAAACCGGGTGATAACTGATAAGAGCTTTGACTTTGACTGGTGGTCGCTATTTGCCCTGGTACCGGCCGTCGGCCATCGGAAATTTCAAGGTCGCGGACCTGTTGGGCATTCTACCATTGGAAAATTTGGAGACGACTTTGACCCAAGCTTCGTCCCTCGCGGAGCCCGGAGGCAGCTTCGTCTGCATATCCCATGAGGCCATTAAAAGCCCAGCTAACACTTTGACCCAAGCTGCTCTATAGGTGAGCTTTGAGCACGCCTGTTCTGGCGTGTCAAATTTGTTCGCTTTTGTTGCTAACTTCTGTCCTCTCTAAGACCACACTGCAGAACAGGAAGAATGTCATCAAACACATACTTTTGCCGGATTCGACTCCTGATTATCGTCCTCAGTTTTTTGGTCCTTATTGTCAGCAGAAGCAGCCTTACTGCAGGTGGCTCAGACTCACGGCCACCTTGTGGCAGTGGTAAGTACTGAATACTCTTCTGATCCTGTGTATGCAATGCAAGCATCCCGGTGGGTAGGTTTTCTCTACAAAGGATGTAACCAATTGAGATTGCTAGTATTTCGGTTCACATTTTTCTAATAGTAAAATTTGACATTGGAAAATTCCCTCCTCTCTTAGAGCATCTCCAAGAGACGAGGCAAATCATTTGTAAAGTTAAATTTAGCTATAATCAAACAAAAAAACGTTTCCAACAGACTGTGCATATGACTTTTCAAATTTAGTGGCTTTTCATCCCACCTCATTTGCTCTTTATATTTAAATAGCCTACCTCACTAGCTATTCATACAGAGATTGTTGGATTTAATTACCTTTTTAGTAGTTTTTTTTCTTTTACATAATAGCTAAATTAAGATTTTGGCCATCCATTTTTAGCTAGACTGTTGGAGTTGCTCCACGATGGAGATTGGATGAAACATAGTTTTAAAGGTATCTTTGTATGCCATATAACTCCAAGCAACTATCAAAGGGAATGGTTAGAGCAACAGAGGAATATTTTCGTATCATCATCTCGGTAGGAAGGAAAAGTTTGGTGGAGAATTAAAAGACCCTGTCCATGTACACCTAGAATATACTTTATATTTGGAGGGCATAATTTTAATTTTTGGATACTATATGGGACATAATTTTAGTTCTTGAATACTATATATTTTAGGACAGGGAGTACTCTTGGTACTGTGTTACCTTGAGGGAAAAATAAAGAATTATTTTTAAAATATCTTTTGAAAAACACATAATTCACAGAACAACTTAGGAAAATGCGAGCACCCAAAATGACCACAAAGGATCCCCAACTAAGCTATTGCATGGTTCACATTGTTTTTAAGAAAAGTTGATATTGTAAATTTTCCTATTTTTTTATCCACCTTGAATGCAACACTATATGAGAGTTCACAAAATTGTAGAGGCAAAAAAAAAAGATTTATTTAAAGGAAAAACCATGTTAATAGTTGCACAAAATATGAGAGTTCACAAAATCATAGGAATATCTTGATTTCTCTCTGACACTTTCATTTCTGTCCGTGGCGTGATTTTTTATCATCGTTCATTGCAGATCCGACCAATCCCTGTCCATCATCGTGCAGTCCGTTCTCACCTTCTTGTCATTAGCATGTGAGAGTATGGGAGCTCATTCTGATTCTACACAATTCCAAATAGAAGATTATCAGACTTCCTTTGATCTGTCAACGATAGCACATTGAAACGAGAGTGCATTTTCCATGTCAGTAAACTTGAATAAATCTCCATGTCAGTAAACTTGAATAAATCAAGCAGGCTATATTTCTTGTAATATGAATTAGTATATCATGGACTTTTGCTCAAATTCCATACTCATGTAAATGTAAGGGCACGGTTTGATGGATTAGTCCATCCGGTCTCTGCGTTCCAAATTATGAATCATGTGACTTTGTCATAAATAAAAATTTTCTAGATTTGATCAAATTTATAGACAAATTTGTTAACTTTTTCATATACTTGATGATACCAATATATTTCCACATCTAATAGCAAAGTGTGCAACATTTCATATTACTATTTTTTGGTGCAATCTCGTTTCCATACCAAACAAGAAGTAACAAAAGCTAAATACAATACAACTAGTTCAGTGCCTCTCTCAATTTTACTGATTTATGGACGTTACAACTCAGAAATCTCTCTTCCCTCAATAAATGGGGAGGTGGAGGGATCCATGTCACATTGCCATTTGAGGTTTTTGGCGCCACTCAACTCTGAAATGGACTTTGGAGTTGAAGCCATGCCAAACACACCCTAACACTCCTACCTTTAATTGGTGTTTTCTTGGGCTACATCTATTAGGGCACCCGCAGTGGTTGGTGCGAACAGTCTGACCTTCAACGTCGAACCAAACCAACGTTCGCTTCTCATAGCCCTAACATCGCCTGTTGGGCCCCCAAGCGGTTAAAAAATATGCAATTCGCTGGGCATTATTCTCGCGCTTTCTCCTCTCCCACGGCCTGCCTCCTACCTCTCGTTCCTCTTTCCTTTTCCTCTGCTTCCCCCAAATCAAATTCGGATGTGGAGCACTCCTTCCTTCCTGCCGGCCTTGATTCCAGCCCGACGAGCAGAGGCGACGAGGCGCGGCCCCGACGCCCAGGCGGCGATTCCACCCTCCCGCACTGTAGATCCGCACGGGGGGTGCAGCAGCGGAGTCGAGGAGGCCGACGGTGAGGCGAGGCAGGGAAGCGCGCATCGGCGGCCAGTGGCGGGGCTCGTAGCCTTGATCTGTCCGTCGGCAGGGCTTGCCCGCGCGGCTGCCTGGGTGGGGTAACAACCGCTGCTTATTTTATTCGCTTCAGCTCTCATAGTGCGCTCCTGCAGACGGTTCGCATTTGGGTCTGACACCGACGGTGTGGCTGCCACTATGGTGACGGTTCGGTGGTGCCGCATCGTGCTCTCTCTCAGTTCACCCACTGCGGGTGCTCTTATGAGCTTGTATAGGGGTAAGGCTAATCCCAGTGGAGAGTTTCATTTTGGTGTTTCCAAGATAGCCGCATCAGCATGAAGAAAATAAAATATGTATGAAATCACCTCTCCAATGCATAGTTTCATGTTGATGTTTCATAGGCACCATGTAGCATTTAATTTAATGACTCATTCAAAGTTGGTATTTGTGCCAACAGGATTTCATCCTGATGAAACTGGTTCCCTCTCTCTCATCTTAAATTTTCTGCCACGTCACAATATTAGTTGATGTGGCACTATATTTAATATGGATGCAACTCCTATGAAACCCCATTGGGACTAGCCTAAGTGTCCACATAAGGCCTATATGTCTATTAGGCTAGTCCCAATGGATAGTATCATAAGTATTAATTAGATGCCACATAGGATTTTTAGATGATGTGGCAACGAATTAAATAGGAGAGATGATGAGGACATCGCCACGCTGAACACGTACATGCTACAGGCTTCCCCAAGTTACAACTCGTCTCCAACTCAGCCGCCACGTTTGGTTCGGATTCAGCCGATACCCCTGCACAGTTTTGGCAATATCTCCCTCATACGACATCGAAACGGCGTATAAGTATGCATTGGAAAGGGGACGATGACGCCGTCGTTTTGGTTCTGGTCCTATCTCCAGAAGGTTCGTGGATCATACTGTGTGACCACGACAAGGTGTTGTGTCACCTGTTTTGGGCCTTTTCAGACTTTGTATCGTGTCGGGCCTTTGGCCCAAGTTGAGGACGCCCCCTGGTGCGCCCCAACCCTAGGACGCCCCTAGGTTAATAAACTCACCAGCCGCCGCCGCTTAGACTCGGGGTTTGCTTAGATTATTCTGTTTGAGATAGTGTCGCCGTTCATCGGTTTGTGAAACCCTCAACTCGTTTGCTTAATCATTCATCTGCAGATTGTCACTACATTTGAGAGCTGCATTCTTTCGAGTTCTTGCTTGTGTTCTTCATTTCGTAGGCAGGGATTAGCCTTCTTGGCGAGGTCAACCGGATTGTGACTACGGTTAATAACCAGAGGAGTCGTGGTGCTAAGATTGCAGGGTTCGAGTTTGCTGACTTGAAGCCGGATCAGTGTGTCGTGCTCCGCCCAAAACGAATTATCCTTTCCCTGACGGAAGATCGGGCACCCTAGTTTCCATCAAGTGGTAATCAGAGACTCAGGTATTACCATTAGGCTTACCCTAGTTTAGTTTTGTTCCATCGTCCTACAACTCCAGAAAATAGCCACAAAAAAATTTCGCTGTCCTACAACCCTTGTTTAGCTTTTGCAATTTCGTTTTCAGATTCGCTTTGTTGAGTTTGTGTCTGTGGTCAAGTCTTGTTGCTGGTTTAGGTTGTGTTCATCGCCGTAGTTCAATCGCCCGTTGCCGTGATTTGTTTCCGCCGCTATCCCATCCACCATTACCAGATCATAAGTCGTGCTAACACATTACTCGACTAGCCCTCGCTAGCAGCCTTGCGTGAACTCTCGCCGTGCAAACCCTAGATAGGTTGCGAGCCGCCTTGTGTTCATCGCCTTGCATCGCAGCCCTTCTTGTGTTCATCTTGTGCATCCTATCGCTGCATATACCAGGGAAGTGTTGCCACTAGACGCCGCCGTGCTATCTGCCGATTTGTGCCCTTTCAAAACCATAACATGAGGTACCTTCGGTAAAACGGGCATAACTTTTCGCTCGATGCTCCGTTCTGGCTGAAATTTTTATAGGAGCTCGGCAACAAAAAGTTGCACATAAATTCGCCCGCTTTGCTGGTCAGGCCGATCTCAAAATAATAAAAAAAATCAGGAAGATAATTAAAATTTGGTTTTCTCAAAAAAGTTGTTTTTGTGAACCTGTTTGATTTTCTGTAGACCACATTCGATCTCTGTTTCAGGTGAAACTTGGTGTGGTTTCTATTCTGGTGATCCCAAATGTGAGAAAAATATCAAAAAAATAAAAGAAAAAAGAAAATCAGAAAAAACTAGGATTTCTACTTAGTTGAGATTGTTGCAAGCATTACGGTACTGCCATTCTGTGGGTTCTTTCAGCTTTTTCCATTGTTTCTTGTTCGAACTTGTTGTGCTACGCCTAGGAACATGTCTTAGCCAGCAATTGTGACTTGTACTTTGGATACTAATTGAACTTGGCTAATCTGCATTCGATTTTGTTCCACATACATATATTGTGCCTATCCTACAGCTCCACATACACTCTTCAGTTCAGTACAACGAAGGACCTTGCAATCTTGGTGCCACTTTCCTCACAGGTATCACGACCCATCCACCGGTTGTACCATCCACTGCTTGCATTGGTAAGAACCTGGTACGGACTTGTTAAGTCACATGTGAGGTTGTGATTCCACCAGACAACCCAACTAGCTCGTAGGGTCTCCCTTATTAACTAATCATGCCAGACGATGTGTCTGTTTTGAAAAGTGAGTTGAAGGAGAACATCAACAAGCTGAAGGAGTTCTTAATGAAGGAGATTAGCAAGCTGACAAAGGAAGTCCAAAGCGGCAATCATACACTTCAGGACGTGAACTGACGAGTCTCCACTTTGACCACAAGGGTGCAACAACTTGAGATCAATGGTGCCAAAGAGGAGACATTCGATGGTGATGCTCACCCGGAGGACATTGTCTATAGTCCTGATGGTAAGATAGATGACAGGTTGACAAGCGACAATCGTGCCTGTCGCATCCTTGCACGCAACAAGAAAGGTATGGGAGGTAACCGCACTCGAGCTCATGATGGTCCTTATGCTAAAGTTAAGTTTACCATACCATATTTTTATGGGAGATATGATGCTAAAGAATACCTTGATTGGGAGATGACAGTAGATCAAAAATTTGTTTCCCATCTTGTTCCAGATCAACATAAAGTTAGACAAGCCACTAGTGAGTTTAAAGATTTTGTTATTATCTGGCACTACTACAAAAATCATTTTCGGAGACTGTTTTTTCCATTAACGGAGGCGGTTTTTGCAACCGTCTCTGAGCTGGGGTCTCTGTTAATCGGGCATTAACGGAGGCGGATTTTCAACCGTCTCCGTTAATGTTACAATAACCGCCTCCGTTAATCGTTCCAGACGAAAATAAAAATGCTGAAAAAAATTGCAACTTTTTTTTAATTGAGGGAGGCCCCCACTAGCGAGCCACTTGTCACACTATTTATCACACTTTTTTCGTAGAAATTTGACACTATGCGGCTGATGGGATTTGAACCCGCAACCTCTACCTCACGCGTGCCTCGCTCTACCACTACACCACACTCTCTCATGTGTCCATGCTCTGTTTTGATTCCTATCATATTATACACAACCAAGTGTAAATTGTGTTTTTGAAGTTTTAAACGAAGTCAAATGGAAAAGTTGTCAACTACTGAGTTTCTTAACTTTTCGAGATCTACAACTTTCATATAGGTCATTTCTCCATCTGAGGTCTATTGCGAATTTTGAATTTCAAATTTGAGAACATTCAAATATATTTTTCGTGGACAAGATGATTTCAAATGAAAAAGTTGCAAACTACAAAGTTTCTTAACTTTTTGAGATCTACAACTTTCATGTTGGTCATTTCTCTATCCAAGATCGTTTGAAAAATTCAAATTTAAAATTTGAGAATGGATTTACGGAGGCGGTTACATTCATTTTAGGAGGCGGTAACATTTTACCGTCTCCTAAAATCGATTAACGGAGGCGGTTTTTGTAACACAATCGTCTCCGTTAATGGTCGATTAACGAGACGGTTGTGTTACAATAACCGCCTCCGTTAATCCATTTTAGGAGACGGTAAAATGTTACCGCCTCCTAAAATGAATGTAACCGCCTCCGTTAATCACTCCCATTAACAGAGACGGATATTTTTTGTAAACGTCTCGGAAAATGTTTTGGCAGTGTCTCCTAAAATGTTTTTTGTAGTAGTGTGGTGGCAAGAGTGTGGTACTTTAAACATGCAACCTGATTCTTGGGATGAACTTAAGATAGCTATGTGTGATCGCTTTGTTCCTGCCTCTTATAAGCGTGATTTACGTTTGAAATTGCAACGTTTAGAGCAGGGTGATTTATCTGTTTAGGAATATTATACAGAGCTTCAAAAGGGCATGATTCGTTGTGGGGTAGTAGAGGATCCTGAGGATAAAGTGTGTCGTTTTTATGGTGGTTTGAGACGTGAAATTCAGGATATTGTTGACTATAAAAAATTTACTACCACCAACCGGTTGTTCCAGCTTGCTATGCTTGTAGAAAAAGAATTGCAGGGTTGAAGTCAGAGCACCTACAGCAGCTACACGCCTAAGACCTTTACACCACCAGCAGCTAGATCGCCGGGTGTCTCTCCTTCCACACCACCAAAGAGTACACGTTCATCACCTCCAGCCCCTATGCCCGTTTCTGAGGTAAGCAATGTGTCTCATGTGCAGAACAAGACAACATCTACTCCGGCCAAGAGCTCTTCAAGTAAATCTGCAAACATTGTGTGCCACCACTGCAAGGGTATGAGACATGTCATCAAGGACTGCCCAAGTTCTTGTGCTTTCATCGCAATGCTTGACGGTGGATATGTAAGTACTAGTGATGTTGAAGATGATTCGGAGGAAGAAAAGGGTGAGGCCATCAATTCCTTGGCTGCATCGGCGGGTTTTCCTAGTCTCATGGTGCAGCGTGCGTTGAGCTTTCGAGATGAACAAGAGGAAGAAGTGAAGATTCAGCGTAAAAATTTATTTCACATGTACCTCATCGTTCAGAATTGTCGTGTTCTCACCATCATTGATAGCGGGAGTTGCAATAATTTGGTGAGTTTAGATTTGGTTGAGAAGCTTGGCTTGCCCACTCGTTCTATTTCAGTTCCTTATCAGCTTGAATGGTTCAACAGTAGTGGTAAGGCTAAGGTAACTAAATCAGCATGTATACATTTTTCTGTTGGTTCTTATCATGACTATGCTGATTTTGATGTTGTACCTATGAACGCATCATCTCTTTTGTTAGGCCGACCATGGGAATTTGATAATGATGCTTCACATCATGGTAGAACTAATACATACTCTTTCATGCGTAAGAACAAGAAAATTACGTTGCTTCCTTTATCTCGACTGAAATTAAGAACCATTTTAAGGAGATTGCTGAAAATACTAAGAAAGAAAGCACTAGTAATGCCTCTAATGATGATACACATAAAGGGATTAAGTTAAAAGGAGGTGCTTTTATTGCTACTACATCTGCTACTGCTGCGTTATGTAATAATCCTGATGCATCTTATTATACTATGCTTTGTCGAGATATCTTTGTTGGCAATGGTCATCTGTCTTGTGCATCGCATCCTATTGTCACTAACCTGTTGCAGAAGCTTGATGATGATGGGATGACGTCGAGAACGACTCCAGTTCAAGAAGGGGATGATGAGGACATCATCACGCTGAACACGTACATGCTACAGGCTTCTCCAAGTTACAACTCGTCTCCAACTCAGCCGCCACGTTTGGTTCGGATTTAGCCGACACCCCTGCATGGTTTTGGCAATATCTCCCTCATACGACATCGAAACGAGGCGTATAAGTATGCGTTGGAAAGGAGACGATGACGCCGTCGTTTAGGGTTCTAGGTCCTAGCTCCAGAAGGTTCGTGGATCATGCTGTGTGACCATGACAAGGTGCTGCGTCACCTGTTTTGGGCCTTTTCAGGGTTTGTATCGTGTCGGGCCTTTGGCCCAAGTTGAGGACGCCCCTTGGTGCGCCCCTAACCCTAGTGTGACAATCTAGGTAGTTTAATTAACATAATCACATGATAAAAAACTTACCTTAACTTAATTAAGTGTACCTTGGCCCCACCTAGATTTTCACTTAAGAAAAGTCCACCCAAAACCCTTTGCCACTCGGTGAACTTTTGACCTTACCTGGTTGGCATGGCTTGAATTCGAAATTTCACTTAAGAACTTAAAAATTAACCAATATAAATGTTGTTCAGTTTTTAATGGGACACAACTTTGTTAATTGGCACTTTGCAAGATTTTAAGTGGAAGGCACCTTAAATCGCAGTCAAAGTCAGTCATACTCAGAAGTTCACGGCTAACCGACACTCAAGTTCATGCTGGTTTCTCCTGAGTTTTCCCGTCGATCTACACACTTTTCCTATGGTCACCCTTTGCGAAACTTGTAGTTGGTAGCCTAGAACACAACTTTCTTTTTGGAGATTTTGAACTTCAGTTCAATTTTTCGGAGAAATTTGTGTTTCAACATGCGCATGCCAGGTGTTCGATGAAATGCCGGCACTCCCGAGCGTCGCACGATCCAGCCGACCGAGCTCGCTGCCACGCGGCGCGACGCGCCTGACATGGACGTCTAGGCTGTCGGCGTTCAATGTAGTGGAGGGGCGCCGTTCCGACCGGTCGTGCTTGTCCCCACCCTGCCTCCCGACCGTGCGCCCTCGCCAGCCCCTCTGCTCGCCACGCGGCACGTC
This sequence comes from Urochloa ruziziensis, assembly GCA_015476505.1. Taxonomy (NCBI): domain Eukaryota; kingdom Viridiplantae; phylum Streptophyta; class Magnoliopsida; order Poales; family Poaceae; genus Urochloa; species Urochloa ruziziensis. Next base: position 13,053,313 of record CM027126.1, on the reverse strand, counting down.
ACCACCCGCCACGCCCTGCCGGTCCACTCTCGCTAACCGCGACCAGTGACGCGACGCCGCCGTCGCCCGCGCGCTTGCCTTCCTCCTATCCCTGCCGGTCTCCGACGAGACCGTGCCGCGCCGAGCTCTGTCCGCCACGTGGCCGCCGAGGTCTGCCGCCCGCGCGTTGCCTAGCCAACCCCTAGCGTCGACGTGACTGCACGGGCGCCGTCGTGTCCCGCTGCCCACATGCCTGCCTTGGCTCCCACAGCAAGTCCCCGACCGGTCGCCGCATGCCATGGCTCGCCGGCTAGTGCCGCGCTGCTGCCCGCACTGCCCCCTGAGGCTTAGCCTCGAAGCCTCCCGGCGGACCCCGCCTATAAAAGGCCCCGCAACCCTCTCGCCGAGCTCCCTCCGTTCCGCCATTGCCACGCTGCCAGGCTGCCACCGCCGAACTCCATCGTGCTCGTTGCCCCGCCGCTAGCCAACACCACTAGAGCTCGCCCGCGACCCCGCTCGAGCTTCCCCAAGCCTCCACCGAACTCCTCCTCTAGCGCCGCCGCCAGAGTTGGGGAAGACAGAGCCGCCGCCGCGCTGCTCCGCCGCCCGCCGCCGTCGCGCCACCTCCGGCCGAGCCCCCTACACGAAATTGACGCGCGGTGAGCTCCTAAGCCCTTTCCCCATGCTCTCATGGAGCCCCTTGGCCCCACGTCGCCGGAATCCGGCCAACTCACCGCCGGCCATGACCCAAGGACCACATTGCAAGCCTTTAGATCTTTCTAGGGTCCTTTCTGTAAGGTTCCAGGGGCTGTTCTGTAAATAGATTCTTTAGATCTAGGTTTGAAATTAGAGATTTTGTAAAACCGATTAAAAATCATACAAAAATCAGAAAAATGCAAACTCAATTTTGTTGAACTCTCTGTGCTGAGATCTACCTTTTATAAAAATCATGTATAGGTGTCTGGTGCTTAGATTTCAAACTAGGTTCAAATCTGTCCAAACACAAATTTGTACATAGTTTGAAATCTATTGCTTTGTTTGTGCTAGGTTTTGGATATGTTGTAGATGATGAAATGTTTTGGCTCCTGTAAAATGATGGCACAAAGGTACACTAGATTTTGAGTTATTAATTGTTTAGGCTGGCAGTGCACGTGTTGATCTACATTTTTAATAATTAATCTGTACAGCTTCTAAGATCATTTGTTTTACAGCGGCTCTGTAATGTTTTGATGCATGTCTGGGAAAACGTACAGCTTAGTTTGAGCTAGCTAACTTGCACTTTTAATTAATAACAATTTAAACCTAGTAATTCCAAACAGCAAGATCTTTTGATCTTTTTAAGCTGACCTTCGGCGTGTAAGCTTGTTTACAATAGTATAGACTCTGGTAGAAATCTAAGGACCAATTGCTGCTAGTGGTATTTATTAGGATTTATTCTTGATGCTAGTGTGATAAGCTTGTGTGATATTTCCTGGATGTTGTATAAAGCCTTTTGGCCTAACTTTTGGTCAATAAATCTAACAACACACCTAGAACATACTGTAATTTTCCCACATTAAAATAAAGTACCAAACTGCCAGAATAAATTATTGAACTTTCATTGCTTAAAAAGGGCTAGATTTAAATAAGTCACTTCTTTAAATTATTAAATAAGTTAAACACATCACCCACACACCCTTGATGTTTTGTGAAGAAATCAAAGTTAAATAATCATAGATGTGTACACAATCACCATCAACACACCCAAGTACTTTTGTGAGGGAGGAAAGGTCAGACAAAAATTGTCCAGGTGAATGTGTCACTCAATACACCCCGGGTCTATCATTATGCAACTGTGATGACTCAATATAAGATCATACTCTTATTACATGTGCATTCGTGTAGAACAAGTGCTCGCTGACGGCGACTACGAACTCATCCCCGCTGGAGGTGAAGGCCAAGCGGAAGGTGAAGTGAACGCCGTCTAGGTCGAGCAAGACCCGAACGCAGCTACAGAGGAGTCCCAGGCTAACAACGTGCCCGAAGGCAAGCCCCGGAGCATGTCCCATGTTTTGAATCTATGCAACTATGTTTTGTTAAGTTGTGCTTGTGCATTTATGTTTCAGGCATTAATTGAAACCTTAGTTGCATGATCCTAGGTACCTATGCTTTGCAATACTAGTATGTTAGGTCGATAGCTGCCACTCGCGAGATATAGGAATCAACTGGTTTACTTATGTTGGAATCATATGGATGACGGACAGGGATTTTGGTCATGTAGATGCCCCGTCTGTTTATGAAAAGTTGCTAAGGTCGAAGAGTGACGACGATGTTGGTCAAGCGTTTGAAAGCACTAAGCACTTGTTTGGGACATGGGACCGGTAAGTTTAGTACCTATTCGGAAGGTGGCGCGGCCTTGTCCTGCTTTCCCTGGGATTCGTCCCCTTGTCTCTGACATCTGGCTCAAGACCGAGGCCGGCCGGCTACGGCCGCGAAGTATGACTGGCTAAGGCTTGTGTCCAAGGGGAGTGGGCTCGGATTAACAAGCCCGAAAGATATGGGAACGGCCTGGTTAGTGTCGACCCTCGAGGTTGATGCTTTTCTGTGTGTTTAGTATCCACCTTGCAAGGTTAAAAATCGGTTCGAACTGTCTGTTTCTCGCAGCCAATGAGACTACTTTACCTCTTGTTGCACCGAGTAATGAAAGTGGAACATGATGATTATAAACTTGATGCTTGCTTAATTGCTTGCTCAACTTGCTTGGTTACCATAGGTTGCTTACCTAGAAAGGTTAACTCAACTACAATTTGAGGATAAAATATTGAAAGTAAGGACCCACTCTTAGTCGCTTTTGGCAAAACAAACCCACCAGCCAAAAGCCATGCATGTCTAGGAGTCGGTGATGTAGTTTTTCACCCGACAGGTAACTCTTGCTGAGTATTAGTATACTCAGTCTTGCTTGTTGAATTGTTCTTCAGGTAGTGTTCTCGAGGAGATGGTTGCAGGTCTTACCTGGCCAACCACCTTTCCTCCTGGCTGGACCATTGTGTGGGACGAAGATGCTTCCAAGTGACATCACGACGGCTTCACGTGATGTCACTCCCATTTGAATAATTAGTTTAATTCCGCTGTTTTCAAAACTCTGAAATAACTGTTACTTTATGCTCGAACTCGAATTGTAATAAAGTAGCTCAAGTGGGACCTTTAATTATTTGTGGATTATTGTAAACTCTGGGACTCACCTTCGAGTGAGTATTTGCATGACTCGTTTCGATCGTGGTAACTATCGTGGTTGCATCAGGCTCGACCCGACAGGCTGTCATCTTACTCCGTTTTAATTGCGTGATGACCAATGGAAGGTTAGCGCACTTAAGCCGGATTAATTTGAGCGGTTCTGCCACAGCTGGTATCAGAGCGAAAAGTTGTGCACACATTTGAGCGGTTCCCTGGGATTCGTCCCCCTATCCATGCAGTGTTGAACGCATGGATGCCGTTTTTATAAATGAACGGTAATGAATGAGGACGCTTCTGTGGCGTGCTGCCACGGAAGGTTCATGGTTTCTTGCACTGACTCCGTTCGTTTAAGTTCCGTTGATCTGAGAAACGACTAGTTATTATAAGGAGAGACGTACATTATGCCTCGCCACCGGCACTAACAACGTACACCAAGGCTTGTTGGTATTTGTGAGGACGATTTTAGTTCCTTTGCATCATGTTAACCACTTTAAAAATCGTTAAAGCAAATCAAGTCAAAAAGGAAATAAAAATCATGGTTCTCGCAAACTCTGAAAAATCTGTCAAATCTGTGTTCCCTGCTGGTCCGAATTTTTTGGTCATTAAAACATCTCAGTAGGCTAGACACCTTAAATAAAAGTTGTTCATAATTTCATAACCAAGCTGCTGTAAAAATCTCAAGATTTTTGGGTAAGTAAAACTTGAGTTATGCTTAAAAATACGAACTGGTTGTTTGCTGAAAAACCTGGCAGACAGCAAGTTAAAAATTAAACGTTTCACCCACCTTAAGCCCAAAACCAACCAAATCCTTGAATACCAAACTTGTGGGTAATAACCTTAAGGACAACCTGGTAAAATTTGAGAGCTTTTGGTTGGGTAGTTTTTTTCTTCCGCACAGTTCTCACCCGGATCTTTTGTTGGCTCTTCTACATATGGCTGCCACGATTCACTTTGTGCTTGGTGAGGACGGTTTCCTCCACTCTGAGTGCCTCGCTTGGGAGGATTTTCCCTCTATCTTGTGGGACACTCTGAGCACCGCCGGCTTCACCTCACCGCCACACTACGTGTGCCACGAATTCGTTGAGGACAGTGTGCTTCGTTGTGTTGCCAGGGTCTTTGTGCCACCTCACTCTCACCACCTCGAGTGGGCTCTGCTCGACACCGAGGTGATAGGCCACCGGTTGGCAGACGCCGTGGAGTCAGCCGCCTTGCGGGTGCTGAACGTCTTTTGTGACCTTCGCCCCGTGGAGGTGATCACTACACCGCTTGGGTTGCTTCCTACCACGCAGCCTGACGACCCGGCTTGGTTGGATCGTCGAGCTCACGTGAGTACTGTTCTGGCCTGGTCTGGTGCTACCCCGACTGCTGAGGGACTAGCACGGTGTGTGGCCACACTTTCTAGACTTCAGGCACTACTTCAGAGAGGACTGAGTGACACGGTTGAGTTGGGTATGGCTTCTCACTGGTCCGTCCACCAACTTCAGCATGACTACACTACTCTCACCATGGAGGCTGCCGACACGGACGTGGCTATGGCCAACTTCCAGGCTCAGGTTGGAGACTTGCTGGGGTAGGTTGCCACCTTTCAGCAGGAGCGAGAGACTCACTTGGCACACATAGCAGAGATGGAGGAGGAGCGTACTACCCACCTAGACCAGATTGCAGAGATGCAGGAGGAGATAGACTTGCTTCACACCGAGCAGGTTGGGCACCTTGACCGTATTGGAGAGCTAGAGGACGAGGTTCACCACCTCCACCTTGACGTTGAGGATGCTCACCAGCACATTGGGATACTTCAGCAGCAGATCCCCCTCCACCAGGATGTAGAGATGGAGGATGAGGAGGAGGAGCCCATTGAGCTTGAGGTAGACCCTGAGGAGGTCTAGGGTATGTCCGGAGTCAACACTTTTAGTGAGATAGTGCCACCACCCGCAGCACCGGGCTCACCTGCAGAGAGTGAGGATTCGGTCAACGACCTCGACGACTTCTAGTTTGTTGGCCGTGATACTCCTCAGCGTAGCCTACTTTAGGACAGTGATGTAATAGGCTAGCTTTGAGTTGAGTATGTCTTTTGTGCAGCTTGACCATGATGTAACTTAGGGTAAGAGTTGGCCCTAAGAGCAACTCCAGCCCAAGGACTAAATATGGGCCTCTATTTTGCATTTTAGGTGGGCATGTAAAAGTTTAGGGGCTTCAAATACTCTTGGGCCTCCAGCCAGCCTGACTAAATGAAGGCCCCTAAATCATTCTAGCTAGTGGGCCCCACCTCTCCCTCTCCCTCCCTCCCTCAAAGCAACTCCGCGCCGCCGGCTGCTACGTCCTCGCCTCCCTCCGCCGCACGTGCCGCGAGCGCCGGGGCGGACACACCCGCCGCGACAAGAAGGCTGCAGCCATTGCAGCCTTGGCGCCGCCCACCCTGCAGACGGATAAGAAGACCATCCTCAAGCACCTCCCGCCCACGGATCTGGCCTCCCTAGTCGCCGCCGCGCTGCCCGCCGTGTTCGGCGGCTGGGACTACGAGGCACAGCTGCGGGAGCTGCAGCGGCAGCGGGACTGGTACCTCATGAGCACCGCAGCGGCGGATCCGTACCTGCCAATGGTGCCAGAGATGGAGAACCCGCCCATGTGGTCCCCACGGCCGCCGTGCCCCGACTGCGAGGCGGCCGCCGCGGTCATGCGCCCGCCGCCCTTCTACCGGTGCATGCGCAACACCGTCGTCACCGCCGGATTCCGCTCTCACGTGGGCCCCATCGAGCGCCCCGCAAAGAAGTCCCCCTCCCTGCCTCCGCCGCCGCCGAACCCTGGCCGCCTGCGGGAGCTGGAGGAACGGTGCGGCGGCGACGGAGGTAGGGGAGGAGGAGTTCGAGGTCCTTGCGCGCCCTGGCCATGACGGCGTGGAGCAGCGACTCCGGGCCGAAGGCGAGGTGGATCATCTCCTTGTTGTCGTGGTCCTGGATGAGGAGGAGGCCCATGATCTTGGCGGCGTGGTCCGGGTCCAGCGCCTGGATCCGGGAGAAGAGCGACGGTGGCGGGTCGCGCGGCACGACGAGGGTGCGGCGGAGGGTTTCGTCACGGGCTTGCTCCGGCATGGAGGAGCTCCGGCTTGCTCGGCGGCGGGCGCAGCAGCGACGGTCGGAGCGGCCGGGAGGCGGCGGCGGCGGCGGAGCAGGAAGCGGCGCGGGAGGAGCGAGCGAGCAGTGGAGAGAGGAAAAAAAATTGGAGTGGGCCTCATGTGTTTGGTGGGATATAGGGCCTCCAGATCTAGAGGCCCTGGACCAAAATTTGGTAGCCTCCACAAAATTGTAGACCGTTTAGGGGCCCAGGAGTTAGGTTTTTTCCAATTGGGAGACTAAAATAGGTATAGATGCCCATTTGAGGGCTGGCTGGAGTTCCTCTAATGTTCGTAGTTCGATGTGGTTGTAACGGCTAAACTTGCTGCTGGATCTGATTTTAATTTTTAATGCATGTGTCCTTCATTTATGGGTTGGATGATGAATATAAAAGTTGTGGGGAATTATATGGTGATAATGCTTGCAAAATTTCAGCCCCAACGGATAAGTATAGCAAGAGTTATGACCAAATTGGTAATCCTCGGCCATAACAAAAACAGCATAGACAGAGGCTCGGATTTTGAATTTTTCGCCCTAGCTAGAGTCCGAATCTGACTTGGAGTTATAAACGAAATTTGTAGCTCGTTAATTTTCCTAGTTGTTGGCAAAAATTCATGAATTATGGCCGAGTAACCTGGGAGATATGAATTTTCTTCCATGACAGCTTTGCTGATCAGAAATTTCTGGGATGGATGTTTACTGTTTTCGCACATGATTGCCTTGTCTACCTTGTATACTAGTTTCAAGACCATGTGGCTGATGAGTAAATAAATTTTTGCAGATGGTTGACTCGACCCGTCGCACCAACTTCACTACCGGGCAAAACAGTGGTGCCCAGGCTAACCAGCAGCCACCCCAGGGGCCCCGATGAATCCAATGGAGACGTTTTTTGCCACTCAAACTGAGATGATGCGGGAAATGCTAAATGTGCAACGTCAGCTGATGCAACAACGCCCCGGAGGACACCCGGATGCTCAGCTCCATGTTGCTCGCTATGAGCACTTTCTGAGTACCCAGCCGCCGACCTTCCTGGAAGAGACTGCACCGCTGAACGCTGATGCTTGGATTCGCGCTGTGGAATCCAAATTGTCTGTGCTTGCGCTCCCCTGCATAGAGGAGAGCAAGGCTAGGTTCGCTGCACAACTGCTCCGAGGACCCGCTCTCATTTGGTGGGAGAATCACCTTGCTACCCTCCTAGAGAACACGGTTGTGACTTGGACTGATTTCAAGGCCGCTTTCAGAGCTCACCATATTCCTGAGGGTTTGATTGAGAGAAAGCTTAATGAGTTCCTGGCTCTCACCCAAGGCAACAGGTCTGTGTCCCAGTATGCCTACACCTTCAACAATCTCTTGAAGGACCGATTAGGCGACCAGGGGGGAGTGAATGGGAGCCGATAAAAATTTCTTTCCCGAATCCGGCTACTCCCAACTCAACTCCAAAGCCTACCAACCGATCTTGCCAAGATCACGCAACTACTGTGAGGCTACTGACCCTAGGAACAAGATCAACGCAGCGGAACTCGAATCACACAAAATGAACAAGAATCAACCAAGAACAACCCAAATTAGCATCTCTCGGCCAGGAGCGGTCACACCTATATCCAGGGGCGGTTGCACCGACCTGGCCAGCCAGGGTCGGTCACACTTAGATCCAAGGTTGGTTGCACCGGTCCTGCCAGGCAGCACGGGAAAAAGATCAACTCAAGAATGGATCTCCCAAACGGCTTGGAGTCTTGAGACGAAACTTTGGGTAGATGATATACACCTCAAGGAGAGGCTATGCCCCAAAAATCTCGGCCTCTAACTCCCTAGAACTCCAGGAATTTCAAATCTAAGGAAGAACACACCCTCCACGAGTTCATCACAAAATCTTCAAATCTAGGGCGATTCTCGGCGTTTGGGGGCAAGAGATCACCAAGAAAAGAGGCACAAGGCACTCATGTGTGATTCCCCCAAAGAAATCCGAGAGGAAATGGCCTAGAAAATGAAGAACGAAAATCTCCCAAAAATAGCTCCAAAAATAGCTCCGAAAATGGGAAAAAGAAAAGTAGCTCAGGAATTCAAATCATGGCACAAAGATGAATAGATTAAGCTCAATAAATTCACCTATACAAACTACAAATGATTCAAGCAAAATTCTAGGTGGAGAGGATGAAGAGAAAATAAACAAGCCAAAGAGAAACTAATAAAAGAGATAACAGCCACCAACCCCTAGGGGGTCTAATATATAGTCCAAGTGGTGGTGCTCTAAAGACTAAACTACCCCTAAGTGATACATACCCCTCAGGGGCAAATTTGACATTTTCTGTGAAGATTTTTCTGGCTTGGACACCTTCCACTGCAAGCCAGCTTCCCTCCGACGCAAGCCTTGCAGTCACGCCGCGTGTCCTCCGGATCGAAGCTCCTCGATGCTCACGGGTGACTTGCCCAGGTGGGATCGGTCACACCGCCTCTGGGGGCGGTTGGACCGCCCCTGGCTGGCAGGCCGGGCCAGTCGCTACGCCGAGTCCTCAGCCTTGGTTTTGATGCCCAAACCAAGGGAAACCGTCGACCCGGTGGTCTTCTGGCCAAACCACCAAACCCCGCGTGCAAGCTTCGGTTGTGAGCCGCCACCTTGCACCGGCTTCTCGTCCGCGTACGAGCTTCGGTTGTGAGCCGCTACCTCGCACCGGAACCACGTCCCCTTGCTCGTTCTTGCAGCATGTGAACCGCACTTGATCCATCTGGCCACCGGGTCCCTCGAACCAAGCCTGCTTGTCTCTCCGCTCCTCGGAGGCCGCCATGGCTAAGACCTTTCGCGCCTGTTCTTCACCTGCACCAATGCAACCAAGCCGCATTCTACACCTGCAATACTTGAGCCAAGGGAAACGTCAATCCACACCATGTTGTCAATCACTCATCACATCAGGAAGTCACCATCCACCGGTCCTCGGACACACCGGGTCCTCAATCTCCCCCTTGATGAGTGCATTGACACCACACACATAGTCACAATAGATATCAAAAGAAAATAGAAAAGAAATCGAAAAACAACGCTCAAGCAAGTGACTAAAAGCAAGAACAATCCAAAACAAAGTCACTCACAAAAGAAAAACTCTAGAAAACGCCGACCCTTCAATAAGAAGCGAAAAGGGCCCAACACCATCGGCAAAAGAGCAAAGCACAAAACACAAGTCACAAATCTCCAAATCTCCAAATCACTTTTCAGAATACACAAAGCACTCCCCCCTGCATAGATGCAAACTCCCCCTGAACTTGTGCGTGCAAAAACACATCGAAAATGGATCAAATCCCATAAAGCCTTGTGCCACTGCACAGGGGCGGTTGGACCGCCTTGGAAGGCCGGTTGGACCGCCCTGCAGGGTCGGTTAGACCGCCCTGCCCAGGCAAGGCACAAAAAATGCAAGTCACACAAAAATGCTCGCAACGATGCCGTTTCAACTCGAAAACCTTCCAAATGTACCCAGCAATGTTTTCCAATACTCAAACTCTCCCCCTTGTTGACAATGCACAAATCAAGGCAAAAATGCAAAAGTTTCGACTATAAGCTTCTCAAATAGACAATGAGCAATACAAAATGCTATAAGTTAGAGAAGAGGCAAACTAGATAGTTCATAGCATCATAAGGGCATTGCCATCAAGAAAGTAAAGATATATAGTCATTTGACAAAGCCATGATCAAATTGTGCAATTTTATCAAGTGTTTCACCTCATGAGCAAAGTCCTAAACATGGATCATTTAAGCAAAAATAAGCTTCATCTCACCAAGATTATGATAGGACAAGCATTCTTGACAAAAGATCATTATAAACGCCCAAATTCTATCTCATGTCATGTCAAAGCACGGAGCCATGTGTTCACTTCTCAAGGGAGACTTCTCCGGGAAACAACATGCAACCGTTTAGCACCCATGTGTGCAAGTGTGTGCAATGGTGAAAGCATAGAGACATGAGCATAAATATTTCTCAAAATGTATCTTTTTCTTATCCTTCTTCTTTCATGCATAAACATCTCATTTTTCACGTTTTCAAATTAAGCATGGTACATGAAATGTCAGCGCTAGTATGATCTTAGCATGATCTTAAGCAAGATATTGCCATTTCGGCTCAAACAAGACATGCAAAGGCATTTACTCATGAGTGAAAAGTGTTTAAGTTCAGTTTGTCATTTTACTTCAAAAAGTGACTATCTCAATAGAATATATATCAAAACCATCAAGAGCATAGCCATCCATACAATCAATCCCTAGCCAGCCTGCCTAAACTCTAAAATGTAGCAAGTTATAGCAATCACTGCATATAGGAGAAGCTCATCCTAAGGTATGATACAAAATGCAGCATGATATATCACAAGATGCAAAGATGAAAACTATACATCAAGATACAAAGATGGATAAAAGCAAATCATATACAATAGTATACATATGCTACAAGAGAAGCCTCCAAAACTTAGCTCAGAAAAGCGCACACACACCAAGTTTTCCTCGCAAGCGGGTGAAGGTAACTTGGTCAAGTGGTTTTGTGAAAATGTCTGCAAGCTAGTTTTGGGTAGAAACATGGGCAAGCTCAAACTCATTACACAAGCGTGATCAAAGCATAACCATAAAGCTCCCCCTGGAATGTGCAACCAAAATGCAAATCTAAGGTTCAAGTTCAAGTTTCAAACTCCCATGACATGCACAACCAAAGTGTCAACACAGCAAACTCACAAACTCATGCAATCCAAAAGCTATAAGTAAGGTCCTCTCCTTTTCAAATCAACTTGAGCAAATTTTCCCCTTAAGTACAGCCAAGCTCCCCCTCAACCAAAGACACCTAGTAAAAGAAAACTAGAAAAAGGTGTACAAAAGCAAATGAAAAGCTCCAACACAAAACAAAGGAAGAGAAATCTCAAGCAAGCAAAATGCAACAAATGCAACCCAAAGACAAAGGAACTATACAACAAAAGATACCAACTAAAAGGATACCAAAAGAACAACATGCCATAAGCAATTTGAGTTTTATGAAGAAACATGGCAAGGAGTTCATGTGGATCACACACTATCATACTGTTGACGGCCATTATAACCTCGTAGTGACCGTCAACATTTCAGTAAAATAAGGATGATCATACCATATTCCATACATAAAAGTGTTTTTACTGACAAATTCCACAAGTTTTGGATGAGTTGTGCTTGCAGGACAAACCAGGAGAAACAAGGGCCAAACCTGGCACAGGGCCAGGCCGGCCGGCCTAGCCTAGGCCGACCGGCCTCCCCTGGCCAGGTCTGGCCACGCCACTGATCCACAAGCCATGTCAAGTGCCCCGATGGTTTAAATGTCCTATCCAGAGCCTAAACAGTTATACATCTTATGAACTACCATATGCTATCTTGAGTTGCTTTGAGTCTTGTCGAATGGTGAAGTCCGCTTGCAGAAGGCACTTGTCATTTACCGGTCTTCCCATCCACCTCAGCCTCAAAATGTCCGACTAGTCAAAGTCCCGCTCCGGGGTTGACGTCCACCGTCGATGACATACACTCACCTCATCAAAAAGCTCACCCCAAAGGTCCTCAATTACTCCATACGAAGTTGAATTCCTCTCTGTTACCAAAGTAAGAGAAGAGATGTATTCGAAAAAAAAGAGAAGTCGGAGACAATGCTCCATTCGAAAAAAAGAAGAGAGAAACATCTCAAAAATATGAGAGAGACAAAATAAGGAGTCCCAAGACCTTTGAGCATCACACCTTCTCCCTCTCCACTTGAACCCATGAATTCCAAAGACCGGAATTTGACGAGTGTCATCGCTCGCGAGCCACTCTTCGACTCGACAACAGAAGTAACCAAGGTATGCCACTCTTACCCTACCTACAACTCCATTGGCCTTAGTGTAGGGAAAAGTTGGTCAATCCGACCAAAAGTGAGGATTAAACACCTTGAGTGACTCGAGAGTACCATCAGGGGAATGAGTAAACCATCTTTGAAAAAAAATTCATATCTCCGAGATGGAACCTGAAAAGTTGCAGGAAATACTTCAGAAATGACCGTTCAAGCTCTCAATAGCCCAAAACATGAACCGCTGCAGCCCCACGTGGAACCATGGTATGAGTTCTCTTTTATGCCAACTGATTCAAATGATTCGTTGAGTTTTGGCTTAAGCACAAGGTACTTAAAGGGTATACACATTGAAGCAACTCCTGACCTACCGAACCTAGAGTTTTAGCCTTGCTCGAGGACGAGCAAGAATCTAAGCTTGGGGGCGTGTTGACGGCCATTATAACCTCGTAGTGACCGTCAACATTTCGGTAAAATAAGGATGATCATACCATATTCCATACATAAAAGTGTTTTTACTGACAAATTCCACAAGTTTTGGATGAGTTGTGCTTGCAGGACAAACCAGGAGAAACTAGGGCCACACCTGGCACAGGGCCAGGTCGGCCGGCCTAGCCTAGGCTGGACCGGCCTTCCCTAGCCAGGTCTGGCCATGCCACTGATCCACAAGCCATGTCAAGTGCCCAAGATGATCAAGAACCGTGCAATCAACGTCGGTTTGATCCAAGGACCCGGAAGGTCTAGAGTGGGAAGCACAAGGATTGAAGGGCCCACATCATAGGATTCTCGGACAAGCTTTAACTAAACGCAACTCTTACCGACCTATGGAGAGCATCAGGACCATCCAGGCGAAAGGCGGTGCCACTTGGCACCAGAGCCGGGCCGGCCGACCTAGGGGAGGCCGATCGGCCTGCCCCTGTGGCCGCCACGTGCCCCCCTCTGCGAAGCTTAAGCAAGTTCTTGGTGACATCCACACCCTGGAGGCTATAAAAGGCAGCTCGTTCACCTTTGAAGACACACACACATTACTCAAGTCTCTACTTGAAGGGAGCTCTTGTATCTTTTTCATTTCTTAGATTAGGATTAGAGTTGGGAGTAGAGTCGAGTCGAGCTTTGCTTGGATCTTCGGAGTCTTCGGAGTTCTGGTAAAGCTCTTGTATCCTTTCCTTCTTTTGAAGAGTTTATTAATATAATTACTTTCTTACTTCAGAGCTTAAGTTTATCTTTTGTCTTTTTGTCTTGCTCTTCTTTTAGAGTAAAGATCTTGGTCTCTTTAGAGCAAAGTTCTATCCCCATTAGTTTTAGTACAGAGTTTAGTTTAGCTCTACCAAGCTTTATCTCGCGGGTTTGCTCGCCTTGACTGGGCCATAAGATGCCTTAGGGAAGACGGGGATTTCTCTTGACAGGCCTCAAGAGAAATCTTAATCATCGAGTGCAGACGTAGTGTCTGGCTTGTTGATAAACTAGGAAGTGTGTTGCACCCTACGGAACATGCAGTGGTAGGCAGGCAGGTGGTGACAGCCTTGTCCATCCTTCGTAGTCCAGCACGTTCGGGTGTATTCATAACAGTAGTGCTGAGACCGGAGAACCCCCTCTCTCATCTAAGGACCGAAACGGCGACCAGAGAGGGGGGGAGTGAATGGGAGCCGATAAAAATTCTTTCCAACCGATCCGGCTATTTTCCCAAATCCACTTCAAAACCTCCGAAAGCGATCTTGCCAAGATCACGTAGCCACTGTCAAGCTAATAACCCTAGGAACAAGAAATATGCAGCGGAACTCGAATCGATCGAAACGAACACAAAACGGCCCGAAACAAGACTCGATCCAACACACCCAGGGGGGGCGGTTAAACCGGGTCAGGGGGGCGGTTGAACCGCCCTGGCCTGGGAAGCTCGGGAAAAAGTCAAACCGAAAGTGGATCTCCCAAACCGCTTGAGCTCTTGAGGCGAGATTTTGGTCAGATGATCTAGACCTCCAGTGGAGTGTTTTCCCAAAAGATCTTGGCCTCTAACTCACTGGTTCTCCGTCCTCATCCGCATCCAAAGCTGTAGTCGTACTCATCGGCGTAGTCATCGGCTTGGAGTCGCTCATGTCGAATTTCTTGAGAATGTCCTTGGTGTACTTGCTTTGGTGCACGAATGTCCCATCCTTGGTTTGCTTGATCCGCAGCCCGAGAAAGAACTGCAACTCTCCCATCATCGACATCTCAAATTCCCTGCTCATATCGTCTGCAAACTTGGCAACAAGATCATGAGAAGAGCCACCAAAAATGATATCATCCACGTAAATCTGAACAATTAAGAGATCATTGCCATTTCTCAACAAGAAGAGCGTTTTATCAACCTTCCCCATCACAAACCCCTTGCTAAGTAAGAACCCTCTCAACCTGCCATACCACGCTCTGGGTGCTTGTTTTAGGCCATATAAAGCTCGGTGGAGTTTGTACACTCGGTGTGGGTATCTCTCACTCTCAAAACCCGGGGGCTGCCTCACATACACTTCTTCCTCGATCACCCCATTCAAGAAGGCACTCTTCACGTCCATTTGGTACAATTTCAACCCTTTAGCAACTGCAAATGCTAGAAGGATCTGAATTGCCTCCAAACGGGCAACAGGAGCAAATGTCTCCTCATAATCTATCCCCTCCTGCTGTGAAAACCCCTGAGCAACCAACCTCGCTTTGTTTCTCACAATCTCACCACTCTCATCCCTCTTGTTCTTGAACACCCACTTGGTTCCTATAGGATGGCAATTTGGAGGTGGTTCCACTAACTTCCACACCTGATTTCTCTCAAAGTTCTCAAGCTCTTCATGCATGGCATTGACCCAATCAGAATCAGATAAAGCGTGTCCAACATTTTTGGGCTCAAAAGACGCGACAAAAGCAGAATGAGCATAGTGAGAGATGTTCTGTGACCTCGACCGTGTAGTGCGTTCATCCAAGTTCCCGATGATCTTCGAAGGTGGATGATCCCTCTGTACCAGCCGGGGAGCTTCTCGCCTCGAGATTGCCTCCCCCTCAACATCACCTTCCACTTGAACTCGATCTGGAGCGCGACTCGACGAAGGTGTAGCAGAGGGGCCGTCGTCGAACGTCGTGGTAGTCGTGGAAGTAGAAGGTACACGATCTCCACACGGTGCATGAATCTCTTCATCATCTTCATCATCAGGCTGTTCTTCCTCAAAGATGGGCTGTCCCAAATCATCATCACCTGCACACTCAAAAGCAGAAGAGCTACACGGAATGGTCTCGTCGAAGGTGACTTCGCAAGTCTCCATGATTTGGTTAGTCTCAAGATTGAGCACACGATATGCTCGAGAATGATTCGCATAACCAAGAAAAATTCCATCCATCGAACGAGATTCAAACTTGTCCAAATTTCCTTTCTTCAAAATGAAATACTTGCAACCAAATACCCGAAAGTGACTCACACGGGGGGAACGACCATGGAAAAGCTCATATCAAGTTTTCTTCTTGAAAGCACGAAGGAAAATCCAATTTGAAACATAGCAAGCTGTGTTCACCGCTTCTGCCCAATACTTCCTAGGAGTCCTATGCTCATCTAGCATCGTCCTAGCCATCTCACAAAGTGTTCGATTCTTCCTTTCCACAACTGCATTCTGACAAGCAAAATATGGCGAAGAGTATTGATGTTCGAGACCAAGATCACGACAGAAGGCATCAAAACGAGTGTTCTTAAATTCCGTACCATTGTCACTACGTATAGCTCTCATGGCACCACCATTACTCTCGTTTTTCAACCTCAAAATCAGATCTCGAACAAAATCAAATGTCTCATCCTTCGACGCCAGAAAGAACACCCAAGCATATCGAGAAAAGTCATCCACAACC
This sequence comes from Urochloa ruziziensis, assembly GCA_015476505.1. Lineage (NCBI taxonomy): Eukaryota > Viridiplantae > Streptophyta > Magnoliopsida > Poales > Poaceae > Urochloa > Urochloa ruziziensis. The sequence continues at coordinate 13,037,343 of CM027126.1, read as the reverse complement.
ACAAGAACATACCACTTCCCACCAACTGAATGAACGCGAGCGGGGCCAACCAAATTCATGTGTAAAAGCTCCCCTGGACGCTCAGTCATAACATCTGTCAAAGGTGGGTGGGAAGCAGCAACCATTTTACCATGCCTACAAGGTGCACAAACCAAATCTTTCTCGAACTTGAGCTTGGGCAATCCTTGGATAAGGTCAAGAGCACTCAAGCGTGTGAGTAGATCAAAGCTCACATGACCCAATCTCCCATGCCACTTACAAAGCTCAGAAGAAGTACCAGCGATCAAATACCGTGAAGGACCAAAAGATTGAGAAAAATCTGTCCCTCGGGAATGATCATACACACAAGGTCACCTCGAGAATCAAGAATTTTAGAATCACCACGCTTAAATTGAACCTCATAACCCTCATCAAGAAGCTGAGAAACTGAAAGCAAATTGAAACCAAGATTCTTGACAAGAGCAACCCGCTTCAACATGAAATTGTCGCTCACCTGAATAGCACTCTCAGACAACACTCTACCTCTACCCTTATCCCCGAAAGTGATGTACTGCCTGGACACCACCGGGGTGAGACTGGAGAACCACTTCCCATTACCTGTCATGTGTCTCGAACAGCCAGAATCCATCAACCAAAAGTTCTCCAAGCCTCCCACCTGCACAATCAGAAACGAGAACCAGAATGAGCGAATGACTCGACACTGGGGTTAGCACAAAACGAGTCAAACCAGTGTTGGGCCATCTGCTCAAAAGAGGGGTTAGCAAAATCAACTCTACCACGTGAAACCCATCTCGTCTCTCACCATCGGACCTCTAGCACCACGCGGGGAAAAACGTGGCCTAGACTCTCTCCTAGCCTCAAAGCTATGGTCGAACCTCCCTGAACCGAACTGACCACGAAACGGAGGCCGCCTAGCAAATTCACGACTAGCTGGAACACCGACTGGCAACCACAGGAACTGTGCGCACAAAGGCATCGCCTCTCGGCCAGGGTGAACGAGACACAGGCACACTACGGGAAGAGTAGTACCTGTCCCTGTTTCCCACCTCCTTCTCTCTTCTCACCTCCCTCTTCTTCCTCCAACAGAACTCCTCAAGGTGTCCATCCCTTCCACAATGCTCACAATGGAAGCGGACTGGCTTTGGCTTTGGGGTTTCTCTCGGCTGTGCCCTCTCTCTCGGCTGGTAAACCCCACTCCTCACAAAGGTCACTCTCCTCTAAAGTTATCTGTCTTCGGTGGAAACTTGGAGGATCTGGAGTGGTGTCAAGCTTGTTTAGCAGGTGGTTTGGTTTGGGTGTGAAGGTGTTCTTGAGAATGGCTTTTGGTGGGTTTGTGGGAATGTTTGTGGTGGAACTCTCAGGTTCTCTCTCTCTCTCTCACCACTGGTCTCACCAACCTTCTCAGAACCAAGACCACGACCATCAGCTCTCTTAAAACCAGCAATTAACATCTTGAGCTGAGGCTCACGACCCGACAACCAACCCAAACACTGTCGCAACTCATCATTCTCATCTTGCAAGCGATTCACACACTGCTCTAGCTCAACATTCTTCAATGCAACAACATCACAAGCAGAACATGAATTTGCAATGGGAGATTTCAGTTGTGCTTCAAGTGAACTAATCATGGTGCGTGATTCAAGCAACTGAGCATGCAAAGCAGGACAAGAAGTACAAGCACCTAGCAAAGATGATCTAGACTTCAACTCAGCAAGCTCAACCCTAGCACCCTCTAGTTCATCCAAGCAAGTCATGTGTTTCTCCTTAAGCACAACCAGATCAGCAATATGCACATCACAGAACGAGCATTCAACTTCATCAGACACAAGAGGAGCATCTTTCAACACAGCAATCTCAGACTCAAGCTTAGCTGCTCTCTCCCTAGACTCGCAAAGCAAAGACTCAAACTCCATAGCCTTTTTTTTCCAGTCTCAGAAAGCAAGGTCTCAAGCTCAGCCACTCTATCCTTGGACTCTCCTAGCAAAGACCTAAACTCCCTCTTCTCCTTGTTGGTCTTTCTAAGCACATCATCGCGGTTATCGACCAACTGCTCTAATCTAGCAATCTCCTGACGCAAAGAGGTGGGATCGGTCAATACCTCATCCTCGGAGTCGGAGTCGGAGTCGTCCTTGCTCTTCACGGAGTCGTGCGCCATGGTGCAGTAGTCGACGGCGGCGAAGGAGATGCCGTTGAAGTTGCGGTTCAAGCTCTTCTTCTCCTTGCGGTGGCCGCGGTCTTCATCTTCGCTGCTTGAGCTTGACGACGTGTTGGTGGAGCTTGTGTCGATGTCGCTCGCATCTGCCACCATCGCTCGAGATCTGTTCTTCTTGTGTCCACCGTGCTTGTTCTTCGACCTTCTCTCGTCCTTGTTCTTGTGCTTGGAGCGGTACTCGTCCTTAGGGCGGTGCTTGTGGTCATCTCGCGGACGGTGCTTGCGGTTGTAGTCGTTCTTGATCTCCTCAGGGCACTCGGCGATGAAGTGGCCCATCTTCCCGCATCTGTAGCACGTACTCCCGGCACGCCTCGAACCCTTCCGGTTCTGGTACATCCGCTCGAACCTCCTCGTGAGCAACGCGAGATCCTCCTCGCTCAGCACCTCATATTCTTCATCTGGAAGAGACACAAGAGAGGACAAAGCAAAGTGTCTAGGAGTGTTAGCATGTCCATATCCAGAGCCACCGACTAGAGCCAGACTATGAGGATCAGTCGGACTCTTAGCCTTGGCAAGCAACTGTCTGTCCACCTCAGAAGACTTCAACTTCGAGAAAAGCTCATCGACAGACAAAGTTTCATAGTTTGCCGACTCCATGATCGCCTCAACCTTGGCACCCCACACGGATCTATCAAGTGCTTGCAAGAGCTTGATAGCTCGGTCATGATCCGAGTATGGGAGTACGGTAATGTTGGCTTTCATGTTGTTGACAATAGAAGTGAAACGCTGAAACAAAGCATCAACAGACTCTCCTGGCAAATGAGCAAAATTCTCATATTCTCTGCGATACATCGAGAAGAGCCTAGCCTTGACATGGCTATCACCACCGTGGGCTACCTTGAGCTTCTGCCAGATCTGGCTAGCTAGGTCCTCGCCCAAAACACGCTCAAACTCCTCGGCAGACAAAGCACGGAACAAGTAGTCAACAGCTCTAGCATTCGCCTCAAACTTATCCTTTGCATCCTGGGCATCTAAGTTGGTGGGATTGACATAGTTTTCATCTTTCGTCACATCCCACAGCAACTTTCCTTTGCCTCGCAAGAAAGCGCCCATACGCGCAACCCAGTTTGGGTAGTTCTTCCCATCAAAGTGCGGAGGCCCGGAACCCCGATCTTGGTACGCCATCTTTGGATCTTAGACTGGTTAGAGTCGCAAAGACCCGTAACCGGCTCTGATACCAATTGAAGGACCGAAACGGCGACCAGAGAGGGGGGGAGTGAATGGGAGCCGATAAAAATTCTTTCCAACCGATCCGGCTATTTTCCCAAATCCACTTCAAAACCTCCGAGAGCGATCTTGCCAAGATCACGTAGCCACTGTCAAGCTACTGACCCTAGGAACAAGAAATACGCAGCGGAACTCGAATCGATCGAAACGAACACAAAACGGCCCGAAACAAGACTCGATCCAACACACCCAGGGGGGCAGGTTAAACCGGGTCAGGGGGGCGGTTAAACCGCCCTGGCCTGGGAAGCTCGGGAAAAAGTCAAACCGAAAGTGGATCTCCCAAACCGCTTGAGCTCTTGAGGCGAGATTTTGGTCAGATGATCTAGACCTCCAGTGGAGTGTTTTCCCAAAAGATCTCAGGCCTCTAACTCACTACAACTCCCGGAATCTCAGATCTCGCGAAGAACACCATGACCTCGAGTTCATCCCGAAAATCTCAAATCCAAAGCGATTCCCGGCGTTTGGGGGCAAAGGATCACCAGCAAAAGAGGCACAAGGCACTCATACGTGAATCCCCCAAGGAAATCCGAGAGAAAACGCTCTAGAAAGAGAAGAACGAAAATCCCCCAAAAATAGCGCCGAAAATACCCATGAAAATAGAAAAAGAAAAGAGAGCTCGGGGAATCAAATCATGGCACAAAGATGAGCAGCACAAACTCCATCACATAACCATGAATTCACCTATACAAACTAGGAAAGATTCGAAGTAGTTCTAGGTGGAGGGGATGAAGAGGAAAACTAGTTCAAAGGAAAAACTAAGAGATAAGAGATAACCAAAGAGATAGCAGCCACCAGCCCTGGGAGGGCATATTAGTAGTCCAAGTGGTGGTGCTCTAAAGACTAAACTACCCCTAAGTGATACATACCCCTCAGGGGCAAATTTGACATTTGGTTCTCAGATATTTTCTGGCTCGGGCACCTTCCACTGCAAGCTAGCTTCCCTCCGACGCAAGCCTTGCAGTCACGCCGCGTGTCCTCCGGATCGAAGCTCCTCGACGTCGGTTTTGGGCCAGCCCAAGGGGGGCGGTTAAACCGGCCCTGGGGGGCGGTTAAACCGCCCCTGCTAGCCACACTCGGCCCAGCAGCCCATCTCCGCCTCGTCAAGTCCTCGGTCCTTGGTTTTGAGGCCCAAACCAAGGGAAACCGTCCACCGATGATTTTGTGGCCAAATCACCAAACCCCGCGCGCAAACTTTGGTTGTTAGCCGCCACCTTGAGCCGGCTTCACGTCCGCGTACGAGCTTCGGTTGTGAGCCGCTACCTCGCACCGGAACCACGTCCCCTTGCTCGTTCTTGTCAGCATGTGAACCGCACTTGATCCACCGGCCACCGGGTCCCTCGAACCAAGCCTACTTGTCTCTCCGCTCCTCGGAGGCCGCCATGGCTAAGACCTTTCGCGCCTGTTCTTCACCTGCACCAATGCAACCAAGCCGCATTCTACACCTGCAATACTTGAGCCAAGAAAAACGTCAATCCACACCACGTTGTCAATCACTCATCACACCAGGAAGCGACCATCCACCGGTCCTCGGACACACCGGGTCCTCATCATCCCGTTCTGAGGTTCTCCCGTTCTAGCCGTCGAAGCGAGCTCTGTTCCCAGTATCTAAGCTAGAGTCTAGGCTAAGGCTAGAGTGCCTTTTGCTCTGAGTTAGGAAGTGTCTAGGTCCGGTCTATCCCAATGTCTTTCCTTTTCTTTAGAAATAGGTGCTCCGTGTGTCGCTGGTCTTCTAGACCTTCTATCCGGTCATTCATTTGAGCATTATCCCCCAAACCTAGAGTTTATGGCCCTGGGTTTTTGGCTTGACATTTCTGGCAAGATATATCATTTCATTCTTCAATACACTTTAACCATCTACTTCCCTGCGGAAATATAAATATGATACCCTGGGGTTACTCCCGAGGTGAAGTGCTACAACGAGATATATTCTGTGCGCTTGCAGAATTAATTTTGCATACAATGACATATATCTTCGCGCTCTTGAGCGTTGCTAAAAACGTGACGCTAAGGAGTGCCAACAAGCATTTCTGGCGCCGTTGCCGGGGAAGCAATTGACTAAAGTTATTGTTGAATTATTTGATTATGTTTACAGATTTACGAAACCACTAACCTTAGTGACCTCACCACTGCAACATTCGTCTATTTTTGATGTGTTTGCAGGGTGGTGCATGACTGGTTTCAACCTACCATCAAACTTTGATCCAAATCCAGAACGCATTGGAAGAGTAGTGCGAAAGAGAGTCGTACCACCTCAGATTTCACTCAGCTCAAGCAACATATTCAAGTCGTCATCCGACTCCAAGTCTGAACCAGATTCAGGTTCGTCGTATTCTTCAGCTCTAGAGTCTCCAGAGATGATGGCTCAGCCGAAGAAGACACTCTGTGAGTTCTCAGCCCCGTCAAGCAGCAACTTCCCGGGACTGTCGAACCCACAGGAAGGGGCATTTGAGCTGAGGTCTGGCCTAGTAAGCATGGTTCAGGCCAGCCCTTTCTACGGAAAGGCGATTAAGGATGCGAACGCTCACCTTCGGAATTTTCTGGAGGTGTGTAGCACCATCAACCCCAATAGCACACCGATCAACAACATCCGCCTACAACTCTTCCCATTCTCCTTGCTTGGGAAAGCGAAGGAGTGGTTCTACGCCAACAAGGCATCATTCGAAGGACGCTGGCAGGCTTGCACAGACGCATTTCTGACCAAGTACTTCCCGGTGGGCAAGACCAATGACCTCCGAGGAAAAATCACTAGCTTTCAGCAGCTAGACGGGGAGTCAGTTCCCGAAGCTTGGGAGCGACTGTAAGAGTACATTGTAGCCTGCCCCCACCATGGTGTGGAAGATTGGTTGATCACTCAAAACTTCTTCCACAGCATGAGTCGTCGATCGCAAGAGCTCTTGGATGCAGCCACAGGGAGGAGCTTTCCTCTCGCTAGATGTAGACTGCAGCAAAGGCACTGATCGAGAAGATATCCGCTCACCAGAGTTGGATAGGAGAAAGACAAGCTCCCCGCACCGAGGGAGTACATCAAATTGACTACGTCGATAGTGCTGGCCGCTAAGATGGACCTCCTCTTAAAGAAGATGGAATCTCCTGGCAAGGAGATGAATCAAATTATGGAGGAGCGAATCACGTGTGAAATGTGTGGAGAAGCAGGACACTCGAGCGACAATTGCCCGACGACACAAGAAGAAGCCTATTTCATTGGGAATAACAACAATTCAGGTTTCCGTCCTCAACAAGGTTGTAATTCCAAGCCCAATTTTCCCTTCGGCCAACAGCAAGGTAATGGCTCTAACAACGGTTTTCAACCGTCGCTAAAGGACATCTGGTATGGCCAAAAACAAATTAACGATAATGATAAAATTATGGAGTCGATGGCCTCCCAGATAGAAGCTTTTAATTCTGTCGTTAAGAACCAGCTGAGCTTCAACAAAATGATTGAAACTCAAGTGGTTCAGCTGGCTGCGTCTTGTCCTAACCCACTTCATGACACTTTGCAGGTCCCGACATACGCCAAGTATATCAATGATATACTTAGCAATAAGCGGACTCTACCCACAAGGGAGACGGTACAACTGACCGAGGAATGCAGCTCTGCTATACTCGGGCCCCATCTCAAGAAGCAAGATCCAGGCTGCCCCACAATATCATGCTCAATTGGAGGCCTTGATTTCGACAACGCCCTATGTGACTTGGGGGCGAGCGTCAGCGTAATGCCTAAGGTAGTCTTCGACCACCTTAAACATATATCGCTTGTCTCTACACCCATGTGTTTGCAGCTAGTGGATCAATCGATCCGCTACCCACATGGAGTCGCAGAGAATGTTTCGGTCAAGATCAGGGATTTCTTCATCCCTGTGGATTTCATCGTTCTCGACATGGAGGCCAGAGCAACGAACTCTCTCATTCTTGGGAGACTGTTCTTAAGCACTGCGAATGCAAACATCGATGTGGGAGAAGGGACTATTCAACTCAGGATCAACGGAGGAACCGAAAGTTTCTCTTTCTGTCCTAAGGAGACCCCCCATCAAGTCAATATGGTCGGAGAAATCATGCACCAAAAGCCCAATATGCCAAGCATAGAAACGCTCATGAAGATGGTGGAAGCCTTCGCCGCCAAGGAAAAGAAGAGGCATGACCGCTATCATGCACGGTGAAGGATATCGAGAACCAAAGCACTGGAAGAGCAAGCAAAGCACGATAAGGAGGTTGAATCCAAGCCCCGTCCCGTCCGAAAGCAATGGCGGTTGAAAGCAGCCCCGAACAAAGATTCGAAGAGTTCCGCTCAGGACGAATAACTCGAGCCCTCGCCATAAGGTATATGGTACGTATCCTTGCATTGCATATAGAATAGGTTTTTCTTTGCATTTTAAATTCTTTTCATTCAGCAAAGCATGTTTAAATTTTCGAAAACTTGCACTCATATTTTATTTATGCATTGCTTAGCATATAAAAAAATTCAGCCAAATTCTAGGCCGGCCGGCCCCACTTGTCATTTTCAATGGCCAGATCATAGCAGCAAGGAGCAGGCACATGTGCATGGGCACGACACAACAGGATGGAGGAAATTGGGCTGCAGCCAAGGCCGAGCGGCTCCACTCAGGCCGGCCGGCCTCCCTCCACCGGCGCTGTCCCATCCTCACCTACCAGAGCATAATGCACAGCAACGTGACCACCGACACAGAAGATGGGCACCAGCCGTGCCAGATGGAGGCCGATCGGCCCCATCCAGGCCGGCCGGCCTGCCTCCGGTGCCCCTCTATAAATTCCAGAGACCAGCACGCTGAGGAAGTCGCCCCAAGTGCAGGTATGCAAACATCTCCAGCTCTGCACTTCTCTCATGCTCTCAATTTCAAAAATCTCTAAGCAAGGTTAGAGTTTAAACCACAAGAAAATTCTGCTAAAATCCATCCTTGAATTCTTGTGAGAGCGAACCCCTGCCGGTTGAACGAGAACGTTTGTGGTGGTTCCTACCCCACAAGAACGACTAACCGAGTTGTGGTGATTAATCTCCCACAAGAACGCCTAACTTCTGACTGCCTAACCCCTGATTTCCTTCGGGTACTGTGAGACTAACCTTTTGCAGGAATCATGTGGACAAAGGCACGCTAGACGGCACGTGGAGTCGTGACCAAGCTCAGCTCTTCAAGCTCCCGCCGCTCTCAAGGATCGTCTGCCTCCCGAGACACTATGTCTGTTGACTCTGCTCAACAAGACACAGGGTCTCAGGAGGTGGAGAGGCAAGAAGTGCCCCAGAACAGGCTCCGCATCCGAATTATGACTCGGGTTGAGCACATCGTCGCTCGGTCCGAAGAAGAGAGAACGGTGATTGCCAAGCTCCAGGCCCGCGACTACACGCGTGCCAAGTACTTCGACCCCATGCTACTGATCAGGACCGGTCTCGGAGGAGACATGGAACGACTTTCAACAACGCGGATGGCAAAACTTCTACCCCGTCCCGGAAACAGGTTCACACTTTCTCACTATGGAGTTTTTGATGAGTTTGAAAATCGAAGTTCTTCCCAACGAGACAAACATTTGCTTTCGGTTTTTCAACGAGGATTTTACCTTGACCCCGAAGCAACTCAGTGAGGCTCTTGGTTTCAATAAGAGATGCATCATTGACGCTAGCCTGTTGGTGACTAATCACCGGTACAACCATGCCGCATGGTGGGATAGCATCACAGGTGAGCCATCCTTGGGGAAAAACATCATCACTGCCATCCAAAACCCCACTCTTCGTTTTTTTTGGCGAAGTGGATCGCTATGGTAGTTCACCCACGAGCTGATTTGCATCTTGCCTTTTGCCTGATTTAGAGTGCCTTTATGCCATGGTCAAGAAAATTCGTTTCTCGCCGGTCATGAGCATGCTTGACGATTGGCAGAGGTTAGTCACTGGCCGTGCCACGATTGACATAACCTCGCTAGTCACCCGCATTGCCGCCCACGTTGGCGCTTTGCAGGGCGCTCAAGTCACTTTCCTTCCCGCTACACAAGAGTATCAGTCTTGCATTGGTATAGACCATTTTATCCAGGGTCACCTGATGCGCGAGGGCCCTGGCCATACTCTTTTCATGTGCTATCCTGGTTCCGTCGATGAAGTGGAGCTTCCATGCCCGGCTTTGTCGCTGAGATCAGCGAAAAGTATAACCATGCAGCTCAGAAGGAGGGAACCCGCTCACCACAGTGTTGCAGGCCCTGTGACACGTGGCAGGCAAACCAGGCACGACAGTGAAGCTAGAACTTCAAACCGCACCTCAGCCCGAGTACCACCACCAGCAGCAGCCCGAGTACCACTACCAGCAGCAGCCCGAGTACCGACTACCAGCAGCAGACCGAGAACCTGAGGACCCGGTGTGTCCGAGGACCGGTGGATGGTCGCTTCCTGGTGTGATGAGTGATTGACAACGTGGTGTGGTCTTCGACCTCATGAGAAGAATTATCCGACACATGATCTTGAACTTGCTGCAGTGGTACATGCCTTAAAAATTTGGAGGCACCATCTTATGGGTACTCATTGCAATATCTATACAGATCACAAGAGTCTCAAGTATATTTTTACTCAAGCTGATCTCAATATGAGGCAAAGAAGATGGTTGGAATTGATTAAGGATTATGAAATTGAAGTTCATTATCATCCAGGCAAGGCAAATGTAGTTGCAGATGCACTCAGCCGCAGGGGTAATTGTCAGTTCATAACTTTGAGACCCCAAAATGCCACTCTTGCGAAAGAGTTGGACAAATTGAATTTGGAAATTATTCCACAGGGTACTTTGAATCATCTTTTGATTCAACCTACTTTGCAAGAACAGATTGTCGCGGCTCAGTCTAAATTTAAAGGGGTACAGATCATTAAGCAAAAGCTAGCTGAAAATGATGGAAAGTATAAATGTTTCTGTCAAGACAATGAAGGAGTTCTAAGGTTTAATAATCGGCTAGTAGTTCCTAAAGATCATGAGCTTAGGAAGAAAATTCTTGATGAGGCACATCTTTCTAAATTCTCTATTCATCCAGGGAGCAGCAAAATGTATCAAGATTTGAAAGAAAAGTTTTGGTGGACTCGAATGAAAAGAGAGATTGCTAAATATGTAGCAGAGTGTGATACCTGCCAAAGGGTGAAAGCTAGTCATTTGAAAGCCGGTGGAACTTTGCAACCATTGCCCATACCTTCATGGAAATGGGAGGATATAAGTATGGATTTTATTGTGGGTTTGCCATTGACTCCTCAGAAACATGACTCTATCTGGGTTATTGTTGATAGACTCACCAAGTCAGCCCATTTTATTCCTGTCAACAATGCTTTTTCAGCAACTCAATATGCTGAGATCTATTTAGATCAAATTGTGCGTTTGCATGGAGTTCCAAAGACTATCATTTCAGATAGAGGTTCACCATTTATAGCTCGCTTTTGGAAACAATTGCATGAACTATTAGGCACTAAACTCATTCGAAGTTCAACTTATCATCCTCAGACTGATGGGCAAACTGAAAGAGTGAATCAAATCTTGGAGGATATGCTCAGAGCTTGTGTCATCCATTATGACAAGAGATGGGATAAAAGCTTATCTTTAGCTGAGTTTTCCTACAATAACAGTTACCAATCCAGTTTGAAAATGGCACCATTTGAAGCTCTTTATGGTCGAAGATGTCGAACCCCGTTAAATTGGTCGGGAACTGGCGAGAGAAAAATCTTTGGTCCAGACTTGGTTAAGGAGGCCGAGGAGAAAGTCAAAATTATTGAGCAAAATCTTAAGACCGTGCAATCGAGGCAAAAGAGCTATTCTGATAAAAGAAGAAGACCTTTAGTTTTCAAGGTTGGGGATCATGTGTATCTTCGCGTATCACCAACTAAAGGTGTTCAGAGATTTGGAGTCAAGGGAAAATTAGCTCCTCGTTTTATTGGACCTTTTGAAATCATTAGCCAATGTGGTCCAGTTGCTTATGAGATACAACTGCCGTCCAAGCTTGCAGCTGTTCATAATGTATTTCATGTATCTCAACTCAAGAAATGTCTTAGGGTTCCTATTGAAGGAATTGCTCATGAAGAAATTGAATTTGAACCCGACTTATCATATGAGGAACAACCTTTCAAGATTCTGGATATTTCTGAAAGAGTTACTCGAAGACGGTCCATTAAATTTTATAAAGTTCAGTGGACTCATCATTCTGACAAAGAAGCAACATGGGAACAAGAATCTTATCTCAAATTCAAGTATCCAGAGTTTTTAGATGCTGCATTAAGGTATTCTACACTCTCTCTTTACACCGGAATCTCGGGACGAGATTCTTTTAAGGGGGGAGGGTTGTGACACCTCGTGTCACTTTTGGAAAATTTATCATGCACATCTACTCATTGTACAAAGTTCGTGGTGCTCATCGTGTTTTTGAACTGAGTATCAAGTTTAAATGGACTCCCAAAAGTCAAATTTCGTTTTTAAACTCCTTTGAATTCAAATTTGGTTAAGTTAGAACCTTTTCCTTTTAACCCTTTTGGGGGCTTGTTTAAAATTAAAAATGTTTAAACAAGTGGCTTTTGGCCAATTTGAAAATTCATTAGTGAACTATCTACTCTCAGCTAGAAGTTTTAGTTTGGGGCAAAAACATCTTTTGCTTGCTCAAACTCTTGGTCAAATAGTGGTCAAACCACTGAATTCAGCACTTCTGAAATTTGGCTAAGTCCAATTTCTGACAGCAGTTTTTAGCCAACTTTAGAGCTCCATATCTTTTATTTTTCAATCTATCCAAACCAAATCAAGTTCATGGTTTGAAAGCTGGTAGTTTGAACTCTTCAAAAATCATGAACAACTCCAGGATCTCAAACTCTAGCTATTTCTTTTTCATGCTCAAAGTCAGCTAAATTCAATTCTGTTCTGGGACTTAGAAAATTTTCTGAGTTCAAGTTTTTGGCCGAAGTTTGATCGAATTTATCTCTCAAACCAAATCTTTTGAACCTGGTGACTTTAACAAAAGTTGTTTCCCTTGGTGTCCTCTACAACTTTTGTATTGGAGTTTTGGAAAGTTTATACATGAAATTTCGAGTTTGAATCAAATCTTTGGAGTACATCTGGCGGTTACTGTTGTTTCTGAATCGAATCGATCGATTCAGACTTCAGACAGAGCGAGCTCGAGCTCGAGCTCTGCGCTGGCGCCGTCGGTGCCACGCGCCGTGCTCTAATGCCCTTTGCCACGCGCCGTCGCCTCGCACTGCCAGTCGCGCTCCAAGTCATGCGATTTGCCTCGGTGTCGAGCTCGGGCGGCGACACCAAATTTGGCGGTGAGCGGTGAGCTCTGTACGCCGCCAGTGATGGACACGCGGATTCACCGCGGTTAAGCCGTCTTGGTCCAATTCACCGCTCCAGTAAACTCTCCTCGTCGTCCTCGTCGTCCTCAACCACTCGGCTCCACCTTTCTTCGCCTCCAGTGCCCTTGCCGACTCGAATTCCGGCCGCCACTGCCGCCACCCCACCTCGCCGTGGAGCTTAGCCTTCCCCTCCTTCCCCGCCTCTCCCAACCGCTCAAATGGTTACTCCATGACTCCCTGAAGCCGTGCGCCCTCTCATCGTGAACTCCGAGGCGTCGGTGAGCTCTAGCCCCGGCCATCTTCTCGGTTAACCGCCGCCGGCCGTGGACTTTTGCCAATCCGTTGCTAATCCTTGGGTTTTTCATGCCTAGGTGGTGCGGCTTGGGGTCCTGAGGCCGTGGGTCTTCTCCGGCGCAGCTCCGGCCTTCTTATCCGGCGAGCCTGGCCGGTCAACCGCGCGGCGGCGCGCTGAGCGCGGCTGAGACGGGCCAGGGGTGTTCAATTAGAAGGAGGATTAGTTTTAGGGGGTTTTGTGAAAAATGGTTGGACTTAAGTGCTGAGGGGGAAAAGATCTGAGGGTTTAAGTGAGAAATCCAAGGGCTGATCTGTGAAGAAAGGACCGGTCGGTGAAAGATCTTTTCTTTCCAGGGACCCAAGTGAAAAAGTGTTTTCGGGTTTTCTTTGTTTTTAATACCTGCATGCATGTATTTCTTGTTTAATGCATAGTAAATCATAGGAGTGTGAGAAAATTGTGAAACCAATTTTGTTGTACTTGTTGCATCTTTGGCTACAACAGAAAAATATAAAATCATGTTGTTTATATGCAGTTTTCTGTGTAGAAGTTTTAGTTATTTTATTAGCTTTCTGTCAAAATAAATAGTTCTGCATGTCCAAAATTTTGAGAAAATCACAGTAGCTATAGGATGTGTTTTTGTGAGCACAGTAAATTTTTGGGTTGCATGCTGTCTGTGTAGTTTAAGTTAAGCTTTTTCTCCATGATTAGCTTGTTTGTGCTGTTAAAAATAGTTGTGAATATGTTTTTGAGCTCAATAAATCATGGTAAATCTGTGTTAGTGTGTAGATAATGTTTCTGTGAAGTTTTGCATTTTTGTGCTTAATATTGTTGTTGTTTGTTGTTTTGGTAGATTTATAGCCTTTTTGTCTTTTTCAAAATAATTAGTTTCTGTTAGAATAAAGTGTTGAAAAATTTTCAGTGGTAATCTTGAGTTAAAAGCTTCTCAGAGAAGTTTTTGTGCTGTTAGATAACATGTGTAGGTTTATTTGTTTAATTAGTTGCTAAATAACCCTTTATATGTGTGTTTAAATGGTTTTATATATATAGTTTTGCTAATAAAATGTTTTCTAAACAGTTTTGATGAACTCAGTAAAGTTTGGATCTGTTGTTATATTTCTTTCTTAGTGATAAGTTAATCTTGCTTAAAGAGATATGCACTTACTCTATAAAATGTTAAAAATGGTTTTTGCAACATTTCATGTGATTTCATGTGCATATCTTGTTTTGTACTTAAGCTGTATAATTGAATTGCTGCATGTAAGATTTTGTATCTTTTCTCACTGTTATTCCAAACTCACACATGTGCATTTTCATGTAGAGAACGTGCTAGCTGACGGGGTGTACAACTTGGTGCCTGAGTCAGAGGCTGAGCAGCCAGAGCCCGAGGTCGTTGTAGTTGAGGCAGAACAAGACCCGAGCCAAGACTCGGAAGGGCCCAAGGCCAGCAAAGGCAAGCACCGGAGTGCATATAACCTTTTTAACGCAGCCACACTTTAATTTATTTACTTTACAAAGTATTTACCTTATGCATTTAAGTTTTCATAGGAGTTGAATGAAAACCTAGTTGCATGATCCTTAGGAAAACCCCGAGTTTTCTAGTATGTGTAGGTCGATAGAATTGCTAGGCTGGTTAAACGGTAGAAGTCGAGTAATTGCCTGTTACTCGCGAGATGCTAAGTGGGTTCTTTCAGAGTTATGTTAACCTGTCGTCTAGACTGGAAAAGAAAGTTAGGCCGGGCGGAGAGTGTTGGTAGGGAAAAGAATGGAATGTTGTAGCTCCGCCTGTGCCAGTTAAGGCCCGTTCGTTGTTAGCTCTGAGATCAAGATTGAATTGTACTACCTCACATGCTGGGAGTAAGAGGTAGTTGAAACTGGTAACTTATGTACTTTAGCTCGCACTGGTATGTTGAACTACGCCTGACTGCTTATTCATGTACCGGTTAGAGTAACTAATGGCTGACCCGTCGTTGGTATCGGTGGGGACTGGTACTTGAGGGTAGCAGGGTAGGTCAAGTATTTAGTGTTGGCTGAAGGAACGGCTGGCATGAGCAGCTCGACGGGGCTCGTTTGTGCCGTGTGGGTAGGTTAACCTTGCAAGGGATAAAACCGAATCGATTCGCCGTACTCACGATATTGAGCTCTTGATCACTGGGCAGCATCGCTAGTTAAGAACTTGAATATTGTTGATGATCATATGCTGTATGAGTTAATTAATCAAGTTCTTGCTCTCATTTGTAAAAGTTTTTATAAATGCTAATCTAGATCAAATAGCTCAACAAAAATTTGAATGCTAAAACTTGAAAGTAAGGATCTATTTTAGTTGCTTGTTTTGGCAAAACAAAAACCCAGCCAAAAGCCTTGCATACTAGGGGTCTTAGTTTTCTTCAGTCGGTTAAGTCTTGCTGAGTATTAAATTACTCAACCAGCTTGTGTTAACCCTTTTTCAGAGTCTGAGTCTAGCTTAGCAGAGCAGGCCGCTGAAGCTTTCCCGTTTGGTGTCCCTGAAGGTTTCCAGTTGCAGTTCGTTCCGGCTTCACAGGGTGTAGAGCCGAGGGATTGATAATGCCAGCTGGGCTACTTGAGCATTATCATGTTTTTATCGTCGTAGACTCGTACTGTTTTAAACTTCCGCTGTGCTTTTAAACTCTGTGTTGTAATAATTTTATAATGTCCTGTTTTGTAAATTAAATCCACGTGTACTGTGTTGTAAAATTTGTGACTCGTTAATCATCTGTGCTCATTGTGGAGTGAGACATGCCTCGTATTGGTTTCGATAATGTGATCAGTGGTGTAATCGGGAGTTACCCGACAGCAACTACACGGTTATGTCAGTTGAAGTGCGAGTGTGTTGTACTGCTTGCATTAGCTAAGGGACAATGCACTTGAGCTGACATAATTGGGGTGGTTCTGCCACAATCCTGAGACGTGCGATCAACGTCGGTTTGATCCAAGGACCCGAAAGGCCTAGAGTACAAGACACATGGATTAGAGGGCCCACAACCTCGGATTCTTGGACAGCCTCAACTGAACACAACCGTTACCGACCTCAGGAGGCAATCAGGAGCGTTCAAGACGAAGGCGGTGGCCAGAGGCGCCAGGTGTAGGCCGATCGGCCTACACCAGGCCGGCCGGCCTCCTGCTGCAGCTCCACGCTACCAGCTTCAGCGTGGAGGCTAAGCAGGTGATTGGCGTGACGGTTAAGCTGGCTACCGACCATGGAAGGCTATAAAAGGCCACCCCCTCTCCATTCCAAGACACCATCCAAAGGAGAGAAGAGTAGCTTAGTGGTTTTTGCTCTCATCTTTAGAGTTAGAGTAGGGAGAGAGTGGGTGAGTTGCTCGGGTGACAGCCGAGCTCTGTAGAGAGAGTCCGGGATTTCTCCCTCGGTCTCGTCTCAACATTTCCGCCCCCGAGGAATATATTCAAGAGTTATCTTCAGTAAGTCCTCGGTCTCTTGCCTTTAGTACCTTGCTAGTTTACAACTTACTTTCAGCAAGTTATCGTATTTATCTTGATCTGCGGGTACCTGAGTCTGCGCGAGTGACAGCGACTCTTGTTTGGGGTTTCCTCTATAGCCCTTCGCGTTGGGTGGAGGTCAGTGACTGAAAGCTTAGGCGTGGTGCCTGTGCTGGCTAGTCACCTCAGGTTGTGTTGCACCCCACGGAACTGCAGTGGTAGGCGGCAGGTGGTGACAGCCCTGTCCGTCCTTTGTACTCCACCACGTTCGGGTGTACTCATAACAGTAGTGCTGAGCCCGAAAGAACCCCTCTCTCATCCCGTTCTAGCTGTCGAAGCAGTTCAGGTTAGATATAGATAGTTTGTCTGGGGTAACGAGTAGCTAACTAAAGTCAAGCTCTCTACCCATTTATCCTTTTGCTCCTTGGTGGGTCCGGTTGGAAAAGTTCTAGGCTAGTCGCGTCTACCGTTCCTTGGATTTGATATCCAGGTTCTTACTCCCCTGGTGAAAGGCTACATCGGACTCCGTGCGCTTGCGGATTTTAGTTAGGCTAAGGAGTGCCAACAAGCTTTTCTGGCGCCGTTGCCGGGGAACGGTAGCAACACTAGTGTAGGATCTTTTTAGCCGTACACCTTTACCCCCATAACCATCTACCACATGGAGTTTTCTCCTAGTTACCCGACGGTTCCATCTAGCGAGTATTTGGAACCGCCTTCATCTTGCCACCCCATACCACCTCATGGCTTCGAGATCCGTCCCAGTCTCGTTGCCATGGTTCGTGCACAGTCTTTCGGTGGAACGAAGGACGAAAGTCCCTATGCTCACTTGCAGGTTTTTGAAGAGAATTGCTCTCTTCTTATTATACCCGGCGTAAACCAAGACACTATACGATGGAAACTTTTCCCATTTTCTCTGATGGGAAATGCAAAATCTTGGTACGACCGGACTGCAAGGGGATTTAGCGGAGATTGGATCAAGTTGAAAGACGAGTTTTGTCTGTTCTTTTACCCTGTCTCCAAGATCTTGAAGCTCAGAGTTGAGTTGATGACATATCAGCAAGGCAATGAGTCACTTGGAGCCACGTGGGAGCGGTTCATAAAATTGGCCAACTCAGGGCCACCGCATAACATTCCAGAGGAAATGCTTATGCAGCATTTTGTTGGTGCATTGAAGCCAGAGAGTGCACAGTTCTTGAACATCACCTCCGCAGGGTCAGTGTTATACAAGACAGTGGATGAGGTACGAGATATCTTGGAAAAAGTTCTCAACTCTACCGAGTACACTAGTGTTTTCGACGACCCACCAACACCACCAACAACCCCCGCAGACAAACAGCCACTCCTCGCCCTCACATTCGATCCGCCTCCTCCGATCATAGAGGAAGTGCTCGAACACCTCAAGTCCTCAGACCAAGAAAATATTCTTGACGATCTGCCGCACTTCATTCCCGAGCTCTTTACAGAAGAAGAGTACTTGGAGATCGGAAATACATCACGTATGCCCATGGAACAAGTGTGCGCAAGTTCAAGGTCTAAGGCGTTCATTCCAGAAGCCGTACCGCAGATCGAGGGTTTATCTGCGATCATGAGCAAGGAATGGACGGAGGAAATTGAAAGTTGCGAAGACATCATCCGAACCACCCGCAACTTCAGAGTACTCCATTGCGCTATTGAGGGAACTGACTCTCAGGAAGTTGCCTACGACCCGAAGGTCGGGAGTAATATCATATCAAGTGCACTCACATCACGAGTGCAACCAGACGAACCCCGGTCCTTCTCCCGTGAGCACCTCAAGTGGATCGACGGCCAAATGATGGAATGCAGAGGAATCATCCGTGTTGTGCCCGTACACATGGGACGCAACAGGATTTTCCTAGACTTCTCACATTTTCGATATCCCTAGAGGCGACAACTTCTTCCTGATCGGACAGCCAATAGAGCACCTTGCCAACCCGAACCATGATCGAGCAACGATACAGTTCAAGGTTGGTAAAGAGATCATCCTGGTCAGCCTTGTGCGGTCAGTGAACACTATCGCAGAGGCCCGATCCGAGACAGACCTAGTGGAAAAAGCAGTTAGCTCTGCTCAAGAAGAGCAAGCTCAGTCCTCACAGGCTGAAGAGGCTAACCATTTCATCCAAGAGGCAGAAACGGACGGTTTTATAAAACTCGACGAGGAAGAAAAGCCACAACACCCCCCTCCTGAGTTGAAGCCGCTACCTCCTGGACTTAGATACGCTTTCCTCCACAATGATCGACGCTCGCCAGTCGTTACCAGTGATAAACTGACAGAGAATGAGACTCGGCAGCTTATCACAGTCCTAGAGAAACACCGGTCTGTCTTCGGGTATTCTCTACAGGACTTGAAGGGGATCAACCCCAGCTTATGCACCCATCGCATACCTATGGAGCCGGACCATACGCCGTCTAGAGAACATCAAAGACGGCTGAATGATGCGATGAGGGAGGTAGTCAAGAAAGAAGTGTTGAAGCTTCTGCATGCTCGTATAATCTACCCCGTGCAAGACAGTGAATGGGTCAGCCCAGTTCAAGTTGTGCCGAAGAAAGGTGGAATGACAGTTATCCAGAACGAGAAAAACGAACTTATCCCTCAGAGGACCGTTACTGGATGGAGGATGTGCATCGATTACAGGAAGCTTAACAAAGCTACCCGTAAAGATCACTTTCCTCTCCCCTTCATCGACGAGATGCTTGAGCGGTTGGCAAACCACTCATTTTTCTGCTTCCTTGATGGATACTCTGGTTATCATCAAATTCCTATTCATCCCGATGACCAGAGCAAGACTACCTTCACCTGCCCCTACGGACACGTTCGCTTACCGGCGGATGTCTTTCGGCCTATGCAATGCACCTGCTTCATTTCAGCGGTGTATGATGGCGATATTCTCTGACTTGATCAAAAAGATCATGGAAGTATTCATGGATGACTTTACCGTCTATGGTAAAACCTTCGACAACTATCTCGAGCACTTGGAAAGAGTCCTCGAGAGGTGCGAAGAGCATCACCTTATCCTAAATTGGGAAAAGTGCCACTTCATGGTCAGAGAAGGAATTGTGCTGGGACACAAGGTGTCAGAAAGAGGAATAGAAGTTGATAAGGCAAAAATAGAAGTTATTGAGCAACTACCACCCCCGACGAATGTTAAGGGTGTGCAAAGTTTTCTGGGTCATGCTGGCTTTTACCGAAGATTCATCAAAGATTTCTCTCGGGTAGCCAGACCTCTTACAAGCCTTCTGGCTAAAGAAGCACCCTTCAACTTCGACGATGATTGCCTTCTCGCCTTCTACACCCTCAAGAAGGCACTTATCTCAGCTCCCATCATACAACCGCCCGATTGGAATCTTCCATTCGAGATCATGTGCGACGCTAGCGACTATGCAGTCGGGGCAGTGCTCGGTCAATGCAAGGATAAACAGCATTACGGTATATCTTATGCAAGCAAGACATTGACCGGAGCTCAGTTAAACTATGTGACAACGGAGAAGGAACTCCTGGCAGTGGTGTTTGCCATGGACAAGTTCAGATCTTACTTGGTTGGTGCCAAAGTGATAGTATACACAGACCATGCTGCACTAAAGTACCTCTTGACCAAGAAAGATGCTAAGCCACGACTCATCCGTTGGATTCTGCTCCTTCAAGAGTTTGATTTAGAAATACGAGACAAGAAGGGGACAGATAATTGTGTGGCGGATCATCTCTCAAGAATGCAGGTTCAAGGGTCGGATCTTCCGATCAATGACTATCTCAGAGATGATACTCTCCTCAAGGTCACCACATCCAGTCCATGGTACGCAAATTTGGTAAACTTCATGGTGACTGGGTATGTGCCTCCAGGAGAAGATAAGAAGCAGTTAATCTACCTCAGCAGATTTCACCTTTGGGATGACCCCTATCTGTTCAAGATTTGTGCTGACGGATTACTCCGACGATGCATCCCTCACGAGGAAACACACAAGATCCTTGATCGTTGCCATTCATCACCGTACGGAGGACACTACGGAATTTTCTGAACCCATGCAAAGGTCTGGCAGAGTGGATTCTTCTGGCCGACCATGTATGGAGACGCTAAGGAATTCGTACGGAGATGTGCCAGGTGTCAGAAACACGGGAATATCAACGCCCGTAATGCTATGCCACTGCAAAATAACCTCCAGTTGGAGATTTTCGACGTGTGGGGAATAGACTTTATGGGTCCTTTCCCTGCATCCGAGCAGTGTGAATATATCCTGGTGGCAGTTGACTATGTTTCCAAATGGGTGGAGGCACTTCCGTGCACGGCAGCCGACTCGAAGAATTCAAGGAAGATGTTCGAAGAGATCATCTTTCCCCGTTTTGGAGTACCCCGAGTCGTGATCAGTGATGGAGGATCACACTTCATCGACAAGACGTTCCGGAAGTGCCTAAGCGACTTAGGAGTGGACCATCGAGTGGCTACACCTTATCACCCCAGACCAGCGGGCAAGCAGAAACATCAAACAAACAAATCAAGAACATTCTGCAAAAGACGGTCAATGCAACGGGGACGGGGTGGAAGCGAAAGCTACCGGAAGCACTTTGGGCATATAGAACAGCATTCAAAACACCGATAGGGATGACTCCCTACCAACTGGTATATGGCAAGACATGCCACTTACCGGTTGAGCTAGAATTCATGTCGGTGATATGATCTCCGGCAGTCTTCCACGGGGTAGCCCACGGAAGTGATTTGTATGTAGGGAAGATCACAAAGATCGGAAGCTAGATGTTAGGGTGGATAGACACAAGGATTTAGACAGGTTTGGGCCGTCAACTCGACGTAATACCCTACATCCTGTTTTGGGGGTGTTGTATTGCGTGGATTTCGCGATGAGTTGTTGTTGTTATCTCGTTTTCTTTGGAGGGGGTCCCTGCCCGCCTTATATATCGGGGAGGCAGGGTTACAAGTCGGTTTGTAGCCGATCCTATCTCTAAGGATCCTTTCCTTCTTTACAAAAACTCCTATTCTAATTAGAACTTCTCCTTCTGGGTCCTTCCTACATGCGCCGGCTTGTCCCACACGTCATCAGGTCCAGAACTGTGAGCCGGGCCGCCCCCTATAGGAGGGCTGCCAGGCTTGCTCGTGAGGTACCCGGGGACTATACCCCCCACAGTAGCCCCCGAGCACTTCTTGGCCGATCGTTGGCTGTAATTGATCTGTCTTTTTCTTGCATGATCCGAGTGCTCCGCAACTTTGCCAGAATGCTTAATCAGATTTCCGAGTAGTTTAGGACTTCATCCGAGTGGTTTCGAGGAAGATCTGAGTGCATGCTCAAACGTTCCTGAAAACGATTCTTCAATTGTAGCCATAGTGAGGGGAAGAAGTGCTCTTTTTCACGACGCGAAAGCGAAGTGTATACACTTAGCCCCCGAGCCTTGGGCAATTTTAGTATAAAATTGGCCAAGGGTCTTCAACTTTTCTCCATCAAAATCATGATCTTCAATGGCGTGCACCTCCTAGTGCATCCATTGGGTGTAGCCCCCGAGCCTTGAGCAGAGTAGAATAGTCTGGTCGAGGGTCAAAAATAGAATATTGTAAAGCTCTTTTTGAACTTAATCCATCAATGGTGTGCACCTCCAGGTGCACCCATTAGGTGTAGCCCCCGAGTCTTGATTCGACTCGGTACGATCGTGTCAAGACTCTAAAAGCTGTGGATCCTGACTGAATCTTTCAGCCCCCATGCCTCTGGGCATGGATTTCGAACAATTTCCTCCTTTTAGGGCATTTTAATTTCCCCTTTTTAAGGAATCTTTTCTCAAGTTCTTTGAACTCGGTGTGACTCCCGAGTCGTGTCCCACGACCCAGCTTGACCATATGGTAAATCACCTTCTCACAAGACTTATACTTGTCAGCACTTGAACCAGATTTCCGAGTCAATTTAGCGATAGTATCGCATGCCTTACGTAAAAATCAATTGCAAGGTTGCAATATTAATTGCAAAAATAAGCCTGGCCGTCGACTAATTTTAGCCTATCAAAGGCTTAAACCAGCCCATTTAGGCCCATCAATCCTGTTAAGCCCATTGTTTCCTAGGGAAACTAACGGTTGCCTTATGAAGCCAGAATATCGCGAGATATCGCGACTCCAAATCGCATCTTTGAATTTAAAGCGACGCGACGTGCTAGCGTCGGTTGAGTTCTCGAGACGAGCATCACGCCGCGCGTGGGAGGAACGGTTCATTCCATTATAAGCCATCCCCGCCGCAATCTTCTTCCTTTCCTCGCCATTTGCCTTCACCGCATCGCCGTTTGTGTGTTCAATTCCACCCATTGGGTGTAATCCCGATGAAAAACTGAACCCAACTTTGATATGCAGGGTCGAGCTGCTTATGTATCAATCCCGTCGTCGTTGAGACTGACGAGGCCGGCCCTTCTGGTGGTGGCGATCCTGCAAATTAATTTTTGTAGATTATCTGTAGTATTGGTAGTAAAAGTACTTTGAACAATGTTTAATCTTTTGTGCTTGTATATAAGTTTCTGGAGGTGCTACTCCCTTCCTTTCTGCGCTGGCCGTAATTTCCGAGTGGTTGACCTGTTACGGAGTAGATTAGCCTCGTTGGTCTTAGTCTCATGCCGCAGAGCATTATCGTGCGTGTAGAGCTTTGACTTGGCGAGTACTTTCCCCCACGATTTAAAGTTTGTTCCACTCGTACTTTATGTGCGTGACGCGAAAGAGGAAATTCGAGTAGTAGATATAATGTAGATAGAAGATGAAATCAACTTTGTTGACAACTTAGATGACATTTATAAATCTGGCGAGTCGAAACTGGGGATGATTATCCACAAAAACCACTCGTCGAAGATTATTAAAAAATATCTTAAAGAAATAAGAAATTAATACATGACCTGTCGGTTGGTGAGCTTCTGCTGGCGCTTTGTCTCGAAACCTTCCGGTCCTCCATAGATCATTCGGACCACTCGGTCGGCCTCCTGAAACTCATCGCCAGCTTCGTCGCTTCGCCTGTCGTCTCTTGGGGAACTATCGTTCCTCCTTTTATAGGGAGGGCCTCTGTTGCCCCTAGTGAAAGCTCACTTCAACCCATAGCACTCTCGTGCCGAGTGCTTGTGCTTGTGGTACGAACATTGCTCATCGAGCATGCGCTGGAAATCTTCTGGAGTTATCCGGCCTCTGGGCCGGTCCAGAGTGGCGACCAAATCGCCCTCGCTCTTCTTCTTGCGTGGGTGACTGTCGCTGCGACGATGATCATCGCGTCGTTATTCGTCCTCGCGGCGGTCGCACTTGCAGGTTGACTTGTTCTCTTCCTCCCAACGATTCTTGATCTCACTGAGTTGTTCTTCTCCGCAATCTCCGCGTCCGCCCACGTACTAGCGACCCGGAACATGTCATTGACAGTCGCGGGCGGCTTTCGTGTCCACTTGTGGATCAATCTTCCGTCGGAGATGCCGTTTTGGAAAGCGGTCATCACCTCCTGGTCCGTCACGTCCGTGATGGAGTTGCGCTTCTCCGAGAACCTGCGTACGAAGTCGTGCAGGGACTCGTTCTTGCGCTGTCGTATTTGGCCGAGGAGCCGCTTGCTCCCGGGCCTCTCCCAAGTTCCGAGGTAGTTACCGATGAAGAGTTCAGTAAGTTGATCCCAGTTGTCGATGGAGTCCTGCGGGAGTCCTGCTAGCCAGTTGCGACAGTCTTTGGTCAGCATGATGGGGAGGTAATTCGCCATCACGTCCTCGTCGCCGCCAGCAGCTTGTACGGCGGTGTAGTAGATCTGAAGCCACTGGGATGGATCAGATTTCCCGTCGTACTTGTCGATGTCTGATAGCTTGAAGCTCCTGGGCCAGGTCACGCTCCTCAAGCACTCAGTGAACGACTGGAATCCGCCGATCCGACCTCTGGGGCAGGAACCACTCGGATCCGAGCCTGTCTGTCGTCCTTGGGGGAGTGCGCTCCCTCCTGCGATCCCGATCCCTAGGTGGGGAACGGGTCCTCCGATAGGTCTGAGTCCTGGGAGGAGATCGGTCCCGTCGGTAGGTTCTGCTGCGCGGTGGAGTCTGCTCCCTTTGCGGGGTCGGCTGCCTTCGTGAGGGAGCCGCTCGTCTTCGCGACGGAGTCGGTCGTCGAGGAGGAGTACGACCGCCGTCATTGCCGCGCCTTGGGCTACCAGAGAGATCAGAGTGATCAGTATACTCTGACTCCGTCGAGTAGCCGTTCCGGTTAGAGTTACGACGGGGATTCCCATGCTCCCGATCGTATTCTTCGCGACGTCGAACCTCTTCGCGGTCACGTTCCTCAGCGCTGCTGCGAATGACGTTCCTCGCGTCTCGGTCCCTGTTGATCGTGTCACGAAGATCTTCATCACGGTCCGATCCACCACTGGTTCGGCGTCGAGACTGCCCGGGCTCAGAAGCGGCCGTACGTGATTTGCTCTGCATCTGGTGAACCTGGACGGAGGTGGCCTGCACGAAAGCCCTTACCTTACCCAGGCCTGGAGTACTGGGTGGTAGCCGACTGATCTCCTCGTCGATGGTGACGAGGTTCTGGACCGGTGTCTCGTAGACGTTGAATCCGTTGTACTCGAACATGTCGTCGCGCATCAGGTTTCGATGGCTTCTCCTGTCGCGTCGATCCCGATGACGACGATGATCCTCCGAGGGTGGTTCTCGAGGTTGAGCGGTGCCAGATCCTGATGCGTTGGCCCCGTGCGGTCGGGCGGCTCTGCGAGTCGCCCGATTGGCGTTGCGTCCTCGACGCTGATCGCTGGCTTCAGTTGTCTCGTCGGCCGGGGTGAGTTCATCCTCCGACACGGGGTTAGGTGGCGTCGATGGTGCCACCATGTAGCAGTATGACCCGGCTCCTCCTTGCGCGAGGTAATCTTCCTCGGACTCGGAAAGATCGGTTGTGGGCGTGCCACGCTCCGAACTGCCCGGAGTTGACCCTCCGGGTGATCCTACTAGTTCCGGCTCCGTAGAGGAGTCGGATGCGGTGTAACCCTCTTGCAAGTCGTCCAGGATTGAGGGTCCCCGTGGGTTTGACTCGTAGGAGTCGCTCTCAGAGGGGGAATCATCCGCCTGGACGATCTCTTTCATCTTCTGCTGCTGGGTAAGCGCGCGGAAGCCAGGGGTCTGGACGGTGATGACCTTAGGGCTCGGAACGCGCGTCTGCTGAGCGTTTACGCTCTGAGATGACTTGGCGACGCGACTCTCAAGAGCCGGATCAGAACCGAGTGGTTGCTGATATGCTCCCGACTGGTTGGACCTCGCGTTTTGCGATGGACTCAGCGGGGCAGAAACGGCGCGATCAGATGCGATCGGACCGGATTGGGCCGTGATGGCCGAAGTCGGCGCCAGAGAGGAAACCTCCGTGGCGGTTGTAGCTCCTGCCGTTTGGGTATCCAAAGCGGCGGTGATGTGTCTCGAACTGGATCTCAAATCCGTCGACGTCCGGGAGGTTCAGCTGTCCAAGATCTTGACGCGGTCCATCGGGCTCACCAAATTGATCTCGGCGATATCCCCTACCTGGCGCGCCACTGTCGGTGATATGATCTCCGGCAGTCTTCCACGGGGTAGCCCACGGAAGTGATTTGTATGTAGGGAAGATCGCAAAGATCGGAAGCTAGATGGTTAGGGTGGACAGACATAAGGATTTAGACAGGTTCGGGCCGTCAACTCGACGTAATACCCCACATCCTGTTTTGGGGGTGTTGTATTGTGTGGATTTCGGATTGAGTTGTTGTTGTTATCTCGTTTTCTTTGGAGGGGGTCCCTGCCCGCCTTATATATCGGGGAGGCAGGGTTACAAGTCGGTTTGTAGCCGATCCTATCTCTAAGGCTCCTTTCCTTCTTTACAAAAACTCCTATTCTAATTAGAACTTCTCCTTCCGGGTCCTTCCTACATGCGCCGGATTGTCCCACACGTCATCAGGTCCAGAACGGTGAGCCGGGCCGCCCCCTATTTGAGGGCTGCCAGGCTTGCTCGTGAGGTACCCGGGGACTATATCCCCCACAATTCAAGTCCCATTGGGCGATCAAGAGGTGGAATATGGATCTCCAGACAGCCGGACTCAAAAGAAGAATGCAATTGGCTGAACTGGATGAATAGAGGGAAAAGGCCTACCACAACGCCAAGCTATATAAAGAAAGAACAAAGAGATGGCATGACAAGCGCATCAAGATAAAGCATTTCAAAGCGGGAGATCAGGTATTACTCTTTAACTCCCGTGTTCGCTTGTTTGGTCATGGTAAGCTTAGAAGTAAGTGGGGAGGTCCTTTTAAAGTCTTAGATGCCGCTGATCATGGTGCGATAACCCTCCAGGATGATGACGGAAATACTTTCAAGGCCAATGGCCAAAGATTGAAAATATTTCTCGAATCTGAAATGCCGGAGCTCAAAGAGATGGACGTCTACGAGCTAGCCGAGATACCTAGTCCAGGTCCGGGCAGGACCTAAAAATGGCCCTTATCTAGGATAGATTTCCCTTTTCTATTTTCATTTTCTTTCCAAACTTTTCTAGCCAAATCCTAAAGAATTTCTGGTAGAAGAGTAAAGGGGGCACACATGAAAAATTTCAGGGGCCCTTGAGACAGAGCCAGGCCGGCCGGCCTCACCCAGGCCGATCGGCCCAGCCCGGGCTCGTCTCGGGACGCTCCTTGTTTGAATTGGTCACCCTGTTATCCTTTCCGAGAATCTGTGGTATTTCGAAAGAGAAGCGCCGTTTTAAATCGAAAGGCCCCCTCTCTTCTTCTCCCTCAGAACTCTCGAGCCTCTCTTCTCCAGAAACACTCCCTCTTTGAGAAATCCATGCCATGGCCTCTCAGTCCAGCCGCCAAGACTCCAATTCGGTATCCCATGACAGCCACTCCCCATCCAAGTCCTTGAAAGGGACTCCCAGCTCCTCCAACACCAGCAGCGTCAGGATCATCGAGAGGGCGGCGTTCGTCCAAGCCGTCGTCGCACAGCCGGAGGCCCGGCGGCCCTCTTCCCAGGCCGATCGGCCTGTGGCAGGCTGGCCGGCCTCCCCTCGCCACCTCTCTGGCTCGCCTTTGGGCAGAGCCTCCCTCCGTGATCCTAAGGAGGAGGGTCAAGGGAGTTCACTGCCGAAGACACCCCGAAGGCCAACTACGGGACTTTTGTCCCCATAGAAGGCCATCGGGAAGAGCTTCGTCGCCTCTCCGTTCAAGAAGGAGATCGTGCCGATGTTCATCTCCACCTCGCCGGAGTACACACCGCAGTACACTCCGGGAAGTCCTAGCCCTCCACGCCGGGAAGGGCCAGGCATCGGGAAGGGGCTCTTCTTAGCCCCTAAGAAGCCCGACGAGGGGAGGAAGCGCTTCATGATGCCCCCTCCGATCCAAGGACCTCCCAGGCAGATGGAGTGGTCCGAGGAAGAGGAGGAGGAGGACGTGGAGGAGCTGTGGAGGAAGCTCACCGCACTGCAGCTCAAGGTCAATAACATGGATGAGCGCATGGCGGAGGCGGTGATCGGGCAGATGGAGGCCGACGACAAGATTGAGATCCTTCGCAAGGCAATGGCCTCTAAGGTCAAGCGCCTCGCAAAGGCGACCGGCAACGAGCATCTTTACGGCCCGAAGGACGAGTAGTTTAGGCTAGGAATAGTTTAGTTTAGTTTTGGGTGCCTAGTTTAAATTTTCTTTGATTTATTTCCTTCAAATTTCCCTATTGTAATCAGCACCCCATGTTTATTCCCTTTCAATTGAATAAAATAAATTTATTTGAATGAAGTGACTCATAAAAAAAAGAAAAAAGTGAATGGTTGGTGCACACTTGTGTGCCAACCAACCCCTCGGACTGATATTTCAGTGAAGAACGCAGAAACACAGATGTACAGGAGGTGTACTGGTCGCTGGCCAAGGCAGGACTCGACCTGGCACAATGCCAGGCCGGCCGGCGTAGGCCAGGCCGGCCGGCCCCCTACTGCAGCCGCTCGAGGAGATCCCATGCCCACTGCGTAATCTCGCGAATCACATAAACGAGGAACCTGAATCGGAAAGCCTGGCTACAAGGTCAGGCCGGCCGGCCTGTACTGGGCCGATCGGCCTGGGCCTGTGGCCGTCGTCGTCGACTCGACTCCAGGACACGGTTTGCAACCCCTACATTTGATCTTTTCATGATTTTGATCTAAAATTCCTGGCTAAATAATTTTAAAACTTGATCAAAACTCATGAAAGTGAACCCCTGTGCATGGCACCTTGGATATACCTGTGATATTTCATGAGAAAATGTTTCATCTCCTTGGAACTTTTTAATAGGATTGCCTGATTCTCGTTAATTGATGCTTATGATATGATGATTTGAGAGGTTGAGCCTTCCGATTCGAGGTTTTGGAGATTGTTCTTGAAAATAAAACTTAAGGCAACCCTTGTTATCATCAACTTGAAGTGTCCTATCCAAAGCCATATAACAAATTCAAGTTGAAGCTTCTACATAGCTACCTTCTAAATTTTGAGCTTGCTCGAATTACTTGCCTTCACGTTCGTGCTATCTTGATCATCATGGCCATCCACGTACACGAGCATCAATAAAGTCCAAATTGTCGAAAGCTCTTCATCCCCTGAAAAAAAACATGAAGAAAGGAATGATACACTCCTTGTCTTCAGAAGAAAAAAAAAGAGAGAAAGGGGAAAGATGAAAGATGCTTGAACAAGGACTCAAACATCAAAGTACAAATGCACTTGGCCAAGATGTATGAGTAGTAGGAATGATTAGACAAGTTCTTCGATCTTGCAAAATAAATAAAGAAGAGTGAGCAACATATCAAAAGCTCCACCTTACAACATAGAGGGGCTTGATTCTAAGCCCAGGGGAGGATCCAAACATTATGAGTGATCGAGAGATGTTGAGAAATAACAAGGGAATGCCTCGTTTTCTTTATAAAATTATCAAAAACTCTAAATGCCAAGAAGAAGAAGTGCTCGACCAATCAATGAGTTGTTCTAAGACTCAATTGATGAAGATGAGGGTGTTAGCCACCAGAATCCAAGGTTTGAAAGAAAACTCAGAGATATGACTTGTGTATACCTTGAGCTCATGACCCTGATCTTGCTAAAGTCCCGGTGATTTAATTCATTCTTTGCTAAGGGACTAGCAAAGTTCAGGTAGGGGGGCGTGTTCGTGGTCGTTACGATACGGTTTCACCACCAACATTCCGTCACATTTCAGGCTCATCCTGCTCATAACAAAGTGAAATTGATTATTTCTAATGAGTTCCACAAGTTTTGTATAATTTGTGAGTGCAGGAGCAACCAAGCAAAAGATGAGCCACATTGGGTACAAAGTCAGGCCGGCCGGTCTATGCTAGGCCGACCGGCCCCCTCCTGTGTCCCCTTGCCACGTCCCTGGTCCAGGAGATCACAAACATATCACTAATGATCCTGAGACGTGTGATCAACGTCGGTTTGATCCAAGGACCCGAAAGGCCTAGAGTACAAGACACATGGATTAGAGGGCCCACCACCTCGGATTCTTGGACAGCCTCAACTGAATGCAACTGTTACCGACCTCAGGAGGCAATCAGGAGCGTTCAAGACGAAGGCGGTGGCCAGAGGCGCCAGGTGTAGGCCGATCGGCCTACACCAGGCCGGCCGGCCTCCTGCTGCAGCTCCACGCTACCAGCTTCAGCGTGGAGGTTAAGCAGATGGTTGGCGTGACGGTTAAGCTGGCTACCGACCTTGGAAGTCTATAAAAGGCCACCCCCTCTCCATTCCAAGACACCATCCAAAGGAGAGAAGAGTAGCTTAGTGGTTTTTGCTCTCATCTTTAGAGTTAGAGTAGGGAGAGAGTGGGTGAGTTGCTCGGGTGACAGCCGAGCTCTGTAGAGAGAGTCCAGGATTTCTCCCTCGGTCTCGTCTCAACATTTCCGCCCCCGAGGAATATATTCAAGAGTTATCTACAGTAAGTCCTTGGTCTCTTGCCTTTAGTACCTCGCTAGTTTACAACTTACTTTCAGCAAGTTATCGTATTTATCTTGATCTGCGGGTACCTGAGTCTGCACGAGTGACAGCGACTCTTGTTTGGGGTTTCCTCTATAGCCCTTCGCGTTGGGTGGAGGTCAGTGACTGAAAGCTTAGGCGTGGTGCCTGTGCTGGCTAGTCACCTCAGGTTGTGTTGCACCCCACGGAACTGCAGTGGTAGGCGGCAGGTGGTGACAGCCCTGTCCGTCCTTTGTACTCCACCACGTTCGGGTGTACTCATAACAGTAGTGCTGAGCCCGGAAGAACCACTCTCTCATCCCGTTCTGAGTTCTTCCCGTTCTAGCCGTCGAAGCAGTTCAGGTTAGATATAGATAGTTTGTCTGGGGTAACGAGTAGCTAACTAAAGTCAAGCTCTCTACCCATTTATCCTTTTGCTCCTTGGTGGGTCCGGTTGGAAAAGTTCTAGGCTAGTCGCGTCTACCGTTCCTTGGATTTGATATCCAGGTTCTTACTCCCCTGGTGAAAGGCTACATCGGGCTCCGTGCGCTTGCGGATTTTAGTTAGGCTAAGGAGTGCCAACACCAGGCCGATCGGCCTGGTCTGGCTACCCCGTGGCACCGCCTTCTTCAGGGACGCTCTGGATTGCTCCCTGAGGTCGGTAACGGTTGCTTTGGATCAAAGCTGTCCGAGAATCCAAGGTTGGTGGGCCCTTCAATCCATGCAAATGTAGCTTAGGCCTTTCGGGTCCTTGGATCAAACTGACGTTGATCTCACGTCTCAGGATCTTTGGTGTTGCATTTGGGATCTCCTGGATCAATAACGTGGCAAAGGGGCACAGAAGGGGGCCGGTCGGCCTATGCTAGGCTGGCCGGCCTGGCTTTGTGTCCAAAGAGCTTCATCTTTTGCTTTCTTGCTTCTGCACTCACAAATTGTACAAAACTTGTGGAACTCATTAGAAATAACCAATTTCACTTTGTTATGAGCAAGATGAGCATGAAATATGACGGAATGTTGGTGGCGAAATCGTATCGTAACGACCACCAACACACGTGTCATGGGTCCTGCGACACTGTGGCGAGCGGGTTCCCTTCTCCTGAGCTGCAAGGTTAGACTCTTCACCGATCTCAACGAGAGAGCCGGGCATGGAAGCTCGACTTCATCGATGAAATCGGGGTAACACATAAAGAGAGTATGGCCAGGGCCTTCACGAATTAAGTGACTGTGGCAGAACCACCTCAAATTATGTCAGCTCAAGTGCATTGTCCCTTAGCTAATGCAAGCAGTACAGCACACTCGCACTTCAACTGACATAACCGTGTAGTTGCTGTCGGGTAATTCCCGATTACACCACTGATCACATTGTCGAAACCAATACGAGGCAAGTCTCACTCCACGATGAGCGCAGATGATTAACGAGTCACAAATTTTACACACAGTACACGTGGATTTAATTACAAAACAGGACATGATAAAAAGTTATTACAACACAGAGTTTTTAAAGCACAGCGGAAGTTTTAACATCTTGAGTCTACTGTTGGTGGTCGTTACGATACGGTTTCACCACCAACATTCCGTCACATTTCAGGCTCATCTTGCTCATAACAAAGTAAAATTGATTATTTCTAATGAGTTCCACAAGTTTTGTATAATTTGTGAGTGCAGGAGCAAGCAAGCAAAAGATGAGCCAGAATTAACACAAAGCCAGGCCGGCCGGCCTATGCCAGGCCGGCCGGCCCCCTTCTGTGGCCAACTGCCACGTCCTTGATCCAGATGATCACAAACACAAGTCAGATGATCATGAGACGTGCGATCAACGTCGGTTTGATCCAAAGAACCAAAAGGCCTAAGCTACATTTGCATGGATTGAAGGGCCCATCAACATGGGATTCTCGGATAGCTTCAATCCAACGCAACCGTTACCGACCTCAGGGTGCAATCTAGAGCGTCCCTTAAGAAGGCGGTGCCACGGGGCAGCAAGGCCAGGCCGATCGGCCTGGCCTAGGCCGGCCGGCCTCCCCCAGAGGCTGCCACCTGTCCCCCTTCGCGTGGCAGTTAAGCAGAGCATTAGCTTACACTTGACGCCTGCAACTGCCCCTAGAAGCTATAAAAGGGACCCTCCTTCACCTTGAGAGAGCATCCATCAATTCATCCAAAGGAGAGAAGAGTAGCTTAGTGAGTTTGAGTTCTCATCTTTAGAGTAGAGTAGGGAGAGAGTGGGTGAGTTGCTCGGGTGACAGCCGAGCTTTGTATAGAGAGTACGGGATTTCTCTCTCGGTCTCGTCTCGATATTTCCGCCCCCGAGGAATATATTCAGGAGTTATCTTCAGTAAGTCCTCGGTCCCTTGTCTTTAGTACTTCGCTAGTTTACAACTTACTTTCAGCAAATTATCATATTTATCTTTGATCTGCGGGTACCTGAGTCTGCGCGAGTGACAGCGACTCTTGTTTGGGGTTTCCTCTATAGCCCTTCGCGTTGGGTGGAGGTCAGTGAGTAAAGCTTAGGCGTGGTGCCTTTGCTGGCTAGTCATCTCAGGTTGTGTTGCACCCCACGGAACTGCAGTGGTAGGCAGCAGGTGGTGACAGCCCTGTCCGTCCTTTGTATTCCACCACGTTCGGGTGTACTCATAACAGTAGTGCCGAGCCCGGAAGAACCCCTCTCTCACCCCGTTCTGAGTTCTTCCCGTTCTAGCCGTCGAAGCAGATCAGGTTAGGTATCGATAGTTTGTCTGGGGTAACGAGTAGCTAACTAAAGTCAAGCTCTCTACCCATTTATCCTTTTTCCCCTTGGTGGATCCGGTTAGAAAAGTTCTAGGCTAGTCGCGTCTACCGTTCCTTGGATTCGATATCCAGGTTCTTACTCCCCTAGTGAAAGGCTACATCGGACTCCGTGCGCTTGCAGATTTTAGTTAGGCTAAGGAGTGCCAACAAGCTTTTCTGGCGCCGTTGCCGGGGAACGGTAGCAACACTAGTGTAGGATCTTTTTAGCCGTACACTTTTACCCCCATAACCATCTATCACATGGAGTTTTCTCCTAGTTACCCGACGGTTCCATCTAGCGAGTATTTGGAACCGCCTTCATCTTGCCACCCCATACCACCTCATGGCTTCGAGATCCGTCCTAGTCTCGTTGCCATGGTTCGTGCACAGTCTTTCGGTGGAACGAAGGACGAAAGTCCCTATGCTCACTTGCAGGTTTTCGAGGAGAATTGCTCTCTTCTGATTATACCCGGCGTAAACCAAGACACTATCCGATGGAAACTTTTCCCATTTTCTCTGATGGGAAATGCAAAATCTTGGTACGACCGGACTGCAAGGGGATTTAGCGGAGATTGGATCAAGTTGAAGGACGAGTTTTGTCTGTTCTTTTACCCTGTCTCCAAGATCTTGAAACTCAGAGTTGAGTTGATGACATATCAGCAAGGCAATGAGTCACTTGGAGCCACGTGGGAGCGGTTCATAAAATTGGCCAACTCAGGGCCACCGCATAACATTCCAGAGGAAATGCTTATGCAGCATTTTGTTGGTGCATTGAAGCCGGAGAGTGCACAGTTCTTGAACATCACCTCCGCAGGGTCAGTGCTATACAAGACAGTGGATGAGGTACGAGAAATCTTGGAAAAGGTTCTCAACTCTACCGAGTACACTGGCGTCTTCGACGACCCACCAACACCACCAACAACCCCCACAAACAAACAGCCACTACTCGCCCTCACATTCAATCCGCCTCCTCCGATCATAGAGGAAGTGCTCGAACACCCCAAGTCCTCAGACCATGAAATTATTCTTGACGATCTGCCGCACTTCATTCCCGAGCTCTTTACAGAAGAAGAGTACTTGGAGATCGGCAATACATCACGTATGCCCATGGAACAAGTGTGCGCAAGTTCAAGGTCTAAGGCGTTCATTCCAGAAGCCGTACCGCAGATCGAGGGTTTATCTGCGATCATGAGCAAGGAATGGACGAAGGAAATTGAAAGTTGCGAAGACATCATCCGAATTACCCGCAACTTCAGAGTACTCCATTGCGCTATTGAGGGAACTGACTCTCAGGAAGTTGCATACGACCCGAAGGTCGGGAGTAATATCATATCAAGTGCACTCGCATCACAAGTGCAACCAGACGAACCCCGGTCCTTCTCCCGTAAGCACCTCAAGTGGATCGACGGCCAGATGATGGAATGCAGAGGAATCATCCGTGTTGTGCCCGTACACATGGGACGCAACAGGATTTTCCTAGACTTTCACATTTTCGATATCCCTAGAGGTGACAACTTCGTCCTGATCGGACAGCCAATAGAGCACCTTGCCAACCCGAACCATGATCGAGCCACGATACAGTTCAAGGTTGGTAAAGAGATCATCCCGGTCAGCCTTGTGCGGTCAATAAACACTATCGCAGAGGCCCGATCCAAGACAGGCCCAGTGGAGAAAGCAGTTAGCTCTGCTCAAGAAGAGCAAGCTCAGTCCTAACAGGCTGAAGAGGCTAACCATTTCATCCAAGAGGCAGAAACGGACGGTTTTATAAAACTCAACGAGGAAGAAAAGCCACAACACCCCCCTCCTGAGTTGAAGCCGCTGCCTCCTGGACTTAGATACGCTTTCCTCCACAATGACCGACGCTCGCCAGTCGTCATCAGTGACAAACTGACAGAGAATGAGACTCAGCAGCTTATCACAGTCCTAGAGAAGCACCGGTCTGTCTTCGGGTATTCTCTACAGGACTTGAAGGGGATCAACCCCAGCTTATGCACCCATCGCATACCTATGGAGCCGGACCATACGCCGTCTAGAGAACATCAACGACGGCTGAATGATGCGATGAGGGAGGTAGTCAAGAAAGAAGTGTTGAAGCTTCTGCACGCGGGTATAATCTACCCCGTGCAAGACAGTGAATGGGTCAGCCCAGTTCAAGTTGTGCCGAAGAAGGGTGGAATGACAGTTATCCAGAACGAGAAGAATGAACTTATCCCTCAGAGGACCGTTACTGGATGGAGGATGTGTATCGATTACAGGAAGCTTAACAAAGCTACCCGTAAAGATCACTTTCCTCTCCCCTTCATCGACGAAATGCTTGAGCGGTTGGCAAACCACTCATTTTTCTGCTTCCTTGATGGATACTCTGCCCCTACGGAACATTCGCCTACAGGCGGATGTATTTCGGCCTATGCAATGCACCTGCTTCATTTCAGCGGTGTATGATGGCGATATTCTCTGACCTGATCGAACAGATCATGAAAGTATTCATGGATGATTTTACCGTCTATGGTAAAACCTTCGATAACTGTCTTGAGCACTTGGAAAGAGTTCTCAAGAGGTGCGAAGAGCATCACCTTATCCTAAATTGGGAAAAGTGCCACTTCATGGTCAGAGAAGGAATTGTGCTGGGACACAAGGTGTCAGAAAGAGGAATAGAAGTTGACAAGGCAAAAATAGAAGTTATCGAGCAACTACCACCCCCGACGAATGTCAAGGGTGTGCGAAGCTTTCTGGGTCATGCTGGCTTTTACCGAAGATTCATCAAAGATTTCTCTCGGGTAGCCAGACCTCTTACAAGCCTCTTGGCTAAAGAAGCACCATTCAACTTCGACGAAGATTGCCTTCTCGCCTTCTACACCCTCAAGAAGGCACTTATCTCAGCACCCATCATACAACCGCCCGATTGGAATCTTCCATTCGAGATCATGTGCGACTCTAGCGACTATGCAATCGGGGCAGTGCTCGGTCAATGCAAGGATAAACAGCATTACGCTATATCTTATGCAAGCAAGACATTGACCGGAGCTCAGTTGAATTACGCGACAACGGAGAAGGAACTCCTGGCAGTGGTGTTTGCCATGGACAAGTTCAGATCTTACTTGGTTGGTGCCAAAGTGATAGTATACACAGACCATGCTGCACTAAAGTACCTCTTGACCAAGAAAGATGCCAAGCCACGACTCATCCGTTGGATTCTGCTCCTTCAAGTGTTTGATCTAGAAATACGAGACAAGAAGGGGACAGATAATTGTGTGGCAGATCATCTCTCAAGAATGCAAGTTCAAGGGTCGGATCTTCGGATCAATGACTATCTCAGAGATGATACTCTCCTCAAGGTCACCACATCCAGTCCATGGTACGCAAACTTGGTAAACTTCATGGTGACTGGATATGTGCCTCCAGGAGAAGACAAAACGAAGCTAATCTACCTCAGCAGATTTCACCTTTGGGATGACCCCTATCTGTTCAAAGTTTGTGCTGACGGGTTACTCCGACGATGCATCCCTCATGAGGAAACACATAAGATCCTTGATCGTTGCCATTCATCACCGTACGGAGGACACTACGGACTTTTCCGAACCCATGCAAAGGTTTGGCAGAGTGGATTCTTCTGGCCAACCATGTATGGAGACGCTAAGGAATTCGTACGGAGATGTGCCAGGTGTCAGAGACACGGGAATATCAACGCCCGTGATGCTATGCCACTGCAAAATAACCTTCAGTTGGAGATTTTCGACGTGTGGGGAATAGACTTTATGGGTCCTTTCCCTGCATCCAAGCAGTGTGAGTATATCCTGGTGGCAGTCGATTATGTTTCCAAATGGGTGGAGGCACTTCTGTGGGGGATATAGTACCCGGGTACCTCACGAGCAAGCCTGGCAGCCCACCAAAAGGGGGCGGCCCACCTCATCGTTCTGGACCTGAAGACGTGCGGGACAAGTCGGCGCACGTAGGAAGGATCTGGAAAGAGAAGTCCTAGTTGGAATAGGAATTATTGTAAAAAAGGAAAGGATTCTTAGAGATAGGATCGGATACAAATCGACTTGTAACCCTGCCCCCCGATATATAAGGCGGGCAGGGACCCCCTCCAAATAATCTGAACCACAACTCGAGACATCAGACAACAGCTCAACACACAATACAACACCCCAAAACAGGACGTAGGGTATTACGTCGAGTCGACGGCCCGAACCTGTATAAACCCTTGTGTCTGTCCATCCTAACCATCCTGCTTCCGATCTTTGCGATCTTCCCTACATTACAAATCACTTCCGTGGGCTACCCCGTGGAAGACTGCCGGAGATAATATCACCGACAGTGGCGCGCCAGGTAGGGGATATCGCCGAGATCAATCTGGTAAGCTCGATGGATCGCGTCAAGATCTTGGACAGCTGCAACTTCCCAGACGTCGACGAAGTCGAGATCCAGTTCGGGGACGTCATCACCACCACCGTCTTGGATACCCAGGCGGCAGGAGCTACGGTCGCCACGGAGGTTTCCTCTCTGGCGCCGACTTCGGCCATCACGGCCCAATCCGGTCCGATCGCCTCTGATCGTACCGGATCTACCCCGCTGAGTCCTTCGCAGAACGCGAGGCCAAACCAGTCGGGAACAGATCTACAATCACTCGGTTCCGATCCGACTCCTGAGAGTCGCGTCGCCGAATCATCGCAGAGCGTAAACGCTCAACCCACACGCGTCTAGAGCCCTGAGGTCATTGCTGTTCAGACCCCTGGCTTTTGCGCGCTTGCTCGGAAGCAAAAGATGAAGGACATCGTCCAGTTGGATGATTACTTCTCTGGGAGCGACTCCTACGGGCTAGATCTACTGGGACCCTCAATCCTGGACGATCTGCCGGAAGGATACACGGTGTCCGATGCCTCTACAGAGCCGGAACTACTAGGATCACTCGGAGAATTGACTCCGAGTAGTTTGAAGCGTTACACGCCCACATCCGACTTCTCCGAGTCCGAGGAAGACTACCTCGTGCAAGAGGGAGTCGGATCATATTGTTACATGGTGGCGCCAGCAACGCCAACCAATCCTGTCTCAGAAGATGAGGTCAGTCCTGCTGAGGAGACGACCGAAGCCAGGAACCAGCGTCGAGGACGCAATGCCAGTCGGGCGACTCGTAGAGCCGCACGACCACACGGAGCCACCGCGTCAGGATCTGGTACTGCTCGACTCCAGGAGCCTCGCTCTGAAGATCATCGTCGCCAACGGGATCAACACGAGCGGAGGAGCGCCCGGAACTTGATGCGCGACGGCACGTTCGAGTTCAACGGACACGAGGTCTACGAGACACAGGTCCAGAACCTCGTTACTATCAACGAGGAAATCAATCGGCTACCGCCTAACACTCCGGGTCTGGAAAAGGTAAGGGCTCTTGTGCAGGCCGCCTCCGTCCAGGTTCACCAGATGCAAGGCAGAACGACCACCGACGCTCCTGAACCCGGTTCATCTCGACACCGGGCCGGCGGCGGATCGGGTCGTGATGAAGACCTCCGCACCACGATCAACAGAGATCGAGATGCAAGGGACATCATCACCAATAGCACTGAAGAGCGCCATCGCGAGGAAATCCGACGGCGCCAAGAGTACG
Source organism: Urochloa ruziziensis (assembly GCA_015476505.1). Classification (NCBI taxonomy): domain Eukaryota; kingdom Viridiplantae; phylum Streptophyta; class Magnoliopsida; order Poales; family Poaceae; genus Urochloa; species Urochloa ruziziensis. Next base: position 12,998,572 of record CM027126.1, on the reverse strand, counting down.
ATCGGGATCATGGAAATCCCCGTCGTAACCCCAACAGGAGCGGCTACTCGACAGAGTCAGACTACTCTGACCTCTCCGGTAGCCCGAGGCGCGGCAACGGTGGCAGTCGACGACGAGTGCTTCCACCACCCAGGCGACCGACTCCACCAAGAGATCGAACTCCACCGCGCAGCAGAACCCACCGGCAGGACCGAACTCCACCCAGGACTCGGAACTATCGGAGGACCCGTTCCCCGCCCAGGGACCGGGATCGCAGGAGAGACAGCACACCCCCAAGAGCAACTGACGGATCGGGTCCGAGCGATTCCCGCCCTAGAGGTCGGATCGGCGGATTCCAGTCGTTCACCGAGCGCTTGAGAAGCGTAACGTGGCCCAGAGGCTTCAAGCTGTCGGATATCGACAAGTACGACGGGAAATCTGACCCATCTCAATGGCTTCAGATCTACTACACCGCCGTACAAGCGGTCGGCGGCGACGAGGACGTGATGGCAAACTATCTTCCCATCATGCTCACCAAAGATTGCCGCAACTGGCTGGCAGGACTCCCGCAGGACGCCATCGACAACTGGGAACAGCTTACCGAGCTCTTCATCGGTAACTATCTCGGTACCTGGGAAAGGCCCGGGAGCAAGCGGCTCCTCGGTCAGATCAGGCAGCGCAAGAACGAGACCCTGCACGACTTCGTGCGCAGGTTCTCAGAAAAGCGCAACTCCATCACGGACGTCACGGATCAGGAGGTGATGTCAGCTTTCCAGCGCGGCATCTCCGACGGCAGATTGATCCATAAGTGGACTCGGAAGCCACCCGCGACTGTCAATGACATGTTCCGGGTCGCTAGCACGTGGGCGGACGCCGAGATCGCGGAAAAAGAACAGCTCAGCGAGATCAGAAGTCGCTGGGAAGAAGAGAACAAGACAACTCGCAAACGCGACCGCCGCGACGACGAAGACCGACACGACGACCATCGACGCAATGACAACCAACCTCGCAAGAAGAAGAGCGAAGGAGACATGGTCGCCGCCCTGGACCGGTCCAGAGGCCGGGTAACTCCAGAAGATTTCCAGCGCATGCTCGATGAGCAATGAGGCCGACCGAGTGGTCCGTATGATCTACGGAGGACCGAAAGGTTTCGAGACGAAGCGCCAGCAGAAGCTCACCAACCGACAGGTCATGTATAAATTTCTTATTTCTTTAAGATATTCTTTAATAATCTTCCCCGAGTGGTTTTTTGTGGATAATCATCCCCAGTCTTGACTCGGCAGAATTATATATATGAGTTATCAATAAAGTTGATTTCATCTCCCATCTATATCTACTACTCGAATTTCCTCTTTCGCGTCACGCACATAAAGTACGAGTGGAACAAACTTTAAATCGAGGGGGAAAGTACTCGCCAAGTCAAAGCTCTAAACGCACGACAAAGACTCTGCGGCATGAGACTGAGACCAACGAGGCTAATCTACTCCGTAACAAGTCAACCACTCAGAAATTAAGGCCAGCGCAGAAAGAAAGGGAGTAGTAGTCACATAAAAACTTATATACAAGCACAGAAGATTACACATTGTTCAAAGTACTTCTACTATCAATACTACAGGTAATCTACAAAATTTAATTTGCAGGATCGCCACCACTAGAAGGGCCAGCCTCATCGACAACGTCCTTGGACAGAACATTGGCAATTACCACCACTCGGCTCTTCCGAGTGCTTCTTCGGCAGCTCGACTCTGCATTTCAATGTTGGGTTCAGTTTTTAACCAGAATTACACCCAATGGGTGGCATTGAACACACAAGTTTGCGCCTGAGCAAGAAAGAAGAACTTGGATGCGGTGAAGGCAAATGGCGAGGAGAGTAAAAAGATTGCGGCGGGGATGGCTTATAAAGGAATAAACCGTTCCTCCCGCGCGCGGCGCGGCGCTTGTCTCGGGAACTCAACCGACGCAGGCACGTCCCGTCGCTTTGAATTCAAAAATGCGGTAGGGAGTCGCGATATCTCGCGATATCTCGCCTTCCGTAAAGCGACCGTTAGGGACGCAACGGACTTTGAGGAATAATGGGCCTAAATGGGCTGAAATATAGCACGACCTTTCGGTTCTGTTACGATAATAAATTTGTGGGTTCCTGAGCTAGGGTTCAGGGGCAGAAACCACTCGGTCGTGAGGCTAAAATTAGTCGACGGCCAGACTTGATTTTGCAATTAATATTGCGTCCTCGCAATTGATTTTTACGTAAGGCATGCGATACTATCGCTAAATTGACTCAGAAATCTGGGTCAAATGCTGACAAGTATAAAACTTGTGAGAAGATGGCTTACCATATGGTCAAGCTGAGTCGTGGGACACGACTTGGAGGTCATGCCGAGTTCAAAGAACTTGAGGACAAAATCCTTATAAAGGGGAAATAAAAAAGCCCCTGAAGGAAAAAATTATCTAAAATCCATGTCCAGAGGCATGGGGGCTGAAAAAATCAGTCGGAATTCATGGCTTTCAGAGTCTTGACACGATCATGCTGAGTCGTAACAAGACTCGGGGGCTACACCCAATGGGTGCACCTGGAGGTGCACACCATTGATGGATCAAGTTCAAAAAGAGATTCATAATATTTATTTTTGACCCTCGACCAGAATATTCTATTCTACTCAAGGCTCGGGGGCTACACCCAATGGGTGCACCTGGAGGTGCACACCATTGAAGATCAAGATACAGATGGATAAAAGTTGAAGACCTTTGGCCAATTTCATACTAAAATTGCCCAAAGCCCGGGGGCTAAGTGTATTCACTTCGCTGTCGCGTCGTGAAAAAGAGCACTCCTTCCCCTCATTTTGACTGTAATTGAAGAATTATTTTCAGGAATGTCCGAGCAGGCACTCGGATCTTCCTCGAAACCACTCGGATCTTCTTCGAAACCGCTCAGATGAGATCTTAGACAACTTGGAGCACTCGAATCATGCAAGAAAAGATGGAACAATTACAGCCAACGATCGGCCAAGAAGTGCTCGGGGGCTACTGTGGGGGATATAGTACCCGGGTACCTCACGAGCAAGCCTGGCAGCCCACCAAAAGGGGGCGGCCCACCTCATCGTTCTGGACCTGAAGACGTGCGGGACAAGTCGGCGCACGTAGGAAGGATCTGGAAAGAGAAGTCCTAGTTGGAATAGGAATTATTGTAAAAAAGGAAAGGATTCTTAGAGATAGGATCGGATACAAATCGACTTGTAACCCTGCCCCCCGATATATAAGGCGGGCAGGGACCCCCTCCAAATAATCTGAACCACAACTCGAGACATCAGACAACAGCTCAACACGCAATACAACACCCCAAAACAGGACGTAGGGTATTACGTCGAGTCGACGGCCCGAACCTGTATAAACCCTTGTGTCTGTCCATCCTAACCATCCTGCTTCCGATCTTTGCGATCTTCCCTACATTACAAATCACTTCCGTGGGCTACCCCGTGGAAGACTGCCGGAGATAATATCACCGACAACTTCCGTGCATGGCAGCCGACTCGAAACATTCAAGGAAGATGTTCGAAGAGATCATCTTTCCCCGTTTTGGAGTACCTCGAGTCGTGATCAGTGATGGAGGATCACACTTCATCGACAAAACGTTCCGGAAGTGCCTAAGCGACTTAGGAGTAGACCACCGAGTGGCTACACCTTATCACCCCCAGACTAGCGGGCAAGCAGAAACATCAAACAAACAAATCAAGAACATTCTGCAGAAGACGGTCAATGCAATGGGGACAGGGTGGAAGCGAAAATTACCGGAAGCACTTTGGGCATATAGAACAGCGTTCAAAACACCGATAGGGATGACTCCCTACCAGCTGGTATATGGCAAGACATGCCACTTACCAGTTGAGCTAGAATTCAAGTCCCATTGGGCGATCAAGAGGTGGAACATGGATCTCCAGACGGCCGGACTCAAAAGAAGAATGCAATTGGCCGAGCTGGATGAATGGAGGGAAAAGGCCTACCACAACGCCAAGCTATATAAAGAAAGAACAAAAAGATGGCATGACAAGCGCATCAAGATCAAGCATTTCAAAGCGGGAGATCAGGTATTACTCTTTAACTCCCGCATTCGCTTGTTTGGTCATGGTAAGCTTAGAAGTAAGTGGGAAGGTCCTTTTAGAGTCTTAGATGCCGCCGATCATGGCGCGATAACCCTCCAGGATAATGACGGAAATACTTTCAAGGCCAATGGCCAAAGATTGAAAATATTTCTCGAATCCGAAATGCCGGAGCTCAGAGAGATGGACGTCTACGAGCTAACCGAGATACCTAGTCCAGGTCCGGGCGGGACCTAAAAATGACCCTTATCTAGGATAGATTTCCCTTTTCTATTTTTCTTTTCCTTTTCTTAAACTTTTTCTAGCCAAACCACAAAAATTTTCTGGTAGAAGAGCAAAGGAAGCATGCACGAAAAATTTCGTGGGCTCTCGGGACAAGGCCAGGCCGGCCGGCCTCACCCAGGCCGACCGGCCCAGCCAGGCCGGCCGGCCCCACCCAGGCCGACCGGCCCAGCACCGGCACGACTCGAGACGCTCCTCGTTTGAATGAGTCTCTGTGCTATCCTTTCCGAGAATCTGTGGGGTTTCGAAGGGAGGAGCGTCGTTTTAAAACGAAAGGCCCCCGCTCTTCTTCTCCCCCAGAACACTCGAGCCTTCTTCTCCAGAAACGTTCCTTCCTTTGTGAGATCTCAGCCATGGCCTCGCAATCCAGCCACCACGACTCCAACTCGGCCTCTCACGGCAGCCGTTCCCCGTCTGAGTCCTTGAAAGGGACACCGGGATCCTCCAACTCCAGCAGCGTCCAAATCATTGAGAGGGCGGCGTTCGTCGACGTCGTCGCAGCGCAGCCGGAGGCCCGGCAGCCACACTCCCAGGCCGATCGGCCTGGGGCAGGCCGGCCGGCCTCCCCTCGTCGCCTCTCTGGCTCGCCTTTAGGCAGGGCCTCCCTCCGTGATCCTCAGGAGGAGGGTCAGGGGAGTTCGCAGCCCAAGACGCCCCGAAGGCCAACCACGGGACTTTTGTCCCCGAAGAAGGCCATCGGGAAGCGCCCTGCCTCCTCGCCGCTCAAGAAGGAGATCGTGCCACTCTTCATCTCCACCTCACCGGGGTACTCACCGCAGTACACCCCGGGGAGTCCTAGCCCTCCACGCCGGGAAGGGCCAGGCATCCGGAAGGGGCTTTTCTTAGCCCCTAAGAAGCCCGACGAGGGGAGGAAGCGTTTCATGACGAGGAGGAGGAGGAGGACGTAGAGGTGCTGAGGAGGAAGCTCGCCGCGCTGCAGCTGAGGGTCAACAATATGGATGAGCGCGTGGCGGAGGCGGTGATCGGGCAAATGGAGGCCGATGATAAGATAGAGATCCTTCGCAAGGCGGTGGCCTCCAAGGTCAAGCGCCTCGCGAAGGCAACCGGCAATGAACACCTCTACCGCCCGAAGGAGGATTAGTTAGGTTTAGAATTAGTTTAGAATTTTGGGTGCTAGTTTAGATTTCCCTTTTTGATTTCTTTCATTCATTTTTCCTTGTATGCAGCACCCCCACATTTGTTTCCATTAGTTTGAATGAAATAAATTGATTTGTTAAGAAGAGGCTCATATATAAATGAAAAGAATAAAATGAATGGTTGGTGCACACATGTGTGCCAACCAAACCCTCGGACTAATTTTTCAGTGAAGCACGCAGAAAAAACGATGTACAGGAGTTGTACTGGTCACTGGCCAAGGCACGACCAGACCTGGCACAATGCCAGGCCGGCCGGCCTAGGCCAGGCCGGCCGGCCCCCTGCTGAAGCCGTTCGAGGAGATCCCGTGCCCACTGCGTAATCTCGTGAATCACATGAACGGGGAACCTGAATCGGGACGTTTGGCTGCAAGGCCAGGCCGGCCGGCCTCTACTGGGCCGATCGGCCTAGGCCCGTGGCCAACGTCGTCGACTCGACTCCAGGACACGGTTTGTAACCCCTACAATTGATCCTTTCGTGATTTTGATCCAAATAAATTCCTGGCTAAATAATGTTTAAACTTGATCAAAATTCATGAAAGTGAACCCCTATGCATGACACCTTGGATACACTTGTGATATTTCATGAGAATGTATTTCATTGCCTTGGAATTTTCATTAGGATTGCCTAACTCTCGTTAATTGATTCTTATGATATAATGATTTGAGAAGTTGAGCCATCCGATTCAAGGTTTTGGAGATTGTTTTTGAAAATAAAACTTAAGGCAATCCTTGTTATCATCAACTTGAAATGTCCTATCCAGAGCCATATACCAAGTTCAAGTTGAAACTTCTACATAGCTACCTTCTAAATTTTGAGCTTGCTCGAATTACTTGCCTTCACGTTCGTGCTATCTTGTTCATCATGGCCATACACGTACACGAGCATAAATAAAGTCCAAATTGTCGAAAGCTCCTCATCCCCCTGAAAAAAAATGATGAAGAAAGGAATGATACACTCCTTATCTTCAGAAAAAAAGAGAGAGAAAGAGAAAGGGGAAAGATGAAAGATGCTTGAACAAGGACTCAACCATCAAAGCACACATGCACTTGGCCAAGATGTATGAGTAGTAGGAATGATTAGACAAGTACTTCGATCTCGCAAAATAAATAAAGAAGAGTGAGCAACATCTCCACAACTCCACCATATAAAATAGAGAGGCTTGATTCTAAGCCCAGGTGAGGATCTAAACACTATGAGTGATTGAGAGATGTTGAGAAATAACAAGGGAATGCCTCGTTTTCTTTATAAAATTATCAAAAACTCCAAATGCCAAGAGGAAGAAGTGCTCGACCAATCAATGAGTTGTTCTAAGACTCAATTGATGAAGATGAGGGTGTTAGCCACCAGAATCCAAGGTATGAAAGAAAACTCAGAAATATGACTTGTGTATACCTTGAACTCATGACCCTGACCTTGCGAAAGTCCCGGTTGTTTAATTCACTCTTTGCTAAGGGACTAGCAAAGTTCAGGTAGGGGGGCGTGTTGGTGGTCGTTACGATACGGTTTCACCACCAACATTCCGTCACATTTCAGGCTCACCTTGCTCATAATAAAGTAAAATTGATTATTTCTAATGAGTTCCACAAGTTTTGTATAATTTGTGAGTGCAGGAGCA